>CM066032.1:850964890-851564890 GCA_033557465.1 Ichthyophis bannanicus
ATGCGCAATTCAACACAGGCGCGTCGCACATCAGCGCCGTCGCCGACGTGCCTGCCTAGCAAACAAACGCCCACGCGTTAAGAGGTGCGCCTGCGCCTAAACGCACACACCCATAGAGCGAGACGCATGAGCATTCACAATGGAAACACAGGCGCGTCGCACAAGGCAGTGTGACGTCGACACAGTGGCTCATTCGCACCGTATGCACCATCCACAAAACTACAAAATGGCACCCAAAACGTATCAAAATGTTTGAGGGTTGGTTGGAGGAGGTCAGAGAGAGTGTATACAGGAGTTGATGTACGTGAGAGGTGGTGTAGTGAGAGGTGGTTCCAGTGTCATTTTGGTAGCACCCAGATTTTTCCCGTGTTGTTTGATAAGTAGTACCCAGATCTGTTAGTCTGTCATTGTGTGTGTTACCATTGTCTGTGTATTGTGGTTTTAGTGACTGTTTTCTGTTCCTGTGCTGCGTGCCTTGTGGTGTGGTCTTGGGTTGCGGTTGTCTGTCCCGTGCCTGTTTGTGGGAGGGGCGTATGGGGTGATTTGCAGTTGGGAGGCGAGTGTGGAGGTGACTGGGGAGCAGATAGGAGGGAGGAGGCCCGATGGAAGAGACCAGACCCGAAGGTCCAGCGGGGTGGAGGTGGGAGTGACAGCGGGAGACCACACAGGGGTACAGGAGAGAGGATAGTGAGCCAGGGACAGAGGACAGAGATGGAATAGAGAGAGGGATAGGGATAGGCAGGGAGGGACAACAGACAGATAGGGACAGAGAGAGGGGCAGAGGGAGGCCTGAGGGGTGGTCGTCTGAGCCTGGTGTATTTGCGGGTGATGGTTGGTGCCGCCAGTTAACCACGAAAAAGGCATGGCCTGCGGTCTGAGGGGAACCTCTGTGGAGGTGTGGGGCAGTGCCTAGGGCCATCAGTACCTTCACAGCCTGCTCACCCAGCAGGCACACAGGTAAGAGGAAGCGTGTGTCCCTGTGGTCTGAGGCTCTCAGTAGGAACGCGGAGGGCATTAAAATTCACAGACGCTGAGAACCACAACCTCCTCTCCATGGTACCCATTGAAAATTACGAGGTTCTTGTTTGGCCGACCAGAGCCACAAGGACAGGCACAGCATGGCGTAACGCGGTGTGGAGAGCGGGGGCGTTTCCCAGGCTAGGTGTGTGTCTCATAGGCAGGTCCCCCCACGGGACATAGCATAGCCTGAAGAGAAAATATATTCCGACCTCACAAGAGGGTGTACCGCAGCACCTCTGTGGCACGGAAAAAAACAACTGCTAGGGGTACTGTAATAGAGGGGGTGGCCCCCTGACCACCAATTCTGACGCCCCTGGAGCAACAGCTGGCCCGAAACGCCCGGTCCTGGTTTCTACACGCTATTGGTCTGCCTGCGCTGCTGAGATCCTGCAGATCCAACATGCCGGTAAGTAATGTTCATTGCATATCCATCACATCGCATAACCTCCCCTGTATGATCAGGTTGTAATACAGCTGACATTTGCAGATTGCACACACAATACCTGTCTCCCCATTCCAAGGACTGTCGTTTAGCCTTGTGTTCTGAGGCTGTGTGCACACCCATCATCATACCCTATGTTGGGCCAACACATAGACACAGTGCGCAACATTCATCTCGGGTAAGCCGGAGGTCCAGAGATGTGTTTGCGCAAATGTCTGGGGTTGTTTGCCCTGAGGGTGGAATGATAAAAGCGGCCCGTGTAATCATATGTAGCTGTGGGATTACTGGCTGCCCAACACATTGTGGCATGGACAGTTGTAAATGGAATGTGTATTTGGCCAGGGTATGGGGCGAAGGGGAATGTGTCCCCGCCAAATGCATGTATAACGTACCTATACATCCACACTCGTATTTAACAATCCGTCATTTGTTCGATGTTGTTACAGAGTATTGTACACATGGAAACAACACTATAATGATCCTGTACTGTAAACCCAGTTACCCAGGCCGCGTCCATGTGACCCTTGTCAGGATCACTGACGGCTGTGTTACACACAACCACGCATGATGTTATGAGGATCTTGGAGTCACATCCCAGCCTTTGCCTGTAACAATCCCCTGGTCATTCCTGACCCGTTCCTGCCCAAAAACCCTTTGTCATTCAACACAATCATTGGACGGGCATGGGGGGGGGTTAATCCAAGGGTATAGCAACCACTAGGTTACCCCCTGTTTGCACCAAAACAAACCCCCCATCTTTCCGGATGTCCTTTCCTCACGCATCCTATTTTAATCTCCTTTCAACAGCTTCGTTACAAGGTAACTATGGCGTCAGTTACAGCTGGACTGTTTTGTGCAGTGCTCAACCCCAGACTTTTGGACAGTTTTATTGTCTTCGCAGAAATTGGTCCAGAGTTGTGGATGACACATTGATGTTATCTGTGTCTCCACATCTCCTGTCAGTGCATTGTTGGATACCGCCTCGTCACACTCTAGTTTAGTGTAAATGCAGTATTGGATTCACTAGTTAATATTATTATGACGTTGTTCCGTGAACCGTTGTCTCACGCCTATACGACACTCAGAAAATTACCCCCTTTTAACATGATCCCCCAACCCATAGATATAATGGTGTTTACCGGTAAACACAATCATACATTGTACAATCTCAACAGATGTTTTTGTGGATAATATTTTCTTGGTATGTTCCCAACGCCCGCGGTCAGCCGCCATAGCACGCGACAACAACCGCCCTCAGTCCCATGTCTGCCTGCTAATTATGGTGAAGAGACGAGTGGTCAGAAGATGCCAACCGTGCTGCTACTAGAAGAAACTGGTCCACTGGGATTAGTTGGCCACCATGTACCGTGTCCTGGGGAGTCCACGCATATTTGGTGCCCACCTTCTGGGTCCACCCCCGCCCCCCAGGGTTCATCTGTTCCCACCCAGAGGGGCCGCGACCACCATTTTTCCTTTGTCCTCCTCACTGCACACACTGACCTCACGGTTTTCCCGAAATTGTCTTGGCCAGTCACAAGGCTCCACCCTTGCAAAACTGCTGGTGTGTTTGCTAAGACAGTGCCATATGACATCTTCTAGCCATTGCTTGCCATCTAATTAAATACAACACCAACACACACAACCCAACAAAGAACACCCAAAAAACCACAAACCCCACAAATCCAATGTTAAACCAAACCCACAACATCAGCCAAAACAACAGTTACAAGCAAAAATGTGACAACAAATAAAAAAAGAGTCCCTGGCCTTTCCACATAACAGTTTCAACAATCCCCATCTAAACAAAAACAGCTCCCCGCTGGCTCCCTGCCACCCCCACCCTCTGTCCCCTCTTGTCTCTCTGCGTTTTTTAGCATCAACAAAGTGCCAACCAAAAACTGCATATCAACGGGACAGGAAGAAATCATCAAAAACAAGAAACCCTGATGTTCTGTGTTTCCCTCAGGTGTCCACAGTCACCACACAGAAATACAATCAAGAAAAAGAAACCTAGAAAAACTACTATGTCAACAAGGTTATGCGTGTTAGGCGTGGATTGGACATGTGTTCCATGTTTGTAAAGCTATAGATTGGGTGCATGCAGCGCTTCATTAACAGAACCATTTAGCACCATGGACGACATCTGTCCACATGTACGTTTTTTTTGCACTCATGTCACAATCCCCCCCTCCCCCCCCCCCCCCCATTTCCAATTATTACTTTAAAAAAGGCAGACACTCACAAAACACCACAAGATGCATATACAACAGAAAAAAGGGACAAAGTATTGTCGCGTTGTGTGAATACATACATCTGTTCATGTTAAACCCTAACATAAGGCTTTGATTTGTCCTGCCCAGCCCCATGGCCACATGAGCTACTCGTGCTTGACGGGGCCGCCCCCCACCACCCCAACGTATCAGGGATCGTACATCCTTAACACACCAGTCCTCATACAACTTCTGGATGCGAGGTAGGTTTACAGGACTAGGGATCGTGGGCTCCATGTATCTGTGGCATGTGCTGAGAGGGCAATTCACGATACCCATGTCACCGGATTGTCAGCTCCTGGCTCAGTGCCATCACCCTCCAACCTACGGTCACCACTCACACATGTAACATGGGCCAGTCGAAATGTCGGGTGACATTGAATTTGACCTGTATGAGGGGGGACGGGGAACAGCAACAGAGTATGGGTGGTGGTGTCGAGCCGGGTTAGCCGTAGTATCCACACCTGGCACAGTACAGCATCAGACACTACAGCAGTGCTGGCATAGATATTTCCCTGGACACATGTATTGGGAAATGTCCTGGCCAGGTGTGTCAATACACGTAGCTAACATGACCGAAGGGGCATATGTGTCACCATTACCCCCTGACCCTGTGGGCTGCAGTAACACAGTACCATTTGCTCTTATGATGACCTATGTCCACCATGAGACATGTTTTGTGTACCCTCATCAGTTGCAGCTAGCCCTGTATTGTCGTGTTTATCACATGGCCCCCACCTAGGGTACATTGATACATCCAACATGTGGTACACCTCCCAGGCAGTGTGTGGACACTTTTCCAGACATGTCATGGAGTAGAAGCCCCTAAACACTGCAGGGCCATCACTGCCCTATGTGCCCATCTCATCTGTCACTGTGCATTTGTGTGTGACTGTTTTCCCTGTTTATCTGACATACTCTAACGCACACTGCTACATTTTCCTTGTCAATTGTCTCAGGAAGTCCTCTGTCAGTGGTATCGTCCTACATTGGTAGGTTCGTGGAAGGTACATTTAGCACTGGGGAGACAGTGATTTCCCCATGTGAATATGCCGTGAGCAAATGGGCATGCACACCCAAACCTCGACTGTCAATGATGTATTACCTGTTTTGCTGGTGTAGCCCTGTCAGCACAGTACAGTACACACAATTGGGTGTGGGATCGACTGCTGAATAGGATGGCCATATGCGATATAGTCAAACCTGTATGGCCACACAGGGCAATCACACGGCTGACTCCCAGACCCGTTTTTAATGACACAGGTCCATGGTTGTGTGGCGATAGGTTATGTGGTTGGCTCTTGTATGTACCACACATTCAGGTGTACTCTGAATATCACATTATGGGTGGTCTGGATCACACACGTAGTATGTTGCTGTACAGCTTACACATATAGTATTTGTATCTGTGTGGAATAGCCCACAATCCAGGTGACTATACGTACCATGCCGACACATGTGTATCAGGAGGAGGAAGAGGATGAGGAGGATCTGGAGCCATGAGGAATGGGGAAGGATGAGTAGGTGTGGCACCCACACTTGGAACAGAGAGCCCCTGATACGGTGGTTTGATGTTGGGGAGTAAGTCGTGCCATGGGGAGAGGCCTTGTTCCCCGTGGAGGGTCACATGGGACCTCCCCAGGAGCCCCACACCACCAATGTTGGTCTGCAGCAGGATATGCTTCAGCAGCAACCAAAGGCGCACACGACACTTGCGACTGGTCGATGATTGCTACTACATTAGCTTCGTGCCCGTGTTGGCTGCAATTCGCAAACTCTACAATTAAGGTGGGTAATCTACATTCCTTCCATTCCCATCCACTTATGTCTGTTTGTACATAGGCTCACAGATGTGCCACCCTGGGGCAGGCCTGATCCAGGTTTAAGATGCCACACAAGACACTTGTTTTGACCGAATCTATCTTTGTTACCCGGGATCAGCGTGCACGTATGTGCAACACAGTGCTGGCATGGGACTCAAATTGTGAGTCCACACATGCCACATTGCATCCTATATCTCATGACACACACATTGCTGTGCCCACCAGTACCAGTCAAGCAAGCACGTTGCCACAGGGTATACATTCCCCTATGTATAACTGTTACAGTGTGTTTGCCAGCACACCACCTGTGCACAGCTAAGAGGTAGATGTGGCGTGTCGGCGTGGCCACCACAACACACAAACACACCAATCACCCTTCTAATTCCCATCTCAGGTGGTGTGTATGTTGGTGTATGTTGACCGCATACCCTCTACAGCTGTGATATGCGTGTCCGACATTACACATTACACATTTGAGTTACCTATATCTTTGTGCCTTGTGTTTGCCCAATGACACTATCCGTTACAAACGACAGGGCCTGACAGCCAAGAGAGTGTGTCCAACAAAGCTAATCAGATGCACAGATGTAACAGTAAAAAAAAAAAAACCTGGGATGCATCAGGTGCCTCTGTTTGTGAGGGTACACAAAATGGTGAATCATATAACAGAAGGGGCCAAAACAAGAGGAGGTCTAGGCCCCCCCTGACTGTAGCACACCCCATGTGCCATTGCTACATTGTGACAACTGTACCGTGCAGCCAGCGCAAATCATCAGGGTTCACTATACCCCGGCGGGACATATGTGTGATATGGCACGTGATAATGGCCCCCCATCCCCCACATAGGCTTTATCAAACAGGTGTCTCACACATCATCATAGACGACATTATCGTGTACAGTTGCCTCATACACACATAAGCACTATATGCACACGTGGACAGAATCATATTTTGTTCCTTTCCCCTGTTTTTGGGGGGGCAACACGAGCCCGCTGCTGTCACCTGAATGCCCACAACTAGGGTTGGCTGTGTGACATACAGCCAGAGTGGCTACGCTGTCCCGCACATGTAAATATTCCTAATGTACAGAACAGTCCGTCTGAGGCATGATGGCCATTAGGGTCTATACGCCACATTTAACTTGTCCTTTAGCACAACCAATACACTAACCAGCAACCTTTTGTGGATGAGAGGCAACCCGCATCAGGTGATGTGGCTGGGTGTGGACAAAAAAGGTGGAGGTCCAAAACTTGTATTGGCATCACACAGGTAACCCTGTGATGAAGGCACCAAGTGTTTGCGTTTTGGGGTCCGCAGCTTACACAGGCAGACCCGGTATAAGGGTTCCCCTGTACCCCAAACAGACACAATATCCCAAATCCCAAACCTACATCCCAAAACGGAAACGTTAAGCTGCGACAGCAACAGACTATTCAGCACCCTCCTGACATTGCAGATCCAGACAGTTCACGTGAAAAAAACAGTTCGCACTCACGGTAAACATGCCCAGATTCAAACATGTATGTACAGTTTGCGCTCATATCCCGCTGGGGAATACCTTGTGATGCCATGTGGCATGGTAGATATCAGTTCGCTGACCAGCAGTCCTCATACAGGTCCAGCATGTGAGCAATGGCTGTCTGGACAGGTCAGGTTGTGCTCACCTTCCCCTGGCGTCCACAATAGCCTATAGACGGCAGACACACATTCCATATTTTGACCCACCAACACCCACTACAGATCTATACATTGGCCCCTGCAAAGGCACATTCCATGACATGACCAGGTGATACGTACGTTCTTGTGCCAAATGCAACTGCTAGCTCACCCTCTTTGCTGTGCGACGCAGGGGCTGGTATACACCCAGGACATCTGGCCGTGGCTTGGTGTGAGCAGACTGCTCATTTTCGCCCACGAGGGATTCCGTCCTCCCTCTTGACATATCTCACAGACACATGCCCGCTTTCCCCGTAGGGATCATACATAGGTGACGTGTAGTTTTGTAACGTGAGTCCTCACATCTTCCATTCCTAGGCCGTGGAAAATGTTTTGCCCCATGCCCGTGGTTTGGACGGTTGGTCCTCCAAGTGACAGCTGTAGTACCTGGGATCCTCACAACATTTCATTCCCTCCCTCTGACCCTGGGACTTGCACTGTAGGTTTGGGTTATCCACCTCGGGATACCAAGATGTCTGAGCCCTGCATTGCGGTATCCACTACTGGACTACGAATCATCCCTGTGTCATAGTGCTCACCAGGCTCTTCGCCTCCACAGCACATTGTCTCGTGGTTGGTGTATGCCCTGGGCTACCCTCACCTGTCGACTGCCACAGTTGAGATGCCTGCCATGTTGCCGCCCTCACATGTACACCTTCTGTCACCCTCCCGTGTTTGTGGCGAACTGGGTGTGCCTGTAGGCTAGCATTGGATGTGTTTGTTTGTGAGCTATGTTTCCCTTGGGATGTATGCTTAGGTGAGCCATCCCCCATGTACTGGTACACCGTGTGTCCTCTGTCCTACCCATGCTGTGTGTCAGCAGGAGCAATGCAATATGCAACACTGCTGTCCCACTGCCTTTGGATGGATGGATGCTACTATTGCAGACCGTGGAACAACACATGTCAATAGGGCCCGTGATGTGATGTGACCCGCTTCACATGGTCCACCTCACCCCTGCCTTGCCTGCCTGCCAGGCACTAATCAGGGATGGCCCACTCTCCTATATCCAGGGCTGAACACACTTATCTGAGGCCTGTCACTAGCATTTGCATGCCTAGCATACCCCTGTACATGTACGTCGCTGGAGTCTGGGACCCTGTGCAGCAGCAGGACTACATCACCGTGGCCCTTGAGGGCACACAACATGGGCCCCAAGGTGTACATGCACTGTTTTTCCTGCCCACTGGGGTCACCCCCGGTGAAGGGGTTGGTGTTGTGAGAGAACCTTAGCTGTCACCCACATGTGGGGAGTGTTGGGTCAGCCCTGGGTATGTTCTGGGAACCGCTGTTCACACCCCATCGCACATTGTCATGAGCACTGCACTGGTCACATGGCCTTGTGTGTGTGTCCATCTGCTCGACCCCAACGTTCCCTGCCTGTCATGCATCCCATATCTCCTACTCATTGTGTATCCCCTGGTGTTGTTGCAGTCAGTCGCACACCCTCCAGCCACCCACACAATGTACACTTATCTGCTGTCTGTCCTCTAATAGTACTGGTACATCTGATGGACGTTGTCTAGTTATTGCACACACAGTGTATCCGTGTGCCTGTGTCTCACAGCACTTCTCAGACGGCTGCCTATTGTGTGAACCTAACCCAATCATGATGATGCATATATTCATATGATACATGAAAGGTATTGGGGGTAATGTAGTTCATTTACCACAAACACAGCCGGAGACAATACCTTTGTTGTGGAACCAGTGGTAAGCCAATAACCAACGTCTTATATTGATGGGGTTTAATTCACCCAGCACAAGTATGCTTGGTAGCATATAAATGAGGTTACTGGCTTGCAGTATTTAAATTGATCACAGCAAGTCACAAATCAACTCATGAAAACACCCTTCAACTTGTCCGGCACTTAGCTAATGTTTTCCCATCAAAGAATACCCAATGAAAGGTCACAAATAATGAATACACCTTGCTGCTTAGGTTAACCTCTGCTTATGTCCCACACAGATCCTGCAGTGATTCTCTCCTTGCTCACACCACACAATTAGGTGTAGCTTCCATTAATATCAATTCCCCAGCTGAAAACCCTGAGCTGGCTGGCTGATACTGTGTGAGGTCCATATTCCTGCTTTTAGGAACTGTTCGTAGTGCAATAAAGAACAAGGTTAGGTTTCTTTGTGATGGCTGATGTGTTTCCTCACAGAGAGCTAGCAATCGCACTTTGATAGAGAACACTACATGAAAACAATAGTTTCATATGCTGTGATTTAACACTCATCAATAATCATAGGGTCACTATCTTAAAATAGCACAGATGACTCATACAGTAGGGAAATATCAAGAGAATGCTCATTGCCCTGCTGCCATTCACTATTAGAGATAGGGTCGGGATCAGTGTTCATACCTGATCCGCCCTTGCTGCCATGGTTCATCTCTGTATAGCCTGGCCAGTATGTACTCAAGTTCTTATGTCCAGCCTTCCATCGTTATCCCTGGCCACTGGATCTCCTCTCACATACCTTCTGGCATAGGTCCTATGGTCCCCTTCCACGTGCAGTCTTCTCTCTCACCATTAGCCACGGTGTGATTCCTATCCTCTGCCACTCCATTCCTCTGGGTGACCCCAGTCCAATGGTCTCTGCTGGCACGTGGAATACCTCCCAGTATAGGTACTGCCTTGGACTCTCCTAGATCTCTCAATGGCCTTTCTGCTCTTCCTTCCAGAGGGTTTCCTTCCTTCTCTATCCTTTTTTGCTTCGGCCTCTGGCTTCTACAGGTTATATTGGAACCTGTAGCCCTTGCTGTAGCTGTGCTGGAGCTTGTAGCTGGGCTGTAGCTTGAAGCTGGACTGGAGCTTGTAGGTCTTGCTGCTGTAGTCTGCTATCTGTAGAAGCAGCTCTATTTGTTATGCTGTCTTGATGTGTGCTCCTCCCTATCACTGCGCAGCTGTGCTGATTCAGGCCCTGTGCATTGAGATGAGTGCCTAGGGATTACCTCTTAGCTCTATTGATTGAACACTTGTATTATCTCTTCAGCCCCCATCCTGGCTGCTGGACACCTGGTGGTTTCTGGGACTGGTAGTCTTCTTATGTGTGAGCTATGTGTTATTACCTCTACCAGGACTGACAGGAGTCTTGTTCAGAGTCACATCACCCTTTCTATAACTCCTACCTGAGCCATGATAGGCGTCCTTAGCAAAACGTACATGGTGTAGGGCCTGTGTGTAATGTTTCTATACATCAAAATATGCATCTCAGTAGTACAGTTTGTACCATGCAAAGGGTATTTGTGTGATATGTTTTTGCCTAGATCTGCTTGACAATTGTACCCGCCACAGGTAACTCAATGACCACCATCTCTTCCCCCACAGGCATTCGTCATGAAACTTGCAGCTATAACGGCCACAATGGGAGAAAGCCTCATACAGGAGGTGGTGCTTCGGCGCCAACACATCCTAAGATATGCCTTATGGGAGGATGTGTGTGGCCATGGAGTGCATCCAAGCTGCCCTGGAAAGGATGGCACCACCGCCCCTAGCCGCCCACACCGCCACCACCACCACCACCCACACCCCCCGCCACAGGCACAATATGACCGTGTGGGGCCAGCTGCAGGGGAACGTATTTTGCAGCGTGCCAGACGTGAGGAGGCAGCGCCGTCGCCAATAGTGCAATACCTATTACTGTAACATTGCATACATTATAAAGTCTCCGTCCAATGTTTTCTCTCCTTTTTATAGCATAGTTTGTGTGCACATGCATGCCCTGACCATTACCTGAGGGGTTCAGATCTGGCCCGGTATTGCCGGGGTGTCCATACTGTCTTGTATTACTGCACACATGGCATTGCACATAGTATGCCTGTGTTGATGTACACCGCGCTGATTTTAATAGCGCGGTATAGAGGCAAATGTTAAATAAATAAATAACTAAAATAAATAATTTCATAACTGCATACGATCTGTGCATTGGCCCTTGGCTGCAATACACCAATGTTCACATAGGCCCAATGCCACATTGTGGGCAGCTGCAGGGTTACAACAACACTATCGTGGCCATTCCACGGTCACACCCCCTGATACTGTGCACATTGGGTGAGGCTCTGTGGCCCATTGGCCCTGTCATTGGCAGGGGTGACATGGCTTGTCCCGCCCCTCCATGGCACACATGTGTCAGAGGGACACATGGGTGTCATGCGTGTGTGCGATGCTGCTCTGCACCAGCAATTGTTGTGGGGACAGACACACATCCCTGTGACATGACTGTTTAGGCGGGAGATATTAACAGCAACATGACCTGTGGTTACCCATGTCCCATTCCTAGGCACAGATGTTCATCACACAGCTACGCATGTGGTGCAGGTAACATTATGATGGCCATGGCCACGCTACATGTCCAACCAGGTGTATGGACCTTCCCATGCTTGCCTACATGTTGTGTGGTGAAGGTACACACGTGACCAGTGAGGCAGGTTCAAAACATGTTTATTATAACAAACTGTCACACAATGGCCAACATGCCACACATAAACACACGCATGAGGTGGGGGCGGGGGAAACACAGCGCAGCAGAGGGCACATAGGGGCATCACAGGTGCCAGCCGTGGTACCTGTAATGCTGTTCGGCAGGTGGCCATCGGGATGCCAGATGCACCACATCACTGGCCACCTGCCGAACAGCCCCAGTCAAACACTGCAGGGCGTGGAACACGACACTGATGTCGTGTCGTACGTCATCCAGGGCCATGCACACATCGTCGATACACCTGCCAGCACACAGACACACATTGTCTGTGGTCTGTGTGCTGGCATGAGCATGAGGTGTACCAGTGGCCCTGGGTGACGCACGATCGTGCTCACGTCCGTGCCGTGCAGACGCCTGCAATGCCGGACTGGTGCCCCGGTGGCCCTCTGCTGGGCTGTGTTCCCCCCCAACCAACCCCAACCCCTCCCCGCTCCTTCCATACCCACCCCCCACCCTCCCTGCCCACACAATCACCCCAACTCCCCCCTCCCTGCCTGCACCCCTGCCCACGTTGCCCCTCTGTCCTGCACCCCCCTCTGTCCCATCCCCATGCTGCCCCTGGTTAGGGGTGTGCCTGCTGCCATCTTCCTCGTCCTCTCCCACATCACTGGAGGAAACCACCACCACATCTGCCCTCTCTGGTCCAGAATGTGGCTGCTCCATCCCACCAGGCTGGTCGTCCTCCTCCTCCACCTCCTCCTCCTCCTCCTCGGTTGTGTGCCGGGTGGTGGGCCTCCGGAGACTGTGGGCAGAGGTGTGGCGAGGCGTCGCTGGCATCACTGTCTGTGAAGGATGACATACATCAGGTGATGTCCATGTGTGTCACATACCAAATATGCAGATGCAGGTGGGAGACAGGCTGGTGGCCCTATGGCACACCTGAACCTGTGAGTTGCCCATTCCAATACTCACCATCTGGGTGGTGCTGGCGCTCCCTGCAGGCACGTGTGAGGAACTCCGGGTGGAATTTGCGAAGTTCGCGCCCCTTCTTCCTCAGGTCCTCCACCTGTGGATATGCAAAGGTTGTCAGGTGTCAACACATACCACCTGTCACTGGGGCTATGGGTGAACATACGTTTGAACTTGTCTGGCCCACACCATGCTTCTCCCCCACCCCTGCTGTTTGGGGCATATAGAGCATAGTAACCGACCTCCAGCAGTCAGTCCCTCCCACATGTGCAAATAGGTTAGGCACATAGGTGTCACTGCCGTATGACATGAGCATAGCTTACATCCACCTGCACTGTCATGTAGGGCATCACACATCAGCATCACAAAGTGACTGCATGCTGCTCCTCACCCATATCCCCACAACAACCTGTCAGAACGGTGGACTGGTGGGGGTGACTGTGAGAGACAGGGGTGTAGACGAGTGGCCATAGGTGGGACGTCACAGAGACAGAGGGGATGAGGGAGGGAAGATCACCTAGGGCACATGGTGTGCATTGTAGGTCACATCCCTGCTGTGCAATGACAGCAGCTGTCAAAGGTGTGTGTGTTTGATGTATCCCGGAAGGGGCAGGACATGGTGAACGCTGGAGGTGACCAACTCTGAGCGTTTGCCACTGTATGATACCCATAGTGTGTATCCCCTGTGGGGCAGCTCACCTACACAGTTGGCTTCTGTGTCCCCCTCTATGGGTGTTGCCTCATGGACAGCCATGTGTGTACCTGGTCTGTCACAGCAGCACCATAACACATCGCATCCCTATGTGTGTGCCCTCATGGAGTGTTGCTTAGGCGCATATTGGGGATGTGTCATACACAACCCGCCTGCTGCGATGCCCCTACTTGTAACCCCTTGTAAGCTAGTGTGGCCAGCTCCCACACGGCATGCAGGGGTGATAGTATGAGATATGTCCTCACATTGTGTTGTGAAGGGTGGGTGTGTTTGGGTGTTTTGCATGGGCCACCTCCCATGGTTGACAGTGTCCAGTCCCCCTATGGTGTGTAGCAACACACATGCATGGGGGTACATGGTGATCATGAGCTGTCCCATATCTCTGTCAGTGGTTTGCAGGGCGGTGGGGATGTACCTGACCAGGTGGTGGGATGTCCTCTATTTGGTATTGCGACTGTACAAGTTACGCCTGGTTGTTTCCCAGATATGTTGGTGTGTGGAACATGTACATTTCTGTCATGTAGAGCTGGGTGTGGTCCCATGATGGCCATATGACCGATGGGCTACATTAGACATGCACAGTGTGTAGTCATTGTTGTCCTTGCATTTGCTGTGTAGTACTGTTTGACCACCCTGCACAAGCCAGACGTGTCAGCATCCACCTCATAGATCCTTGCTGTCACATTGTCCATGACAGTCAGACACACATACAGTGGGTGTATCAGACATTATCGTGTGACAGACATGTCACTTTTGGAGGCATATGCCACAATGTCAGGGGCAGGGACTCACCCCATGTGTCCACACCAGCCCAATGATAACCTTTTGCCATCATTTGCCCTCGCTACAACCATGACTGTCAGGCACGTACCATACCTTCCCCATGTCATATGGGAGGGCCACATCTAGGTGCTCTACATGTTCATGAGACGCCATTCCAATACATCCCCTGCAACCTTGTTTGGGACAGTATCCTGTGTGAGGGCAGGGATCCATGGCACACACAGCAGCCACACAAGCTGTGTTCATACACCAGTAACAGAGTGTCTGACAACATGTCATCTGTGACATTGTGTTGTGAACATAACCGACTACACCACAATGGGGTGCACAGGGGGCTTTCCATTTTGCACCACTGCTAACGTCTAACGCTGCCTAGTTATTCTCCCAAACTGTGCCATGTGGGTAGGGTTTGGGGGGGGATATCCCCTCCTGTTCAGGGTGTTATCCTGTATGTCTTGATGTCCAGCCAGGGTGGGACCCTCCCCTGGCGTATGTGGCTATGGATGGATATCAGCCTCATGTCCCCTGTGTTGCATCTCATTTTCGACTGCAACTGAGTGGAACATGTCCACAGGCCAGGCCAGCCCCCAGTGGGTCTGAACTTAGGGTGTGACTACTTTCCATTTTGGACATGCTGGCACCCCCTTGCAATTCACATTACTGGACTCTGAGCCGTCCCATTCTCTAGGCACCTAGGGGGATTGCACATATGTTGTCCCTGTGGTTTTTGGGAGCATGCAGTGTTGGAACACAGGCGCGTAGTGTCTGCATTTACATGGTACCAATGTGTCCCACACAATAGACATCTGCATTGAGGGTCCATATGCCCATGCTGTGCGCCAAAACATTGTGTGTGCCAATGACACAATATGTGTGTCCTGGGGGGTTGTCTGGTACCCTGGTGTACTAGGGATGGCTGCAGGCCCGTGTCTTTGCCACATCAATCTGTGTGCTAGTGACACCTGCTATGCCTTTGCAGTTGTCATGGACACATCCCATGCCCCAATGCTAAACACGTGGTGTTATGACGCATGTGCCGACTCCCCACTGGTATAGTGGTTATTGACTCCCTTTGTTGGGCCTGGTGGTAACACCAGAGCTGTTGTCACCAACTGCATTTGTCAGTGCCACTGCCAGGGCATCCCTATGTTGTGGGGTTTATGTCCCTCTGGGAACATGCCACAATATGTTGGTCTAGATGTGATCCACACGACACATGGTGAAACACTGGGGAAATGGCTACCAACACAGCCACATTGTGGGGGGTGGGGGGTGTTTGCGCATGGCTGGACGTCTCGGCCAAACCACACCCCTGGATGCCATCCCACTGGTCAATCATGGTGACAGGTCACATGTGGGGCCTTGGCAGTCAGCACACTAGGCATGGCTGACAGTGACCAATGAGTGTTTGGCACTCCTGGAGCATGTCCTCCCGCACATGGTGTGTTCTCCATGCTAATGGCATGGTTTGGGCCTATGCATACATAGAAGAGCAACGTATTTGGGTAATTCTCAGTGTTCCCCTGGTGTTGTCTTTGAATCATGTCAACACAGCTACTAGTGCTGGGATATCAGATACACCAGTGTCACAGTTAGTGGGGCCCTCAGCAGTGACACACACAGGGGTTGCTTTCCCATACAGGTGTATTGCACTTAGACGGACACAGAGATGACATTTTCCGTGACATTATGCACTGGGAGCAGCAATTGGGCTTTTCAACAGGGCAGGCCACATGAGCTGTGGGGTACTCCCATAGGCTTTATGGTGGATGGGGGGGAGCAGTCGCATACTGTCTTGCTCACTGCATCACAGACAGATATGGGTCAGTGCCCTCATGCCTATTCCAGGTGAATATCTGTCCCCAGTGCCACATACATGCCTCAATGTGGGTGTGGACATGTGTGCAGCGACACCTATGAGCAATGTCCATGTCTCCCTAAATGCATGGGGACGTCTCCCTTTGGCACCCTTGACAGACATGGCATTGGCATGGCACATTTGTTTGGCCAATGTGGATGTCCATGGGGAGGCCTTTAGCCCAGTAGGTATTACATTAGATACATGTGGGGTCACATTAACTGTACATGTCATGCAATCCAAACGCAATGGCACCCAGATGTAACGGTAAACATGTTTGTGTTCACATACATGTGACATTGAGTGGTTTGCCCTAAGCACCGTGGCAGGGGGCAGGTCCATGACACATGGATATCTAGATGGCCATGGATGTAATTACCTGACCCAACACATGAGTTGTGTGTCCTGTATGTCATAGGGCTACTGATAGCTACATCAGACGTACCTTGACGACTGTGAGACACAGCATACTGGCGATGGTGGACATGCATCTGTCACCTTCCAGCTTCTCGGGTGGTTTTATGTTCCTCTGACCTGTGTCCCTGAGGGTTCTATGAGATGTGCGTGCACACACTACGGACAATGACACATTACACGGATATGTGCTGTTTCGGCCCCTGTACATTTGTGGATGATAGGCTGTAGTGTGCAACCTGGATGTGTGTCTGGAACCCCCCAGAGGCAGCTGTGAGGTACATGTAGACAAAGGGTCATTGTGCCTGTAGGCATTTGTGTAGGTAAACATCAATTCTGCATACATAGCTGTGCTCATGTCCCTCTCGCAAGGGTTTGGGCTTCCATCTCGAGGCTACTGTGTGATAGCTTTTGTGAACGCACAACCATATCAGCATCTACCATAACATGTCCATACATGTACAGTGCGTGTGTTGGACTATGTGCCACATAGGGCAGGTGTGAGTTGCAACCAGACCACTATACCCTAGGTGACATATGGGACTGAGATAACCTCCGTTACAATAAGCTATTAGCCACCACGGTATTGGGTGTCCTACGGCATATCATCAGCAAGATACAGCATTGCAACATGGTGACACCCTGGACGCCAGATGCATGTATCAGGCCTGCATGTGGTACAGATAATTGACTGAACACCAACCTCACACTGCACCATATCACCAGGGTGACTGTGGCATACTGTGATGGGCTGGACAGACAACTGGGGATTGGTGGATGTGTTAGCCTACACTGTCACATGCATACCTATCTCCATGGTGGCAGACAACCCACTTGGATGGCCTCTCTGCACTCCTGGAGTTAGGGAGGAGGGTTCAAACTACATTAGGACACAGATCCATAGCTCCAGGGTGATAGAGAGCCCACTTGGATGGCCTCTCTGCACTCCTGGAGTTAGGGAGGGGGGTTCAAGCTACATTAGGACACAGATCCATAGCTCCAGGGTGATAGAGAGCCCACGTGGATGGCCTCTCTGCACTCCTGGGGTTAGGGAGGAGGGTTCAAACTACATTGGGACACACAACCATAGGCCCAGGGTGATAGGGGACCCACTTGGATGGCCTCTCTGCACTCCTGGAGTTAGGGTGGAGGGTTCAAACTACATTAGGACACAGATCCATAGCTCCAGGGTGATAGAGAGCCCACTTGGATGGCCTCTCTGCACTCCTGGAGTTAGGGAGGAGGGTTCAAACTACATTAGGACACAGATCCATAGCTCCAGGGTGATAGGGGACCCACTTGGATGGCCTCTCTGCACTCCTGGGGTTAGGGAGGAGGGTTCAAACTACATTAGGACACAGATCCATAGCTCCAGGGTGATAGAGAGCCCACTTGGATGGCCTCTCTGCACTCCTGGAGTTAGGGAGGAGGGTTCAAACTACATTAGGACACAGATCCATAGCTCCAGGGTGATAGAGAGCCCACTTGGATGGCCTCTCTGCACTCCTGGAGTTAGGGAGGAGGGTTCAAACTACATTAGGACACACAACCATAGGCCCAGGGTGATAGGGTCCCCACTTGGATGGCCTCTCTGCACTCCTGGAGTTAGGGAGGAGGGTTCAAACTACATTAGGACACAGATCCATAGCTCCAGGGTGATAGAGAGCCCACTTGGATGGCCTCTCTGCACTCCTGGAGTTAGGGAGGAGGGTTCAAACTACATTAGGACACACAACCATAGGCCCAGGGTGATAGGGGACCCACTTGGATGGCCTCTCTGCACTCCTGGAGTTAGGGAGGAGGGTTCAAACTACATTAGGACACAGATCCATAGCTCCAGGGTGATAGAGAGCCCACTTGGATGGCCTCTCTGCACTCCTGGAGTTAGGGAGGAGGGTTCAAACTACATTAGGACACACAACCATAGGCCCAGGGTGATAGGGGACCCCACTTGGATGGCCTCTCTGCACTCCTGGAGTTAGGGAGGAGGGTTCAAACTACATTAGGACACAGATCCATAGCTCCAGGGTGATAGAGAGCCCACTTGGATGGCCTCTCTGCACTCCTGGAGTTAGGGAGGAGGGTTCAAACTACATTAGGACACACAACCATAGGCCCAGGGTGATAGGGGACCCCACTTGGATGGCCTCTCTGCACTCCTGGAGTTAGGGAGGAGGGTTCAAACTACATTAGGACACAGATCCATAGCTCCAGGGTGATAGAGAGCCCACTTGGATGGCCTCTCTGCACTCCTGGGGTTAGGGAGGAGGGTTCAAACTACATTAGGACACAGATCCATAGCTCCAGGGTGATAGAGAGCCCACTTGGATGGCCTCTCTGCACTCCTGGAGTTAGGGAGGAGGGTTCAAACTACATTAGGACACAGATCCATAGCTCCAGGGTGATAGAGAGCCCACTTGGATGGCCTCTCTGCACTCCTGGAGTTAGGGAGGAGGGTTCATACTACATTGGGACACACAACCATAGGCCCAGGGTGATGGGGGACCCACTTGGATGGCCTCTCTGCACTCCTGGAGTTAGGGAGGAGGGTTCAAACTACATTAGGACACAGATCCATAGCTCCAGGGTGATAGAGAGCCCACTTGGATGGCCTCTCTGCACTCCTGGAGTTAGGGAGGAGGGTTCAAACTACATTAGGACACACAACCATAGGCCCAGGGTGATAGGGGACCCCACTTGGATGGCCTCTCTGCACTCCTGGAGTTAGGGTGGAGGGTTCAAACTACATTAGGACACAGATCCATAGCTCCAGGGTGATAGAGAGCCCACTTGGATGGCCTCTCTGCACTCCTGGAGTTAGGGAGGAGGGTTCAAACTACATTAGGACACCCAAACATATGCCCAGGGTGTTTGGGGACCCCACTTGGATGGCCTCTCTGCACTCCTGGAGTTAGGGTGGAGGGTTCAAACTACATTAGGACACAGATCCATAGCTCCAGGGTGATAGAGAGCCCACTTGGATGGCCTCTCTGCACTCCTGGAGTTAGGGAGGAGGGTTCAAACTACATTAGGACACAGATCCATAGCTCCAGGGTGATAGAGAGCCCACTTGGATGGCCTCTCTGCACTCCTGGAGTTAGGGAGGAGGGTTCAAACTACATTAGGACACAGATCCATAGCTCCAGGGTGATAGAGAGCCCACTTGGATGGCCTCTCTGCACTCCTGGAGTTAGGGAGGAGGGTTCAAACTACATTAGGACACAGATCCATAGCTCCAGGGTGATAGAGAGCCCACTTGGATGGCCTCTCTGCACTCCTGGAGTTAGGGAGGAGGGTTCAAACTACATTGGGACACACAACCATAGGCCCAGGGTGATGGTGAACCCACTTGGATGGCCTCTCTGCACTCCTGGAGTTAGGGTGGAGGGTTCAAACTACATTAGGACACAGATCCATAGCTCCAGGGTGATAGAGAGCCCACTTGGATGGCCTCTCTGCACTCCTGGAGTTAGGGAGGAGGGTTCAAACTACATTAGGACACAGATCCATAGCTCCAGGGTGATAGAGAGCCCACTTGGATGGCCTCTCTGCACTCCTGGAGTTAGGGAGGAGGGTTCAAACTACATTGGGACACACAACCATAGGCCCAGGGTGATGGGGGACCCACTTGGATGGCCTCTCTGCACTCCTGGAGTTAGGGTGGAGGGTTCAAACTACATTAGGACACAGATCCATAGCTCCAGGGTGATAGAGAGCCCACTTGGATGGCCTCTCTGCACTCCTGGAGTTAGGGAGGGGGGTTCAAGCTACATTAGGACACAGATCCATAGCTCCAGGGTGATAGAGAGCCCACTTGGATGGCCTCTCTGCACTCCTGGGGTTAGGGAGGAGGGTTCAAACTACATTAGGACACAGATCCATAGCTCCAGGGTGATAGAGAGCCCACTTGGATGGCCTCTCTGCACTCCTGGAGTTAGGGAGGAGGGTTCAAACTACATTAGGACACAGATCCATAGCTCCAGGGTGATAGAGAGCCCACTTGGATGGCCTCTCTGCACTCCTGGAGTTAGGGAGGAGGGTTCAAACTACATTAGGACACACAACCATAGGCCCAGGGTGATAGGGGACCCCACTTGGATGGCCTCTCTGCACTCCTGGAGTTAGGGTGGAGGGTTCAAACTACATTAGGACACAGATCCATAGCTCCAGGGTGATAGAGAGCCCACTTGGATGGCCTCTCTGCACTCCTGGAGTTAGGGAGGAGGGTTCAAACTACATTAGGACACACAACCATAGGCCCAGGGTGATAGGGGACCCACTTGGATGGCCTCTCTGACCTCCTGGAGATATGGGTTATGTTTCATAGTACATGAGGGCGCAGATCTATATCTCCAGGTTGCCAGGGCACACTTTGAGTGGCTCTCTGTAGCCCTGAGGGGAGGGGAATGTATTATACCACATTTGTTAACAACCCCTGGCCACCTGTGTGCGTCAGGGCCTTTGTGCTGAAGGTTCCACGACCCCTGATGGTTGCCCCTATGTGTTACCCTCCAGATGCAGATACCTCCATCAGCACATGGTGATTCTAGACACTCCTTAGGCTGATGGTTGGCCTAGCTGTGTTACAGTGGTCTGTAGTACATCAATGCCAGCAGCTGTCATGACGCCATGGGGTCATCATGCCCTCTGTGGGCACATGGATCTGAACATGGCTACATGGGCACACACTCAGATGTGGTACACAATGCATCTGGCATGTGGTTTCCCTACTACACGTAATTTATCTAGGCTACTTACACACAACAGCATGGACAGCTGACATCAACCCTGTCTGTGTATATGGTTTTGTGACCTGTGGCCATTCACTTACCTCACGTGGGTGGTCTGCCTCACGGTTAAAGCGCCTGGTCACCCTCTCCCAGGCCCTCAGCACCTTCCCCATGTTTATCCTCCTGGAGGGCCCTGGGAAAAGGATTGTTTGTTTCGGGCCAATAAGGGAGGCCAGGAGGCACAGCTCCCTGTAGCTGAAGGCGGGCTTCCTGCTCCTTGACGCCATTTTTTTTGTGGGCGTGTAGACGCGCGAACGCTAACGACGCCACTTCCGCATTTGCGCGTATCGGAGAAAGCACGTGCGCGCCGCATGGCTGCGGCCCTCATAACTGCTTGCCCATGCGTTCCGCATTGCTGCGCTCCTGAAAAGTGCAAATATTAGCGGCACGCATCATTCATACACATGTTTTACATTTATTAATACAAATAGGTTTCATGTTGTTTGCATGCTCACATAGCTACAAGGTATCTCTCATCTCCCTATAACATAATTTAATGATTCTGAATATTACTTGTTCACACAATGTGGTCTTGAACCTCTGGACACATATGCACTGATTCCAAGGCCATTGTCAGATGAGGTGTGCTATGTGTGTCACATAGCAGATAGTGCTCTGCCACTGATAGCAATGGGTGCAAACAAACCATCAGCGTCAGGGGTCAAGCAACCTGGTGATATGGCATGATGTGTGTTAGTTGGCTCTGTTCTGTGTTGACTCACCATGTACAGACATCAATGATTTGGTGGTTGCCATAGGTGTTTTGCGGGGGTTCATATGTGTGCATTACACAGGAAAAATAGGTTGCGTGTTAGACATTAGGGGGCAATGTGGACAGCATGTCACCACAATCCACATTACAATTTGGTAGATCTGCTGGCATACAGTCCTGGGGGCTGAGATATAGCGCAATGGTGGATACATTGGCTGCTTAACGAGGCATCATGGCTTACATCTTCCTTTTGCGCTCTGGAGTGCCTGTCTCAGGCAGCTCACATTATCATACGTTGTAACACCATTGGCCATGGTGCTTTCCATCTACATCTATGCTGTGCACAACATATATTTTCATACTTTGCAACATTATTACTTGCCCCAGAGCCCTTTCTACATTACAGAGGTGCTGCTGGTGGCAAGACACTCACACTGCTGCAGACATCATATGTCATACACCATTCTCACTGATGGAGCACCACAACCCTGGTAACAACAACACACTGTCTGCATGATTGCCTCTTTGGCCAGCCAGGCATCTGTTCTTATCAATCTAGCTGTGGCCCACACCTAACCTTGCTGCATGGGGAGCCAGAGGTTGCATACGTCCATATACAGTGAGGTTATTGGTGGGTGCAGCCAATGACATGTCCATGACTGTGGAGTACTGGTGGTTGTTGTGAGATCCTCACAGTGCTGTCAGCAGCAGGTACCCCACAGACCACCTTATAGGGTCTACCTGGGTTAATGCACTGTGATGGTGTTTAAGTTGCCAGTACTTGAGGACATTACCCACGTTCCACACCTGAGAGCCCCCATGGACCTTGTAAAAACAAATTTAACTAATGTGACACTGCCTTGTTCAATGTATGTTTATTTTCAGAACGTTTCCCCACACTACTGCTGACTGGTGGAGTCTATGGGCCAAAGTCAGGATATATAAAATACTTTCCTTGTAGAACCACATTTAGAATTTGAACTAACAACCTTTTGCTCCTGAGGCATTGCAGTCACCACTGGACTACAGCTCTGGGGTTGTGATGAGACTATCTGGCTGTCTGCAATATGACCTAGGCAGACTTTGTGCTGCAGTTAACAGGGTAACGTCAGTCCACTCACCCCCATGATGCACTGCACATGCAAAGCAGCAGTCTACTAATGTTCCAACGATAGGGTGTGCAACCACACAGCACCTGGACATAGTTTTGTGGACAGACCTTCTGTGTTGCAGGTACAGAGTGGGTACAGAACCTCACAGTGTGTGTGGCTTTTAATCACCCTGAGTGTGAGGTGAGACACACAGCACCTGTCCTGGCTGAGAGGGCCAAGAACATCAGATCAGCTTGTCAGACGATGTCTGATAGGTTGATGTATACAGTCCTCCTTCAGGCATCTGTATTTCCCTGACCCATCTGGGCCTTGTGGGCTACAATGCTCACCCAAGGGTGCATCTCCTTTGTGAGAGCCCTGCTCTTCATAATATATGTGAAGGGGTAAGGGAGATTTCTGGCCACATTGGCTATATGTGTCTGACCACCTGCACTTTCCTGTCAAACACACTTTGCACAATATTACAATATGCACATTCTGTAGCCCAACTACAGTGCTAGCAGTTGCCAGCAACCTCATTCTGCCTGTCGTACCCAGTACCTACAGGTCACTCTCTGCAATTTTGAACATATCCATATGTCTAGATCAGGCAGACAAACAGCTGAGCCAGAGCCACCCAGCTCAACCAACACCATCTGACATTTTGCAGCAGAGGCCACAGTGTGTGGCCAGCTACTGACCCTGCAAGGTGTTCCAGCCAAACACATGGTAACTGCTTTCAGGCCGCTTGACGGTCCATACTGCATGCTACCAGGGACACTCTGTGCACCCATTACTGGGATGTTTGCACAACCCCCATGCAGTTGACTCAGTGATTGGGCCCCCTATATATACACACAACCCATAAAAATCACAGAGGAGAACTACTGTATGGCAATATGTTGTAACCTAGCCATGGCGTGATCACTGATCATTCGTGGTGAGGGTTGCCTCCTCACCGTACATGCTATGGGCACCATGTTTGTGGAGGTGATAGCAAGGCACAACATGGTCCTAGGCATGCACATTTGCCCTGTGTAGCTGCATCCTGCTCCTGCCACCCTGTGTGTTCTATACCCAGAGTACTTTGCTCCTCATTATGCACATTTTTATTTTTATTTTATTTATTTTGAACACATTTATATACCGCTGCTTCCAGCGATCAGTAGCGGTTTGATTCTTCTTTTGGGATAAGTCGATCAGGACAGTGGGGGAGTATATACATAGAGGAATGGGAGGTCACGGCACACATGGTTACTGTTTTGGGGGTAAACTTATTTACATTCACATTTACATTTAACATTTAAATACATATTTACAGATTACAGATTGGGGAAAAATCAGTATTTGCAGACCAATACTGGCAACGGTGCTATCATTGTGGGCTGTGGGAGGTGTTGGCAGCCAGCACACACTGGATCAACAGACACACACTCCCTACACCTAGGACAGCAGTGAGACGATGTACGGTTATTTAGGAGCAGAGACCAACGCAACAGTAATGGGCACACTGGGGGTATGGCAACGTTGGGGTACATTTGTTGTGATATGTTCCAGGCTGACAATCTCTGGAGGGCACCTGACCTGACACACATTGTACATACATCTGAGACGTTGGTATGTTACAGCTCGATGATCTGCTTGTGCTTCGCATAGACATTTCTAACAGTCACTGCTCATACCAGGCTTCTGATATGCGTGTGAGGTATCGCCATGTGTAGTGTGTGATTGGTAATGTCTGCACATGCTAGTTATTGGAGGGGCACACAGGGCCCAACATCCTGCCACTGCATTGGTCATCAGATATTGGGGCCTGCAGGTGCAGCTGTTTCTGGCCCTGTTGCCCACTGCTGTAGGCCATATTTTCAGAAAACCCAGGCAATATGGCACACACACTGGTCAGGTTTTCATGATGTCCGTGATGAATATGCCTCTCAGACAGATTCATACCATGGTGGTGTTCAATTAACTTGCAGCACACGCATCTTTATTGGATACATCAGCGAACATGGGTGTTCTTTGTGCCTGCATGGCTGCATTTGGGGGACTGTACTGTGGGCGAGGCATATGTTTATGTGGTGTGTGCTGTTTATTGTAAAATAAGTTGTCTTTTCCAACGCTTCTCTCATCAGCAGGGGAATTGCAGTCTTTAATAGCAGGTTTTGTGCATGTGAAAGAAAATGGGGGGTGGGATGGCAGGTGCCCCAGCTGAGATTTGAACCTAGGGCCTTCTGCTCTTGGGGCACTTGCTATGTGTACTGCACCACCGTCTTAGCACAGCAACAGCTCATTCCCGGGGGAGTCCATGGCTGTTTGTCACACAGTGCCTGTCTGGTGGATTGGACTGCAGCCACATGAGGGTAGCTAGGCCAGCATCTGCTGTGGTGCAGCAGCCACTGCCCCCTCTGCCAGCAGTAGGCGTACACCACCATGATAAAGAGGCGTTATATTGGGGACAGCATCACAGCTAACTGACATGTGGCCCTCCGGTACTGCATTGTGTGTACTCTGCTGTAGGTGTTGGACATTTCTGAGGGCTATGAGCTACTTATGGTAAAATAACAATCCTCAGAAAGAACTTTTCTTCTCTGCAGGTGTGGGTTTTATTCCCAATAACGGTTTACTGGTGGATAAAATATGTGCACTGTGTTGCCGATGGCCCCAGCTGGGAGTTGAACTTGTTATCTTTGTCTCCACAACACACTGGCTGTGTCCCCTGCACCACCATGCGGACACTGAGTCAATGTAGACCCTGCAAATAGCATGTCTGTTTGTCCTAGCGGCCCTTTCTGTTATGGGCCAGTGCACCCACGTGTCAGGGTCTCTGGCTCCATCTTCTCTGGCCACCTGCCACTGACCCCACTGATACCAGTACACCTCGGCTAACATGCTGCAGGCCCTGTTAGTGCTGGTGCCACTCAGTTGTTGAACATCCACTGTGCATGTATGCAACTACCTATGCTGTGCATTATGGGTTTGGGGTGACTACCTAGGGGAAAATATCCATTGGTGTGGGGACACATGCTCTCTCCTTCAGCAATGTTGACTCATGCACATGTTATGCTGCATGAGCCAGAAACCCTTCCAACATGCCTATCTTTTAGCCCTGCCTTTCTTGTGAGTGTATGTTGATGTTTCACATTGCTGTGACCATTACCAGGGTTGGTCGTCTTGTGTGGTACAATCAAGTGGTTTAACAGCCCTATGCGACACAACAGTCCTGGGAACAGTACAGGCATGGATATGTTACACATAGCTGGTGGGGGTCACCCACCCAGGATGTACACACTGTCATACAACAGACCTGCTGCACACATGACCCACATCTGCATGATTGTCATGTGGTGCTCAATGGGCAAAATGTGCTGAACATATACATCCATATTTCACTGTGTTCAATGATGACATTAGATAGCTGTGTACCATGTCCCCAGGTGTGGGGTGGCATTGGTGACATCTGCAACTGCTACTATTGGCGGTTACAGGCAGGGCCCAATGTCCTGCCTTTCCAGGATGCATTGTCCAATGCAGCCTGTGGGCGTGGGTGTGTCAGGGCCTGTTGGCTGGTGCTTTTCATCAGGCATTCCCACATCATCTCATGGTGTGGCTGACACTGTTGTAGTTTTATGCTGTCCCTCCTGGATATGCATGTGCTACATCTGCATGACATGAGGGTGGTACATAGATATGCAGCACAGTCATTTGTATTAGAGGCAGCATGGAACCTGACTGTTGTGTGGTCGTCCAAAACTGTATTTGGGATACTCTGCTCTAGGTGATCGCCCTGTTCATGGTGTGTGTGGTTGTGATGGTAAATGTTGGGGGTTTTACTGAGGCCACTGTCCTCTGCCTTAAAGGTTTTGCTTACTACCATGGTTTATTTGTGAGTAAAATATGTGCTCATGATTGGCAATATCCCCAGCCGAACTTTGAACCTGTGACCTTCTGTTGTTTCATACACTTTCTGTGTACACTGCACCACTGTGTATCTACAGCTTGGCGGAGTTCCCTGGGACGTCCATGACTGTACATCCAACAGGGGCTGTCTGTCACTAGTGGACGGTGGCAGCCTGCACCTCGCTAGTCAAATGTATGCTGTGGCTGGCAGCCACTTCCCTCTCCACCATCTGTACAGTCCCACCAACATACTAGCATGTCCTTATCTTAGCATAAGCATATGTCCTAATTGAGTGGAGCCACTCCAGGACTGCATTTGGGCAACTCGGATGTGGCTGATGCCCATTGTTCTGATGTGTGTGCGGTGTGGAGTATAAGAAGGATGTTTGCAACATGCTAATGTTCTCTGCAAAACAAGGGGTGTCTTCCATATCTCTGATTAGTGGTGGAGAACATATTGCCATGAGCCCCAGATGGGATTTGAACCTGTGACCCTATGGTCTTATAGGTACTGGCTCTGTCCACTGCACTACACTGTTGCCACAGAGATGGTGCAGTACCTGGGGATGATAAAACTGGCAGGATGGGGTCACACACCCTGCTCTGCACAATTTTACTATGGGCTCCTTCACCCTGTCCGGTGACAAACGTACAAATCATACCCAGACATGACCACGGAAAGGGGCGATAAGATATAACCAACATGGCCTACAGAGATTTTCATGAACATACATGGGGGACACTCCCAGGACAGCTACAAAAGTGGGGTTGGTTTTTTTTTTGGTTGAGTCTCCCCTCCATACACCTTTCCATGGTTCATTCATTTTTTTGTAAACTTTCCTGGGTGTGTTTCTTATTTGTGCCCATTGCTAGCACTGTTCCCCCGCAGACTTTTAATGTTTTAGATGTTGTTTGTGGTCATTTTCGCTTTTTATTTGCACTTTTGTTCTGTGCACATGTATCACACTGCTGACGTTTTGCAGGTTTCCCCGGTTTTGCTGTACATTGATGACGGAAATGGTTTCTCTTCCCTTTAAATGCTTTTCTACCGCGAGTGTTTCACTCGCGGTAGTTTTTACATGCAAATTCGGGCCCGGTACTGTGCGGGGACCCTCTCCCCTCCCACTCTCCACCCATTGACCCCGTCCCTCCGCCCCTCCGGAGCCTTCCTCCGCCCTCCTTTAGCCGTTCCACGCCTCTATCGGACATTTGCGGGCCCGCACTTGTACGGGGCCCGTTGGTGTGTCGCGTACCTGTGCGGGGGTGACACGCACGTGTGCGGGGCGTTTAAACGCGTTTATGCACGTTTCAGTGGCGCGTTGCCGTGCGCTATTTTGCGGCGCGCAAATTTGCGGACTTTAGTAAACATGCCCCTTTGTCTTTCCTTACCAGGTCTCTAGACTGTGTCAGTATCATTTGTGCTGACATGGATGAGCAACATCGAGTAATAGTCAGTGGGCTTAATGAGTCTTGGCAAACTCTCCATAGCATCTCGGATTTTGGCACCTAGCAGTCAGCATACCTCTCTGGACCACAAGTCTGGTCGGCTGATGGATGCCTCAGTACCCCTCAGAAGAGAGTCACCAACCACCACTACCCTTCGCTTCTTTGTGGTCACTGATTTTTCAACTTTGGGGTGCTCAAGCTCTAGTTCTTCCTTTTTTGGGGATACTTCACCTCCTCCACTTTCAGGGCTGCATAATGGTTCTTCAATTCAAGGGCTGAAGGAGCAGGATTGGCGATGCTGTAGGCCCTGCTGACTCGTGTCCATCCTTCGTCATTCTGTAGGCTCCCATTTTCTCCTTTGCTGGAGAACTTGGATGTTTCAAGAAGCATCTCATCAATGTACTTCTCACTGTCTTGAATGCTCCTCAGCCTCGCCACCTCATCTCTGAGCTCCTCCACTTGTTTCCTGAGAGCTTCAGCATGCAGGCATCCTGCAAATGGAACCAGTCCTTCAACTGGCATTGGGATCTCTGTCTGGACAGAGACGGAAGCTGTAACGGAGGCAACAGTTTTGGCGATATGATTTTTCCCAGCCATTGTTCAGGTGGTGGAACTTAGCTACCTGTTAAGCAAAAGAGAGAGAGACCTACCAATGTACCAGCCGGTTTCCCAGCTATCCTTTCAGAGAAAGAAAACAATTAACCTATTTTAAGTGTGTTCTAAATGTGCTATTACAAGTCCCTGTATGTAGGTAATTGGAGAGGTGCCCTATAAAGCAAGACTGCTGACATGGGTTGGGGTCTGGAGTTGGGGGGGGGGGGGTAGGGAGGTGTCAGCAGCTTCAAAGAGCTGAGAAGGATCTGAAAGCAGAGATTTAAACCTACCCCACTGAAGTAAATATTTCCCCTTTTGAACTAAGGCACCACAAAGAATGTAACTTTGTTTTAAAAATGTACCAAAAGCCTTTTTAAGGGCTCTCAGGCAGAGAACTAGTAATTAATAGCCACACACCCTTACCTTTGCTTGAAATGCTGAGCCTCTGTAGGAATGCCCATTTTATCATATATCTTTTATTATAATGTTCTACTCTATTGTTTTAAGATGTAGGTTATTGACATTGTATCATATTGGTATCCATTATTGCCAACCTCCAAGTTTCTCACTGTTCTAATTGTACATAACAGAAGTAGCCCGGACACATGGGCCCCCAAGCCCGCAATATGGCCCTACCCCATCTCCCCTCCCCTTTGGCATACAAACATTCACAAGCCAAAACAATCATGGTACAACTCTGGTCGCATCTTTATTAACATATTACAACATAATAAACAGCTTTCCAGCCTGAACTATCCAAATAGAAACAGCAAAGGTATCCTCATACCTTAAAATGGACTTTGTTACCCCATGCCATATTACAAGCAAGGTGGAACATTGTCCCCCCCCCCTCCCCTAGACACAAGCGGCACTCTGCCACCCTCTCCCACTGGCAATCTTGCCATGTTACTACCAAAAGTTAGCTCCCACCCCCAGGTGAGGTGCCCCCCAACTGGACTTTCCCCTCACTCTTCCATCTTTCCTTCCAAGCTCAAATCACCTGATCCCACCCATTGGCATAAAGCCACGGCTTCTGCATAACCAGTTGACTCGGGCAACCACTTCCGCCTCCCCACCAGCTGCAACAAATCAAACCTATTACCCTTCAGCCCCCATGCCCCGCTAAGGCTGGGGTGGGTAGATCCAAAATTTGACTAGCCTGCACCTGCTGCCATGGAGGAAGGAGGGGGAGGAACAGCACCCACAGGTAATACAGCCAGGCACCCCTCTATCCTCCCCCTCCTTCCATCCCTGTGTCACCCAGCCTGGACCAATGAAATCCCCCCTCACATCAGCAAGAGGGGATTTCAAATATCAACTGACTCTAACCCCCCTTCCCCCTCCACCTCTCCACACTAGCCTAGGCCCTAACTGCCACCTATGCATCCCCCTATTCTTACCACCCTGCTTCTCTGGCCTACCCTCCCAATAGCCTGACATTGGGCATGGGGCCCCAGGGCCAGGCACCCGGTTACACTCGGCTACTGGGACCCTAACCCAGAGGCCTCTCCCATTTATGCTGACATGGTAGTTATTTAGCTATTGTAAGCAGTCCGCCTTGAGTGATTCTCTTCATAAAGTTGGTTAATAAATTCTAATAAATAAACAAATAAAATAAATTATTTCAAATACATATACAAAATGCTCAGTTCTATATTAGGAGTAGGAATGTGCATTTTTGTATATGTCATTTTCTTTTTTGTTTTAGTGCTTGCTATTTTGTTTAACATGAACTAAATAGTATTCACTGGCACAAAATAGCATGCATTAACATTAAACAGTGTGCACCAATATACTGTAAAATAGTGTATGCTATCTGATATTAATGTGTGCTACTTTGTATGACATTGGGGCATTTTCACTAAACCAGGTTAACGGTTAACCCAGGCTATCTGCAACTAGGTTCCATTGAATAATATGGGACCGAGGTGCAGATAGCCCGGGTTAACTGTCAGTCCGATTTAGTAAGCATCCACCATTGTGTTCTTTCTTGTTAATGTGCACTAAACTATAAACATGCACACTAAAACTGCATGCGTTAAAATGAAGAAAACATAGAAACATGACGACAGAAAAAGACCACATGGCCTATCCAGTCTGCCCTTCCATATCAACCACTACAACAGTCTCCTTTTTACCTTTAGAGATCCATCTGTGTTTGTCCCATGCTTTTTTGAATTCAGATACTGTCCTCATCTTTACCACCTCCACTGGGAGACTATTCCACGGATCCACCACTCTTTCCCTAAAGAAATATTTCCACATATCACTCCTGAATCTATCTCCCTTTCACCCTCATCCCATGTCCTCTCGTAGCAGAACTTGCTTTCAATTTAAAGAGGCTCTCTCCTAGGGTTGCCAACTGGCTCCAGATGCGCCCGACAGGCTTGATCCAGTCCTGGGTTTACTCCATTGCATGCAGGGACATGTAGTTCTGATTTCTCCATTGCACTCCATAAGAAAAACCAGACTACAAGTCCCTGCATGCAATGTGGTAAACACAGGACTGGATCAAGCCTGTCGGGCGCATCTGGAGCCAGTTGGCAACCCTACTCTCTCCCTGAACATTTATACCACGGAGGTATTTAAACATCTCAATCATATCACCTCTATCCCACCTTTCCTCTAAGGTGTACATATTAAGATCCTTCAGTCTGTCCTCATATGCTTTATAATGAAGACCACAAACCATTTTAATAGCCACCCCTGTATTGACTCCTGCCTGTTTATATCCTTTTGAAGGTGCGGTCTCCAGAACTGCACACAATACTCCAAATGAGGTCGCACCAAAAACTTTTACAGAGGTACTATCACCTCCTTTCTTCTGCTGGCCATTCCTCTCCATATGCACCCAAGCATCCTTCTAGCTTTTGCTGTCGCCTTTTCTACTTTAAGATCAACAGACACAATCATGCCTAGGTCCCCTCTTCTTTAGTGAACAAAAGTACTTCACCCCCTATACTATATTGCTCCCTTGGATTGCTGCAGCCCAAATGCATGACCTTGCATTTTGTAACATTAAATCTCAGCTGCTAAATTCTAGACCATTTTTCAAGCTTAGCTAGATCCCTCTTCATGTTATCTACACCTTCCTGGGTGTCTGCTCTATTGCAGATTTTGGTATCATCCGCAAAGAGGCAAACCTTACCTGACAGCCCTTCCTCTATATCACTGACAAAGATGTTAAAAAAACAACAAAATTAATGAAATGTTTCCTCTGACATATCCTGAATTAGGAGGCACCAGCCAGGAAAACATCTTGGAGCCATTGTGGGCAACACATTGAAATCTTCAGTTTAGTATATGGTAGTAGTCAAAAATTTAGAACAAATTGGAGAAAACATTTTTTCTTTCAGTTGCCGGATAATGTGGCCAAGGCATCTAGCATAGCTGGGTTCAAAAGGGGTTTAGGCATGTTACTGGAGGAAAAACCTTTAACAGCTCATAGACAAGTAGACTTGGGGAAAGCTAGCACATATCCCTGTGAATAAGCAACAAGGAATGGTGCTACTCATTGGGAACTGCTGGGTCATTCCTGGCCACTACTGGAGAAAAATTTATTTGATTGATCCTCTTTATTCTTCTTCCATCTCGCACACCCTTGTGATGCGCATATCTGCAATAGGGAAGGAGGGACAGTGCTAAGTATGTGTGAAGACAAATTTTAGACAGGACATGGAGAGGGAAATCAAGATATCCAGGTTGAGACATAGAAAACTTCCACTGTAATGTGCATGACGCTCTGCCTCTAGTAAAATATGTGTAAGTAAGGACTGCACATCGATGTCTCCATACATCCAAAGGGAACAGCAATTAAAATTAAAAAACCTGCATGCGAGGAAAAAAAATACAGCTTTTCCCCATATATGCATGAGAGCTGCTCCCGATCTCCATAAACACCATGTTCCTGCAGCACCAGTTCTCCCCAATCACCCCTCCCCCCAGCATCAATCCTCCCAATTCCCTCTGTCTAGCTCTGAATCCCCTCATCTTCCAAGACATCTGTCCTCTTGATCCCTCACCAGTCAACCCACAAAGACATCCAATCCCCCCATTTAACTCCTACTTGACATGGAGTGGAGTGGAGTGGAGGAGTGGCCTAGTGGTTGGGGCAAGGTACTTCAGGCCAGAAGGTCAGGGGTTCAAATCCCACTAGTAGGACAGCAACCTTGGGCTGGAAGGACTGGGGTTTCTAGTCCCACAGGTGCTCCTTGTGGTCTTGGGCAAGCCACTTAACCCTCCATAGCCCATGTTCCCTGTAAAATAGTTATCTCCAAGTTATAATGCCCTGTTCAATGTAATTTCAGTTTGTTCAATGTAAGCCACACTGATGCAGAATAGCACGGTATATAAGAGAATGTAAATAAATAAATGAAGGCCCTCTGACCTGAACTCCCAGCATCAAGGATGTCCCACAAAAGGCCTCCTGGCAGACTCCCCACTCCATGATACTTTTCCAATGTCTTATTAGAGTCCCTAGTGTCTAGTGGAAGCAGAAGTGATCCCCAATTGCTCCTTCTTCTTCTGCACCCTGGTTTGAAAATGGCAGCCCTGGGCATATTGGTATGCCATTTTGGATTTTATAAGAGACAATTAATGCACACATGTGGTCACGTATGTGCAAAAATGACTTTATAAAATTACCCCTTCATAACTATTGTCTCCACATTATTAGCTTTAGGTGGGTATTTAAACTGTGACCATTAAAAAAGAGGGTCAAAGATGGCTTCTTGCTAGTGATGCTCTGCTAAACTCAGGAGTATTTTTTACTTCCTTCCTAAGTTTTACCTCTCAGAGAAGTGTAAGGCTCAGACATGGGTTTATCTAGAGGAATCCTCACCTTTTTATTCCTCTGTTGTTGTTCCTATGGATGCTCATGTGATCCATGGAGTAGTCGGTTTTCCCCAGAGTGGCTTGGGTGAATCTCCAGCAGGGTGCGTCAGGAAGAGCTGAGCTGTCTGCATCCTTGGATACTTACATCCTGTTGAGCCCTAAGCAGTGTTTCCTCTTTCCAGACTGCTGTGTGGAGAACGAGGCAGTCTGAAGTATGTAGCAGCCTCATTCAATAAAGTCAGCAGATGAGTAGCTGGGGAGTGTCACTGGCTGCAGAGCAAGCAGTTTCACTGGTCGTAGATGAAGGGCAAGCTGTAACTCCTGAAAGAGTGGAGGCAAAGAGGGAGTAATGGATGCCTGGTTTGACTGCAGAGAAGGAAGCTGGTGGATTTGGGCAAGCAGATGTGACTTCTAAGATCAGGGGATTTGGAACAGTGCACTTTTTTTGGACGCTACCTTCTAAAGGAATTTTGTGTAAACCTCAGGTTATTTGGGAGCTTTTGACTGTTCTTTCAGGCCAATTTTTTGAACTTGCTATGCAGATACAGAAGGCTTCAGAACATAGTAAAGCTCAGGGGTCCATTATATTATCAATTATTACTAGCGCTGGAAATCTCAAGAATGTAATGGTTCTATTGGTGAAAGGAAATATATTTCTGCAAAATAAGGTGGAAGCACTTAGGGGTATGTTTACTAAACAGCGCTAACATCGCAGTGGCGATGTTATCGTGCGATAAGTAACATTATCACGTGATAATGTAAACCACACGATAACGTTACTTATCGCGCGATAACATCTCCGGCGGCGTTAAGGCACACAGAGGGTGGAGTAAATCACTCCAGAGGGCGGAGAGAAGGGGTCAGTGGGCAGAGAGTGGGTGAGGAGAGGCTCCAGGCACACTAACGCTGTGAAATGAAGGTCTGAAAATTAACACCAGTGAAAACCTCGCGTTAGAGGCACATTTGCAGGAGAGAGAAACCAGTTCAGTCAGCAATGTACAGCAAAGGCAGGGAAACCAAGAAAAGTGATAGTAGTGATACATGTGCAGCAACAGCATAGTGCCGAAGTATGAAAGGACACGATGGTGAGGCTACAAATGGGGTACAGGGGGCTGAAGGCGGGACATGAAATGGGGCAGCTGGGGCACAAGGTGGACTAGGCAGATGCCTAGGTGGCACATAGGAACTCAGAAACTGCAAATCAGCAAGCCAACACCTGACCAAGGTCAAAAATGCCCACAAGTGTGTGTCCCACAGTGTCCCAGGGGACATCACACAGCAGGTACCCCAAAAGGCACATAACAGTGACAGGCGGTACCAGGGGGAAGCGCGGATGTCTATGTAGGCACCCCTACCCCAGATCACACACCATAGGCAGCCGCCTACCAGCACATTGGATGGCCTGGGACTGCACACCACCAGCACCACCACCGGCATAAGGGCATGTCAGCATGGTGGCGGAGGGGTGCTGGTGGTGGAGGGGGCAGTGGCATCTGCCCACAGCACACCAAGGCCAAGCCCTGTTCAGGTGGGTGGCATGCAGTGCAACAGAAAAGGGCTGTCTAATGAACAGTAATGGTATCCCCAGGGAATGCTTGCAGACCATGCCCCTATATTTTACCCTACAGAGCACATACACCATAAAAATATGCACTCCCTAGAGCAGAGTTTCCCAACTGCAGTCCTGGAGGGCCAAACACCCTTCAGGATTTCATGCTGTCCCTAATAAATATGCATGAGATGCATTGGTATGCAGTGCCCCCATTGTATGCAAATGTATGTCATGCATATTCATTAGGGACAGCCTGAAAACCTGAATCGTGCTTGGCCTACCAGGACCAGAGTTGGGAACCTCTGCCCTAGAGCATCGACCAACAGGGGCACAAACACCCACATCCACAGGCTCCACTATCCAAAGCCTCATGGAGAGTCAGGCTGTTGGGCCCTGTGCAGAGCAGCAGCTACCAATACTAGCACCTGCATACCTTAGCAATGCCTGTACTGTGCCCAAGACTGGTGTGGCGGCCAGGGCTGCCAACCACCTCTATCTTTGCACAATGCTGAAATAGGTGTGGGAGTGTGTGTATGTCTACCTAGGGGTATGTTTACTAAACCATCTTAACGTAGCAGCGGCGATGTTATCGCACGATATGTAATGTTATTGCGCGATATCATCGCGTGATAACATCATGTATCACGCGATAACATCTCCGGCGGCAGTGAGGTATGCAGAGGGAGGAGAAAGGCACCCTGGAGGGTGGAGTAAGGCTCCCTAGGGGCGTAGAGAAGGGGTCAATGGGCGGAGAGTGGGCGGGGAGTGGATCCATGCACACTAACGCCGTGAAATAAAGCTCTGAAAATTAGCACCATTGAAAACCTCGTGCTGGGCACATTTGCAGGACAGAGAAACCATTTCAGTCAGCAATGTACAGAAAAGGCAGGGAAACCCAGAAATTGATAGTAGTGATACATGTGCAGGAACCAAAAAGCAAATAAACATATAAAATAACCAGAACCACATTTGAAATCCCAAAAACCAAGCTGGCCAATAGTGATATTAATGATAAACATAAAGCAACACTACTGACAAAGCGTAAAAAGGAAGTTATCATGTTTGGAAGGGTCTATGCTCTGTCCCCGAACAAAGTGAATGATCCCACATAGAAATAGCGGTGATCAGGGTTGTTGTCATTTATATTGGGCAGGTTTGTTATGGTGTGCACATGTGCAGCAACAGCAGAGTGGGCACGAAGGAAACGGCAACTGTACTGATGCTGTAAATGGGATACAGGGGGCTGCAGGTGGCACATGCTGCGGTCCAGCTGGGGCACAGTGCGGACTAGGCAGATGCCTAGATGGTACATAGGAATGCCGAAACTGTAAAGCAGCAAGACAGCAACTGACGAGAGTCCAACATGGGCACGAGTGTGTGTCCCAAAGTGTAACAGGGGATATTACCCAGCAGGTACCCCCAAGGGCACATAACATTGGTAGGCGGTGCCGGGGGAAGCGCGCATGTCCATGTAGGCACCCCTACCCGACAACCTACACAATAGGCAGCTGCCTACCAGCACACTGGATGGCCTGGGACTGTGCACCACCAGCACCACCGGCATAAGGGCATGTCAGCATGGTGGCGGAGGGGTGCTGGTGGTGGAGGGGGCAGTGGCATTTGCCCACACCAGACCACGGCCAAGCCCTGTTTAGGTTGGTGCCATCCACTGCAACAGACAAGGTCTGCCTGACGAACAGTCATGGTAGCCCCAGGGAATGACCTACCTCTGTGGCAACAGTTTGGTGCAGTACACACAGCCAGTGTGTTCATGGGCGGAAGGTCACAGGTTTAAGTCCCAGATGTGGCTCCTGCCAACTTTGTCCCCATATTTTACCCAGTATTAAACCATGGTAATAAAGACGGAACCTTTATTGCAGATAAAATAAACATGCCTGAAATGCCTATATTTTACCCTACAGAGCACAGACACCATAAACATGTGCAATCCCTAGAGCAGAGTTTCCCAACTCCAGCCCTGGAGGGCCAAACACCATTCAGGTTTCATGCTGTCCCTAATAACTATGCCTGTGCTGCATTTGTATGCACCACCCCCATTGTATGCAAATGTATCTCATGCATATTCATTAGGGACAGCATGAAAACCTGAACAGTGTTTGGCCCACCAGGACTGGAGTTGGGAGCCTCTGCCCTAGAGCAGTGGCCAACAGGAGCACACACCCCCACACCCACAGGCTCCACTATCCAAAGCCTCATGGAGAGTCAGGCTGTTGGGCTCTGTGTGGAGCAGCATCTCCCAATACTGGCACCTGCATACCTTAGAAATGCCATCCTAAACTTGGGAACATGTTCCACATATATCAAAAGGTTGCTATGATTAATGTCATATAACAAATCCTAAGTTAAAAATGATTTGTCGATAGAGATCCATCATAGCAAACTTTCGGATATCTGTGGAGTTTGTTTCAGTTATTGCCTCTGACAGTGTTTACCACCCTGGGGAGTGACCCCAATAGTATTGCATGCCATAGCAATGCCCGCATTGTGCCCAGGACTGGTGTGGCGGCCAGGGCTGTTACAAACCTCTATATTTGCACAATGCTGTCATAGGTGTGGGAGTGTGTGTATGTATATCCAGTGTGTTGTGGCTGCCTACACCTTACTGAGCCCACACTGCTTGCACTGTTTCCAGTGTTAGCCTGCCAATGTGCATAATGAGGAGCAAGGTACTGTGGGTATGGCCCCGACAGGGCGGTCTGGGCAGGATGAAGCAGGTGCACACTGACTGCCCTCTGCTGGCACATGTCAGAATGTAGTGGGGGGCAGCAGAGCTGACCAGGCACACTGCCAGTGGTCCAGTTCCATGTGCAGATCTGCATCAGCTCTCTGTTCGCCAGATGGCTGGGGGTTGCTGGACCCACAGTCTGTCATCATGTACCTCAACTAGCCCTATTGCAAACAGTGATAGTGTGTGTCTGTTGTTCGCAGATCATGTTCCCTACCCTGACCCACAGAGAGTGGGCTTGTCACATATATTTTCATCATGTGAGCCCAGACACACCCCTGTTCCAAAAACAGGTGTCCATGGCAACCTCACTGAACATACATTATGTTGCAAGCATCATGGTCCACAAGGAACACACATTACTGGCAACTAGAAATGGACATAGAAAATGTCCAAGGCTGTCTGCAAAGAATACCCCACACACTGACAGTGATGGTGAACTGAAGCAAAACCTACCACAAACAACCCGGGTACTGTGGACCTGATGCTGTCCACACGACTTTACCTTCAGGGTGAGCACAGAACATGCACAATGGCATGGTCAGTAGGCACACTGTGACAGTAACATGCACAGTCAGTCCTCCTACCTAGTTGACGTGCTGCAGAGGTGCAAACCTCATCTGGTTGAGCAGATGTAGACTGCTGTTCTGCATATGAATTGCAATGTGGGTACTCATGGTGCTAACTTACCCTGGTAGCCACACCAGACAGTGTGTCTGGTGACCTGCACTGTTCATAATTTGCTTGCAACCAATATTGATGTAGGACGGTGGTTAATATAATGACCCTAGACAAAGAGGTCATGGGTTCAATACCCCAGTGTGCCTGTATATTGATGTACAGCCTCACCGCTCGATCCCTGTCAACACGGCTTCAGGGAATCACACGGTGTAGAAACTCTCCTTACCACCCTAACTAATACATTGAATAAAGGTCTTGATAAGGCTGAAAATGGTTTTGCTCTAATATTCCTAGATATCTCCGCTGCCTTCGATTCCGTTAATCATAATCAACTTCTTGCCCGACTCCTCGAGAAGGGAATCTGTGGCCTCGCCTGGGAATGGTGTAGGTCATACCTGTCGCAGCGATGGCAACATGTCAGAGTCGGTTCCACCACATCCACACCTTTCCACCAACATCAAGGTGTTCCGCAAGGATCGTCCTTATCTGCGCTTCTGTTTAATGTATACTTACAGCCGATTTGTGAAATCATACGCACCTTCAATATCTCCTCATTAATCTATGCCGACGATGTTCTACTGTTTACTCCATTTAAAGTCAGTCAACCAGACTTCACCAACCTTATTCACTGCTTCAATGCCATCACAGACTGGTTAGCATCTCAAAACCTCCGTATAAACTTCAAGAAGACCGAATTCTCCCCCCCATCCTCTCTAAAAGTAAGAGATGCGGATCTCCCCAGTAAACTATCTATTCGTTACCTAGGGATTACTCTGGATCAGCATTTTGAATTTAAGGAACACATTCGGAACGTCACCAAGTCTGTCTACAATAAAATCAGAACGCTAAGGCACCTCAGACCCATGCTACCTCACAACAACTTCCGGACCATCTTCCAGGCCTTCACACTACCTCATTTTGATTATGCAAATGTCATCTTATACGGTCTCCCCAAGAACATCATTAATCCACTACAACTTGCTATGAATGCGGCTGCTAGGGTGCTCTGTGGTCTAGCAAGATCTGACCATATCACCCCGACTCTCATGGAACTCCACTGGCTACCAATTCATTGCAGGCTAACCTATAAAATCCTCATCATCACTTTCAAGATCATCAACAACCTTGCCCCCACGTCTCTCAATGATCTCATCTCCCTCACCCCAAAAAACAGAACGAGAAGGACAACAACGGACAACACCCTGATTATCCCCAAGGAGTCCATCAAATGTACCCAAACTACCAAGAAAAGGACCTTCGCCTTCTATGCACCTAAATGCTGGAATGACCTCACACCTGAAATTAGAGCAATTAAAGACCTCTTTCAATTTCACAAGGCAATCAAGCACCACCTTTTCCTTCTCCATTATGCACAAGCATCCAATCCACATCCGATCATCGGCACTCCTAAACCCACAAACTCTCACTCTTCACTCCCAATTCCCTCATAAGTAATTCCGCTTCAAGTTCTCTTATGTCCTGCCTTAGCCCTACCTTAGTATTCCTGCGAATACTAAAGAATCCAATATGTTTATACATAGTTACAGTTTTTACCCTGTTGATTGTACATAGTTACACAGTTTGTACATAGTTACAGTTTTTACCCTGCTGTTCCAAGTTTAAGTTTCCTGTTATAATGTAAGCACACCAGTGTCTTCTGATTGTGCAGCTTCTGTTACTTGTAAACCGCACTGAAAACAAATAGCGCAGTATATAAAAGATGTTAAATAAATAAATAAATAAATGTATCTGGATGGATATGACATACAGTATTATTATTACATCAGAGCCTTTTACCACACGAAAAATTTTCTCAAAGTGTGGCGAGTCGCATGCAGTGGGTATGTTGGAAGAGTGGTGTGGGCTGCAAGTTGCTAGATTAGCTGGTGAGCTATATACAAAGTGTATCCGTCAGTAAAACTGTTCAAGGCTACGGGCGTTTATGCCTGTAACAGTCTGACATAGATCTGAAATCAGTGTGCACACCCCAAAGCACCCTCAGCTCAGTTGCCCAAACTAAGGTGCCCTGTAAAGTGCCCTAGCTGTGTCCTTACACTATCCCGGTAAGCAGAACAGAAAGTGTGTGCAGAGGAGCTGGTGTAGCTGTGCAGCCAGCCATTGCAATGTCAAAAGGCATAGCACACTGGTTAATACAATGCCTTCACAGCCAGTAGTGATGGGTTTGAGACCTTAGTGCGCCAACATCAAAATAAATGCCTAAGATATATATTATGGTAAGAAGAGTCAGACACATCTCTGCAATGTCTGTCTGCAGCATTAATCTTTTCACCATAGTCGTGTACCCCAAGGTGCCTCACAGCATGGCGTGGCAGGAAGTGTGCCATAAGGTGCCCTATGAAGCGGCCTGGCCAAGGGCAGAAAGCCTGCAGTGCCGCGTATCTTGGTGGCGCCACCATTTAACATGTACCGGCCGTGGCACGGGCACATAGCTAGTGTGCCGTGGTGATGCGTGGCAGCGCGCATATGCGACATGCATGCATGCATCAGCAAGGCATCGGAGAAAATGGCAATGCGGTCAAGGAAGCCTGCCTTTACCCTTCGGGAGCTGTGACACCTTGCAGGGCTAATCTGTGCTAGGCAGCATAAATTATTCCCCGGCTCCTCCAAACGCCAGGACCTCTGCCACATTAGGAGGGCATGGGAGTGCGTCACGAGGTGGTACAATCGTCTTGCTGACTACCCACGTGAGGTAAGTGTATGGGGACAGGTCAGACAATGCAAGTTGTGCAACACATTATCCAACAGTGAACATACATCATACATGTACAACATGGTATAGACACCAGTCTTTGGGCTATCCAGTGCTGAATGTAGCTGCATATGCTGCTGTGTATGCCCTATCCTCAGGAGTCTAAGGACCTGATCACAGAGGTCCAGTTGTCAGCCTGGTGTTATGGTACCTGCTGCTGTTGATGTGTTAAAATCCACCCTAATCCCAGGAGCACATAGATCTGCCTAAAGGGGTCAGGTAAACAGCATGCTGACATGGTAGGTTCTGCAGTTGCAGATTCACAGATCTGACCTACCCCCAGGAGTCCTGAGACCTGATTACACAGGTGTGAAATAAATCCAGATATTGTGGTAGTTTATGCAGGGACAGGTCACACATCTGCCCTACCCCCAGGAGGCCCAGACCTGATTACACAGGTTTGTAATACATCCTGTGAGTATGGTAGTGTATGGAGTTGCAGGTTCACCCATCTGCCCACCCCCAGGAGTCCTGTGACCTGATCAAAGTGGTCTGTCAGTCACCCTGGTGTTATGGTATGTGCTGCTGTTGATATGTTCTGATCCATCCTACCCCCAGGAGTCCTGAGATCTGATCAAAGTGGTCTGTCAGTCACCCTGGTGTTATGGTATGTGATGCTGTTGTTATGTTATGATCCACCCTACCCCCAGGAGACCTGAGACCTGATCAAAGTGATCTGTCAGTCACCCTAGTGTTATGGTATATGTTGCTGTTGATGTGTTCTGATCCACCCTACCCCCAGGGGACCTGAGACCTGATTACAAAGGTCTGTAATAAATCCAGATATTGTGGTAGGTTATGCAGGTTCAGGTCACACATCTTCCCTATTCCCAGGGGGCCCATACCTGATCGCAGGGGACCATTATAGATGCTGGTGTTAGGGTACCTGCACCTGTTGGGGTTTCACAGCTCTGCCCTAACTCCAGGAGGGCTCAGACCAGATGACAGATGTTACTAGCTCAGCTAGGTGTGGGTGGCCATGCTCCTGTTGCAGTCGCCCACAACTGCCCTATTCACAGGAGGCCTTAGTCATGACCACAGAGGTATAGTACAAAGCCTAGTGTCATGGTAGTGGTGCCTGGTGATGTGTTCAGGGCCACCCACCTCCTGCTCTATCTTAGAACACATCACCCATGTGCTGTACGGATAGCATGGTGCCATGGCGAGTGTGTCAGATGATGTGTGTAGGTCAGGCAACCACACAGGTGTGTGCCGGACCACACAGGGAGTTAGGGAACACCTCCCCTGGACACCAGCATGGCCAAACCACACGTGGCATGGTGCTGCCATGTCATGCAAGGAGAGTGTAGGAACAGGATATGGGGAGTCCGGAGGGTTACACACAGTACACATAGATGGCACCTCACACATGCCCAGACCCACAGCCACACATGCAGGGTGCGCAGGCAACAGGTTGGAGAGGACACACTGGCCAGAGCAGCAGCAGCAGCACGCTGCTGCTCACAGAGATGTGTGATATGCGGTGGGCACCCACCAGAGATATCTGGCCCCTAATGCTCCCACCCATTGCTTCCCCCCCCCAGGTAGAGGATCTATGGAAAAAGGGTCTGGAGCTGCGACTGCACTGCCTGGAGGTCCTTGACCGCCTCCAAAGGAGAGCACTGGAGCAAAGTGGTAGTGAGTGTTGTGGCCTCTGCAGCGCAGTACAGCATGTCACAGTGGCCCAACAGCCTGTGGGAGGCCAAACTATGTACATGTGGTATGTGACTCACATGATGGTGTGCTAATGACTGTCTTCCCCCACAGAGGATGCTGCTGCTGCTGGTGAGAGCCCATCTACATCGGGGCCCCCCAGAACACACCCCACAGCGCAAGTCCAGCCAGAGGAGGAGGAGGAGGAGGTGGCAAAGGGCAAAGAGGGTGAGGACAACATGGAGGGGGCAGAGGGTTGGGTGGGGCAGGAGGGATGGGAGGGAGAGGGGGAGTTGTATGTGACAGGGGGTGAGGAGGGCAATGGGGAGGTGGAGGAGGCGGTGTAGCAGGAGGAGGAGGTAAGCGGGGAGGGGGTGAGAGAGAGGGTGAGTGGGAGGGGTCAGGAGGGGAGGAGGGGGCTGTGGAGGGGGTGGAGGGTGGCTCCATGAGTGGGAGGGGACACAGGACAGCACAGGGCAGTGTGGGTCCCTGCCAGCTGCCACATGTGTGCGGCAATGGTGTCTGCCTGGGAGTAGCGTCCTGTCACCACGCACCCTCCCAGAGGCATTTAGCGTGGGCAAGGCAAGTGGGTAGTTGTGTTTCTTATACTGTGAACTTTAAATGGAGGTTTTGGAAAGGCCTCCTGGGTAATGTAGTCCTACAGTAGTAAGAATGAGTTCAAGTTGTGCACGAGTGGTTCAGGTTAAATTAGGATTTATTGCCCCTCCCGGGGTTGGATGTTGATGACCATGAACAAAGAATATATTTACAAAGAAACCATACTCCTGATGTGAACAAAAATAGGCAACTTAAATAATGCTTATCTTCAGCTGTTACGGAATCAAAAAGATTAAAACAGTTTCCCTCCAAAATACTTCTTTTGGCTGTTTTTCTTCCTTCAGCAAAATCCAGTATTATTAACAAAGGGACTGCACATTGTCTGCCACCATATAAGAGCAGTCCATAAAAACTTCGGACTCAGGGGGTTGATAAGGGTCCCACTGCATAAGATCACCTTCTTCCTTAAGGTCCCTTAGAGAGGGTTCTTCTGCCTGCCACGCAAACCTCTCCGTTCCAATTACAGGGTTCCCTTCCCCCAACCTGCTCTGTGAGTCTGGGTGTTTGGCTTCCTGTGCACACAGCCCTCTGTAATTAAAAGGATACACGTTTCCCTCTTCTGTTTGGCTACAAGGAATTCTGTGTCTGCCTTTAGAATTGCTTTCTCCCAGGAATCTTCCTTGGCTACAAAAAGGTTGGTAAAACTTTTCTCTCCCCTTTGATAAAAGCTTGGTATCAGGGAAATAAGCTTTACCTGCAGGCTGTCTGTTGTGAGCACAGCGTGGTTGTCTTTTCTGGTTCCCAGAATAAACGTCTCTGCTTTTTGGATAGTAAAAATCCCCAGTGCTTTTTGTAGTTGAGCACTGCTCCCTGGGAACTGGACTAGAATATCTTCCCCAGCTCTCTTCCTCTGAGAAGTTCCTCCGAGTGGAATTGGGATTTCTTTCCCTTCTCTCAGCCACAGACCTTGGCTGCCCTCGGAGTATCTATCTTTCTCTGGTTTTCTCCTTCTTTCAGCTTTCTCCACGCTTGCTGTGCTGCCTTTTCCTTCTGTCTCCGTATCTGAGACTATGTCCATCTCTTTCTCCTTCCCCTTCTCTTTTTCTGTCCTATATTTAACTAAAGGCTTTTTATCTAAGTTTCTTTCTCCGTTGTGCTGAGCCACACCTCCCACCAGGTGTTTCCACTTCCCTGATGAGGCAGGAGCTAGCTCAGGGGATGGGCGTTCCCTAACACTCTGTGACGTTCTTTGTTTAGGGTTTCCATGCCAACCCTCCATGCTTGTTTCAGCACTGACAGTTCTGGTTTCACTTTGTAGTGAATCCTCTGTCTCCATCGGTTTCTGAACCCTGTACTTCACGACATATCCCCCGCCTTAAAATATTACGTACTGCCGTATCTCCCGGACAGTACGTAATACGCGGGAGTGCGTCCGCATTGCCGTGTAGCTTACCCGCCCTATGTTGGACTACAAAATTGAAAGCCTGTAGGGCTAAATGCCATCTTGTGAGCCGGGCGTTGGAATTCCGCATTTGATGTAGCCATTTCAACAGAGCATGGTCCGTTATAAGGAGGAACTTCCTGCCCGTTAAATAAAAACGGAATGCCTCGACTGCCCATTTAATGGCCAGGCATTCTTTTTCGACAGTCGAATAGTTTTTTCTCGGCCTTGGAGAGCTTTCGACTGATGTAGGTGACCGGGTGTTCTACCCCCTCAAATTCCTGGGAAAGTACTGCGCCTAACCCACTCTCTGATGCATCAGTCTGCACCACAAATGGTAGACTGAAGTCTATCCCTCTCAAAATTGGGGCTGTGCAGAGCTTCCCCTTGAGGGTGGAAAAAGCTGTTTCAGCCTCTGGGGTCCATCGAACTCTATTAGGGGCGTTCTTTTTTAGCATCTCGGTGAATAGAAGGCTCTCATCTGCAAACCGAGGTATAAATCTTCTATAATAACCGATGAGCCCTAAAAAGCTGCGCACCTTTTTCTTGGTGACAGGACGGGGAAAATCCCGGACGCTCTGGACCTTATTGGCTAATGGCTTCACTGTCCCTCTCCCCACTAGGTGACCTAAGTATTTCGCCTCCTCCGTGGCAAACCTACACTTTGCGGGGTTCAGGGTTAAGCCTGCTTTCCGCAATGCCCGTAGTACTGCCTCTACCCTCGCCAGGTGTTGGGCCCACGTAGTACTATAAATGACTATGTCATCCATATACGCTAAGGCGTAATCATGGTGGGGCCTCAACACCTGGTCAACTAACCGCTGGCACGTGGCTGCCGCACCATGTAATCCAAATGGCATTCGTCGAAATTGATATAAGCCAATTGGTGTACTGAATGCTGTTTTCGGTTTTGAGTCACGTGTGAGGGGAATTTGCCAGTACCCTTTTGTTAAATCTAAAGTGGTCAGGTATCTGGCTTGGCCCAATCGATCCAGCAAATCATCGATGCGTGGCATCGGGTACGCATCGAATTGTGAAATATCGTTGACTTGTCTGAAATCGATACAGAACCTGAGCGTGCCATCGGGCTTCGGGACTAAAACTATGGGGCTGGACCATGGGCTGTATGACTCCTCAATTATCCCCATTGCTATCATTTCTTTAACCTGCCTGATCACTTCGGCCTTCTTGGCCTCAGGCATACGGTAGGGCCGCTGTCTGATAGTGCGCCCTGGTGTTGTGATCACCTCATGGGCGACTAGGTGAGTTTCGCCTGGCTTGGTTGTGAGGACATCTTTAAAGTTCCCCAATAGTTGGGTCAGCTCCTGCCGCTGAAACTGGGATAAAGTTTCACCTAACCTTGGCTCTGGCCGCTCCCTCCAATCCGAGGTTTGTGGCCCAAGGTCCTCCTCTCGCTTTTCCTCAGCTAGGGCTGTCATCCCTTTTATTTCCCTCTGACCCGTAGAACCAAAACCACCCTCCCCCCTGTCTGTGGGTGTTAGTGCTGGGACCTCTTCCACTACCGGGAATCCTACCCGTTCGCACACTAATTGCGCAATTCGGTCTCCCTCCCGAATTTTAAAATCCTCCGCCCCGAAGTTAAAAATGAGAATTTTTACAGGGCCTCGATAATCGGGGTCTATTACTCCCGCTCCAATATCTATGGAATTTTTAACGGCAAGGCCCGACCTAGGAGCTATTCTCCCATAACATCCTTCGGGCAGCTTAATTTGGATCCCAGTATTCACTAGGGTTTTTCCTCCCTTTTCCACCACCGTGTTTTCAGAACTGAAAAGATCATACCCAGCGGACCCGCTAGAAGCTCTTTGGGGGCTTTTGGCCTTTGGTGTCATTCGGCAAAACTGCAGCACGAATTTTGCCTTCCCCGGGGGTACCCCTTTGACTCGGGTCTGGGTTGGACTAGGAGCCTTTTTTGGATTCCCGAACAGAGGCGCAGGAATTTTGGCTGTTAAAGCCTCTGGACCAGTTCCTGTCATCTCTGTTGGGGGTAATGTACCCTTATAGCCTAACCGGCTAAGGCCTTCACCTATCTCTTTATAAAAAGGTGGCCAATCGCGCCCTAGGACCATCTCATGGGGTAGTTTGGGAACTACCGCGAACAATAGAGTGTATGTGGTTCCTAACCCCTTCACGGTTATTTCGTGTAAGGGATAAGGCGATGAAGCGCCGTGTACACATCTCACGCGTACTTGGCCTTCTGCTTGGCTCGGGGGTGACGAACAGCGCCTCACGATGGCCTCCCAGAGTGTGCGAGAAATCATACTCTGGTCTGCCCCCGAGTCAAGCAGTGCCAGCGTGTCGATGCCTTCTACTTGAATGGGTAGCAGAAACCCCTCCTGGACTGGTTTATCCACCCCAGACATCAGGACAGTTCTTTTGGTGCATTCCCTTTTAAAATGCCCCACTTTCCCACACAGATAACATTTACCCTTGGGTGTAAACACATTCGCTCTGGGCACAAAAACACACTCATCATTCCCATGTCTAACATTCACAGTAGTCATTGCATATTTTCCACTATAGGGAACCTTTCCCTTTTTAACATCGCATAAACCTGCAGCTTGCAGTATGCTGCATTCCGAGGGGTCAGCTATTTGGGCCTCCAGAAACCGGTCCGCCAAATTAGCTGCTTCCTCGGTAGTCTTGCAATCCTGCAAGGTGAGGTACATCTTCATTTCTCTAGGTACAGCCTGTACAAATTGTTCTAAAATAACTGTATCTAATACATTTTCCATCGTCTTAGTTTCTGGACTTAGCCATTTCCAAGCCAGATTTTTCAGACGTTGTTGTAACGCCTTTGGAGTTTCTTGAGGCCTCAGGCGGGCTTCCCTGAATAGCCTCCTATAATGTGAGGTTGTCAGCCCTAACCTGTCTTTTACCGCTCTTTTTATTTCCATATAGTCGCCGGCAAGAGCGGCTGGCATGGCTTTGTAGGCTGACAGAGCTTCGCCTGTCAGCGAGACTGCAAAGCGCGTAGCCCACTGACTATCAGGCCATTTTAACGCCTGCCCAATAAGCTCAAACGCATCTATAAAATCGTCAATGTTATCAGTTGGACTCAATTGTCCTAAAGAGAATGCATGACTTGCGTTCATTGGGGGTCCTGGCATAACCATAGGATTCTCCATCCGTGGTTCTCGGTGTTCTTTTAGAAGTGCTGTCACAGCGTCCAGCAGCGGCTTTTGCTGCTCTCTCATGAGTGTAGCGTTTTCCTCCTGGATGTGCTTGGCAAGTTCCATCTGTAGGTCCCATTGCTTCCGCATCCACGCTATCACGTCCTGGGCCTCCATCTCGTGTCCGCACCTGCAATGAAAGAGACAGAAAAAAAAAACCCAAGTGCGGCTCCCTTTTTAGGTTTTTTTTTTTTTTTTCCCAACCCCACAGTGCCCCCTTTTCCTGATATCCTCCCTCACTTATGCCCAGGTGCTATTACCTGAGGCTTCGTGTAGAGGTCTGCATTTCAGGAAAAGAAGCTGTGTCTTGTCTTTATCTCTCTTGCAGCCTTCTGGTAGCCCACTTGCTTGTGCAGGAGTCCTGGTGCCGTAGTTTCCTCTGGTGTCCTTCATTCAAGGTCAAGCATCCTGCCAACTACGCCAGATATGTCACCACTCACCCTCCCAGAGGCATTTAGCGTGGGCAAGGCAAGTGGGTAGTTGTGTTTCTTATACTGTGAACTTTAAATGGAGGTTTTGGAAAGGCCTCCTGGGTAATGTAGTCCTACAGTAGTAAGAATGAGTCCAAGTTGTGCACGAGTGGTTCAGGTTAAATTAGGATTTATTGCCCCTCCCGGGGTTGGATGTTGATGACCATGAACAAAGAATATATTTACAAAGAAACCATACTCCTGATGTGAACAAAAATAGGCAACTTAAATAATGCTTATCTTCAGCTGTTACGGAATCAAAAAGATTAAAACAGTTTCCCTCCAAAATACTTCTTTTGGCTGTTTTTCTTCCTTCAGCAAAATCCAGTATTATTAACAAAGGGACTGCACATTGTCTGCCACCATATAAGAGCAGTCCATAAAAACTTCGGACTCAGGGGGTTGATAAGGGTCCCACTGCATAAGATCACCTTCTTCCTTAAGGTCCCTTAGAGAGGGTTCTTCTGCCTGCCACGCAAACCTCTCCGTTCCAATTACAGGGTTCCCTTCCCCCAACCTGCTCTGTGAGTCTGGGTGTTTGGCTTCCTGTGCACACAGCCCTCTGTAATTAAAAGGATACACGTTTCCCTCTTCTGTTTGGCTACAAGGAATTCTGTGTCTGCCTTTAGAATTGCTTTCTCCCAGGAATCTCCCTTGGCTACAAAAAGGTTGGTAAAACTTTTCTCTCCCCTTTGATAAAAGCTTGGTATCAGGGAAATAAGCTTTACCTGCAGGCTGTCTGTTGTGAGCACAGCGTGGTTGTCTTTTCTGGTTCCCAGAATAAACGTCTCTGCTTTTTGGATAGTAAAAATCCCCAGTGCTTTTTGTAGTTGAGCACTGCTCCCTGGGAACTGGACTTGAATATCTTCCCCAGCTCTCTTCCTCTGAGAAGTTCCTCCGAGTGGAATTGGGATTTCTTTCCCTTTTCCCTTCTCTCAGCCACAGACCTTGGCTGCCCTCGGAGTATCTATCTTTCTCTGGTTTTCTCCTTCTTTCAGCTTTCTCCACGCTTGCTGTGCTGCCTTTTCCTTCTGTCTCCGTATCTGAGACTATGTCCGTCTCTTTCTCCTTCCCCTTCTCTTTTTCTGTCCTATATTTAACTAAAGGCTTTTTATCTAAGTTTCTTTCTCCGTTGTGCTGAGCCACACCTCCCACCAGGTGTTCCCACTTCCCTGATGAGGCAGGAGCTAGCTCAGGGGATGGGCGTTCCCTAACACTCTGTGATGTTCTTTGTTTAGGGTTTCCATGCCAACCCTCCATGCTTGTTTCAGCACTGACAGTTCTGGTTTCACTTTGTAGTGAATCCTCTGTCTCCATCGGTTCTGAACCCTGTACTTCACGACAGTCCCCACCCATTGCCACAGACAGGACCCACACTCATGCCACCACACAAACACCGGGCACCTGGCGTGGATGTGGTGGCAGGTGTGTGCGGGACCTGTATGTGGCAGTGGGTGGTGTGCTTCAATGCCAGTGGACCCAGGACCGCACCATCCAGTGGCTGGCTAGCGCCATTCAGTGGTTGGCTGCCGAGATGCACATGCAGCATGCAACTGCCAAGGGGTGGTGCATCTCGACAGCCATCCCCTGATGGGCATCCCTGGAGCATTTAAGGGGCATAGGGGTGCCCACACACATGCCCTGTGCTGTCCTGTCAACCGGGACAGAACATGCTGCTCTGGCCAGTGTATCCTCTAATACCTGTTGCCAGCGCACCCTGCATGTGTGGCTGTGGGTCTGGGCTTGTGTGAGTTGACACCTATGTGTACTGTGCACAACCCCCTGGACCCCCTATACCCTGTTCCTACACCCTCCTTGCATGACATGGCAGCACCATGCCATGTGTGGTTTGGCCATGCTGGTGTTCAGGAGAGGTTTTCCCTAACTCCCTGTGTGGTCCGGCACACACCTGTGTGTTTGCCTGTCCTACACACATCATCTGACACACCCGCCATGGCACCATGCTATCCTTACAACACATGGGTGATGTGTTCTGAGATAGAGCAGGAGGTGGGTGGCCCTGAACACATCGCCAGGTGCCACTACCATGACACTAGGCTTTGTACTATATCTCTGTGGTCATGACTAAGGCCTCCTGTGAATAGGGCAGTTGTGGGCGACTGCAACAGGAGCATGGCCAATGTAAATGTGTAAATAAACCAGTTTGTACATACGGCACAATGGTCACGTGTCTCCCTTACAGACAGACTGTGGACATGAGCATGGGACATGTGTGTAGATCCCTATGTGTATACATGGTAGACATAGGTAACATACATGGACTGTCGCCACATGCAGGTGTGGGGGCTGCCCATGTGCATAGGCGTCTGTGTCCCTTGGTGCCCCTGTGATGTGCCGATGTGCAGTGTGTCCCAACACCTATGGTTACATGCATGTTGCCTGTGATGTGTAGGCTGCATATCTGATGCACCATGCTCGTGGGGCAATAGGTGAAAAGGTTAGCAGCAGTATGTGGCAGGAAGGGTAAGAGGGACTGCTGTACTCAGGATAGCTGGTGAGGGTGAGACAGGTCAGTGCAGGTCCCGAGGACGAGCGGTGGGGAACTTCAAGCACTGGGGAAGAGTGATCAGCTGACTACAGCAAGGTACGTTTGTCTGCCTGTGCCGCATGCAAACCTATGTGGGTAGACAGCCATGTAGGCCCTGATGTGGGCAAGGAGGATGGTCACACATGTGTGTATAATAATGGAGAGAATATGGGGTGGGAGAGGGTGACAGATCCTTACAACAGACATTTACCACCGTGTACTTCTTGCTGGGCAACGGGTGAGGTTGGGTATACCCCCACGCATAGATAGGAGGGTGACCACCTGGCACAGTCCATGGCACACAGGGCATGGTATAACCTATGCGTGTTGATTGGTGGCAGTGCAGACACCACACCCCTGAGGTATATGGGTAGGCACATGTGGGAAGTGTGACAACATGGGGGTGCAGGGTACTCAGGGGATCACAGTGCCACACATTGGAAACAAACACATCAGTAGTAACAGGTCGTGATGTCTTTATTTACAATGTTCACATCCTCCATGGCCAGCCACGGTGACCACGGCCCAACCCACCCCTCTGTGCCGGGACTGCTGGTGCCGCCTCTGGTGCTGGTGTGGCTGCTGTGTATGGGCAGCCATGGCCTCCTGGGCATCTGCAATACGGAGTAGCGCCCCTGCCATTGTGTCTGCTGTGGCCCGCAGCTGGTGGATCTCCTGGTGAATGGCCAACAGAGCCTGACGAGTGCCTGTGGGTGGGACACAAGGTGATGTGTGAGACACCTGTTAGAACCCCCACTGTGACACATGCACATGTCAGGCATATCACACCAGACCAGACTGCAGAAAAAGCATGCACGCGACGACTAGCAACGCATGACCATGTGTACATCTGTGTGCCCCATGAGCTATTCTCATGCCAGGAAAGGATCCTGATGAGGGGTCATGTGAATCACAGATCTCACACATGGTACAGTGTCGCAGTGCAATGTGTCAATGCATGATCTGCGCACTAGTCGTATGAGATAAGCCAGATGATGTGGGGAGTCATGGCACACACATACATAGATCTGTGGGGCCCTGTTTTCTATAATGCTGGCACAAAGTACAGATTACAGTGACAAGCTATGCTAGGTACCAGTACCCATGGTGAGGGGTCAGTCAAGTAAGCTGTCTAGGTGACCTGCGATAGGTGTTTACCTCAGTGTGCTTCCTTGGGGTATATGGCCATGAACAGTGTGTGTATGTCTGAGCTCCTCAAGATGCTGACACTTGACAAGCCATGCTACAATAGGGGGGAATGCACATGGCACAGCCCCCCCCAACAACATAATATATGATCTGCTATGTTGACAACATATTGTGGTGCACATGCAATCTCATTGTGGATGTTACGTCAACTCCCATGGGGATTGTTGTGTATGCTGTTACCCACCTTCAGCATCGTGCCTTGCTGAGGCACTGTGGGCCTGCAGTTCCGCCAGGATCATAGCCATGCTGGTGGGAGGGATGGCAGATGTCCCTGACGCCTGCATGGTGTGGTGACTCCCTCTCCATCTCCGTACCTTCTAGAGCCTGTGAGTTGGTGCTAGTGGCCCCCACTGTAGCGTTGACATCTGGTGGTGTGTCCTCTGCCTCGGGCAGCACATTGTTTCCTGTTGTGCTCTTGCCATTGCTGGCGGTGTCCCCGTACATTGCGGCCTCTGGCCCCTCAGCATCCTGAGGCCCTTCCACATCCTCCTCCTCATGTGCCTCCATGGTCCGGTAGTCACCTGGGGGCGGGGTGGAAAAGGGTACGCAGCACAGATGAGTTTGCGCAGTGCACCTATGTAGTACATCTCCGCCAAAATCAATGTGTTGTCCACCTGTGCCTGATGTTGGTGCACCTATAATGGGGACAGCACATGTGCCTACAGTGTGCTGTGCCTGGCAGGGGTTGGGGGGAGCAGCCTCATTCCCTGGTGTAGCTGTGCCACATGGGATGCAGTGTGTGGGGGATGGTGTGCTGAGTGCCATGCCCCCTATCTGCAGTACACTGTTCCCTCTAAGCTGTGCGCATGTGCGCGCACACACACCTCGCTGAGCGAGCGCACATACTTTACAACAGAGCGCACAAAAATTACGGTTCTGATTCTGATAGAAAACAACACAGACGTCTTAAAATTTATAAGTTGTTGTGTATTTACGGTTTTCACAAGTTCTACAATATTTTCTAGTGCAATCAGTGTGGTGTACATACTGTATTCTGACGTGTAGTCAAATTTTAAAGTATATAACTCCGAGTGTCGTTATGCGGCGCACAAAAATTTTACCTTTCTTCAAAAGCTGCACAGCTGATATTTTATGCGCACACAGCCTACAGAAAATTAGAGGGAACTTTGCTGCAGTATCAGGTATGGACTGTCTGCCTGACCTTGGATGTGGCCTCAGCAATACATGTGGCTGTGGTGCATGTGGGAGCCCTGAGTGGGATTGTGTGCTGTTATTGTCTGTGTGAGTGATGTGCTTGCATTGCCCTGAGTGGTATGCACGTTAGGTGTTGCAGGATGTGTCTGTGACTGCCAGACGTGTATGGGGGCCCTCCGCTTTGCAAGACACTGTGCGGTGTGGGTGGACAGCTATCCCATACTACATGGGTGTGGTAGGGTGTCTCGGGGGATGGGTGTAGCACTGCTGGGCATGGGGTTTCACCATGTGTGGAGGTATGGGAATGTGTCTGTGCATTGTGGGATGTGTATAAGGGCTGATCTCAAGTGGTGTGAGGTTTGTGCTATGTGCACGTGGTACGGGTGTGGCAATGTGCACACCAATGTCTGGTGAGGGTGGGTGGGGGATCGCCACTGTATGTGGGCCCTGACAGAGTGTTAAGTGTGTGACATGTGTGTGATGTGTTTGCTGACATTTGTTTGCATCTACGTCATCATCCCTGTGTGTTAGACCTTCCCTGTCAGAGGTCTGGGATATGTCCCTGGATAGGTAAGAGCATACAGACATCCTATGTGTTTTGGTGCTGTGTGTGGGTACCCCAAGGCCAATGTGTTCTGGGCTAGTTGTATGTCCCTCTTGTATGTCTCCCCTTGTCACAATATGCTGGGTGACTGGCTGCATGGGTATGATGAATGGTTGTGACCTGTATGCCAGGTACTATGTTAGCAAGTAGACCTCAGGGAGAAATCAGGCTGATAATAATGCACACACCCCAAAAGGAGTAGGCACAAATAAACAAATCAATATACACCCTCATAAGCCATATGTGAGGAGGGAATGCTAGACCAATCTGGGTAGGATAACTCCAGTAGTGGGGGAAACAGACCTCAGTTAGTCTCGCAAACACAAATCCATAGGAGGAGGAGTACTATGAAGGGCGGAAAAGCCCCGTAATCGCATGAACTCCGCATACATCAGTGGCCAATATCACCTATATGGAAAGGCCAGAGGGTCCAGCAGCACAGCAACACATCACAGCACTAGAGAGCACCAATGTAATAGTAATACAAGGAGGGTATCTGAATAGTGGCAAATGGTATTTTACTGGGACTCTTTACTGTTACATTGCTGCTCATGTATGCTGTGATCCTCTTTGATTACAGTGGGATATCATTAGCCACTCCTCAGATAGGTCTTTTTGATCACTATTACATTGCTGATCTGTAGTGCTGTGCATTTTTGCTGTGCAGCTTAACCCTCTGGGCTTTGCATGGAGATTTTCAGGACCATTGATGTATGCAGTGTTCAATCAGATATGGGCCTTCTCTGCCATGCCCCCTGCTTCTACACAGCTTTGCCGTCCTCGACTACATTCAGGACTATGTCTATCATGCCCGCAGGCCCAGGTACCTGTCACACACACCCTGTACCTACCGTGCCATGTGCTGCTGTGTCATCACCCCACAGTTGCCTGTGGTAGGGCATGCATGCTCTTAGGACATGGTTCCCCACCAATCCCCTCCACGTGCCGCATGTGCTTGAGCGTGCTCTGTACGTGTGCAGCATATCTACTACTACTACTACTACTACTACTACTACTACTAAGCATTTATAGGGCGCTACCAGGTGCACGCAGCGCTGTAAATGTGAAAACACAAAAAGTCAGTCCCTGCTCAACAGAGCATACAATCTAAGAGGACAAAGCAATAAAAGGTGTAGAGAAAAGTTAGGAAGAAGAGCAAAGAGACAAGGGCAGGAGATACAGGACAAAGGAAAGAGGTAGGAACAAGTGTGAGGGGACGACAGAAAGGTGATATAACAGAGGGGAAGGAAGGAGAACAGCAAACTCATGGGCCAAAGGCAGAGGCGAGAAGATGAGCTTTTAACTTGAGTCTGAAGAGGGGCAAAGAAGATGCCTGACGTATAGACAAAGGACATTTATTCCAAGGGTAAGGAGCAGCAGGGTGAGAGGTGCCGACCTACCTGCCCGTGGATGGGCGGTATCCAGCACTTCTGGCAGTCCACGCAGGTAGATGGGGTCCAGACGGTCTGTGAGCTCCTGCTTCAGGGGTGTGAGGGTTGGGGCGAAGGGGGCACCCCCACCAGTGCCCATGGCATGTTGCCTCTCCACCACCATGTGTGCTCAGACACCATGCTTAATGTCATTGAATCTCTTTCTCAGGCTGTCCAGGTCCCTGGTTGGTCCCCCTGCCTGGGCTATGGCCTCCTGCACCTCCTCCCACACATGTATATGTATGACCACAGTGGTGCTGTTGCTCAGCCAGCCATAGAGCACCTCATACCGCTCCAACACACTGGCCAGCAGGATGTGGTTTTCTTGCTGACTGAATCTCACAGCCCTCCTCCATTCCTCAGCTGGCAACGGTATATGCCTTCGTTTGGCACTGGGTGGCCTCTGGGTGGGCTGCTACACACCCGATGGGCCTGCAGCCACCACCACAGGCCCAACACTCCCTGACGGCTGTGGGTCCTGCTGAACAGGTGCCCACCTCCTCTCCTGCCATGTCCTGTTGCTCCATCTCCCTGCCATCTGTGCCCTCTCCTTCCCTGTCACACATCCCTGCCCCTCGGATCCTCTGCTACACCTCCCACCTGCTGCTTCCCTCCCCTCCTCTCCCTGCCACCTGCTCCTCAACTCCCTTCCTGTCTCTCTCTCCTGCTCCTCGCCTCTCCTCCTCTCTCTCTTGCCTTCTTTGAAACACACCTCTCCACAACAAACCTGCCTCTGACACTCTCCACCACCACTCAACAACCCAGCCACTCTCCACACCAAACCTGCCTCTGACCCTCTCCACCATCACTCAACAACCCAGCCACTCTCTCCACACCAAACCTGCCTCTGACCCTCTCCACCACCACTCAACAACCCAGCCACTCTCCACACCAAACCTGCTTCTTACACTCTTCTTGCTTCACCAACAACCAACAGCGCACGCCTTCTCTCCCTCGCCTACACAAACCTCTCAACGTGTACAAGGTGTGCATGTGTATTTATGTGTTTTTTGACGTTGCGCGCATTGCGCATGTGCAGTGGAGTGAGCGTGTTGGCTGCGTGCATTGTGCATGTGCCGCAGAGACGCAGAAGATGCATGTGTGAGACACCACATTGCACATGCGCTGTGCGTGGGCATGAGGCATGCACATGTGCTGCGTGCCATTACGCACATGCATCAAGCCTCATGCTCACGCACAGTGCATGTGTAACATGGTGTCCCGCACACGCACCTTCCGCATCTCTGCGGCTCATGCACAATGCGCACAGCTGACGCGCTCACGCCACTGTGCATGTGCAACACGCGCAATGTAAAAAACCACATAAATATACCTGTACACCTATACACGTTGAGGGGTTTGTGTAGGCGAGGGAGAGAAGGTGTGAGCTATTGGTTGTTGGTGAAGCAGGGAGAGTGTCAGAAGCAGGTTTGGTGTGGAGAGTGGCTGGGTTGGTGAGTGGTGGTGGGGTTGTGTGGCTGGGTTGGTGTGTGGTGGGGAGGTGACTGGCAGGGTTGGTGAGGTGAGTGTCTGCGTTTGAGTGCATTAGAAGAGTAGAGGGGGTGGAGTTTATGGCAGGCTTTGTGGTTGCTGCATGTGCAGTGGGAGGTGAGCAGGGGCTGCAGTTGCCTGATGGGGGAGATGGTGTCCATGGGACTGAGGCACAAGGCATGGGTTTAGTCCCACTGCAACACAGACCTGCAGCTGTGGGGGCAGGCCAGGCAGGGGCTGTGCCGGCACGCCGCAGGAGGCGTGCGGAGTTGGAGGCTCACCAGCCTCGCCTCTACAGGCCCAGGGCCCAGCTCCAGGGCATGCGTGAGGACCAGGTCATCTCTCTCTACCGCCTGAGCACGGGGGCTATTAGGGAGCCCTATGAGGATCTACGACCTGACCTCGAGCCCTGACTGGTCGGTCATATGCCATACCGAGTTTGGTCAAGCTCCTTGGTGCCCTGCATTTCTTTGCCTCTGGCTGTTTCCAGTCATCTGTGGCTGCAGTGGGTGGCATGAGCCGCCCCACCTTCTCACGCTGTCTCCACCAGGTACTGCGTGCCATGATCAGCCGGGTGGGGAATTGCATTGCCATTCCCAACATTAGGCAACAGTGGGGGACCCTGAACCAGGCCTTTGAGGCATTAGCCAGGATACCACATGAGATGGGAGCTATTGGTTGCACACATGTTGCCCTGGTCCCGCCCAGAGACAGGGAGGTAGTGTTCCGCAACCGCAAACACTACCATTCTCTGAATGTTCAGGTTGTATGTGATGCAAATATGCATATTCTGAATGTGGTCCCTAGGTTTGCAGGGTCCACCCATGACTCCTATATCCTGCATTACTTGGCACTATTCAGACAATTTGAGGCAGGCCAGTATGAGGACTGTATACTGCTGGGTGTGTATTTCTCATCTTTGACATGCATATGGTGATCCTCTGACTAACTGTATGTGCACATGTCTGTCTTTGAGGTGTAACCCTAATTGTGTGTGTGTGTGTGTGTGTGTGTCTCATCTGTCTGTGTGTGATCTAAGTGGGGGGGGGGGTGCCATCCAGCTCTACCTTGCTACGGTGCTGTGTGTTGATGGTAGAATGGACACTAGCATTTGTGTTGTGGTTACAGATTATATTGATTGCAATCCTTACACCTACCCCTTGTTTTGTGTGTCATAACTTCACACACTGATGCATAGTTGTGGTGTCCCATCATGTGATGTCATATGTTTGTGTCAGGATATTTTGTGCATTTGGTTTGCACGTATATACTTGTGTCCATTTGGGTGGACATGAGCTCCTGCTTTAACGTTCCACATTTCTTTCTGCAGGTGATTCAGGATATGGGTGTCGCCCCTGGTTGCTGACCCCTGTGAGTCAACCACGGACACGTGCAGAGAGGAGTTACAATGAGGCCCATGCCTCCAGCCGCTCCGTCATAGAGCGCACCTTTGGTGTTTTAAAGAGTCGCTTCAGGTGTCTAGATAGGACAGGCGGGGCCTTACAATACAAAGCACAGACTGTGGCAGAGATCATTATAGCCTGTTGCATCCTTCACAACATTGCTCTCAGGCACCATATCCCTGTCCAAATTAATGAGGATCTGGAGGATGATCCTACATGCCCTCCTGTACATGGCCCTGATGACATACATGAGGGCACAGCCGTCAGGTGGCAGGTGATTGAGGAGGTCTTCTCATGTAAGTACTGCATATGCTGCCACATACATTTGTTTAGATATGTGTATACTACTACTACTAGTGAACATTTGTATCCCAATAGCAGTAAGATGTAACACTGCACTGACATATAACAGACACTGCCTGGCTATTCGAGCTTACAACCTAGTCATGACTGCTACGCAGAAGATGTGAGAAGGGCACAACAGCGGGTAGAGGTGGATTATGTCTGTCAGGATTAGTAGGCTTGGGGGAGGTGGTAAGCTGTCACACCTGATTTGTGGCTGATTGGGAAAGGGGCTGCTGTATAGCCACAGGTAATTAGTTTGAGACTTTGGGCTCAGCAAGGTGAAAGGCGTGTAGTCTGGAGTCAACAGTAGGAGAGTGGCCCATAGATGGGACCAGTTGCCTAGACGTGTGTGTTTCACATTTTGTAATATGAGTTGATTGATTGGTTTGTATGCTCTGATGAGTAGGGACTGTGTGTTACTTGTTTCTGTAGAGTGCTACATATGACAAGTACCACTATATACATGCTCAGTAGTAATTGTATTAGTGGTAGTTGAGATCAGTAAGGGAAGTTACTGCAACACCACAGTGTGCCTGCATGTATAGGTCAGCAGGAGAGCCTTGACATGGATGCGGAGACGGATAGGGAACCTGTGAGGTGTCCTGACAGGGGGAGTTTTATTGCCATTATGTGTGTGGCTGTAGATTGGCCATGCAGTGCAATGTTGCATATTTCAAGGCAGACAGAGATGATTCAAAGGCAGATAAGCAAGGTGTAGGTTACAGTAGGCAAGCCAGGAGATGATCAGGGGGTGGATTGGGGTTTTAGTTGTGTGTTCAGGGAGGACTGGGGAAATATAGCTGATATAATCTAGAAAGACACCACAAGCCTCAGCTACAAGCTGGGTATGTGTGTTGAGGAGGAGAGTGGAGTCCAAGACAACACCTACACTGCAGGCCCTGGAGAAAGGAAGGTATGGCCACACACACACAGACGCTCTGATGGGAGAGGAGGGTTTAGGTGCACATATGGGATATTCATGCTTTGCCATTGTCATTTTCACACACTGGGATGATATGCAGCCATCAATGTCAGGTGGCAAGCAGACATCGGGGTGTGTTTTGGCAGACATAGCTCAGGCGTGGAGAGATATATTTGCAACTCATCAGCACACAGCTGGTAATGTAAGTCAAGGGATGAGATAGCCACACCAAGGAAATGGATATCGACAGAGGATAAGGAAGAAGCCCCTGGATATTTGCCTGTGGTGCACGAACTGACAGCAGGGTAGCAGAGGACATTGAGACACCAGAACACACACTGAAGGGGCAGTGGGAGCGATATGGGGGGGGGGGGGAGGGTGCAGGATAGTACTGCGGCCTCAGAGCCGAGCAGGAACACGGTAGCGAGGAGACGGTTCTGTTCAACAGTTTTGAAGGCAGCAGAGAGGTGAGGAAGGGGACGGACAGAGTACGGGCCCTTGTATTTTGCCACACACACACTTCAGTGATAACTTTAGCATGAAGCGAGTCTGTACAGTGTGATGGGGAACAGTCAGTCTGTAAAGGATCTTGGGGGGTCTGTGAGCTGAGGACATAAAGGTGCAGTGTGTGTTGCAGAGCTCCAACATGACATATGTATGTTTCTCTTATGTTCCTCAATCCACAGGACATACTTGGTGACCTTCCTGGTGCTGTGGTGCAGTGGCAGCTGACTGTATGTCATCCAACATGCAGTAGTCTGGGGTAGGTGGATCTAGAGCTACTTTGTCTGTGACGACAATCAGGGGGAGCACATGTCTGCAGTGATCTGTCATATTGTACATATGTTGTTGTTCACCTCTTTGCCCTGCAGCCCCATACCCCATATGTTGCTGTTGGCACACATATCCACATGTATTCCTGGCCAGTTTGTCTTCTCCAACACTGTCTCTGGGGCACGTCCAACAGAGCTGCGTGGGTCTGGAGATCCCATGTGTTTGGGTCGTGGGCTGCACGTACACCCTTCCCTGACATTGTAGCATCAGCCAACAGCAGTGTATCATTGCATTTGACAAGCCTTTATCTCCACAAATCTCCAATTGCACACATATAGGCCATATGCTACTGCTGGCACGCTCACCTTAGCATAATGTGTGGGTGGGTGTTTTTTGGTTGGCTGTGTGATGATACAGCTTGCAGGCATTTTGCATTTTCATGTGGTGTGAGAGGTCTGTACACCTGGGGAGCGGTGGTGACTGTGCTATCTCTACCTTACTGCTATTTACCTTGTGAACGTTGTGGCCATGTGTTGTGTGTTGTGAGCTGACTTATCTCTTATGTGCTGACAGACCACAAAATTTATATATCACAGGTATTGCCATAATGTGGATATGCATCAACAGTGGCTAGACATGGGGACATGGTGATTCTACACATTTCAATGACATCTTCGCCCTTCACTGTGACGTGTTGTGGCCTTTGGGAGCCTCAGGGGATCCCGAACAGAAACTTGCTGCAAACACACGGTAGGTTGCACCTTTGGTCTTTTGGGAATGACATCAGCCTTTACATGTTAATAATTTACTGTCTGTTTCATGGACCTTTCATGTTGAGTCTCTGTACACCAACGCTGATGCAAATGGGGTGGAGCTGTGAAACGCCTGTGTAACATGGGCATGGACATGACCATATCCATGTGATACCCTCGTCTGCGGTTCCAATTCCAAATGTCCATAACATGCACTGTGTTCTGTGTTGTGATCATGTTATGTTTGCCTATGTGACATTTTATTATGTACATATTGATGTCTGAGTCTCTGCAATTTGGGTTGATGTTGCAAGCAGCATACCAAGACATTGTTTATCCTCTTCTGACACAGGGCAGAGGACACACACAGCACATCTACTACAGTGCATCCGGCGTCACCATCACCCACCTGTTGGAGGACACAACAACACCATGGAACTACCCCTGGGAAATGGTGCCATAAGATGTTTGACCTCTGCAAGTGGGACACATGCCTCGGATGGACATTGTTGTGGGGCTGCTACTTTGAGCATGACAGGCCTGTCCAACACACCATTGCTGCTGTGCTCTGGCTGGGTGTCGCGTTCATCACAGGAGACACACATGACCTTTCCAGTACTGTGGCATTTTGAGATGTCACACTTGACTATTGTCACCAGTAGTTGGCCCACAGCCTAAGCGTACGGGGTAGATAGCCTGGAGACCTTTTATTGAAAGGTTGGAGTCAATGCTTTATGGTTGCATTGCCTCCTGGGAGTTGTAGTTGTGTCCCTTTTCAATAAGAATGTAGTCGTGAATCGAGTGGTTCAGGCAAAGACAGGCTTTTAATTCCCCTCCCGGAGCGGATTCAAACACAATGTAACTTAGTATCAGAAAGCCATACACTCTGGCACAAGGTAAGAAAAAGAACTCATAACAGCTTTCAAACTTAAACCAAAAATGGCACGGTATTCATAGCATACAGTCCCTTTGTATTAGGCAAAGTAAACTCCTGTGCTTCTCAACTGCCAGTTAAACAGCTTCCTCAGGTTATCTGGCTCAGCACAATGAAATCACATCATCAGTAACCGTTAATGTACAATCCATTTGATTATCAGACAATTCTTCTTCTGGAGGATCAATTAACATTGACTCATGCTGATTACCAGCTGAATACAACTTCTGCTTTGTATATAATGTTTCCAGATTTTCCTCCTCTGCCTGTTCCTGAGGCTTCCCTATTACAGCCTCTGTGAGATAGGGATCAGCCCTACCATATATCTTGGTATAGCTTAGAGGAGAGTCATACCCTTTAGGGTTTCTAGGAGAGAAATTCTTGTAACTACTTTTATAGTAATTAGACAGCCTACCTTCTGGCTTTGAGGCAGGGGAAAGTCCGTGCACAGCTCTATCAGGACGGGGTTTAAACCTCAGAGGTTTTTCTCTGTATTCTGGCTGCTCACCTTCTTCCTCTGACATACAAATGTCCTGTACCGTATACTTTTCACTCCTTGGAGCTTGTAAGTGCTTCCCAGCTATCCTTACTGGTAACTTTTCCCTCTGTGTGCCTTCACCATAGGATAATGGCCTGGAGTTCTGGCCAAAGGGTTTTTGTGCCCTGCTCCTCCAGTTATTCCTGCCAGTTGCTTTCTGTCTTTCTCTCTCACACTCAGAATCAGAATCCACTGAGTCACTCACATACGTTTTCCTTTCACACCGAGACAGACGCTGTTTCCAAGACCCAGACTTCATCTCACACAGCCCTTCCAGCTGGTTCTGCTCTCTTCCGTCTTTCTCTTGCTTCTGCTCTCTGTTCTCCTTGTCCTCTCCTTTCCTCCTGTTCTCCTTGTTCTCCCTTTCAAACTCTAATGAACGTTTCTTATACGTTTGCTTGGGTGCTAATCTAGCCCTTCCCCCTCCCAGGTGAAAGCTATTAGGCCCAGGAGATGGGGATTGTTTGTTAGCTGGGCGGGGTTCCTGCCCTCGTGGCTGGGATTGTTTATGTTGCTCCTGGCAACTGGGAGTCCTGAGCTTTTCCTTCCTGCTAGGAACAGACCTACTGCTTTCAGGTTCCTCTGTTTCCATAGCAAAGGATGTCTCTTCCCCATTACACTATGCATGCCCAGGGTTTCAAGGACAGTCTTAACGGGACTTGTTGCATTGCAGACACGATTTGCACTGTGGACACTGTGTACTGGTCCCTACGTGTACAGCAGGGACTGACATTGTCGCTGTATGTTGTATATCCTTCTGACATTGTGTTGTTGTGTTTTGCCCATGTGTGTGACCTGGAACGCAGGATACGCTCATCTGTTTAGTTCAACACGATCATACAGCCATGCGTGTGGCACAGTGGGAACATTGGAGAGGTCCTCTTGTCCATGTCCGCCTACCCTCCACTTGGACATGACACAGTATTTGCCACCACACCACTTTACTGCAAACCAACATCTTGGATTGATGTTTGCACTCACCAAGGGTGTTACAGTGCATGTGTGGCATCACTATATCATGTTTCAATGTACACGGTGCATGTGCATGTGACTGACTATGTTGGTGCAACACAGCATGTGGCAATATGGCTTCTGTGTGGGTTACTGTAACATGTTTGAACTTTATTTCTATCTCTATATACAGGTTATTGTGTTTCTTTACTGAACCGACGTAACACTCTACATTGATTTAGAAACCTAACATTGCATGTCTGCACAGTGCTATTTATCCCCTGAGGTTCCGGCACTCACATTGCCCCGTTATATTTGGAGTGTGGCAGTGTGGGTGTCCATTTTCTTCCTTCATTTGTGCATTCCATGTACTGTGATATATGTGTACAGACACTGTATCCACACCAACCAGTGCAGGGGACCTTCTGCATAGTGTTATCTCTGCATGTTTCTGCGGCTTCTTTCATTTGAATTCTCTGTGTTCATGTGCCTCTGCTACCTGTTAGCATATCCTCATTTTGCATTTGATGATTGTTTTGGGTTACATTGGTGCTGCTTTGATTCCTGTATCAGGCATTATGTGACAGCTGTAACATATATTTCGATATGTGTGTTTACACTTTCTTACTTTTAACAACATATGCTGTTTCATTTTTGTGCCTCCTGTGTTGGCAGACAGATATATTTTTATGAAGAGATCATGAATGATGTGTGTTGGGCCCTCATCATGCACCGCCTACTGTCTACATGCACACATATGTAACTAAAGCATTTGGGGCATGCTGCAGCATGTGGGGGGTAGGGGGCTAATGCATACTGCACACCATGCACCTAATGAACATTATCTCTCCTGCCTATCATCTGTGGACGGACCAGTGACTTTTCTGTAACATGTGGGTTGCTGCCCTGCAAAATGTGTTTTCCCTTTTTTCCCTGTTATCCAATCACCTTGATATTATGAAAGTCAGTATCTACGCTATCTCTGATGATTACACAAAATAAAAATATGTGTTGGGCGTACATTTGTCTCTGCTGCTGCTTGACCATACTGACACACGTATTTAGTGATTCCCTGGTCATGTACATGGCCCACCTGTGCTCACATCCTTGTACGGTGCCAGCTGTCTATCTGCAAGCCGTCTGCCACATCACTGGGTGTTAAGGGTTCCCATACAAACATTCCCTTTGAGGTAATATCTTTGCATTGCTCTTGCTGTGTTTTTTTTGGGATAGTGGTTACGGACATGTGTTGGAACACCATAGGTTGCAGGTTTGATTCCCACATGGGGTTTCATTTTTTGGGGGGGGGGTTGTGCTAACCTGACCATGAGCTGCCTGTAGGTTCGTCACCTATCCGCAGACCCATCTCTTCACTGTACACCAATGTGTGCCCTCTGTGCTGCCTATCCATCACATATTAGCTGTTACATATGTCTCTTTCTTTGTAGCATTCACATAGGCAGTCTGCTTGGGGGATTGGCATTGCTGTGATTCAGCTGGTCTAGGCCACACCTGTTTGCAGGTTCAATTCTGACATGCTCCTTTTGTGTTCTGTTCCCTATTTTGCTCTGCTCCATAGAGCATCCCCTGCCGCCCTTTGGGTTTAGGTTCTTTCCTCTTTTGCATGCTGTATCCACTGCATAACATTTCATTATGTATGTGCATGTAGTTATATGTGGCTCTCGTCCCAATTACAGACGTAGGAGGATGTAGTAAAGGCTGTTAGTGTAGCTGGGTTTAAAAAAGGTTTGGACAAGTTCCTGGAGGAAAGGTCCATAAACCATTATTAAGAAGGGACCCAGGATATCAATGCTTGAACCAATACAAGCATTGTGGAACCTGTGTCCCTTGGGGAAACTGCTAGGTACGTATGACCTAGATTGGCCACTGTTGGAAACAGAATACTGGGCTTGATGGACCTTGGTCTGACCCAGTATGGCATATCTTATGTTCTTATGTAGACTGTGATCTCAGCTGTACACACCAGATCTGCATGTGGATTCCATCATGGTTACTGTTGGAGGTTGCCCTATCCGGGCAGACAGCAGACTTTTTGTGTGATGCCCTGCAGTGTTCTTGTATGCAGCCTTTGCTAATGATCTCATGTTGGTGGTGTAGCCTACCAGTTTGTGCATTGACATTTGTGCTAATGGTCATGGGTTTGATTGTTCTTTTTCATTTTTATGCCTGTCCTGCACAGCTACTTTTCATTCCTGTAACAGTCATATCTGTGCAGATCTGTGCTGTTGGCACATTGTACCCTTATCACAGTTGCCAACTATCCTTCTGTCCGTCTATGTGTGTCTGCCAGCTGTGTGCCATCCTGCCCTGATGTGCAGGCTGCTACCCCATGTCTTGCACTGGTATATGTTTCTGCATTGCAGGTCTTCCTGGTTGCCTCTCCTGTGTGTGCTCTGCATGGCACAGCTACTCCTCTTCCCTCCAGTCATTGCACCTATCCTGCCACCTCTACCTCCTCTGCTGGACACATCTTCCCATCCTCTGCCACACACTGTCATTGTTGCATGGCACATTACCCTGTGCATAGCTACAGCTGCCCCCGATATGTTTGTCCATTTTTCCAGCTGCCAAATGGGCTGGACGCAGATCTGTCTGGTCCATCAGCTCAGATCTACTTCCTTCCATCACTTGTGCATTGTCTTTCCTTGGTGCTCTGTGCAGTGTTAGGGTTACATTTGTGTTTGGCCCATACCTTTCTTGCTTTTCAACTTGGGGACCTTACTGCCCTTGGGCAACATTTCTTGAGTCACCTATACATCCTTGGGGCATCTTTAGCCACACCTTAGATTCAGCCAGCTTATGGGGCACCTAATATGGTGCCTTGGGGGTTGCCAACCTTTTGTCATGCCCTCTGGGGCACATTATGACCCTCCTTGGCTGATGTGGTGGTTTATGATGTGCCTTCTGGTACGCCCTAAAAGGTGCATTAGGTTACGGCACTGGGGTGCGGGTATTTTTAGCTGGAAGCACCGATTGTTGGAATGTTTCTGACTGTTACAAGCAGGAAAAGGAACTGGCTTGGCCACCCTTATTCATTATGCCCACTGGGGGATTGAACTCATGACCCCTGTCTCAGCAGTCATTGTATTAACCAGTGTGCTACACCTCTGCTGCTGTGTTTGCAGGTCAACGTGCGAAGTTAAGGTTAACGCGTGGTAACGTGCACCGCTCCCCCTATCGCGTGATAACAGACACGGCGCACTTCATCGCTAGATAACCCGCGATTGCTACCTTAAGACCAGAACGCCCACTACCTTATATGGCATTCCTCACAGTAACGTTGCAACTAGCGCCAGTGACATTAAGACGGTTTAGTAAACATACCCCCAAGTGTTTTATGGCAGCCTACACCTTACTGAGCCCCCAATGCTTGCACTGTCTCCAGTGTTAGCCTGCTAATGTGCATAATGAGAAGCAAGGTATTGTGGGTATGGCCCGGACACCTGCGGTTTGGGCAGGATGCATCTGCACAGGGCATAGGGAAATGGCTGGGACATTGTAGTACCTGACCACCACCTGCACGGACAGGGTGGCCACAGCATGTTATGCTGGGAGGTCACTCTCACCCTGAATGAGCAGTGACTATGGCATGGCTAGGTTCCCCCATAGTGCTATGCAGCACTTTTCTTAAGTGATATTTATGAGTTTCCTTTTCTGGTGCCCAATCACTGATGTGCTTGCTTGGTGTGTGTGCTCACATCCCATTTTTGGGTGCAGACAGTTCCTTCAGGAACATGCACTATGTACTAGTTAGCAGACTGTCTGCAGTTAGCATGTGTATGACTGGAGCACCTTGCAGGGTGCAGTAGGTGGTGACTGACTGTGCTCTCTGCTGGTGAATGTCAGATAGAGATGGGGGCAGCTGAGCTTTTCTAGGCCTATTGCCTGTCTGCCAGTGCCCTATGTGATGTGTACAGATCTGCATTGACTGTCCGGTAGGGTGCCTATTCCCCAGCAGGACTGGGGTTGATGGTCCCCTCTACTGTCACCATTGCAGAGATGTAGAATGTGGATCTGTTGGTGGGAGATCCTGTCCCCCACCCTGACCCACAGAGAGCGGGTTGGGTGGTGCTACATAATCTGCTTTTGGGTCCAAACACCACCCTTCTCTTATAAGATGCGACCATGGCAACCACCCAGGATATGCACTATTGTGGGTGCATCATAGTCCACAAGGGCTAGACATGACTGGGAAATACAGATGAACACAGATGTATCTCAGGTGTGTCTGCAAGGACTACCTATCACACACTGGCACTGATGGGGACCTGCAACACAGCCTATCACAGCCAAGCCAGGTGCTACGGACCTGGTGCTGGGCGCCCCACCTCACTCTCAGGGTGAGTACAGGAACCGCACAATGTCACTATCTGTAGCTACTCTGTGCCAGTAACACACACGGTCAGTTCCCCCCTACCAGGCCAGGGTGCTATAGAGGCGCATACCCCATCTTGTGATCAGATGTAGGCTGCACCCTATAGGGCACATTATAAGGTGCCTTGGCGGACAGGGCACTTTATAATGTGCCCTATGGAGTGCCTTATAGGGTGCCTTGTGCAGCACCTTAGGTTACGGCACTTTGAGGGTGTTTTTGCTGGCAGCACTGATTTAAATTAAAAGGAAATGCCTCAGACAGCCTTCTTACATAACACCATTGCAGGATCAAACCCATGACCTCTGCCTCTACAGTCATTGCAGTAACCAGTGGGCTACATCTTTAAAGCTTCTAACACTGCCCTGCCATAAACTTAGGGTTAACGTGTGTTAACGTGCCACAGCACCCACTATCGTGCAATACCGATTCCTTGCAACCTTCCCTCCGGAACTCCCACTACCTTATTTGGCATTCTTCACATTAACGCTGCAACTAGCGCCGGTAACATTAAGACGGTTTAGTAAACATACCCCTTAATGTGTTAAGATGAAGGAATCTTAGATTTATAAACCTTCTGAAGTTTAAAATTTGCCTACCTATATGATAAAGTAGGAAAAAGATTTGGGGATGAATTGGTCTGAGGAGGAATGGGATAAAATAATAAGGACAGTGGCAAGTATATCCATTGCCACGAGGGTAAAAGAGAATGCATATAAAATGTTGTTCAGATGGTATTGGACTCCAGTATGTAAAAAAAGAGCTGGATGGGGGCTAAATGATCTATGTTGGAGGGGATGTCATGAGAGAGGGGATTGGTTGCATATGTGGTGGAAGTGTAAGTGGATACAAGCATATTGGATAGAGATTTTGGAGTTGATTTACAATATGACAGGATATCGCGTCCTTTACTGATTTTCTTGAAAAAGCTAATGAGTTACAATGTAAGTTATTAAACCATGGATATCCGCTATTGGTGGTAAAGCATGCTTTTAAATGGGCTAGATAGGCTCACAATGAACGGCTACTGTTGTTGACACATTCAGAACAACAGATGGGTTGGGGAGCGTTACCAGTGCAGCCGGAGAAAGCAGGCTGCTCTCCTTGCGGCGCTGATGTTACCGGGGACCTGCTGAAAAGCAACTGTGTGAGAGGCACAGTTGTAGGCGCTCGTAGTGGGCGCAATCTAAGGGGCAAGATACAAGGGGGTCTGACCCCCTTGGAGGACTGCAGGAGGAGCAGCAACACAGCTGTGCTTCAGGGGTAATTCCATGGGTAAGCGGAAGAAGTAGTCAATGTCTGCTGAACCTGTTACTGGGCTGATGGATCGGCATGTGAAGATAAATGCGGGGGACAATTTCTGATTCTACAATCCCCGGGAGTGTCCTTGAGCTCTCCGGACTGCCCTCCACCTCCTCCCCTATCTACCAAGTCTCAGCCTATCTTAGATACTGTGGATGATGTGTTTCAGCAGAGTACCTCGGTACAAGCGGGTGAAATGCTGAAACCTGTAACCTGGTCTCCTGCCCCATGTGAAGCTAAGGAGGTGTCTGAGGCACAGATATCCCTTGCAGACATTTGGAGGGTAGTGACATGGACAGAACAAACTCTTGTATCCACAGTTTCTCAACTGTATGCTTTCTCTCATGAGATAGTCACTAAGTTGAGTTTGGTTGAGGAGAAGGTTGGGGTATTGCCTAATCAAGTTTCTAAGTAGGAAAATCAGTGTGCTTCTTTGCAAGCTATTAGTGTGTCCAACATTAAGGATAGTTTAGCTATTCATTACAAATTGGAATCATATGAAAATATGCTTAGGGTTAGAAATATTTGTTTTTTTAAATTTTCCTGTCTGTCGTTTATTGTCACCAGAGATTTTGCTGCGAAAATACCTTAGAGGGGTTCTGGCCTTGGCTGGCGCTGACTCTATGGGTATCTCTAAATTTTATTATCTATCTAGATGGAAGGTCTCAGGTGAATCCTCAGATGGGTTTGATTTACTTCAAGGTCAGCAGGATCTTGACGTGACTAATTTTCTAGAGGATTCACAGGATATCATTACATTCAGAGCTACTCTTGCTGTTACTTTTGTTTCAGAACAAGACAAAATTTCAGTGTTTAAAAATTACTTTAGGAATAAGGCAGTGCTGTTTTGTGGGGCAAAGGTACAATTATTTCCTGATGTCTCCTGGACCACACAGCTTAGAAGGGCTTTTTTGGCCCTGAAGTCGAGGGTGTTGCCCTTGGGGCTACATATTTTTTTGTCCACTATACCTGTAAGTGTTTAATTACACTGCAGGGATCTAAGTATGTATTTATGGATGCCTAACAATTGGAGGCTTTATTGGCTGATAGAGAGATACACGAGGTCGTTGGGTGAGGTTTGGTGGATATAGGTTATTGACTGTGTACTTACAACTTAGGCTTTATTTTTTTCCTGATTCATATTGTTTTCTTTTTTTTTCTTTTTCCCCGATATGTGGGCTTTGAGATAGTGGTTGTATTTCTGGGATAATTGATGCCATTGTTTTTTTTCCTGATTAGTGATTTAGCACTTTAGCGTGCTAACGATACCGGCAGCATATAGGTCCCTGTGGGCGGAGAGTGGGGGGTCAATGGGCAGGGAGTGGGCATGAACGAGGCTCGCTCCATCAACACAAGGCACTATAATGGCAGGAACCCTATCGCAAATGAAAACCTTGCGGAAAGGGTATATTTTGAGGAGAGAGCCTATTTTAATGTCTGCAATGTGATGCACAGACAGGGAGAGTGATAGTAGTGTTCCATTAGCAGCAACAGCATAGTGCCCAAGTATGAAAGGGCACTAAGTTGATGTTGCAAATGGGGAAAAGGAGGGTGCAAGTGGGTCATCCAGTGGGGGCCGTTGGTGCTCAGGGAAGACCAGGCAGTTGCCTAGGTGGCACATAAGAACATAAGACTTGAAAATATGCCAGACTATGTCAGACCAAAGTCCATCTTGCCCAGTGTTCTGTGTCCAACAGTGACCAATCTAGGTCACAGGTACCTAGCAGTTTCCTCAAAGACAGACAGGATCCACAGTGCATGTATTGGGCAAGCAGGGATATTCTGGGCTCCTCTGTAGTAATAGTTTCTGGACTGTGCCCAGGAACCTGTCCAAACATGTCTGATACCCAGCTCCACTAACTGCTTTTACTACATCCTCCAGAAATGAATCCCAGAGTTTGAATACATGCTGACTGAGAAACCATTCTCTCCTAGTAGTCCTCAATGGGTTACACTGTAGCCGCATTGCATATCCCCTAGTCCTACTACAGTTTGATGGCATAAATAATCGACCTACATTTACCCAATCCACTCTAGTCAATATTTTATAGACCTCTAACATAACACTCCTCGGCCATCTCTTCCCCAGGTTGAAGAGACATAACATTGGCAGGCGGTGATAGGGTCCCTGGAGAGGCAGATGGGTGTGGAGGGATGTGTGGCTGTCCATGTATGCCTCTGCCCCCCCCCCCCTCCGGACCCTGCACCCTAGGCACCTGCCAACCCACATGTTGGCTGGACTGGGACTGTGCACCACCAACACAGACAGCACATGGGCATGTCAGCATGGAATTGGTGGTGTTGGCAGAGGGGGCAGCGGCACCCACCTGCATTAGACCAAATCCATGCCCTGGTCCAGTGCGTCATGTACAGTGCAACATATGCCAAGTTCTGTCTGATGGGAAACATGTCACCCCCAGGGACCATTGTAATCATGTGTTAGCACTGTGGCACACTACACACAGTTGGTGTGTATCTGACTGAAAAGTCACAGGTTCAGTTCCTGGCTGTGGATCATGCAGTGCATGTCCCCATGGCTAGATATTTTCCCACATTGCAGGTACAATACCAACATGTGCAACCCCCAATGTTTTGGCCAACAAGGGTTCAAACACCCACACAGACAGGCTCCACTATCTTCAGCTGGATGGAGTATCAGGCTGACAGCACCAGCACACTGAGCATGCGTTAACATCAGAGCGCACTACTATCTTTAGCACAATGAGCACACTTTAACAATGCTTGAGCTGAGATTGGGACCAGAGCATTCCCATTTTTACACAGTGTGTATGAGTATGAGTGTGTGTGTGTGTGTGTGTGTCCATCCAATGTTTCGCGACTTTCTACACCTCACTGAGCCTCAGAGTGCCTAAGCTGTTTCCTGCATTAGACTGCAAATGTGCATGATGAGGAGCAACATATTGTGGGTATGGGCTGAAACAGGGCGGACTGGCCAGAATGTGTCTGCATCGGGGGTAGGGTCAATGACTGGGATGTCATAGTGCCCGACTGCCACCTGCATGGACAGGGTGGCCACAGCACGTCATGCTGGGAGGGCACTCTCACTCTGACTTGGCAGTGAACATAGCATGGCTATGTATCCACATAGTGCTATATAGTGTCTGGTTCTAGTGATGTGCGTGCATATGTGCATGGCTAGAAAGCCAGTGGTGGGCAGCAGGTGCAGTCAGACTGTGCTTGCTGTGGGTGAATGTTAGATACAGGTGGTTGGGATGTGAGGTGTTCCAGGCCTGGTTGGGATGTGAGGTGTTCCAGGCCTACTCCCAGTGGTACTTACAGGTGGGTGGTACCAGGACCCTGGCAACACCCCTATACAAATATAGATGCTTCCCCCCCCCTCCCCAGTAGTTAGCAGCCATGGGCATCAACATTGTAACACTAGATACTGACATGCACTGTTCTAGGTAGGTCACTGTCCAACGGTGGTGGGGGGGGGGCATAGCACAGGGCTGGATGTGACTGGCACATACAGAATGCTGCAGCTCTGCAGGACACAAGGTGACTAGCATATCACAATGCAGACAATACCTGCTACATACTGATGACAGTAATGGAGATCTGCAGCAGAGATCACTTGGGCGCCCATCCTCACCCTCAGGGTGACCGCAGACACTACTCAATAGCACGGTTTGTAGTTGCTCTGTGCTTGTATCACACAATGTCAGTGCATCTTACTGAGCTGAGGTGATGGATAAGTGCATTCTCCATTTGGCGATCAGCTGTAGACTGCTGTTCTGCATGTGCACTGCATCATGGGCACTGGCGGAGCTACCCTATGCCGGCACACACAGCAGACATTTTAGGCAGTGATCTTCAATCTCTTTGTATCTAGCCATTACTGTGCAGAAAGGTGTGGAGATGTAGCCTACTAGTTTGTGCAATGTCTCTATAAGCAGAGGACAGAGGTTCGGTTCCTACTTGTTCTTTTTTGTGACTGTGCTACTCAGATCGTTTTCATGCCTGTAACAATCATGGCTCTGCAAATCAGTGCTGGCAGTCCATACCACTCTCTCCTCAGCCACCATCCATCCTTCAGCTCATCTATTTGCCTCAGTTGGCTGTGTACAGTCAAATCTTCTTGTTCAGGCTGCTACTCCATGACCTACACTGGTACTCTTTTCTGCATTTCAGCTCTTCACGCTCATCTCTTATGTGCCTAATTTGCACGTCCCCACTACTACTCTGTCCTCCTGTTGCTGAAAATATCCTGCTGCTTCTGCCTCCACTGGGGGACACGTCTTCCCCATCCTATGCCATACATTGACATTGCAGCACTTTACATTGTCATCACCCTGTGCATCGGCACAGCTGCCTCCCACATGCTCATCTGCTTTACTGATTGCCACAAAGGGTGCCCACCAATATGGCAGGTCCATCACCTCCCACCTGTCCTTCCTTCCATCACCTTTACATTGACATTCCTTGGTGCTCTATCCAGCATTTGGGTTACAGTCATAAGGTGCATGCTTTCCACCTTAGGGCACCTTGTCACATATTAGGGCACCTTTTCTCTCCTTAGGGTGTCTTGTCTCCCCTTAGGGCACCTTGTCTTATTTTATGGCACCTTGTCACATCTTAGGGCACCATGTTTCATATTAGGGCACCTTGTCACATATTAGGGCACATTGTCTCTCTTTAGGATGCCTTAGGATGTCTTGTCACCTTACTGCACTTGGTCCTGTTAGCCCATGTTAAATGGCCCAAGACGCCCGAATGCTGGGACTTCCCTACCCGCCACTACCTTCTATGGTTTCAGGTACCTTAACGCTGCTATTATCGCCTGTGCCTTTACCATGGTTTAGTAAACATGTATTCCATGCTTTAAGAAAAGTGGAAGGAAGGCCAAAAAACTGCCTGCATGGTTTAAAGGGGAGGTCAGAGAGGCTGTTGTAGCCAAAAAAAATCTTTCAGGAAATAGAAAAAGAAGCCAAATGACGAAAATGGGAAACATCATAAGCCCTGGCAAGTTAAATGCAAGGCAATAATAAGGCAGGCAAAGAGAAAATTTGAAAAAAAGAACTTGCCAAGGAAGCAAAAATGCATAATAAAAACTCTTTCAAGTGCATTCATAGCAAAAAGCCTATGAGAGAGTCAGTTGGACCATTAGATTATAGAGGGGTAAAAGGGGCATTAAGAAAGGACAAGGCCATAGCAGAGAGACTGAATGAATTCTTTGCTTTGGTCTTTACTGAAGGAGATGCAGGGACGTTACCCAAGTCTGAAATGGTATTTAAAGGTGATACATTGGAAGAATTGAAAGAAATAATAAACTTGGAATATGTATTACAATTATTTGATAAACTGAAGAGTAGCAAACCACCTGGACTGGATGGTATACATCCAAGGGTCTTGGAAGAACTGAAATATAAGATTGCAGACCTACTATTAGTAATCTGTGAACTATCATTAAAATCATCTGTAATATCTGAAGACTGGCAAATGGCCAATGTAAGACCAGTTTTTAAAAAGGGTTCAAGGGGTGATCTGAGAAACTACTAACCAGTGAGCCTGATATCAGTACCAGGCAAAATGGTAGAAACAATTATAAAGAACAAAATTACTGAACGTGTAGATAGTCATGGTTTAATGGGAGAAAACCATCATGGATTTAGCCAAGGAAAGTCTTGTTTTACTAATCTGTTATATTTTTTTGAAATTATGAATAAATAGGTAGACAAAGGTGAGTTGATTGATATGGTGTATCTGGATTTTCAGAAAGCCTTTGACAAGGTTCTTCTTGAGAGACTCTTGGCGCTATGTTTACTAAAGCGCGGTAACGTAACACTGGTAACGTTAATGTGCAGTAATGTTACCTGGTGTAACGTTACCGTGCGTTAACGTTACCGGAAGTGGTAACTGTCTCAGAGGGTAGAGAGAGGGTGGAGATAAGTGGTCAATGGGTGGGGAGTGGGTGGGGAGAGGCTCCTGCTACACTAACGCTGGAACATGAAGGCCCGAACATTACCGCGAGTGAAAACCTGTCGGTGAATGCACATTTGCAGGAGAGAGAGACCATTTCAATGTCAGCAATGTAGAGCACAGACAGGGAGCCCAAAAACAGTGATAGTAGTGCCCATTTGCAGCAACAGCATAGTGCCCAAGTATGAAAGGGCACTATGGTGATGGTGCAAATGGGGCAAAGGGGGCTGAAGGTGTGACATGCAGTGAGGGCAACTGGGGCACAAGGTGGACTAGGTGGTTGCTTAGGTGGCACATAGGAACACAGAAACCGGAAATCAGCATGACAGTGTCTGAGCAAGGTCAAACATGCCCAGTACTCTGTGTTCCACAGTGTCCCATCCAGGGGACACGTATCCAGCAGGTACCCCAAACATCACACAGGAACCACAATGCCTGTAATGGGACAAGCCGTGCACATCTGGGAACCACTCTAACAAGGGTGCAGGAATCTTCCCCAGGATAAGTCTAAAACTGTCCGTAAACCCAGCTAAATGAACACCCATTACCACAGCCCCTAGTAAGGCAGTTCAGGGTGTGACCACACATTTGGTGAAATAGGTATACACCCAGCAGTCCATCTTGGATACACTGGACCCGCATTGCATGCCCCAGCCTGACCACAGTCTGCTGGCAGAACACAATCAATCAACCAGGTCCACCCTAGCCAATTGTAGCCAGATCACAAACCTCACACCCCACAGCCATCTCACCCCCATGTGGAAGTGACAGAACAGCGGCAGGCAGTGATGGGGGGGGGGGGATGTGTGGATGTTCATGTATGCCACCGCACCCCAGATCCTGAACCTAGGCACCTGCCTACCTGCACAGTGGATGGCCCCGGACTGCACACAACCAGTACCAATAGTATATGGGCATGTCAGCATGGCAGGGGGGGTGTTGGTGGCGGTGGCACCTGCCTGCTTTGGACGAAGGTCATGACCTGCCCCAGTGTACCGTGTGCAGTGCAATAAACAAGGTCTGGCTTATAAAGAGAAAATATAGCCCCAGGGACTGCACTGTCTCTGTGGCAACAGTTGTCATGAGGTGCAGCGGTCAGAGCCCATGGAGATAGGGGATTCTGAACAAAACGGAGCTAACTTTGACAGCTCAGGGATACACATGGCCAAAGGTTGCCATAGGAACTATACACAAGCTATTTCACGTGGTGTAGGGGAACGCCCAGACTCAAAGCTAGCTCGTGGCTCATCAGGGGATGAGGGGAAGCTGACAAGGGGCGGAGCCAACATCACAAGCTACGCAGTTAAAAATCACTCACCTGAGAATAGTGCAGGAGCGGCTAAAGGGAGAAATGCAAAAGAGAGAACTGCTGAGGAGAGACGTGCTGGCAGGGAGAGAAGTCCCGATAGCAGGAGAACTCCAAGCAGGGAGAGAAGCTTGAGAGGCAGGAGAGAAGGATCTCCATGCTGGTTAAAACCAATTGCTGACCAAAGGAGACTACCAGGGAGGTGCAGTGCTGAGAAACCCAGGAAGGGCTGTTTGGAAGAGCAGTGCACAGCTGACCAGTGCTTCCGAGAACCTTGCTACAGAGGAAGCAGAGGTAGTAGCTCTGAGGCCAGGCTAAGGCAAGACCAGTCACCCAGCACAAGGTGCCAAGCAGGAGAAAACCATTATCCTGAAGATAATTTGGTGCCAAGGAGAAAGCTCAAACAGACACGGAGTGAAAAGCCTTCCCACGAGCAGAGCTGTGCTCGAGGGAGGAACGTTGAAGGGAGACTGCTGAAAGGTAACCTTATTCTTCCTAATAGGAGAAGCTTAGACTATAGCAGTCAGCCCTGTACTTACCAAGAATTATGTGCCACCTCTGAGAGAGACTATAGTGATTACGGTATTTACCCATCCACCTCTAGGCTGGTGGGGGAAGGGAACTCCCAAAGCTATAGAGAGGAACTCAGCAGTCAGAACAGAAGTTTCACTCACCGGGAAACTTACCCAGTGATAGAAGAGATGCAATGTGATCCGTGTGAGGAGTCTAACGGTGATATTTACATGGACTGTACATATACCTTATCTGATAGCATATCTTCTCTATGCTGAAGAGCTGTAGGAGCTAATTCATAAAGAAAACAGACAGGAAGAGTTTTGTGAAGGAAACTGTTTTCTTTTACCATTTTTGCCTCCATTGTGAAAGCTGAAGATAAGCATATCCTTTGTTCAAATGTTTCTTTAACTTTGATACCAGACGTATGGTTTTTGTGTTGCCTTATTTCATTGTGTGAAAAGCCAACCCTGGGAAGGGAATAAATCCTGTTTAAAATCCTTATCACTCTGACTACAACTACTTTCTTTTTGCTAAAGTTGTGGAATTACAAATCCCAGAGGGCATTGCCAAGCCTCTCTACTATACTCCACAGCTATTAAAGAACTTACCCTGCTAATCCACCCATGCCTATGGCCTCTGGGGGGTGAGTGGGCGACACAGTGTGGTGCAGTGCACATAGTCAGTGTGTCCTAAAGCAGAGGATCACGGGTTCAAATCCCAGCTGTAGATCCTGCAATGCATGTCCCTACATTTTACCCACATTACAGATACAACATCAACATGTGCAGTCCAAAAAGCATCAGCCAACAGGAGTACAAACATCCTCACACACAGGCCCCACTAACCAAAGCAACATGGAGAGTCAGGCTGTTTGCACCGGCTCAGAGCAGCAGTTATCAGCAGAGTCCACAACTAGCTCTTGCACCCCTTAGCAATGCCTGCACTGTGATTGGGACCAGTGTGGCGGTCAGGTTTGGCAACCACCCCTATCTTTGCACAATGCTGCAATAGGAGTGGGTGAGTGCATGTCCATCAATTGTGGTGTGGCGTCCTACTCTGCACTGGGCCCACAAAACATGCACTGTTGCCAGTGCCAGCCTGCAAATTTGCATACTGAGAAGCAAGGTATTGTGGGTATGGCCCAGAGAGGGCAGATCAGGCAGGATGCGACAGCAGTGGTGGTAGGGCAATGGCTGGGACATTGTAGTGCCCAACCACCACCTGCATGGACACGGTGGCCACAGCACATCTTGCTGGGAGGACCCTCTCACTCTGACTGAGCAGTGACCATGGCATGGCTATGTTCCCACATAGTGCTAGCCTCAAGTGACATGTGTTCCTCTTTTCTGGAGACATAATCACTGAGGCACCTGCCGGGTGTCTGTGCTATACAATCCAAGTTTGGGTGTGCATAGCTCCTCTGTGAACATGCAATATAGACTGGCTAGTGGAATGTCTGCAGTTAGTTTGTGCATGGCTGGAACACCTGTTGGGGTGCAGCAGGTACAGTTTGACTGTGCCTGCTGCTGGTGAATGTCAGACCATGGTTGGAGGCAGCTGAGGCTCCCAATACTACTGTTGGTCTGCCAGTGCCCTAGCAACAGGTCCAAATCTGGTCTAACCTCTTCTCATGATATCCACAACCTAAGGCGCCTTTGGCTAAGGTACCTTAAGGACTGTAAGATGTATCATGTTGACAGACATGAGCTTTAAGGCAGGAAACCAGATGTAACCCTAAAACTGGAGAGAGCAAAAAGGAAAGACAATGAACAGGTAGTAAGGTGCCTCATCCTGTCTACTACAGTGTGCACATTACGTCAAGAGGCAGTACTGTGGCGCTACGCATGTTGCAGTGCCGCAGACACGCAGCACAGGCAATAACACGTGTTATTGAAAAGAATGTCACACGTGTTATTGTGTGTGCTACGCGTCTGCAGCACTGAAACACGCCAGCAACTGAAAAATGCGTGTTCCTTTTCTTTTCTTTTCTTGTGTTCTGCTGACCTTACCATACAATGGCTGCAGCTTCATCAATTCTCCACACACCCTTCCTTCTCTTCACTGTGCACTACAGTGTGCCCTCCATGCAGCCTATCTGTCACATATTAGCTGTTACATATGGTCCCTTTCTTTGGGCTGTCTGGGTGGGCAGTTGGCACAGTGGTTTGGTATTGGTGTTGGTGAGCTGTGTTTGGACTCTTCAGTGTACTGGCTCGATTCTCACATACTCCTTTTTGGATCTCTTCCCCATTTTGCCCTTGTACACACACCATCCACATGGCTGGCCCTTCAGACCGGCCCCTGGCACCCTTTCTGTTTAATTTGTTTACTCTTCTGCATGCTGTTTTCAATGCACACCATTTCATGGTGCGTGTGCATGTGTTTATCTGTGACTCACGTCCCAATTAAAGACTGCAATATCAGCTGCCTGCAGTCTACGGCCTTACACTTACGACTCCGTTCTTCATATGGCACCATGTCTACACATCCCTCAGCACGTCTTCTACTGTCTGTGCACCTTTGATTGCAACCCCTTTAGACGTGCTGCTGCTTCCCGTTGGTGGTGACGTTAATGCATGGTAATTGTCCAGGGCACCTTATATCATACGTTAAATGGCCAGGGCGCCCTGTACCGCACGTTACCGGTCCATGCTTACCTTAATGCCGCACTGCCCACTTCCTTATATGGCATTGGTAACATTACCACTGCACTTAACGCCGGTAACATTACCGCGCCTTAGTAAACATACCCCTTGGTCAAAATAAAAAGTCATGGGATAGGAGGCAGATAGGAGGCAGTGTACTATTGTGTATCAGCAACTGGTTAAAAGATAGAAAGCAGAGGGCAGGGCTAAATGGTCAATTTCCTCAATGGAGGAACGGCATATAGTGGAGTACCATAGGGATCTGTGCTGGGTCCGCTGCTTTTAACATCTTCATAAATGACCTGGAAATGGGAATAATGAGCAACACTAAATTATTCAAAGTAGTTAAAACATCAGAGGTTTGTGAAAAATTGCAAGAGGACCTTGATAAATTGGAAGACTGGATGTTCACATGGCAGATGAAATTTAATGTGGACAAGTACAAATGTATGCACCTAAGAAAGAACAACCCAAACTATGGTTACACGATGCAAGGTTCCACGTTAGGAACCACCACCCAGGAAAAAGATTTGGGCATCATATGGCAAGCACGTTGAAACCCTCTGCCCAATGTGCAGTGGTTGCCAAGAAAGCAAATAGAAGCCTAGGAATCATAATGACAGGAATGAAGAATAAAACAAAGGATATTATAACGCCTCCATATCGTCCATGGTTGGACCGCACCTTGAATATTGTGTGCAGTTCTGGTCGCTGTATCTTAAAAAGGATATAGCATTATTAGAAAAGGTACAGAGAAGAGCAACCAGAATGATAAAAGGGATGGAAGGATACCCCTGGTCAGACTTGGAAGTCCCCAGAGCCAGCTTCTAAAATAGCTCTGTGCTTTGGAATCTCTATGCTTATTTTCAGATGTCCATAACACTAATAGGGCCTCCAAAATGGCTCCCTAAGCCTCCCTTTCCTTCCTTGTTGTTTAGTTGTCAAGTTGCAATAAACAAGTTGAAAGTTTCATGTGTAAAAGCCCTATACGCATAGTTTACAATGGATTTGTACGTTATGACGTGCATATATCTACTCTTGGAAAGGAAGTAGCACCATTCTAGTCTGGACATTTATAAGGCTAATTGTTTAACTCAGTTTAAGGCTTACAATAATATTATACAACTAACCAAAGGAAGTTATTTCCAAGCCAAGACTGCAGCTGCTTTTAACACAACTTTGTCAAATCTCTTTTCTGCCTTTTGACTCATTGTTTTTCTACTCATTCACTGTTTGATCCTGTGAGGAATCTTCCCAGTTTTTTAGGGATTAGACTGAATTGATTTAGTTGGTGGCATTTGGTGTGGGCAGTAATCTTTTGAATTCTGGCTTGCTAAGATATTATAAACACAAGTGTTCAGAGTTTGAACTTCTAACTCCATAGAATACAATGACTCTAGTTGGGAAGAAGAATTCATCCATTTGTCTTTTGGACCCTCGCCCTTTTAATTTAATCCAAGTAGTGGAAGTGAGTTTGGTTTTATTTTTGTCTGCTCTAGTAAATTCTTCATTTGCAGAAGCTCTAAGCCTGTCAGTGCTTAAGCACGCAATGATTCATCCATTGCTGGATAAGCCAAATTTGGATCCCAGTATTTTGGATAAATACAGACTGCTGTTAGATTAGCCATTTTTATCAAAATTAGTACAAAGTGCAATTCATCAGCAATTACTTGAATGCATGATGAGAGCAAACCTCTTTGATCATTCACAATCTGGATTTAGAAAGGGCTTTTCCACGGAATCTGTACATGTAGGGATAGCAGATGCATTAAGAATCAGCTTAGATAATGGAAATCCCATTTGCTTCTGATCCTTCTGAACTAAACAATGGCTTTCAGAACTTGGAACATGAGATTTTGCTTTCCAAGGTTGCTGGCATTGGTACTGAAAGTGAGGTTGCTAGCTGATTTGTTCATTTCATCATACATAACGCAATTAGTGTTCGGGAAAGAACAATCCCCTGTTCAGTACTTGAAGGGGCTTATTATCAGCTGAGGTAATTTTTTTCTACTTTTACATCAACTGCTCTGCTTGATATTGAAAAAAGAGAGGTTTTTTTTATTGCTGGTTAGTTTGTTGGATTATTTTTGTTGCTTTTACAGAAGGAGAGTTTTTAATAAGCTTTTTTTTAATACTTGAAGTTCAAATAAGAGGAAGGCTAAAATTATTGTTTGAAGTCATAGTATTTATGATTTCTTACATCCTTCCCTCCCTAACTAAGATGAATAAGACCATAACCTTTAAAAAGGGTCCCAAGCAGACAAAAGCGCCACACGGCCAGCATAGAAACAACAGGAAAAACAGGCGTTGTGAGATACCCGTTTAAAGGGACCACTTATTGAAATCACAGAAAAAGAATTGCATACATTACTGTTCAGCAAAGATTATTACTAAGTGAACTCTTCTGATGAGGATACAGGGCCAGAAGAAAAGGAGAAAGGTGAGAGATCTTCCTAGAATAAAAACACGCTAAAGGAAAATAAATTTGAGTGCAGAACTGCTTCCTCTTGGAACTGAGTCTCATCGATTCCCTCAAAGACGTCAAAATAAACCTCAATACACATTTGTTAAAAAGACCATTTCAACACAGGCACCTAACCTCAAAAAGCTTCCGAGACCTAACCCACCCATTATAGCTCTCTCACCCATATGAAGACACCAACCCAATCCTACCTCCCTCCACCCCATTACCTATGTCTCCCTTTAACTCCTCTCACTGTATATAGTTCACGGTAAACAACTTTGATTGAAAGATAAGGTGGTATATAAAACAGGTTCAATAAATAAATAAATAAATAGCTCTTTAATTGTAAAAATGTTGTAATGTAACTAGCCATATTTTAAGCCTCATTTTCTATGTAAAGTTCTGTTCTTGTTCCTTGTAAATTGTCACGGTTACTAGATGAAGCGGTATTAAAAAACTGCTAAATAAATAAAGAAGAAGTGTCTCTAAGAGAAAGGTTTCTCAAAGGATCAAGATCACCAAAGATAATGAGAAAGATTCAGAATATCAATATGAAACATGCTGCAGTAGCTGAAGAAGACTTTAATCCCATACGCTCCAATAATGGAAAGCAACAGCAGAAGAGAGAAACTGCAGAGATAGGAAGAAAACAGATCAAAGTAAACGAGAGAGAACACAAAACAGTTCTACATAGAACTGGGAGAAAGCATCTATCCAGTGAAAATTCCACTGACCAATGCCAAAATGGAGAAATTTATATGAGGACAAGCAAGAAGCAGAATAACCACTCAGCATATAAGAGAAGCTGGGAAAAGCAAGCATTAGATCTGTGGAATGGCCTGAAGTAACGGTAAAAAAGTTGGAAAACTGAGCCCCAAACTAGCAGAGCCTCCGCCCACATGAAAGCCAAATTTAGACTCTTAGGTTGAAAGCTGAAATCCAGAACCTCCAGGGTGGTATTCCCAGAAATGCTCCCTATTAAATGTAGGGCTCAAGGATCAGGCAGCACCCCCGAGTCTCTAAGTATGAATGAGACAATCATGCAGAGAGGAGAGATTTAGATTTGTTAGGACCTGAAGAACATACTGGGGAAGAGAAGCTTATTTTGGAAAGACTGGCTTAACTGGCATGGAACCAGGCTGCTGGCACTAATGTTTAAAAAGGAGATACTGTAGAACAGCTTTTAAACTAAGGGGTATGTTTGCTAAACCGCGCACACGTGCGTGGCGCACAGTAGCGTACACTGCTCTTAAGTGCCCCGCATGCATGCGCGTCACACTAACGGGCCCCCGCACACGTGCCCCTCACACTGACGGGCCCGCGCAAGTGTGCGGTGCGCTGATGTGCGATAGAGGCGTGGAAAGGCATTTTGAGGGTGGAGGAAGGCTCCCGAGGGGCGGGGGGATGGGGTCAATGGGTGGAGAGTGGGAGGGGAGAGGCTCCACGCACAGGATCGGGGCTGAATTTCAGAAAAAAAAATACCGCGAGTGAAACCCTCGCGTTAGAGCCTATTTAAAGGGAAGAGAAACCATTTCCGTCAGCAATGTACAGCAAAACCGGGGAAACCTGAAAAACGTGAGCAGTGTGATACATGTGCACAGAACAAAATAGCAAATATAAATTGAAAATGACCACAACAAATTCCAAAAAAATTATAATCCATCTGGCCAATAGTGATATCAATGGGCAACATTAAAAAACACTCCCAGGAAAGCTCCAAAAAAAAGAAATGATTTTTGGAAGGGTCTACGCTCCGTAGACTCTTTCAAAAATCACTGCATTTTATTGGAGCTTTCCTGGGAGTGTTTTTTATGTTGCCCATTGATATCACTGTTGCCCAGCTTGGTTTTGGTTTTTTTCCCCTTTTTTGGAGGTCATTTTTGAGGTTTATTTGCACCTTTGTCCCCATACAAGGTAAACGAGCCCACAGTAAAACTGTGCAGAGCAGGGTGTCTGACTCGTGCGCCAAGGTTTCCTATCTCCAGAGACTGCACTGTCCTTGTGGCCACAGTGTGGTGCAGCAGACACAGCCAGTGCCTGTAGGACCAGAGGATTACAGGTTCAAATCCCAGCTGGGGCTCCTGCCAACCAAGTCCCCATAGTTTTACCCACCACTAAACAGTGATAGTACAGACACACCTTTATTGCAGAGAACATAAGCATGGTTCCAACACCTATATTTTACCCTACACCGCACACAAACCATAACAATGGGCATTACCTACAGCCGAGTCCCCCAAATTCAGTCCTGGAGTGCCACAACTCAATCAGGTCATATGCTTTTTCCCAGATAGGCTATCAAATCCAAAAACCAACCCCCAAACGGTGATCAAAATTTAGAAGTAGTAAAGAATGAGATCCCGTGTACCCCTCAGGAAATTTTAACTTTTTTTGTCGGACATAGATCGTGTAGGGCAGGCATAGCAAACCATACCCCAGTCACAATACATATCCCTTTTATTCAAACCAACAGGTCATTTAAAACACTCAAAAAACCAATTTCAAAGTTTTTATGAAAACTGCACTTATCTGAAAATTACGTGCGACGTGCACGTTTCGGGGGGTAAACCCCTGTATCAAGCGCTCTCAGCTCCGCTTGCACAAACTCAAAGCCACCTTGTAACTGGCAAAAAACGCCGAAATGCTGGCCGATGAAAACGAGGATACTGATTCTAGATTGGCTATCCAAAAACGCCCATCATCAGAATTCACCAATCACAAGAGGGGAAGCCCCACTGAAAAGGGAATCCCCTATCATGAAAGGTAAATGTCAAACTGCTCCCAGCCAATCGATTTCGCTATTTAATCCAGCAGGGGAAACTGATTGTAACACAAATATCCAACGCTGTTCAAGCTTACGCAATCGTGAAATCCGGTCCCCCCTCCGAGGATCCGCAGGGACATGGTCAATAACAGTCCATTTCAAATGCTGAAAAACATGATTATGTTGTAAACAATGTTGGACCATCGGCGCTGTCAACGACTTCTGACGAAGACGGCAAGCATGTTCAGTAAGGCAAATTTTAACTTTCCGTGTAGTGCTGCCCACATACCGCATGGGGCAAGTACACTCGATCAAATACACGACAAATGTAGAGTTGCAAGAAGTTTGCCATCTACGATAAAAAACCTTATCTGAATGTAAGTCAGTCCAGGTAGAACCCGATATTGTAGTGGCACAGAACTGACAGGAAGTACACGGGTTATGTAAGCCAGACCGCCATTGGGGACACTCTGGACGGTCAACCGGTGTTGCCGACGAGACCAACTTGTCCCTAAGATTCCGTCCCCTAGAATAAGCAATCCGTAAAGGTTTATTGAGACTAGGATGCAGCGAGAGAAGGGGCCAATACTTTTTTAATATGCCCACCACCTCAGAAGAATTTGACATATATGGTAAGACCCCCGTTATCATGTCCGAGTCCGTAGAGGTAGCCGGTTGGCAATCCAAAAACCATTCCCTATGAGAAAATAAAGCCCTACGGTAGGCCCGAGAGACCACCGCTTTAGGATAGCCTCTATCCAAAAGTCGGGACTGCAAATCCAATGCATGTTGCTTAAAATGAGCCACCGAACTGCACAATCTGCGAAGCCTTAAAAATTGACCATAAGGCAAACCTTTCCGTAGAGGTTCCGGATGGAAACTATGATAGCTTAAAAGGTTATTTCGCTGAACCGGTTTGCGGTAGAGTGTGGTAGCTAAAGAATTCCCCGCACGAAAAACAATCATGTCCAAAAACTCTACCCGGTCAGGATCAATATGTGCAGTATACTTTATGTGAGTCTTTAACTCATTCAACCAAATAAGAAAACCGTGTAAGGAAGATAAATCCACAGTCCAGATGAAAAAAATGTCATCAAGGAACCTCTTCCACAGTAGGACATGTGAAAAATGTAGAGAACCATAGATAAGTCGTTCCTCCACCTCCGCCATATACAACGTAGCCACCGAAGGGGCCACCGTAGCTCCCATCGCAGTTTGACATTTACCTTTCATGGTAGGGGATTCCCTTTTCAGTGGGGCTTCCCCTCTTGTGATTGGTGAATTCTGATGATGGGCGTTTTTGGATAGCCAATCTAGAATCAGTATCCTCGTTTTCATCGGCCAGCATTTCGGCGTTTTTTGCCAGTTACAAGGTGGCTTTGAGTTTGTGCAAGCGGAGCTGAGAGCGCTTGATACAGGGGTTTATCCCCGAAATGTGCACGTCGCGCATAATTTTCAGATAAGTGCAGTTTTCATAAAAACTTTGAAATTGGTTTTTTGAGATGTTTTAAATGACCTGTTGGTTTGAATAAAAGGGATATGTATTGTGACTGGGGTATGGTTTGCTATGCCTGCCCTACACGATCTATGTCCGACAAAAAAAGTTAAAATTTCCTGAGGGGTACACGGGATCTCATTCTTTTCCCAGATAGGAACATGTCTGCATGTTGGTGGAAGGGTACAGGTGGTGGAGGGGGCAGTGGCTGCAAACCACAGCAGACAGTGGCCTAGGCCTGCGCAGGCTGGCACCGTCCACCGCAACAGACAGGCTCTGTCGGATGTACAGTCATGGACTCCCCAGGGAACACAGCATATCTGTGGCAAAACGGTGGTGCAGTGCACACAGACAGTGTGTGCAGGAACAGAAGGTCACAGGTTCAAAGGCCAGCTGGGGCTACTGCCAATCCAGTCCACATATTTTTCCTACAACTAAACCGTGATAGTAAGGACAAACCTTTATTGCTGAGAACATACGCATGGTTCATACGCCTATATTTTACCACACCAAACACAGACACCATAAACAGCCGCATTACCTAGAGCAGAGTCTCCCAAATGCAGTCCTGGAGGGCCCCACACCATTCAGGATCCATGCTGCCTCTAATAAAGATGCCTGTGCTGCATATCTATGCACCACCCCCATGGTATGCTGATGTAGCTCATGCATATTTATGAGGGACAGCATGAAAACCCGAACAGTGTTTGGAACACCAGGACTGGAGTTGGGACACTCTGCCGTAAAGCAGCAGCCAACAGGGCCAGACACACCCACACACACACCCACAGGCCCCATTGGCCAATGCCTCCTGGAGAGGCAGGACATTGGGCCCTGCCTGTATCTCTCAATACTAGCAGTTGCATACCTTAGCAATGCCACCCTACACCTGGGTATATGGTACACAGCTATCAAATGTTTCCCATGATAACTGGCAGATATCAATTCCTACGTTAAGCACATTTTGCTCCTTGGGCTCCACCATAACAATCATTCTGATGTCTGCGGTGTGTGCTGCAGGTCTGGTCTCTAACAGTGTTTACCGCCCTGGGGAGTGACTCCCAACAGTATTGCGTACCATATCCATGCCTGTACTGTGCCCAGGACTGGTGTGGTGGGTATGGCTGCTGAACCCCTCTATAGTAGCACAATGCTGGCATAGGTGTGGGGGTGGCTGTCTGTCTATCCAGTGTGTGGTGGCTGCAAACACCTTCCACAGCCCACACTGCCAGCAATGTTGCCAGTATTGGGCTGCCAATGTGCATAATGAGGAGCAAGGTACCATGGGTATAGGCCGGACAGGGTGGCCTGGCCAGGGTGCATCTGCACAGGGCATAGGGCACTGACTGGGACATTTTAGTGCCCGGCCACCACCTATATGGACAGGGTGACCTCAGTATGTCCTGCTGAGAGATCACTCTCACCCTGACTGTGCAGTGACCACAGCATGGCTAGGCACCCCCATAGTGCCATATAGTATTTTTCTCATGTGATAAATATGGGTTTCTTTTTGGGGCCCAGTCACTGATTTATCTGCTTGCTGTGTATGCTGACATCCCAGTTCTGGGTGCATGCATCTCTACTGGGAACATGCACTGTGGACTAGCTAGCACACTGTTTGCAGCTGGTATGAGTTGTGATGGAGCAGCTTGCAGGGTGCAGTGGATGATGACTTGCTGCAGGAGAATATCAGATAGTGGTGGGGTGCAGCTCACCATATCCAGGCCTTCTGTCTGCTATTGTGTTATGAATGTGTATAGAGCTGCATTGACTGCCCTGTGGGGTGTCTGCTCCTCAGCAGGAGCTGGGTTGATGGACCCCTCTACTGCCACCTTTGCAGAGAGGCAGAATGTGGCTCTATTGATGGGAGACCCTGTTTGCCACTCTTGGCCCTGGAGGGGGGGGAAGAGAGAGGAGGAGGGGGGTGGGGGTGGTGGTGGTGGTGGTACATGGCCTATCTGGGGGTCCATGGGGACTACACCTGACTGAGTCAGACAGAGAGAAATATCCAAGGTGTTTGTGCAGAAACTAGCTATCTCACACATTAACACTGCTTTGGACCTCTGGCATGGCCTTTTTCAGGCATGGAAGGTGTTGTGGACCTGATCCTGGGCGCCTCATTGCACCCTCAGGGTGAGCACAGTACCCGCACAATGTGATGGTGTGTAGCTACTCTGTGCCAGTAAAACACACGGTCAGTACCCCCTACCAGGCCGAGGTGGTGTGTGGGTGCACATGGTCACTTCCCTCTACCGGGCCGAGGTGCTGTGGGGGTGCATTGCCCATCTTGTGTTAATCTGTGGACAGCTGATTTGCATGTGCAGTGCATCATGGGTATGGGTGGGCTAACCCTATCCTGGTGACCACAGCAGACTGTCTGTGTGGTGACATGCATGCTCTCTGCAGCCAGCCCGGGGCTTGCTGGCAACTATAGCCCAATGGTTACTTCACTGCCTCTGAAGCCAGAGATCATGGGTTTAAACCCACAGTGGGGTTATTTGATAGGGTTGTCCAATGCATTATCTTTTTTTAATGTACATATTTTGATGCCAGCAAAAACACCCTCAGCGTACTGTACCCATAAGGTGCCTCTGAGGGAGCTTTATAGGGCGCCCTATAGGGCACCTTATGGTTCCTGTCCATATAAGGTGCACTAAACATTATCCTGTGGCGCAACTTATAGGGTGCCCTATAGGGGACATTTTAGGGTGCTGTGGCGGACAGTGCAATTTATATTGTGCCCTATGGAGTGCCTTTTAGGGTGCCTTATACGGCACCCTCATTTACGGCATGTGAGGGCGTGTTTGCTGGCAGCAATTAATAAAATAAAAATAAGTGCTGCAGGAACAAATATGTACAATGCAAAGCTGATGCCACAGCCAGCCTTACGTATTGGGCACACTGGGGAACAAACTCATGACCCCTGTATCAGCAGTCAGTGCCTTAACCATTGTGCTCCACTGCTGCTCCTCCTTGCCTGTCAGCGCACCTACTTATGCTTTTCGTTCCTTAAACTGCACAGTGCTGCCATAACAAACAGTACTCTGACCTTGCGGTACCTCATACTGCACCCTCTAAAGCGCCCTATACGCAACATTCTAGGGTGCCTTGGCTGACAGTGCACTTTAAAATGTGCCTTATAGGGCGCCTTATGTTAACACGCTTTGAGAGTGCGTTTGCTAGTAGTAGTAAAATGCCTCCTAAACCACTCATCCCCATAATATGTAATGTCTCAGCCAGCCTTGTTCAGTGGGCACTTTGGGGAATTGAACCCCTGTTCCCTTCACCATTGGTCAGTGTCTTAACCATTGTGCTGTGGCTCTGCTCCTGTAACTGTGTATCAGCGCGCCGCCTTATGCTGCCCAATATTGATCTTCCTCCTAAAACAATAGCGCACCACCTTATGCCCATCAGCGCGCTGCCTTATGCCACCCAATAGTAACCTGGCTCCTAAAGTAATGCCTCAGCCATCTGTCTTCATTGGGCACTCTGGGGATTGAACAGCTGATCTCTGCACCATTGGTCAGTGTCTTAACTATTGTGCTGTGGCTCTGCTCTTTGACTTGCTTATCAGCGTGCTGCCTTATGCCGCCCCCATATTGAAATGCCTCCTAAAAGGTTAGCGTGCCGCCTTATACCCATCAGCGCACCGCCTTATGCTGCCCATTATTTAATTGCCTCCTAAAATGATGCCTCAGCCAGCCTTGTTCATTGAGCACTGTGGGGGACTGAACTCCTGATTCTTGCACCATTGGCAAGTGCCTTAACCATTGCGCTGTGGTTCTGCTCTTCTGTGTATACATCAGCGTGCCACTTATGCCTCCCGCGCAGCTATCTGATGTGCTAATGTGCGGGGCGCACAAGGGCGCCGCGCACCTTAGCACATATGTCAATCACGGCTTTCTTTTTCAGGACAGAACGCCCACTCTTTATATGGCACCCGCACACTACCGGGGCACGCACTTTACCGGGGTTTTAGTAAACATACCCCTAAGATCTGAGAGAAAGCCCACAGTCACTTAGGGACACATGTTTAGAGTAAGGTATCTTTGAAGCATACTATCAAAACAGGGAAGTTAGGGCATCCTGATAGAGAGGTTGCAAGAATCGCGAAGTAGGCCAGGTCTGTTTCCAGACCCTCTAGGCTTTCCAGCACTGAAGATTGGTTCCTCTTCAGTCTGGTCTGAGACTTCTTGCTCTAGCTTACTTACAGCCAGCCTTCTCACTTCCTCTCTCCTGGAAGGAGTGTGATTAGCCCTGGTTCTGGCTCCTTCACAACTGCTGTCTCTGAAGCCGTTCCCGTGTCTCCAACTGGATCTGTTGCCTGAACTGCACCTGCTGCCTTGTGTTCCCTTTCCGTTTCTGTTCCTGCTTGAACTCTCTCTGAAGTCTTCACCTCGACTTCTGCTTTCACTTCCTCTCTTGCTCTGTGTTCGTGTGAGCTTAAATGTTTGAAAGTGACGTTCCTCTCCTGGCCCAACCCACAGGTGTTTCCTATCTCTAATAATGGAGTCTAGGTGTGGTCTGAGCCTGGCTTTTTAAGTGTGGTTTTTTCCACTACCTTCCTTCTGGAACGTGTGTTTTGGTGAGCCCTTCCCCCACACAGAAGAAAAAGCTTCATTTTTTTCTGTTTTCCAGGGCTGTGCTGCACTCTCCTTACCACATAATATCTTAACATATGTGAAAATGTTTGAATGTGTGTTGATCAGTTTAATGCACATCAGTTTGTAAGTTAATGCATGTTAAATTAATTTGGTACTCATTAAATATTTTAAGACACGCTAACAAACTGAATGTGCACTAAACAAATGCACATCCATAAACGCTACTGTGGCAAGGGCAATGATAAGCATATAGCTTTCACATGCAGTGTGTGTTATACTGGCTTCCAGTCTCATATCCTGCCCATTTTAAGCTATTATGCGCTTGTTATTTTGGCCCCTCTCCCAAACCTCCCCCCGCCAGATCGGATACTCTCCGGTTGGTAATTTAGATTTGCTGATGTTGGGCTACTTTGTATACGTTCAGTAAAAACAATTAAAATTTTTAGATCAAGAGGGAAGGGTTAGGACAGCCGTTATAGTTGGTGATTCGATCATTAGGCATGTAGATAGCTGGGTGGCTGGTGGACGTGAGGATCGCCTGGTAACATGCCTGCCTGGTGCGAAGGTAGCGGACCTCACGCGCCACCTAGATAAGGTCTTAGATAGTGCTGGGGAGGAGTCTGCTGTCTTGGTACTGTGACACAGTAGCTCCCCAGGAACAGATGGACACGAATGAGCATCCGGTGGTAGAAGCCGGTACTGCAGGAGAAAGCAGGGATTTCTTTGCAGAAAGAAAAAAACCCAGATTCAATCAAGCAGAACAGCTCACCTCGAGGGAGGAGAGTAGGAAAGCTTTTGATTGGGCACGCCCCAAGGGGAGGCGGGCAGTGCAGGCTAGAAGCACCTGGTTAAATACTCAGAAACCAGGAAGTGAAAGAGAACAGAAGAGGAGGCAAGACAAACAGAACCGGGAGCAAGAGCAGGACCGAGAGAAGCTAAGAGGGCAGGAGCCAAGAGAGCAACGGAGGCTAAGAGAATTCCCAGAGGGAGACACAAGTGCTTCAGAAGGAAAGTCTGAAAGGAAGTATCCTTGCTGTGGTAATTCCTCTAATAGTCTGCAGCTGGCAGGTAGCGTGCTGGAAGATTCAGATGAGGAAAGAAACTGCTGGAGGCAGAACTCTTTCGGAACGCTGAGAGATCCAAGGCTACAGGACCAGGCAGAGCTATGGAATAAAGGCAGAAGGACAAAGAATTCTCCAAAGGAAAAGCTTCTGTATAAGGTACCCAGTGGGGGAGAAGTTTATGCTCTAAAGCCAGAAAGATTGTGTTCTAGTTTTAAAAGCCAAGTCAGACAAAATGGTGGCAGCTGTTGTCAGCAGAGAGAAGCTTTGAATAACACTAATTATTCCTTTAAGCTAGCTGAAACACCTAGCCAAGAAAGGGCTGACGTAAATGCTTTTAAGTACCCTGCTAGCACTGCTAAGTTTTTATGCACAGCACCCACGTGTAGAGAAAGGTGGGGAGATAACGGAAGCACAGCAAATGTTTGTTTTCCTGATACAAACAAACCTGATAAGCAGCCTGAGATAGAGAGGCTCAGCCAACATTTGCTCACCGAGGGGAAGGGAAGACAGCTAAGTGAAGGGAAGTCACCAGCTGAATCACTTCTCAAGGAATTCCAAGAGTATTTAGAACGGAAGGCAAGTTTTAACTACAGTATTCCAGAACCAGTTACTGGCTGTAATGAAGAAACGCCTGTTTCTAATTCTCTGCTTTACCCTGATGAAGATATATTAATGGACTGCTCTACATGCTTAATTGACAGAGGCAATTAAGGGAAAAGGATTTTCTGGCATATGAAGAAATATAGCAGTGGCACTTAACTTGACCTACACAAGAAAGCTTGTGGGAGGTGAATGAATTAAGGTACCAGTGATTGGTAGAACCAGAGCACTACTGTTAAAGGAACCTTTTTGTTGTATCCTGTATGTTTGAACCACATGAAGTGAATGTGAAATAATACAGCATTACAAGCCTGTTTGGCAAGTTTCAGTTAATCTTGTTTTTGGTTTATACTTCTGCACCGTCTGTAGCCTTTTTGAACTGCACAATGGCAAAGTAAGCCTCATGAAAAATAAACCTCATGAAAAATAAATTTCTCTTTGCCTGCCTTACTGCTCGAAGCACAATAACACAACTACAACTAACTGCCTCAAGGGCATCACAAGGCAACCCCTCCTTAACCCTCAAGGTTAGGGAGCGGGCGGCGTGATAGTACATGTCAGTACCAATGACATAGGAAAATGTGGTAGGGAAGTTCTGGAGGCTAAATTTAGGCTTTTAGGTAGGAAGTTGAAATCCAGAACTTCCAGGGTAGCGTTCTCCGAAATGCTTCCCGTTCTACGTGCAGGACCCAAAAGGCAGGCAGAACTCCGGAGTCTCAATGCGTGGATGAGACAATGGTGCAGAGATGAGGGTTTTGGATTTGTTAGGAACTGGGGAACATTCTGGGGAAAGGAGGGGCTCTTCTGAAGGGATGGGCTTCACCTTAACCGGGATGGAACCAGGCTGCTGGCATTAACCTTTAAAAAGGAGATAGAGCAGCTTTTAAACTAGATAATAGGGGAAAGCCGACAGTTGCCCAAGAGCAGATGGTTCGGAAGAATGTATCCTTGAAGGATACTACCAAAAGCAGAGAGGTTCCAAAAAAGAGTAAAGTAGCCCAAATGCCCTCGAGTATGGAGCAGACAGAGCTTAAAGATCCCAAATTACCCATGTCTACCAACAGCCAAACTAATATGAATAAAATACAGTCTCTAAAATGCTTGTATGCAAATGCTAGAAGTCTAAAAAACAAGATGGGAGAGTTAGAATATATAGCACTAAATGAGAGGTTAGATATGATTGGAGTATCAGAGACATGGTGGAAGGAGGACAACCAGTGGGACACTGTGATACCTGGATACAAACTATATCGTAATGATAGAGCTGATCAAATTGGTGGAGGGGTTGCGCTCTATGTTAGAGAGGGCATTGAGTCAGAAAGGATTAAAGTTTTGCAGGAAACAAAATTTGCTGTAGAATCTCTATGGATTGAAATTCCATGTAAAAAGGGGAAGGTGATGGCAGTGGGGGTGTACTATCGACCGCCAGGCCAGAATGAACAAATGGATGATGAAATGCTCAAAGAAATCAAGGAAGCTAACAAATGTTACAGCGCAGTAATAATAATGTGTGATTTCAATTACCCCGGTATCGACTGGGTCAGTGTCACGGCAGGACATGCTAGGGAGATAAAGTTCCTAGATGACATAAATGATTGCTTCTTGGAGCAGCTGGTTCATGAACCGACCAGAGGGGAGCATAAGAACATAAGAACATAAGACATGCCATACTGGGTCAGACCGAGGTCCATCAAGCCCAGTATCCTGTTTCCAACAGTGGCCAATCTAGGTCATACGTACCTAGCAATATCCCCAAAAGACACAGGTTCCAAAATGCTTGTACTGGGTTAAGCATTGATATCCTGGGTCCCTTTTTAATAGTGGTTTATGGACCTTTCCTCTAGGAACTTGTCCAAACCTTTTTTAAACCCAGCTATACTAACAGCCCTTACTACATCCTCCGGTAACAGATTCCAGAGTTTGATTACACGTTGAGTGAAAAAATATTTTCTCTTATTTGTCTTAAATAGTTTACCCTGTAGCTTCATTACATGTCCCCTAGTATTCCTATATTCTGATAGCGTAAACAATTGATCCACGTTTATCCGTTCCACTCCATTCATTAATTTATAGACCTCTATCATATCTCCCCTCAGCCGTCTCCTCTCCAGGTTAAAGAGCCCTAACCTTTTTAGCCTCTCTTCATAGGAGTAGCCTTCCATCCCCATCACCAATTTGGTTGCTCTTCTCTGTACTTTTTCTAATAACGCTATGTCCTTTTTAAGATACGGTGACCAGAATTGCACACAATATTCAAGGTGCCGTCGTACCATGGAGCGATACAGAGGCATTATAATATCCTTTGTTTTATTCTCCATCCCTTTCCTTATGATACCTAGCATTCTATTTGCTTTCTTGGCCGCCGCTGCACACTGGGCGGAGGGTTTTAACATGTTATCCACGATGACTCCTAAATCTTTTTCCTGGGTGGTGGTTTCTAATGTGGAGCCTTGCATCGTGTAACTATAGTGTGGGTTGTTCTTTCCTAGGTGCATAACTTTGCACTTGTCCACATTAAATTTCATCTGCCATTTGGATGCCCAGTCTTCCAATTTATCCAGATCCTCCTGCAGTTTTCCACAATCCACTTGGGTTTTAACAACTTTAAACAGTTTTGTGTCATCTGCAAATTTGATAACCTCACTAGTTATTCCCTCTTCCAGGTCATTTATGAATATGTCAAAAAGTAGCAGACCCAGTACAGATCCCTGGGGTACTCCACTATTCACCTTTTTCCATTGGGAATATTGGCCATTTAGCCCTACCCTCTGCTTTCTATCTTTTAATCAGTTCCCGATCCACAATAGTACACTGCCTCCTATCCCATGACTTTTTAGCTTCGCCAAAAGTCTCTGATGGGGGACCTTGTCAAAAGCTTTCTGAAAGTCCAGATACACTATATCAACCGACTCACCTTTGTCTACCTGTTTATGCACACCTTCAAAAAAACATATCAGATTAGTAAGACAAGATCTTCCTTGTCTAAAGCCATGTTGGCTGTCTCCCATTAGGCCATGACTATCTACATGCTGTGTAATTTTGTTCTTTATGATGGTTTCTACCATTTTCCCTGGTACTGACTTGATTCTCACCACCACCAAAAGGTTGTCTAATAGACAATATTTTGGTGGTGGTGAGAAGTGAGGAGGAATGTGATACATTCTATTTAACCTTTTTGATGTCTTGGACATCTGCACCTTGCCCACTCACAATCTTAAATGACAGAGGTGTAAGGCAGGGGTCTCCAAATCCAGCCCTGGAGGGCCACAAACCAGTCAGGTTGGCAGGATATCTCTAATGCATATATATCTCATGCATATTCATTAGGGATATCCCGAAAACTTGACTGGTCTGCGGCTCTCCAGGACCAGGGTTCCCTACCCCTGACTTAGACCCATAGTGGCAGTGCTACATAGCCCTCATGTGAGTCTAGACACCACACTGCCCGGATAACAGGTACCCATAGCAGCCAGACCCTAACACAAAGCACGCACTAATCTGGGTGGTGTCTGGTCCCCTAGGGCCATATGTGACTGCAGAACACATCTGGAACAGATGTACCTTCAGTTGCACTGCTGAGGACACCTGTCACACACTGGTAGTGCTGGGGATGTGCAGCAGGACCTACCTCTAGCACCACATGTACTGTGGATCTAGTGCTGGGTGCCCATCCTATCCCTCAGGGTGCACACGGAACCTGCATAATGGCATGGTCTGTAGCTACTCTGTGCTAGTATCATGCACTGTCAGTCTGTCTTACCACGCTGCAGTACCAGAGAGGTGCATATCCCATTTGGTGGTCAGCTGTAGGCCGCTGTTCTGCATGTGCAATGCATCATAGGTGCTGGTGGGGTTACCCTATCCTGGCACACAGAGCAGATGGTTTGTGCGGTGACCTGCAGTCCTTCTGTACCCAGCCATTGCTGTGCAACAGGCCATAAAGGTATAGCCTACTGGTTAGTACACTGACGTTCTAGATGGAGGTCATGGGTTCATTCCTCATTATTCCCTCCTGTCCAAGGCAGATATTTTGCTTGCCTGTGACAGTCATACCTTTGCAGATCCGTGCTGCCAGCCCATAGTACCCTCACCACAGTTGCCAGCAATCCTTATAACATATAAAATTGTAATTAAATATAGGAACATCCGTCAAGTCAGGGGACAGGAAACCCCCTCGTATGAATGGACTTCTCCATTTAATCTTTTTTATTATTATTTCAACTTCTACAACAGTCTTAATGAAAACAAAGCAGACCCAAAGAGCCACAGTGCTAAGAGTATAGATTCTTAATGACCAAAAAGTTGAAGTCAAACTTAGCTGGCAATGGGGTCCTGCAGTATATGTCCACCTCCCAAGGTATTTCATCAGGAAGGCATCTTCCGAAGAATTCCACAAAATTAATTCATTGAGAAAACAATTCTTCAGGAGTCCATAACCCAGCGCTGCATTTCGGGTCCTACAACCCTGCGTCAGATGGTATGAAAACAGTCGTCTTCAGGTTACAGCCGTTTCACTTTCCAAAGAACGTCCTTCCAAAAGAGTGGCGTCTGACGTCAGAGCTCGAATCAGCTGTTTTATACCCTAAAACAAAAATGTAAAAGGTAGAACCACCCTATCAGGTGGGTAAAATACTCCACCAATCAAGTTCTTGATTAAGTCCGTTGGGGATCACTGATTTGAGAGAAAAAATCCAACGCTGTTCCAAGATTTGTAATTGCTGTTCCCGATCCTTCCTATGAGGGCTATCAGTTACAAAATCCAAAATGCACCAAAGAAAATCAGTGAATACATGATTCATTTGAAGGCAATGAGCTATTAAAGGGGCAGAGAGTGTTTTGGTATGAATCCGAGATTTATGTTCCGCTAAGCGCTTTTTCACAGGGCGAATCGTACGACCTATGTAATGCAAACCACAAGGGCATGTAAGGGCATAAACTACAAAAGAGGATGTACAATCTGTACGCCATTTTAAATGAATAATACGTCCCGTAGGATTATGTGTCCATGTAATACCAGTCTGTGATTGTGAACAACATTGGCAACGAGAAGATGTACAAGGAAAATGTCCCACAGCCATCCGTGATTCCTCCGTATACTCAAACTTTGTCATAGAGTGTACCACAAAATCCCTGATATTTGCACCACGCTGATATGCAATCATAAGATCTTGTTGAAAAACAGGATCAAGTTGCAAAATATGCCAATGTTTGCGTAAAAGGTTTGTGGCGATCCTATCATATATGGCAAGACTCCAATAATTTTCTGATTAATATCTCCAGATGGCACCTGAGATACATCAGATGCTTGAGGCCCTCCAATAGATGAAACCTCCTTCCGAGTAGCAGAATGTAGCAACCAATCACGATGTGCATATTTTGCTATCTTGTAAGCTCTGTGAACCACTTGGGCTGGATAACCACAATGTAGCAAACATTGGTACAAATCTTTAGCATGTTTTAGAAATTCTTCCTTCATGGTGCAATTCCATTTTATGCGAAAAAATTGTCCAAGAGGAAGAGCTCTTCTGAGAGGGCCTGGATGAAAACTTTGATACAAGATAGCAAAATATGCACATCATGATTGGTTGCTACATTCTGCTACTCGGAAGGAGGTTTCATCTATTGGAGGGCCTCAAGCATCTGATGTATCTCAGGTGCCATCTGGAGATATTAATCAGAAAATTATTGGAGTCTTGCCATATATGATTTATAGGATTTATTATACAGATCTTAGTTTTGGCAATTGTTTTGGAGCAATCCTTATAAGGCGTTATAAGGCTCCTAATTAGGCACAGTACAAGGCACATTACAAGGCGCCTTATTTATTGGGCACAGTATAAGGCACGTTACAAGGTGCCTTATTAGGCACAGTACAAGGCACGTTACAAGGCACCTTATTAGGCACAGTTCAAGGCACGGTAAGGCACATGCCTTGTACTGTGCCTTATAACGTGTATTACCTGACATGCTTGCCATAATGATGCCCTGCCCACGCCTTTATATGGGCATCTGTACCTTTACCCGGAACCTAACGCACATGACATTACCGTAGTTTAGTAAACATACCCCAAACTGTCTGCTGTGGTTTCCAGGATACGGTAAGCCCACCCGTACCCATGATGCACTGCAGATGCAGATCAGCAGCCTACAGCTGCTCAAAAGATGGGGTATGCACCTCTATAGCACCCCGGCCTGGTAGGGGGAAAGAACCGTTTGTGTTACAGGCACAGAGTAGCTACAGACCGTGACATTGTGGGGGTACTGTGCTCACCCTGAGGGTGAGGTGGGGCGCCCAGCACCAGGTCTGCAGCACCTGGCTTGGCTGAGCTGCAGGGCCCCATCAGTGCCAGTGTGTGATAGGTAGTCCTTGCAGACACACCTAGCATACACCTGTGCCCATCTGTATTTCCTAGTCATATCTAGCCCTTGTGGACTATGATGCACCCAGAATAGTGCATATCCTGTGTGGCTGTCATGGTCACATGTAATCAAGAGAAGGGCGGTGGTTAGCCCCAAAAGCGGATTATGTAGCACCACCCAACCCACCCTCTGTGGGTCAGGGTGGGGGACAGGATCTCCCACCAACAGATCCACATTCTACATCTCTGCAATGGTGGCAGTAGAGGGGACCATCAACCTCAGTCCTGATGGGGAATAGGCACTCTACAGGGCAGTCAATGCAGATCTGTACGCATCACATAGGGGACAGGCAGTAGACCTAGAAAAGCTCAGCTGCCCCCCCATCTCTATCTGATATTCAGCAGCAGAGAACACAGTCAGTCTCCACCCTGCAAGGTGTTCCAGCCATACACATGCTAATGGCAGACAGTCTGCTAGCTAGTACATATTACATATTCCTGGAGGAACTGTGTGCACCCACAAATGGGATGTGAGCACACACACCAAGCAGGTAAGTCAGTGATTGGGCCCCAGAAAAAAAGAACCCATAGATATCATTTAAGAGACATGCTGTATATCACTATGGGGGAACCTAGCCATGCTATGGTCACTGCTCAGTCAGGGTGAGAGTGACCCCCCCCCCCAGCATGACATGCTGTGGCCACCCTGTCCGTGCAGGTGGTGGTCGGGCACTACTATGTCCCAGCCATTGCCCTATGCCCTGTGCAGATGCATCCTGCCCAGGCCACCCTGTCCGGGCCATACCCACAGTACCTTGCTCCTCATTATGCACATTAGCAGGCTAACACTGGAAACAGTGCAAGCAGTGTGGGCTCAGTAAGGTGTAGGCAGCCACAAAACACTGGATAGACATACACACACTCCCACACCTATGCCAGCATTGTGCAAATAGAGAGTTTTTTGGCACCCTGGCTGCCAAACCAGTCCTGGGCACAGTGCGCGGATTGCCATGGTACGCAATACTGTTGGGGTCACTCCCCAGGGTGGTAAACACTGTCAGAAGCAAAAGCTGAAACACACTCCACAGATATCAGAGAGGTTGCTATGATGAATCTCTGTCAACAAATTGTGTTTAACTTAGAATTTGTTAGCTGACATTAATCATAGCAACCTTTTGATATATGTGGAACGTGTTCCCAAGTTTAGGACGGCATTGCTAAGGTATGCAGGTGCTAGTATTGGGAGATGCTGCTCCGTGCAGGGCCCAACAGCCTGACTCTCCATGAGGCTTTGGATAGTGGAGCCTGTGGCTGTGGGTGTTTGTGCCCCTGTTGGCCACTGCTCTAGGGCAGAGGTTCCCAACTCCGGTCCTGGTGGGCACAACACGGTTCAGGTTTTCATACTGTCCCTAATGAATATGCATGAATACATTTGCATACAATGGGGGCGGTGCAGACAAATGCAGCACAAGCATATTTATTAGGGACAGCATGGCTCCTGAATGGTGTTTGGCCCTCCAGGACTGCAGTTGGGAAACTCTGCTCTAGGGATTGCACATGTTTATGGTGTCTGTGCTCTGTAGGGTAAAATATAGGCGTTTATTTTATCTTCAATAAAGGTTCCGTCTTTATGACCACGGTTTAGTACTGGGTAAAATATAGGGACATGGTTTGCAGGAGCCACAGCTGGGACTTGAACCTATGCCCTTTTGCCCTTGAACACACTGGCTGTGTGTACTGCACCAAACTGTTGCCACAGGGGCATATCATTCCCTGGGGATACCATGACTGTTCGTCAGACAGACCTTGACTGTTGCAGTGCACAGCACCCACCTAAACGGGGCTTGGCCATGGTCTGCTGTGGGCAGATGCCACTCCCCCCTCTGTCACCAGCACCCCTCTGCCACCATGCTGACATGCTCTTCTGCCGGTGGTGCTGGTGGTGCGCGTCCCAGGCCATCCAGTGTGCCGGTAGGCGTCTGCCTATGGTGTATGATATGGGGTAGGGGTGCCTGCATAGACATCCACACTTCCCCCTGGCACTGCCTGCCGATGTTATGTGCCCTTTGGGGTACTTGCTGGGTACTGTCCCCTGGGACACTGTGGGACACACATTCATGGCCAAGTTTGCCCTCGGTCAGTTGCTATCTTGCTGGTTTTCCGCTTCTACATTCCTATGTGTCATGTAGGCATCTGCCTAGCCCACCCTGTGCCCCAGCTGTCACACTGCATGTCCCGCCTGCAGCCCCCTGCAGCCTCACCGTAGTGCCCTCTTGTACTTAGGCACTATGATGTTGCTGCACATGTATCGCTACTATCACTTTTCTTGGTTTCCCTGCCTTTGCAGCACATTGCTGACTGAAATGGTCTCTCTCCCCTGCAAATGTGTCTCTAGCGCGAGGTTTTCACTGGCGCTATTTTTCAGACCTTCATGTCACGGTGTTAGTGTGCATGGGGCCTTTCCCCGCCCACTCTCTGCCCATTGACCCCTTATCTCCGCCCCTGGGGAGCCTTACTCCATGCCACCGGAGACGTTATCGCGCGATACGTGACGTTCTCGTTGATATCGACCTTAGCGCCATTTAGTAAACATACCCCATGGTCTCCAAAACTGAACACAGTATTCCAAGTGAGGCCTCACCAGTGACTTATATAGTGGCATTAGTACCTCTTCCTTTCTGTTGGTAATTGAAATCTGCTGGTATTCAAATCAAATAATCCAGTTTACAATGATTGCTGCAAGCTGTGTTATTCTTGGAAAGAAAGCTGGTGTCGTTTTTCCAGCTTGGAGTATTGGGCCACTAACATGAGGTCTGATGCTACCGGCCACAGTCTTAAAGGGGCTGGAGCCCAAAAGTGTAAAGGGAAGGTCATTGGTCCCATCCTCCAGCCTGAACGCAGAGTCAGGGACCCCCTTTCAGAGTGTTTTTAGCTCTCTCACTGGGTTCAGCCAATGAAGCTACAGTGTAACCCGTTTAAGACTAATACGAGAAAATATTTTTTCACTCAAAGTGTAATCAAACTCTGGAATTCATTACTGGAGGATTTAGTAAAAGCTATTAGTGTAGCTGGGTTTAAAAAAGGTTTGGACAAGTTCCTGGAGGAAAAGTCTATAAATCATTGTTAAAGGTGGCCCAGGAAATCCACTACTTGCCCCAATACAAGCATTGTGGAACTTGTGTGTCTTTTGGGAAAATGGCTAGATATTTGTGACCTAGATTGGCCACTGCTGGAAAAAGGATACTGAGCTTGATAGACCTTGGTCTGACCCAGTATGGCATATCTTATGTTCTTATGTTCTTAGCAATGCACATTTTTTAAGTTAGGGAAAAGTGTTTGTCAGGGACAAGGTTACAGGTCTTTCATTCAGGCTACAAGTAAGCTCTTCTAACTTGTGCATCTTCAAACTATCACAGCCTCCCAGAGATTCCAACCTTCTATTCCAGCAGAACAGCTGCTCAAGGTGAGCCAGAGCTCTTTTGTCCTTGTATCTAGCCCCCTTCCAGGGCCACTTGAATGGCTCTCAAGAATGCAGGCCCAGTCACTATGAAACATCATTTCCTGTAGACAGTACTCACCGGTGGTCTCTGCATGTAAATTGTGACACAGCAGACGGTACAGAGCCCATGGAGTTAGGGGAAAGTAAGGAACTTACCTCAGAATCAGCTGGGCAGCAGACAAACTCAGCTCATGTAGAATTAGCTGAGCAGCAAACAAACCCAGCTCATGTAGAATTAGCTGAGCAGCAAACTCAGCACATGTAGAATTAGCTGAGCAGCAAACAAACTCAGCACAAGAAAAGCAAAAAGGCATTAGAGTAAAATGTCCTTGCACTAGTCCTGACGTAGCTAGAAGCAGGAAGGCTAATCAGGAACACCTGTTCTCAGAAACCCACGCAGCATGCAAAGAGAACAAGGATAAAAGCTGCAGGGTAGAACCAGGGAAAGCCAGTAGGGGCAGCGACCTGGGAGGACTATGCCAGCGTCCAGTGAACACACGTCATGCTGGAGGAAATCCACTGAGGGAAGGAAGCAGTAGGTGTGGCAGCAGAGCAGGAAACAGCCAGCATCATGCCCAGGACCCTGCTAGGATTCCTGGTAGTTGGAGAGCCCAGGAGAGAGCTGCCAGAAGCCCAGATATAAGAGACAGAACCACAGCTAAGAGGTGGGAACCTAGCTTTGCTAAAGAAAAGGCAAGAAGTTCTGTTTGGTTTGAAAGGCAAGGGCGTGGCTCCAGAAGTAACTTTGATACTGAAAGTTATACAGTAATTCCACCAGCGTGGAGAAGAAGGGAAAGCCAGAAGGAAGCTTTTAATATACCAGGCATTCAGAGCCCTGGATTTAAAGAGCCCTTTCTAGAAAAGCTAGCCCATGACTCACAGGAGAGTTTTAAGGAAGACAGCAGCTGTGAAGAGTGTGACCCATATGCAATCGTAAGTGACTCTGAGTTAATGCAGTGGGAGAACAGCACCTATAATTCTGACCCTGTGCCCATGGATTGTACAATTTGTTTATCTGACGATATTGTATCTTTATGTTGAACATGTGCAAAGCAGCCAGCTGATGGTGCCTAAAGGAAAGAAGATATTTTTCTGTGCAACAGTTCTTTTGTTTCATATTGTTTGTTGTATCCCAGGAATATTCCATCAGGGCAGGGAATAAAGCCCTAATATTATTTTTGCCTTACCACTTGACTACAAGACTCTTTTTGTATCTAAGGCAACTTCAATCTTAACACCCTAGGCAGCCGCCTAATAGGGTTATATGAGGTAGCTATCACTCACTATCTCTCACAAAATGCAACTCTTGCAAGTATTTTGGGGTATCTGTTCCTGGTTACTATGAGAGGTAATGATCCTGTGTGAGAGCCCAGAACTAGAAATGTCTCTGAACAGTGTCATGGTACTTTCTTTAGACTCCATTGTTCTTTTCAGGGTTACCCAGCAGTACTGTGTGATATTTCAAGGTAGAAGGTCAACGCAAAAGTGGAAGACCAGCAATGTGATGGATCGATACAATAACAGCAGCTATGGGTGCCAGTCTGTCAACAATGAGCTGTCTGACTGAAGACCGAACACAATTTAGGACAACTATCCAGAGGGTCGCCATCAGTCGACACTGACTTGACGACACTTAACAACAACACAGATTCCTGCCAGTGTCCTAAATCCACATGAGCAGGAAGAAGCTCTGCCTTCATAGATAGCACCTGCAAATCCCAGATTTTATGGAGATAGGATCAGGAGTCACTGAAGAAGTATCTGAACCTTCTATGATAAACATAGTTATTCATTGATACATGTGGAGGCCAATTCAGTTGTAGACATCCTGACCTTGTATTGCCAGTCAAAATCGGGGCGTGCAATGGTAGCACCCGATTCTGCTTCTGCGGGGGCTAGATGTGCCCACAGAATCAGAATTGGGTCTTCTGATCTGGACATGCAGGCCGGGCCCCGATTATGATCAGCCGCACATCCTGCATCTACCCGGCTAACTCAGCCAGGCTCCCGAATGGAGCCGCAGTGCCATGGCGTCCTGTTGCCACGGCACCGTGGCTCCATTCAGGGGCTGTGATTGCTGGCCACCACCAAAAACCTCTTTTCTCAGCAGCCCGACCCATGATCCAGCCTCCTATAGCCAGGGATGTGCTACGGGGATGCTTCTGCACTCCCCACATGTCTGTTGCCGCAGGCTGCCGCTGTCACCCTATGTCCAGAGGGACTTCTTCCACTTCTGAGTTGGAATAAGTCCCCCGTCTAACAGGCCACGTCCCGATGTATAGGGCCGACCTCAGAATCAGCCCTGTATGTCAGGGGTCACGGCCCGCCCTTGCTCTGCCTCCAGACCGCCCTCTCCCACCCCCATCACAGGCTCCCCATACAATATTGTTGTATGTACAGGGAGCCTTTGCACCAGGATCAGTAGGGGATGAATATCGGGGATGTAAATCCAGACAGAACGTACATCCCCGCTATTCATGGCTCAGAATGACCCCCAAGATATCCAAATCCGACAAAAGATTGTGTTTCAAACTTATCTGTATCAGGGATCATTAACTGGCTTTTCAGGCAAAGTAGACCCAAGGTCTATTTTCACTCATAACAGCCATTTTCAGAAAGAATGCTACAGGCACAATATTGTGTCGGATTTGGGCATTGCTATTGACATATACTGTTATGAAGGATTTGGACACTGCTATGGTTTTATATTGTTATGAACTTTAATGAATGTTTGAAATTCTATATTAATTTTCATTGGACTTCATTTGGAAGGTTTGGTAGGATATTTAACCATGTTGCTCTGGGCTACTTGAACTTTAATGGACTGATGATGAAATGAGCATAGTCCTGGCTCGGTAGCTTTGGGTAAGTCCATAAGCTTTGCTTGCTGAAAACTATTTGCTCCTTATATTTGAGGTCTATTTAAAACATTTTTTTAATGATGTTACAGGTTTTTTTTTAATGTGGCTCATTGTTATGTGTGTTTCCCCTGTTTGATAAGACGAGCGCTCATTTTGATGCTTTAACATATTTTAATGTGGCACTGATATAGTATGGTGATAATATATTGCTGCTATGGACATCTTCTGAGGAAAATCTACAAGAGTTTTAGACATGGGTGAATGCAAAGAATCCATAGTTATGGTTTTAGTTTAGAGTATCACACATCTTCGATTGCTTTGGATGGGCACTGGATTTTGGACCAAGTTGCACAGCAAACCCATTGACAAAAAGGTTTTTTTTTACCTTTATAAGTTGTCATCCCAGATCTCTTGAGTTAAGTTTGCCCTGTAAGTCAGTTTCTTTGCATCAAGCATATTTGTTCTAGTATACAAAAGGCAGAGATGGGCATTGGTCCAGTGGATTATTGAATGTGGCTATCAATGAAGGTGTATTAAGAAAGCTTATTGAGGGCTTTGAATAATGACTGTTCCTGGTTGCTCCAATCACATACACATGAAGAAGATGAGTGCTTCAGGGGGGTGGTTCAACTTTCTGGAATGGCTTCTAAGATACAGACCATCATTTTGAAACATTGGTCTATTTTATCACCTCGGGGTTGATATTTTTGCACATCAGCCATGCATTGAATACAGAGGAGGCCACAACTTGAAGGGCCTGGTAGTGAAATCTGAATTACTGAGTGTTGAATCTGGATGGAATTCTGAACAGACTTTTGGAATTTTTTTTAGGTAAACGAGGACAAGCATGTGACTTATATTCACAGGCTATGGTGGGCTGTGAATATGTATATCCAAGAAATGGGTCGAGTGTCATGTAGAGGCGACACATTGATTGCCAGTCCAAAAATGGTATTTATTTGATTCAGTGCCCTTGCCCCTTTTATATGTTTCTGGAGCATGTGAGTGATCCATGCTCTACTCATAGAATGGCATAGTTCATAGTTACCAAGAATGGGGGAGCAGAAGGAGCTCAGCTTGTGGAACATTGTGCACAAGCAGGACATGTATTTGCATTTTTAAGATAGTTTGTGATTACACAAGTTCAAGAAAGATGGCAAGGGTGTGACATTTCATCTGTTTTACACAGGATGGAACATATTCAAACTTTGGGCTTTAAACTAGATTTGTTGGGGATGGGTGAAGATAGCCCCCAGGTAAATGAAAGCTCCCAGGTAAGTGAAACATTAAAAACCATTATGGAAATGGGTAACAGGGGCAACATATGGAAAGCGGTGTGTATAAATGCCTGTAGCATGGGAAATAAGATCCCAGATGTTGAAGCTTTAATGGAAGGGGCTGACTTGGGTTTAGTGGCAGAAACAGAGACATGGTTCACAGACAACCATGATTGGAATGTAACTATACCAGACTATTCTTTATTTAGAAAGGACAGGGTAGAAAGAAGGGGAGGAGGAGTGGCACTATATGCAAAAAATAATATTGAAGCTTTGGAATTACAGAGCTTAAAAGGGAGAGAGGAGGCACTGTGGGTTAAACTAGAAAGAGGGAAAGAGAAATCTATTTACATTGGTGTGATATACAGACCACCCTCACAGGAGAAAGAGGTGGACAGAGAGTTACTTGAAGACATACGCAGCATTGCCAGGAAAAGGGAAGTGCTACTGATAGGGGATTTCAATATGCCAGATGTTGATTGGCATATTCCTGCTCCAGTATTATCTCTACAGGGAAAACTATTCAGGCAACTGGTAACAGGACCCACACTTGAAGGGGCCATACTGGACTTGGTGCTTACCAATGGTGAAAGTGTTTCTGATGTCATAGTGGGAGATCATTTTGTATCCAGTGATCACCAGATGGTGTGGTTCAGTATTAGGACTAGGGCTGTTAAAATCCATTCAAAAGCGAGGGTTTTAGACTTTAGGAAAACTAACTTTGCCAAGATGGGCCAATACCTCAGGGAGTCATTAGCAGGATGGGAACAGTTGGAGAATGTAGACAATCAGTGGACAAAACTGAAAGGGGATATTTTAAGGGCAACCAACCTTTTTGTTAAAATGGTAAATAAAGGTAATAGGAGAAGGAGACCTCTATGGTTTTTGAAATAAGTAGCTGAAGAGATGAGGAATAAGAGGGAGGCCTTCATGAAATACAAAAAAATCACAGAGAGAGGAAGACAGGCATCTATATTTGGAAAAACTTAGAAAAGCTAGCAAAGTATTCAGGAAAGCAAAGATTCAAAAAGAGGAGGAAATAGCCAATGCAATAAAATGGTGGAACAAGACATTTTTCAGATATATTAGTGAGAAGAGGAAGGGCAAAAGTGGTATTGTCAGACTTGAGGGTGAAGGGGAGGAATATGTAGAAGCTGATGAGGATAAAGCAGAATTGCTTAATAAATATTTCTGTTCTGTGTTCACAGATGAAGAACCAGGAGCAGGACCTCAGAAAATACCCACAAACAGGAACAGAAGTGAGGGTCATCTTGAACAATTTTCAGAAGACTGTGTTCATGAGAAACTAGCTAAACCTAAAGTAGACAAAGTGATGGGCACGGATGGGAGACCCTCTAGAATACTGAGGGAACTTGGGGACATTCTAGCAGCTCCACTGACTGACCTTTTCAGTGCCTCATTGGAGTAGGGAGTGGTGTCAAAGGACTGGAGAGAGGAACATGTAGTCTCTTTACACAAAAGTGGAAATAAGGATGAGGTTGAAAACTACAGGCTGGTTAGTTTAACTTTGGTGGTGAGTAAATTATCGGAAGCACTGCTGAAAGAGAAAATAGTGAGGTTTCTGGAGTCCAGCGGATTACAGGATCCGTGGCGGCATGGATTCACCAGAGGTAAGTCTTGTCAGACAAATCTGATTGATTTCTTTGACTGGGTGACCAGGGAGTTGGACTGAGGGAGAGCCCTATATGTGGTGTATTTGGATTTCAGTAAAGCCTTTGACACCATTCCTCACAGGCGACTTATAAACAAACTGAGCACCCTAGTGATGGATCCTAAAGTTATTACTTGGGTTAGAAATTGGTTGAGTGGGAGGCGGCAAAGTGTACAAGTAAATGGAGCTCACTCTGAGGAGAAGAGGTTACCAGTAGTGTGCCACAGGGATCTGTCCTTGGTCCGATTCTTTTTAACATCTTTGTTAGTGATATAGTGGACTAACGGGTAAAGTTTTCCTCTTTGCGGATGATACTAAAATCTGCATTAGAGTAGACACCCAAGAAGGTACAGATAACATGAGGAGGGATCTAGTTAAGCTTGAAGAATGGTCGAGAATTTGACAGCTGAGGTTTAATGTTAAAAAATGCAAGGTCATGCATTTGGGCTGCAGCAATCCAAGGGAGCAATATAGTATAGGGGGTGAAGTACTTTTGTCCACTAAAGAAGAGCGGGGCCTAGGCACGATTGTGTCTGATGATCTTAATGTAGCTAAACAGATAGAAAAGGCAACAGCAAAAGCTAGAAGGATGCTTGGGTGCATAGGGAGAGGAATGGCCAGCAGAAGAAAGGAGGTGACAGTGTCTCTGTATAAGTCTTTGGAGCGACCTCATTTGGCATATTATGTGCAATTCTGGAGACTGCACCTTCAAAAGGATATAAATAGGCTGGAATCGGTACAAAGGGTGGCTACTAAAATGGTTAGTGGTCTTCATTATAAAGCATATGAGGACAGACAGACTTGATCTTAAAATGAACACCTTAGAGGAAAGGCGGGATAGAGGTGATATGATTGAGATGTTTAAATACCTCCGTGGCACGCTTTGCTATGAGGGGACATGAGATAAGGGTGAAAGGGGATAAATTCAGAAAATACTTTTTATGGAAAGAGTGGTGGATCCGTGGAATAGTCTCCCAATGGAGGTGGTAGAGATGAGGACAGTATCTGAATTCAAAGAATCATGGGACAAACGCAGAGGATTTCTAAAGGAAAAAAGGAGACTGTTGTAGTCGTTGATATGGAAGGGCAGGCTAGATAGGTCATGTGGTCTTTTTCTGTCATTATGTTTTTTTGTTTCTATGTTTTGTTTGGAGACTGTCACAGGACTAAACATAAGCACTAATGTTACTGGACACTTATCATGTGAACAATTTTGTGTTGGTGTTTTGAACAGACATTTATAAAGTAATGGAACTGTCTTTGACTATAGGATTGACTTGTTGTAGAGGTCTGTCTATACATGGATTGCCTTTTTGAGTTCAATTTGTTTTGGGAATACCACTGTTGAATACATCCAACAATGAAGCACAGCTACCACGTGATCATAGTACAAACTAGTCCAGAATGTGGTGATCTCAAAGGAATACTTTAGTCAATATAAATCGCAAGTAGGGGTCAGGCTCCCTTTACCCCTACTTGTGATTTATATTGAATAAAGTATTCCTTTGAGATCACCACATTCTGAACTGGCTTGTTACCACTGTTGAATATTCATCAAGTGGGAGGAGTTTTAGGCATGAGATATTCTGGCATACAGTAGACCGTATAAACCAGATTTTCTCTTCCTTTATAGATAAATGTTGCTGGCTTAGCGGGATTGGAGGTGCCCGGGGGGGGGGGGGGACATTGAGTTTTGCCCACCTTTGAAGCAGGACATAAAACATGGAGCTGTGTCAGGTATGGCTGTGCTGTTTGAGGATTCAAAAGTTGCAAGGGAAGTACTTTGGATGTCTCTGGGGACATGTATGGATTTTTAAGTGCACATTCAAAAACATAGAAAAATAAGAAAAAACATGGATTCATAGTGACAGCATTTAGGAGCATTAGTCCTTGTGCAGTTTTCTGTAGTAGAACTGTTGGCAGTTGATAAAACACTCTTATAATTGTTGAGAACTGGTAGAATATTGACAGAATGGATGAGTCTGAGCTGATGACTTGAATACCGAGGTGCAGTATTTGGATGTCAGCTGCTAACCACCGGTATTCTGAGGCTCCATATATGCCGTGATTTTTTGAAACCTGAGTGACTGTACCTTTATGATGTTTAAGAATCAGCACTAAGTTTTTGGGTTTGTTTTCATACAAGTTTGTGTTACTACCAGGGTTAGCCTGTCCACTAGGAGAACTAGGTGGCCACCTAGGGCAGTAGACCTTGGTGGGCGGCATGGCTTAACACTTACCTGTGATGTGGCAGTTCAGCACGGCGGCAGGCTTTAAAGTGAGTGCAGTTACGGCCTGCCGCGGCTGCCCCTAGGAAGTTGTATTGGAGGAGGCCATGAGCATGCATGCACTGGGCACTTTGAAGCCCAATGCGCTAAAGCAGCGGCTGAACTGCCGCTTCAGCGCAACCGCTACTTCAGTGCAAGAAGCAATCAATGTGCCGCTCCCTCCTCCAGTGAGAAAATGGATTCCTAGGGTGGGGAGTGTGGGTGGGGGCAGCATTGCAGGCCGGGTAGTGCCACGGGGGAGGGCATGGTACAAAGGGCCTGCTTTGGGCAGTAGAATTCCTCGGGCCGGCCCTGGTTACTACTTACCCGTGTGGGTTTCTGGATCCAACAAATGATCTTCAAACATAAAAGCAGAAATATGAGGATAACTGAGCTAAGCAAATGTTTTTGGGGGTATTTTAGAAGCTCTGTTTCGTGAGTTGGATTCTGAAAATGGGCACATAGATGTCAAAATTATATAGATGTCCCCAGACCTATTTTATAAAGCAATTTTTCACAATTCTCTTGTGTTTTAACAACTTTGAATAATTTTGTCATCTACAAATGTGATCATCTCACTAGTTATTCCCATTTTCAGGTCATTTATTCATATGTTAAAAAGCAGCGGGCCCAGCACAGATCCCTGGGGTACTTTGCTATTCACCTTTCTCCATTAAGAAAGCTGGCCATTTATCTGTACTCTCCGTTTTCTGTCTTTAACCAGTTCCTGATCCACAGTGCTACGTGTGCCTCCTAAACCATGACTTTTTAATTTATCTAAGCTTTCTGAAAATCGAGATACACTATATCAACCAGTTCACCTTTATCTACCTATTTATTCACACCTTCAAAAAAAATTTAACAGATTACTAAAAAAAAATCTTTCCTTGGCAAAATCCATGTTGGCTTTTTCCCATTAAACCATGTCTATCTACATGTTCAGTAATTTAATTCTTTATAGTGGTTTCTACCATTTTACCCGGTAATGACGTCAGGCTCACTGGTCCATAGATTCCTGGATCACCCCTGAAACCCTTTTTAAAAATTGGCATTACATTGCCCATTCTCCAATCTTCAGGTATTACAGATTATTTTAATGATAGGTCACAGATTACTAATAGTAGGTCTGCAATCTCCTATTTGACATATGGTCCAGTTGATTTGCAACTCTTTAGTTTATAAAATAGTTGTAATATATATTCCTAATTTATCAAGATTTGTTTCAATTCTTCTAATACATCACTTTTAAATACCATTTCAGGCATGGGTAAATTCCCAACATCTTCTTCAGTAAAGACCAATGCACATTTGAGTATCTGAAATGGCAGGGTAGGACGTGCAAGTCTCATAACATATAGTAGATGTTCCCCTTCTGACCTACCCAGGCCGAGATGTCCAAGTACCCTGGCTCTGCATGCATGCACTTCAGCGACATCCACATTTGTAAAATGGTTTACACTCATGCATGCATGAATTTGTCCTTGCTATCTGGGGAGGGCCCATCTCCACACCTGGTTACTGGGATGTTCATTTTTTGAGGTGGATATGTAGCGATTTCAGAAAGTACTTCACATGTACCATCAGACCAACTTGCTCCATTGTTAAATAAGAATCAGTTTGAATGGCAAAACAGGAGTTAGATATAGGTATCTGACCTTCCTTATGCATGATTTTACCCATACTTCCTACCAGTGAAGTACTATTCATTTTAGAAGGTGCTCCTCCATTCAATCCTTTATCCTGGAAAAACAGTTGTTTATCAAGTTTTAAGTGGCAAAGTGGAGCAAAACAGGATAACAATATATATGTTATCAGCACATGAGAAAATGTCAGATCAAGATGGCAAAGTACTTGGCAAAAAGAGTGGAATAAATAAAACATTAAATAAAACAGGAGAAACGGGGATCTTTGAGGAACTCCACATATCATTGACCAAGCTTCAGAGGCTTCCCTTCCCCATTTAAGCATCAATGAGTGGTTCCGTAGAAATTGAGCAAACAAAGGGGTATGTTTACTAAAAGCCGCACAATTGCGTGCCGCACAATAGCGCACGGAAACGCGGCACTCAAACGCTCAGAAACGCTCTTAAACGCCCCGCAAAAGTGTGCGTGGGCCCCGCACAATTGCGCGCCGCACCAACGCACCCCGCACAAGTACCCGGCCCGCAAATGTCCGATAGAGGCGTGGAAAGGCATTCTGAGGGCGGAGGAAGGCTCCCGAGGGGCGGAGAGACGGGGTCAATGGGTGGGGAAGGGGAAGGGAGAGGCTCCCCGCACATGATCGGGGCCGAATTCACAGGTTAAAAATAGCGCGAGTGAAACACACACGGTAGAGGGCATTTAAAGGGAAGAGAAACCATTTCGCGTCAGCAATGTACAGGGAAACCGGGGAAACCTGAAAACGTGAGCAGTGTGATACATGTGCACAGAACAAAAGTGCAAATAAAGATAGAAAAAGACCCAAACAAACATATTAAAAATAGGAAGGCAGCTGGGGAACCCCGATAATAATGGGCAAACATCAGAAACACACCCAGGAAAGCTCAAAGAAAATGAAATGAAGGTTGGAAGGGGCTACAGAGGGGAGACCCTTCCAAAAACCATTTCCTTGTTTCTGAGCCTTCCTGGGAGTGTTTGCTATGGTTGCCCATTAATATCACTGTTGCCCAGCTTGGTTATATTTATCCCCAGTTGTTCGTGGTCGGTTGAGGGGTGTATTTGCAGTTATGTCACCAGACATGGTGACGGAGCGCACAGTACAAATGTGCAGAGCAGGGTTTTTGACTCTGTTGGTCAGGTTTCCCACCCCCAGGGACTGCACTATCACTGTGGCCACAATGTGGTGCAGCAAACAGAGGCAGTACCTCTAGGACCAGAGGCTCACAGGTTCAAATCCAAGCTGGGGCTCCTGCCAACCCAGTCCCCATATTTTACCCACCACTAAACAGAGATAGTACAGACACTCCTTTATTGCAGAGAACATAAGCATGGTTCACACACCCATTTTGTACCCAACACCGCACACACACACCATAACAATGGGCATTACCGACAGCCGAGTCCCCCAAATGCAGTTCTGGAGTGCCACAACGCAATCAGGTCATATGCTTTTCCAAGATACGGACATGCCAGCATGTTGGCGGTAGGGTACAGGTGGTGGAGGGGGCAGTGGCTGCTAGCCACAGAAGACAGTGGCCGAGCCATGTGCAGGCTGGCACGTCCACTGCAACATAGGCCCTGTCGGATGTACAGTCATGGACGTCCCAGGGAATTCAGCACATTTGTGGCAACACAGTGGTGCAGTGCACACAGACAGTGTGTGCAGGAACAAAAGGTCACAGGTTCAAAGCCCAGCTGGGGCTACTACCAATCCTGTCCACATATTGTCCCCACAACTAAACCATGTTAGTAAGGGCAATCCTTTATTGCTGGGGACATACGCATTGGTCATACGCCATCTTTTACACCACCAAGCACAGACACCATGACCAGGGGCATTACCTAGAGCAGAGTCTCACAAATGCAGTCCTGGAGGACCACACACCATTCAGGTTCCATGCTGCCACACATACAAATAACTGTGCTGGATATCTATGCACCACCCCCATGGCATGTAGATGTAGCTCATGCATATTCATGAGGGACAGCAGGAAACCCCAACCAGTGTATTGCAAACCTGGACTGGATATGGGAACCTCTGCCGTACAGCAGCAGCCAACAGGGGCAGACACACCCACACCCACAGGCCCCATTGGCCAATGCCTCCTGGAGAGGCAGGACATTGGGCCCTGCGTGCAGCACCCAATACCAGCACCTGCATACCTTAGCAATGTCACCCTACACCTGGGTATATGGTACACAGCTCTCAAACGTTTGCTATGAGTACTGGCAGATAGATATCCCTACGTTACGCACAGTCTGCTCTTTGAGCTCCATCATAACAATCTATCTGATGTCTGCGGTGTGTGCGTCAGGTCTGGCCCCTGACAGTGTTTACCACCCTGGGGAGTGACCCCCAACCGTACTGCATACCATACCCATGCCTGTACTGTGCCCAGGACTGGTGTGGTGGGCAAGGATTCTGAACCCCCTTTATAGTAGCACAATGCTGGTATACGTGTGGGAGTGTGTGTCTGTCTATACAGTGTGTGTTGGCTGCAAACACTGTCCACAGCCCACACTGCCAGCACTGTTGCCAGTTTTGGCCTGATGATGTGCATAATGAGCAGCAAGGTACCATGGGTATAGCTCAGACAGGGTGGGCTGGCCAGGATGCATCTGCACAGGGCATAGGGTGCTGGCAGGGACATTGTAGTGGCCGTCCACCACCTCCACAGACAGGGTGACCTCTGTATGTGCTGCTGGGCTTTCACTCCACCCTGACTGTGCAGTGACGGCAGCATGGCTAGGCACCCCCATAGTGCTTCATAGCATTTCCCTCATGTGATATATATGGGTCACCTGTTGGGGCCTAGTCACTGATGTATCTGCTTGTGTGTGTTGCCATCCCAGTTGTGGGTGCATGCATTTCCAGCGGGACTAACCAGCAGACTGTTCACAGCTGGTATGTGCCCTGCTGGAGTGCCGTGCAGTGGCTGATGGCTTGATGCAGGGGAATATCAGATGGTGGTGGGGTGCATCTTAGCATATCCAGGCCTACTGTCTGTCTGATATTGTGGTCTGGGTGTGTGTGGGGCTGCTTGGACTGCCCTGTAGGGTGTCTGTTCCCCAACAGGACTGGGGTTGATGGCCCACTCTACTGCCAACATTGCAGGGGGGGGGGGAAAGAGAGACCTGTTGATGGGAGACCCTGTTTGCCACCCTCGGGGGGGGGGGGGAGGAGGGAGATCTGTTGATGGGAGACCCTGTTTGCCATCCTCGGGGGGGGGGGGGGGTGTGGTGGTAGGTGGTACATGGCCCACCTGGGGGGGGGGGGGTTCCCCTGACTGAGACAGACAGAGATATCCAAGGTGTTCCATGCAGAAACTACCTATCTGACAGATTACGACTGTTTTGGAGCTCTGCCATGGAGGGTGCTGTGGACCTGGTCCAGGGCGCCTCATCGCACATTCAGGGTGAGCACAGTTCCCGCACAATGTGACTGTGTGTAGCTACTCTGTGCCAGTTAATCACCCGGTCAGTACCTCCTATCTGGCCAAGGTGCTGTGTGGGTGCACACGGACACGTCCCCCTACCAGGCCGGGGAGCTGTTGGGGTGCATTCCCCATCTTGTGTTCATCTGTGGACAGCTGATTTGCATGTGCAGTGCATCATGGGTATGGGTGGCCTAACCCTATCCTGGTTACCACAGCAGACTGTCTGTGTGGTGACATGCAGGCTCTCTGCAGCCAGCCAGGGGCTTGCTGGCAGCTATATAGCTGTAGCCCAATGGTTACTTCACTGCCTGTGGAGCTAGAGGTAATGGGTTCAAGCCCACAGTGGGGTTATTTGATAGGGTTGTCCAAAGCTTTTTTTAGATTTAATGTACATATGTTGCTGCCATCAAACACACCCTCAGTGTACTGTACCCATAAGGTGCCTCTGAGGGTGCTTTATAGGGCGCCCTATAGGGCACCTTATGGTTGCTGTCCATATAAGGTGCACTATACCTTATCCTGTGATGCAACATATATGGTGCCCTATAGGGGACATTCTAGGGTGCCTTGGCGGACAGTGAACTTTAACATGTGCCTTATGGGCCGCCTTATGTTAACACGCTTTGTGAGTGCGTTTGCTAGTAGTGATAACTGAAATAAAAATAAATTGCCCCCTACAGCACTCATCCCCATAATATGCACTGCCTCAGTGAGCCTTCTTCATTGGGCACTGTGGGGGATTGAACCCCTGATCCCTGCACCATTGGTCAGTGTCTTAATCATTGTGCTGTGGCTCTGGTCCTGTGCTTGGGCATCAGCGCACTGCCTTATGCCGCCCAAATTTAATATGCCTCCTAAAGCACCTTTACCCATTAAAATTAATGCCTCAGCCAGCCCTTTTTGTTGCACACAATGGGGAATTGAACCCATGGCAGCTGCACCAGCTGTCAGTGTCTTAACCATTGTACTATGACTCTGTTCCTTTGTGTGTGCATATCAGGGCGCCACTTAGCCTTCCCACACACTATTTTGCACGGCGCACATTAGCGCGCCGCGCAAATGTGCGATCGCTTACTCCCGTTTTTTTTCTTTTTCTGCCTGACCCGCCCACTCCTTATATGGCACAGGCACACTACCGCGGCCCCGCACGTTAGGAATGTTTAGTAAACATGCCCCATAGCCAAAAAATCAGACTGCTGCATAGTCTAACTGGGTAGCGGCAATATTGGACTGCTATCCGGTTAGCATCCATGGCTAAAACTAGGTGAGCCAGAAACTCACCCAGTTTTAGCCATGGAGCACTAACCAGGTAGCAGTCCAATATTGCTGCTACCTGGTTACTGCCATTCTCCGTGCCCACTCTACCCTGTAACACCCCCAAAATGCCTCGATGCTAACTGAATAGCATCAGGGCGCGTAGGGAACATAGATGGGGATATTCAATGACACTAACCATGTAGGTGCCATTGATTATTTCTGTTTAAGGCATTTACATGGTTTACTGGGCTCTATAAATATCGGGCCTGAAACTCCCAGTTAAAACAACATTACTATATGAGTATAACTCACAAAAATCTGAAGGAAAAAAGGAGAATTCATAACCATTAGAACATATGCCAAAACATTAGAACATATGCTGAATATCAACATTGGTCAACATTGAAATTGTTACTGACTTTAAAAGGCCCTAATCTGTAGTATCTTGGTGAGCTGAACATGAATATAACATTAAAAAAAAATTATTGGCTCTCGTTTTGAAGATATTGCATGTAGTTAATTTTTGACGTTTCACCGTGTAAATTTATCCAGTAGGACATCAACAACATCCCAAATAAGCCTTGAATGATGCAATATTGCATCACATTGCATAATACCAGCATGCACGCATCATCCAGAGTTGATTCCATCATTTTCTGATGCAATGCAATACTACTGCCAGACGGCTGCTGAAGCCATCTGACGTCAGCAATGTACTATACGCAGTCGGAAAGGAAAGTAATCTGGTATTCTGTTCTGATATTGAAAGCCTCATGAATGCCTTAAAAATCACTCATGACCCACAAGACTGGAGACTATTTATAGACTCTTCGAAACTGAGTCTGAAGGCTGTGCTTTTGAACAATGGAAACCGTCTTCCATCTATTCCAGTAGTGCATGCCGTCCACATGAAAGTGACATACGATAACTTAAAGCATCTACTGACTTCCATTAATTATAACAAGTACAGCTGGCACCTCTGTGGTGACTTGAAGGTAGTTGCCCTTTTAATGGGACTGCAGCAGGGATATATAAAATACATGTGTTTCTTATGTGAGTGGGATAGCCGAGCAAGGTATTGGCACTACTTGCAGAAGGAATGGAATCACAGACAAAATGTAACAGTTGGAGAGAAGAATATCCAGCACCCAGCTCTGGTTGAGGCTCACAAAATCCTGCTACCACCCCTTCACATCAAACTAGGTTTGATGAAAAATTTTGTGAAAGCCATGGACCGCACTTCGCCAGCTTTCCGATACCTGCATGAAAAATTCCCTCGACTCAGTGAAGCAAAGATTAAAGAGGGAGTTTTTATGGGTCCTCAGATTCGAGAGCTCTTCAAAGATGACCGGTTCAACAACTTGCTGCAGGGTGATGCGAAACAAGCATGGAATGCTTTTCGCCTAGTGTCAACAAACTTTCTCGGGAATGTTAGGGCAGAAAACTACAAGGAACTAGTAGAAGACATGCTGATGCAGTATCAGAAGCTTGGCTGCAATATGTCTCTAAAGATCCATTTCCTTGATTCCCATCTCGATTTCTTTCCTGACAACTGTGGTATGGTTAGTGATGAACAGGGCGAACATTTTCACCAGGATATCGCAACGATGGAGCAAAGATACCAGGGAAAATGGTCCACTACAATGCTGGCTGACTACTGCTGGACACCCCCCAGAGAAGCTCCCGAACAGCTGTACAAGAGACAAGCGAAAAAATCTAAGAAGTAGTCTATGACTTGGTTTTTTATAGGTATTAACCGAAGGCTTATTATATTTACTATTGACATACATTTCGTGATGTAAACATTAATTCTTGTAGATTACAAAAAAACCTAGAGACAACTTTGTAATTTCACTGTCATATTCGTGTTCAGCATATAAAAAATGATAAGAAATGACTTTTTATTTCAGTAACATGACTTTTGTAAAAATTTGTTTACCTGTGATATGGGCCATTCTAATCATTGCTCACCTCTAGAAAACATGGAGTTCAGTTTTTTTTTTAAATTCAAAATCAGTCACCACCATGCAAATTAGTAACAAAAATATGCATTAGAATTCATAAGACTCAAAACAAAAAATAACTAACTCTAAAAACCTAAACCAACCAACAAATAGAGTTACAAAATCAAATCACTGAGCACAAACTAATTTTTTTGTTGGAAGATTAGCCTTGAGGGAAACGCTTCTCGTCGCTGTACTTCTGTTTTAATCAAACAAAAGGCTAAAAATTAGAAAGCCTCCAAATGTGAGAAAAAGCACACATATAGTGCCTCTACACACCATTAAATAATTAAATATAGACCCAGCTGAACCCGGCAAGAACCTGGAAAACCTTGCATCTATATGGGCAAAATTGAACTTCACAAGCACATGTTGTACTTATCTGAACTGCTGATGCCCAATGTTCAATCAGGGTAAAGATGGTGAAATTTTTGTCCATAAATTCGCAGCCCTAAACAAGCACAAACACAGCACTGCATTTAGGGCAGAATCACTTTTTTTGCCCTGTTTCAACGCTCAAGTCACGGCGATGAAGATGACCTCCAAACAAACTTCTCGGACGCCCAAAACTCAGTCAGATGTTTAATGGTGTGTAGAGGCATGTTACATGGGGGCATGGTGGAAGTATGTCCGGGGTGGCAATTAAAAAGACCACATGTATCACCGATTTCACAATGGTGCCACACATTTAAACCCACCAGTGGACACAAACATATTTAGAGCTGCTCCTTGTCATGAGTAGGGATTGCAAAAGTACTCATTTTGACCAGCACTCAAAAGTAGGGGTGACAGGGCATTGCCACAATAATTTTCTCCCCTTCATAGAATATGTAGGTGAATATCAAGACCTCTTAGTATATTGCTGCAGTGCTGCATGTTTCTGTTTGCAAAATGGCAGGCTTAACGGGTATGTGGTGACATATCCATGTGCATGTTCTGAAATTTGGCTAGCTCTACCTGCAAACAAGTCTTTATTGCCAGTTCTGCCAAAAGTCATATTTCACGTGCACGTTTCTAAAATTTCTCGTTGTCCTGTACATGTCTGGGGCTTTATTCCCCGTTTCCTTGCAACTTGTCAGAGATGTTTATGTTTTGAGGCAGACAGAGGTCAATTTTAGAACGCATTTACATGTGTCCATCTTCTCTACCGTCCTTCCCATGAAATTTTGGACATTTTGACCAGCGGGCACCTAAATGACCTTTCCAAAATGGGCCTTTTAGCATCTTACACCACTAATGTTTTTATATAGTGTAAAAAACTGCAATTCTGAGCAAGTTCTGCATGCCCAAATCTTGTCAATATATTTTTAAACTCAAAAACTGCTGCTACTGTCCTACTGGAAGGCTGGATGCCACAAAATAGTCCAAAAAAAATCATCAGAACATTAGAAGAATGTTAACAAAATTCTACTCATCATCTTAACTGCCCAGTTTAAAAACTGACTCTCACAATCTGATTGGACAAAAGTGCAGCAAATGAAATAAAGCTAGCACTGCTGTAATTCATATAAAGGCTGCAACTGACAATCTGATTGAGCAAGGGTTGTAGCCTATAAAATGAGACAGGCAGGGCAGAAAATCACAAACCCCACTGCCATTCAATTGCTTTATTCAAGCCCATGGGAGCAATTGTCTGCCAGTGAAAAATATATTTCTGTTCTCTTCTGGCTAATTGTGAAGATATATCACTCCAGCAAGAGAACTGTCAGACTTTGAAAACCCAATACCATAAATCCTCTAATTAATATGAAGTCTGTAACAAATATGATGCCAAAGGAGCCTCTTCCCTCCCATACTGGATCTTACTCAAATGCTCTGCAATCCTATTTTTAATTCTGCATTTAGTATGCCCAAGATACATAGTAACTCAGTAAATGACTGCAGATAAAGACCAGCATGGTCCAGCTAGTCTGCGAAGTGAGCTGGCTAGAGTTGTACCCGTTGATCTTTGCAGGTTACCCCCTCTATGCCTTTGTTTAGGGTTGTACCCACCACTCCATTCAGGTTACCCTTCTTTATACCTTTGTTTTGGGTTGTACCAGCTGCTTCGTGCAGATTACCTCCTCTATGCCTTTGATTGGGCTTGTACTCACTGCTCTCTTCCACTTACCCCCTCTATGCATTTGATTGGGTTTGTACCCACTGCTCTGTTCAGGTTATCCCCTCCATTTTTGAAGTGTAAAGGTTATTTAAGATTTCTTTGATCCCATTCTCTTGCTATATAGGGATCCTCTGTGTTTCTCCCATGCTTTTGGAATTCTGTCACTGCTTTTTCATCCAGCACCTCCATTGGAAGGGCGTTTCAGGCATCCATCAACCTTGGCAGTTCTTGGCATTGCTTTTGAGTTTACCTCCTTGCAGTTTCATTTCATGTCTTCTAGTTCTAGAGCTTCCCATCTTTGAAAATGTTTTGGTTTTTTTTCTTTAATACCCTTAAGTATTTAAAGATGTGCATCATACGTAGCTCCCCTGTCCCTCCTTTCCTCCAGGGTATACATATTTAGGTCTTCAAGTCTCTTCTCATATGTCTTTTGGCACAGGCCCCATATACATTTGGTCTCATTCCTCTGAATTGTTTCAAGTCTTTCTATTTCATTAGTGAGGTACGGTCTCCAAAACTGAACAAAATACTCCAAGTGAGGACTCATCAAAGACTTGTATAGGGGCATTAATATCTCCTTCCTTTTGCTGGTTATGGCTCTATGTATACAGCCTACCATCCTTCCGGTTTTGACCATGGCTTTGTCGCACTGCTTCACTACCTTAAGATCCTCAGACACTGTCACCCCAAGATCTCCCTCTTGGTCCATGCACACCAGCCTCTCACCCCCTATCACAAACAGCTCCTTTGGATTTCTGAATCCCAGGTGCATTGCTCGGAATTTTTTGCATTAAGTCTTAATTGACAAGCATTAGATCTTTTCTCATGTTTTCTACTTCCTCCAATGTGTCCACTCTATTGAAAATCTTCATGTCATTCGTAAAAAGGCAAACTTTTCCTTTCAACTCCTTGGCAGTATCACTGACAAAGACATTGAACAATACTAGTCCCACTCCACTACTCACTTTCCCTTCTCTTATATGAATTCCATTTGTCACTATCCTCTGTTGGTTGTCAGTCAACCATTTTCTGACTTAGTTCCCCTTGAATCCCATCCCCAGCCTACTCAGTTTACTCATAAGCCTCCTATGAGGCACAGTGTCAGGCTTTGCTGAAATCTAACTAGATCACATCCACTGCATGCTCTTGATCCAGTTCTTTGGTCACCCAGTCAAGGAAATCAAACAGATTTGTTTAGCATGATCTTGCCCATTGTTAAAACCATGTTGCCTCGGAGCTTGAAACCCATTGGATTCTAGAAAGTTCGCTATCCTTTCTTTCAGCAGTATCTCCATTACTTTTCTCACCACCGAGGTAGGCTTAATAGCCTGCAGTTGGCCATCTCTTCTCTAATACCACTTTTGTGGAGAGGGACCACATCAGCCCTTTTCCAATCCTGTGGAACTTCAGCCATCTCCAAAGATCTACTAAACACATCCCTTAAAGGTGCTGCCAGAACCCCTCTGAGCTCTCTCAGTGTCCTGGGATATCTCTCTAGTCCCATGGCTTGGTCCACTTTCGGTTTTGCGAGCTGTTCATAAACATCTTCTTCTGTGAATGATGTGGCAACTCCAACATCTTTGTCAATCATATATGGTCCTTCTGCATGATTTTCTTAAGTACATTTGACCACGTCTGCCTTTTCCTTGTTACTTTCCACAAATTTGTCCTCAGCATCTCTGAGTTTTGCAGTTCTACCTCTGCCTTCCTCCTCTCCCCAATATATCTGCAAAAAGTCTTGTCACCTCGCTACACATCTTTAGCAATTTTTTCTTCTGCTTCTGCTTTTGTCGTCCTGTTTAATCTTTTTGCCTCTTTCAGCTTTATCTGGCATTCTTTTCTCTGTTCATCTGATCTTCTGAATTCTGTGGATGTTGCTTTTTTGCTTTTATATTTACAGCCACTTCGTTAGAGAACCATATCGGTTTCCTTTGCCTCATTTTTATTTACTTTTCTTACATATAAATCCATTGTCCTTTTTGTATCCCTCTTTCAGTTTAGCCCACTTTCCTTATCTCTTCACACCCTGCCAGATCTTCCTGCCCATTTTACCGAAGTCAGCATTTCTGAAATCTAGGATTTTGAGTTTGCTGTGATTGAACTCTGCCTTCGTTTTTAGCTCAAAGCAAGCCATGTGGTGATCTCTGCTGATCAAGTGCACTGTCACAGGAAATGGAGACCGATTTCTCCCACCCACTGCAGCAAACCCTTTTTGCTCAGAAATGTGTTTTAAAATGGCTACTTAACTCAAGAATATGCTGATTATGCTCCACACGACACATATAAACAAGTCCTGCATACGACATGGCACATTTCAGATAATGCTTCCAACCCTGCTTCGGGCATTACAGGACCTTCCAACAGCATGTCAGTCGGTGGACTATTTCCGACAAAAAATAATTGGGATTTGTTTTGTCTCACTTTGGGGACTTTCTTTTATTGATGTTGCTTCATTCACTTGACAGCTGCAAACTGTGCTACTGAGCAGTTTTAGCAGCCACCCTGAGGGTGAGGATGGGCGCACATCACCTGGTCCCCAGAACTTGAACTGCTAAAGATGGTCTCTGCTGCAGATCCACATCACTGCCAGTGTGTGGCAGGTATTGTCTGCAGTGTGTTATGGTAATCACCTTGTTTCCTGAATGATTGTAGCATATGACTGGGCCATGTGTCCTCCCCCTGTTGGATAGGGATCCTCCTAGAACAGTGCATGTCAATGGCTACTGTTACAAAGCTGCTGCCATGGATGTCAAATGCATTGGAGGCTTCTAGGTTGATGTGGAACACTGCTGTTGTCTTGCTATGACCACAGTGAGTAGGCCAGGAACAACTGCTGTCCCAACCAGCTAGGACTAACAGTCTATCCTAGCAAGCTCAGTTAGACTGCACCTGCTGCCCACCACTGGGCTGTTTCAGCCATACACATACTAACTGCGACTGGACCACTGGGTCTGTGCACAGAGTAACAATCTGCACTGTGGCTTGGGGATGAACCACATAGACACCCAGCATTAACTCAGCGAGTGAGCTCCCCAGACAGAGATTATGCCCACATCACTGGAGTCAGACATTATATAGCACTATGTGGATACATAGTCATGCCATGGTCACTACTCGGTCAGAGTAAGAGTGCCCTTTCAGCATGACATGCTGTGGCCACCCAGGCAATGCACTTGTCAGACGGGCACTATGATGTCTCAGCTATTGACACTACCGCTGAGGCAGACACATCCTGGCCAATCCGCTCTGCTTCAGGCCATACCCAAAATCCTCTGTTCCTCATCTTGCACATTTGCAGACTAACACTGGGAACAGCTTAGGCAATGAGAGGCACAGTGAAGTGCAGAAAGCCACAGAACAATGGAGAAACAGACAGACACACACTCACATCGCTGTGCTGTGCAAAAGTGGGGATGGTTGGCATTCCTGTCTGCCACTTCTGTCTCCATATCAGCTCAAGCTTTGTTAACATCTGCTCATTGTGCACTAGGATTACTTCTGAAAGTAGCGGGAAAACACTTGAGACAGGGTCCCATCGGGGTCCCGAAACATGCACGTCGCGTGTACAGCATCTTACCCGACATCATGATGAAGTGCGATTTTCGCCGTGGATTACGATAAGTGTTTGTTTACACTACTTTGTTTTCTGTTAGATGTTTAGACATCACACCACTTGAATTTTCTCAGAAAAAGGGTTCTCTGGACACAGAGCAGAGAGTTTCTCTACCTCCAGCTCTGGTCTGTTTGGACCCAACAAAAAAGAAAGGGTAGCTTGGTAGCGTGATTTTTCACTGATGACTCTTTTTTTAGGACTACATTAGTTTTATTAGTGTCATTAGTTACACGGGGATATATTTGGATACATTGTGCACTAGTAGCATGTCCTGACATTAACACCTGTTCAGTGTGCCTGTGCTATCAGCCTATCTCTCCATCCAGCTCTGGATGATGGAGCCTGTCTGTGTGGCTGATGGGTGTTTGCATCCTTGCTGGCTGGTTGTTTGGGAGTTGCACATGCTGGTGCTATACTTGCATTGTAGGAGGCTACAGTTTAGCAACAGGGATATGCCATACATGATCCACAGCCTGGACTTGGACTTAGGACCCTCTGCTCATATACACATTGCTTGTGTGTGCTGAGCCACAGTGCTGCCATGGGGACTGATATGCTTCCCATCAGACAGACCCTGGCACATGTTGCAATGCACATGGCACACAGGACCAGGACATGGCTTTGGTCCACTGCAGCCGGGTGCTGCTGCCTCCTCTCGCGTACTGTCCCACATACATGTCCGCGTACTGTTAGTGGTGGTTGTGCGCATTCCCAACCTGTCTAACATGTGGGTTTGGTGGGTGTCTAGGGCTCAAGGTCTGGATGGGGGGGGGGGGGCGGCAGAGGCACACATGGACGGCCGGGCAGCCCCCCATCCACTTGCCTTTGCAGGGACCCCATCCTGCCTGCCACCAATACATCTCAGGGGGAGGATGACAGCCACGGCTGTGGTAGTTACCCAGGTACTTGCATATTGCTGGTGCCATTAGCCTCTTCCTCTACAGCTGGATTCAGTGGCAGCGGGGGGTGGGAGGCAGCAGGGATCTCTGCCTAGGGTGCCTAGACCCTTGGACTGCCCCAGGTGGCACATCTCCTTTCCTTATCTGTGTGCTGTCACTGTCACTGCGGATGGAAGGATACCCCTATGAGGAGAGGATAAAAAGGTTAGGGCTCTTCAACCTGGAGAAGAGATGGCTGAGGGGAGAAATGATAGAGGTCTATAACATAATGAATGGAGTGGAATAGGGACATGTGGATCGACTGTTTATGCTATCAAAGGTAGAAATACCAGGGGACATGCAATGACACTACAGTGTAACCCATTTAAGACCAATAATAACAAATATATTGACAGTCAACGCGGGGGCTGGAGGGTCTGAGGCTTCCCCTTCCATCCCACCAGAGTCCCTTATTACCCCCCACTAATTCCCCCCTTCCGATGCCTACAACTGAAGATCAGGGGGAGCATCAGGATCAGAGTAGGGATAGAGCTTATAGGGAAAGGCCTAGCCCTCATAACCCTTTTCATAAGCTTCCTAGCAATGATAGAGTGACAGGAGACCCTACTTTTAAGGGTCATATATACACCCAGTACCCTTTTTTAACTATCGGTAATCAACTTGTTGTTAAGCCCCTGGATCCTGCTATCCTCTCTTCTATTTTACAACATGCCCTGAACCCCATGAAAACGCCAGCTGCCACTGTGCATTACTTGCAATGCATGACCCGCGGGTTGCAGTGCACGGCACAGGACTACTGCCTCATTATTGAGGGGGTCCTGGAGTATGATGAAGAAACCCCATTTGATTTCTCTAAAGTAAAGTCCCTGGCGAACCCTTATGAGACACCAGATAATTCCAATTACCCCCTCCGATATCCCGAGGTGGTTAAAAAGATATGGGAGGAGGTGTTAGGAGAGTTTGAGCGTTTATTTGGGGCGAAGCAGAATCTTGCTGCATCTATTGCATGCGTGCAGGAACCAGGGGAGGGAGTTTCACAGTTTGTGAGAAGGTTTCCTAAGTTTTGGAAGGAGGAAGCAGGTTTATCACAAGAAGGCCTGATGGCTTCGATGTATATTCAGATGCTGTTTGGGGCAATGCACCCCGAAGTGACGGTGGCATGTAAGCGAATGATAGATGCTTGGTTTAGCATGACTCCGGCAGAATTGGAGAAGGTAATACTAACGAAGGAAGCGGCGGGATGTTTTGCAGATATGGATGTTAAGAAAGGAAGAATTTCTCATGCCTGGCAACAGGATATTGTTTATCAGCAATCCTACCCGGGGGATATCAGCCCCTGGGGCCTCAGTGGTCACACTCTCGTGGGTGGAGGGGACAGCAGGGCCGGTTTCAAGGTGGATGAGGTGGTGGAAGGGGAACAGGGCAGGGAATATCTAGGAATCAGATTTGTTTTCATTGTAAGCAACAAGGACATTGGAAAAATGAGTGCCCTTATGCAGCAGGCAGCAGCTCTATGTCAACTCAAGGGGGATGGGCTCTGCCCCCCTCCTTGAAACCATCAGCACCCCCCTGGGTAGTAGCCCCGCAACCCCTGTTATCCCTATTACATGGCAACAGCCCCCGCAACGTCCATAGGGCTGCCCTGAGGCAAAGGTTCCGATCTGGGTTCAGTTAATGTGTGGATGGAAGGAGCCCCCTTGTTGTACGTTGTGCATTAATGGTCAGCAAGTCTCCTTTGTAATCGATACGAGAGCAACTTGCTCTACGTTGCATACATCTGTTTGTAGGGAACCCTTAACACCAGGTCCTGCCTCAGTTGGGATAAATGGAACCTCTACCCCCACGTGGATTACACCCCCATTATCTGTTTCCACTCTTGGTAATAATACTATTCTGTTTACACATTCATTTATGATTATTCCCTCCTGTCCAGTGAGTCTCTTGGGGCGGGACCTGTTGTGTCGTCTAAAAGCAGTAACTATTAGTAATTCAGATGGCTCTTTTGCCCTGCACTCTCCATTTTTATTGAACATGATTTCTAAAGAGGCATGGGTTGTCTAAGGTTCTTCCTCAACTCTGGGCCACCTCCTCAACTGATGCCAGATTGGTCCCCTGTATGCCGTAAGTGGCACATTTGAAGGATCCTCAAGCGGTCGTCTGTATCCGACAGTACCCTTTGTCTGGCCCTAAGGAAACTGCTTTGCAGCCCATGATCCAGGATTTTGTCGCAGCAGGTATTGTAGTCCCTACTGTTTCTCCTTATAATACTCCCATGAATCCCGTCCCTAAGGGGAATGGGTTCCGTTTTACCCAGGATTTACAGGCCATAAATCAGCTCGTTGTCCTGCTGGCACCGGTGATGCCCGATATTGCCAAGCTACTTACTCTTATCCCTACGGAAGCTAAATGCTTCACGGTTATTGATTTAGCTAATGCCTTTTTTAGTGTACCATGAGATCCCATCATGCAGCCTCTTATGGCTTTCACACATGCAGGCAAACAATATACCTGGACTCGCCTGCCGCAGGGATACATTGATTCCCCGGTGGCGTATTCTATTGTTCTTAAGGCATCCATTGAAATGTGGCACCTGCCTTGTTCCTCCACCCTTCTCCAGTATATGGACAATTTGTTGTTATGATCGAAAACAATCACAGATTGTGAAGACGACTCTGTATCCTTGCTCTGCCATTTAGCCTCCCATGGACATAAGGCTTCTCTAAAAAAGCTCCAGTGGTGTTGTGAGCGTGTTACCTACTTGGGGTTTGTGCTGTCCCCCTGAAATCCTTGGATTGGTATCCTTCTGTTGTGCTTGGATCCTGGACTGTGCTTATTGGGATTCCATATTGTGAAGGGCTACCTTGCAGTTACCTGGCTCTGCACCTATTGAATGGACAGAAGAAATGCTTCCTGCATTTGCTACTTTAAAAAGACTGCTTATCTCGGCTCCTACACTTGGACTGCCCGACTACAGGAAAGTGTTTTATCTATATGTAAGGGAAGAGGGAGGAACTATGGCAGCTATTTTGGCTCAAGACCACGGGGGGGGGGGGGGGGGATGCGCCCAGTTGCATATTTATTGAAAAAAATTGCCCCTCCAGGTACAGGGTATGCCTGCATGTCTGAGAGCCCTGGAGGCATCAGCTATTGCCGTACAGATGACTATCCCGATTACCCTGTCTCATGAGACTATTCTGTTTTCCACCCATTCTGTTTTGAATGTGTTAAAGAACCTCACTACGCAACATATGACAGCCCAGCGCCTTAGTGGGTATGAGGTAATTTTAACAACTACTGAAGGATTGTCGGTTAAACATCAATCCACTGCCTTTACCTCGATGCTGGCCTTACAGGCTTTAATGCACCCAGTAAACGATTCCGAGGTGCCCCAAGAAGAACATGATTGTTTAAAGTTGATTAACTTCGAGACATCAGTACATCCCAACCTGTCCTCCTCTCCGCTCCCAGACGCTCCACACATATTTGTGGATGGGAGCTGTATTTGTCCCGCAGATGATGTCTACATTGCATCTTATGCCATTGCAGAGCTCCCAAATATTTTGCATGAAGCCCAGTTACTACCTTATGGCTCTGCACAAGCCGCAGAATTGGTAGGGCTTACTAGAGCCTGTGAATTATTTGCTGATAAACGTGTTAATCTTTATACCGATTCCAGGTACGCCTTTGGGGTGGTGCATGATTTTGGTCTCTTATGGGAGCATAGGGGTTGGAAAATGGCAGACGGTAAACTGATTTCTCATGCATAATTGGTTAATGAATTGCTGGCCGCCTTATGTAAACCCAAGGAGGTCACCGTTATTAAATGCGCTGCACACAGATATGACACTTCTATTGCCTCTCAAACAGTGTGCACAAGCTCAAGTTGAACTTTTACGTCGCAGGAATATCTCCCAGGGCATGCTGACCAATTCTTACTATTTGTCTGACCTTTCACTGTCTGAATATTATGTTTCCCCTCTTGAGCATTCTTTCCCCCTGCACCACTTGCAGGCTGCTGCCGATCCCGAGGATATTATGTATTGGGAACAACATAATATGAGTTTAAATTCAGCACAGATTTGGCAGGAAAAAGGGGGGGGGGCGAAGAGGGCTACTGAAAGCGGCAGCCCCTCTCTTAATTGGTCAAGTACATGGGGCTAGGGCAGCGATGGCGAACCTATGGCACGCGTGCCAGCTGTGGCACGCGAAGGCCTTGCAGCTGGCACGCGGGAAGGTCCGCAATCAAAATATGCGGCATTAAAAAAAATAAAAATAAAAAGCTGCCGCTGCCGGGGCCGGGGCCGGGGCCGCCGCGGCAGAATCGAGTGTGCCGCGGGGCCCCCCCGCCCAGCAGAGCCTGCCCTCCGTCCCCGGTATCACCTTCTCTCAGCTGCCTCTAGTCAAACGCGCCTGCTTTCAGAGCGCGAGTGGAGTTTCTTCCTCGCTGCTCTGTTATGCCCGCGGGGGCTGATGGGAACTTCCCATCAGCCCCCGCGGGCTTAACAGAGCAGCCCGGGACACACTGCCCTCGCGCTCGGAACGCCGGCGCGTGTGACTGGAGGCAGCTGAGAGAGGTGATACCGGGGACGAAGGGCAGGCTCTGCTGGGCGGGGGGGCCCCGCGGCACACTCGATTCTGCCGCGGCGGCCACGGCCCCGGCAGCGACAGCTTTCTTTGTAAAAAAAATATCGCTGGTGGGCGGGGGGGTTAGGAGTGGTAATGGCTGGGGGGGTGGGGGTTAGGACTGGTGATGGGCTGGGGGGGGTTAGGAGTGGTAATGGCTCTGGGCTGTTGGGGGGTTAGGACTGGTGATGGGCTGGGGGGGCTAGGACAGGAAATGGGCTGATGGGGGGTTAGGAGTGGTAATGGCTGGGGGGGGGTTAGGACTGGTGATGGGCTGGGGGGGTTAGGAGTGGTAATGGCTGTGGGCTGTTGGGGGGCTAGGACTGGTGATGGGCTGGGGGGGGCTAGGACAGGAAATGGGCTGATGGGGGGTTAGGAGTGGTGATGGGCTGGGGGGGTTAGGAGTGGTAATGGGCTGGGGGGGGGTTAGGAGTGGTAATGGCTGTGGGCTGTTGGGGGGTTAGGACTGGTGATGGGCTGGGGGGTTAGGATTGGTAATGGCTGTGGGCTGTTGGGGGGGCTAGGACTGGTACTGGGCTATGGGGGGCTAGGACAGGAAATGGGCTGATGGGGGGGTTAGGCCTGGTGATGGGCTGGGGGAGGTTAGGCGTGGTGATGGGCTATGGGGGGGCTATGGGCTATGGGGAGCTAAGTCTATATGGGCTGATGGGATTAGGACTGGAAGTGGGTTGCTGGGGGCTTAGGACTGGTAATGGGCTATGGGGGGCTAGGACAGGAAATGGGCTGATGGGGAGGGGTTAGGACTTGAGGTGGGCTGTTGGTTGGGGTTAGGACTGGTAATGGGCTATGGGGGGCTAGGACAGGAAATGGGCTGATGGGGAGGGGTTAGGACTTGAGGTGGGCTGTTGGGTGGGGTTAGGACTGGTAATGGGCTATGGGGGGCTAGGACAGGAAATGGGCTGATGGGGAGGGGTTAGGACTTGAGGTGGGCTTTTGGGTGGGGTTAGGACTGGAAATGGGCTGATGGGGGGTTAACACTGGAGGTGGTCTGATGGGGTTAGGACTGGTAATGGGCTATGGGGGGTTTAGGACTGATAATGGGCTGTGGGGGGGCTGGGACATGAAATGGGCTGATGGGGAGTGGTTAGGACTTGAGGTGGGCTGATGGGGTTAGGACTGGTAATGGGCTGTGGGCTGATGGGGGGTTAGGACTGGCAATGGGCTATGGGGGGGTTAAGACTGGTAATGGGCTGTTGGCTGATGGGGGCTGTCTGGTAATGGGCTATGGGGGGTTAGGACTGATAATGGACTATGGGGGGGCTAGGACAGGAAATGGGCTGATGGGGAGGGGTTAGGACTTGAGGTGGGCTGATGGGGTTAGGACTGGTAATGGACTGTGGGCTGATGGGGGGTTAGGACTGGCAATGGGCTATGGGGGGCTGACTGGAAATGGGTTGATGGGGGTTAGGACTGGAAGTGGGCTGATGGGGGGGTTAGGACTGGAAGTGGGCTGATGGGGGTTAGGACTGGTAATGGGTTATAGGGGGGGCTTAAACTGAAAATGGGGTGATGGGGGGTTAGGACTGGAAGTGGGTTGATGAGGGGGGCTAGGACTGGTATTGGGTTGGGGGGTTTCTAGGACTGGAAATGGGTTGGGGGGCTGCTAGGACTGGAAATGGGCTGATGCAGGGACTAGAAGGGAATGGATGCTGGGTGAGGCTGGAACTAGAAGGGAGCTGGTGTTGGGGGAGGATTAGAATGGGATGGGGCTGGGAGAGTAAAATGGAGAGGGGAAAAATATTTTGTGTGGGAGGGATAAAAAATCTACAATTGGCCGGGTATTGGGAGAATAAGTGGGGATTGAGGATGGAGGGGTAAATTTTGAGTAGATGAAATAGGAATGAGGAAAGAGCAAAAGGAGAAAGATTAGTATGTTAAAGCAGATGTAGAGAGAGAATGGAAAAAAAAAAAACAAGAAGACACAAGAAAGGACAAATGGACAGCAGATGGAAAGTTAGCAAAAGACACGAAGAAACCAGAAGAAAGTGGCTGGAACAATTGCAACTGAAAAAAAATGCACAAAAGGTAGAAAAATATCTCTTTATTTTGAATTTATTAACTGGAATATGTCAGCTCTGGGAAATGTGCATCATTAATTTTTGCGCTTTGTTTAGTACAAGAGGAAATTAATTTATAGTTTTATTTCTACAGTGTTGTTGTATATTCCAAGTTTGGCTTTTGGGGTTCCCAGTTTAATTATTGTCTTCCTGTTTCTAAATTGTGATTCCTTGTTTGGTGATGGTCTGTTCTGCATGTGTAACTGAGCTGAGGTATTCTGTTTATATAATTCCTATTTGACATTGCCACTTGTTCTTTCCCCAGTAGGTCATGTATTGTTGTTCTCTGAAATGTATTGGTTTAATATTTGCAGTGTTGCCTTTTGATAGTTAGGGTATGGTGCTTTGTGAGTCCTGGTAGTGCTGTTAGGATACGGCGGGTTTGCTATGGGTTCTAAATGGGCAGCGTTTGTAGTAGTTCCTAATGTGCCTGGCGGTTGGTACTGGATTATAGTAATGTAGAAACCTTTTAGTCTTTCTTTATCCATATACTCATTAAGAGGCATGTTTACTAAAAGTTAGTGTATGGTAACATTATGCAAATATGTATGCAAATGAGGCACCTTATGCAAATGAGGCTTTAATTGACGTGCTGGCACTTTGAGGAAATTCTTTGGTTTTGTGCGGCAGTTTGGGCACTCGGGCTCAAAAAGGTTAGCCATCACTGGGCTAGGGCATAAAAACTGAAAGACGGTTCTTAAAGAGTTACAGGAAATATTTGTTTGCAGAGATTTGCCTCATTTAGTAGAATCACAATTGAGTCAATGCTTAGTATGTGCTAGGAATAATGTTCAGAAGGGAAAATCAATAGGACAATTGCAACATTTACCCCCACCCCAAGGCCCGTTCCAGGCCCTGCAAGTAGATTTCACATGTATGCCACGATCGATAGGGGGCTATAAGTATTTGTTGGTCATTGTAGATAGGTTTTCAAAGTGGCCAGAGGCTTTTCCCATGACTAGGAAAGATGCTAGAACAGTAGCCAAAATTCTCTGTAAGGAAGTTATCCCCCGCTTTGGGTGTCCCATTTCTATAGATTTTGATCAGGGACCAGCGTTCACCTCTAAGGTGTTACAACAGATTACTCAGATGTTTGCCATTGATTGGAAATTTCATGTCCCATATCACCCACAGTCGTCAGGGATAGTAGAACGAATGACTCGAACAATTAAAGAAAAATTAAAAAAGGCTACACAACACACCCCAGGAAGGTGGCCACTGTATTTACCGGCTGTATTGTGTGGTGACGAATCTGCTCCAGAGCCCTTGAAAATAGAGAAAACACAAACATTTACCTCCAAGCAGAAGGGAAGTGCAGGGAGCCGTGACTTTAAAACTTCAGCTAGAGAGAAAAAAAACATGCCCAAAGCTGATGTCTGCAGGCCACGCCCAAGCTCCATAGCAACTAAGGGAGGTAACGAGAGACAGCTGGGGGAGGAGTGGAAAGTTGTAGGGCAGCCCCACTCATTTAAGCCCCAGAGAACAGGAAGTAAGAGAGACAGAGATGGGAACAGGAACAGGAACAGGAACGGCAACGGTAGAGAGACCAGAAGCAGGCACAGCCGGGAGAACAGCAAGGATTCTTTCAGAGAGCACTGCAGGGAGACCAGCAGAGAAACAGAAGCTGAAGAGATCCTGAGAGATACAGAAAGAAGGGATTCTTTCAGAGACCGGGAGAGAGAAGTGCTCCAGGGACAGCCTAAGGAAGGATTCCCCTCATAGCCAGCACCACAGTCCTGAACAAAGCCAGTGCTGTAGAGAGACTACAGCTGGCCCAGGAAACAGGAGGTTTTATCCTAAGGAGACTGCTGTCTATAACCCAGGTACGGGGACTTTCCAGGAAGAGCTGGGTCAAAGAGTTTTACCTCGGGGAAGGCCGGTAAGAAGAGCTGTTAATAGAGGGGAGGTGAACCCTTTAGAAGTTTTAAACAGTTTGCTGCAAGATAAGGATCTCCAGTGCCCTGCTAACACCCCTGAGTCAAGAGGGAGGTCTCGTTGGGAAAGGGTTGTTGAGTTATTGAAAGAAATCAAGCCCACGCTGTCCCAAGCTGTTGCCAGTCAGGAGACTGCAGAGCCTGACGATGAATGCATGCAAGTAGATAATTATGATACTGAAAATGATTTCTCAGAATGTGAAATGGATTGCTCTCTGTCTATGAGGGTAGAATGAAAGGCTATAGGTTTTAAGCCTAAAGAAAACCCAGGAGTTATTGTACCTGAATGTCTGCAGTTAAGAAGGCTAAGAATGTTTGAAAATGAAGTTGCTGCCGTTTTAAAAAGTGCATGAGACATTCAAAGGCTGGTTTTGAATGTGTCTGGAGCAACTATCTAACCTATGATAACCAAAGTAAAGAGGAAGCTTTAATGTACATGTGGTGCAGTTAAAAACCTCTGTTTGTTCATAAAGTCAGCAAAAGGCTGTGAAGTGATATGTTTGTCTGATGAAGAAAGAATTGCATTGCTGAAGAAAGCAAGTGTAATTAGTGACACTGTGAAAAGTTTTGTATAGAAGTTATCTTTCTTTTGAGGGGAGAAGTATCCACCTTATACGTTGTGCTGAGTTTCTACGGAGGTTTCTTTGAACAAATGAAGAAAATAAATTCCTGTGTTGCTTTCAAAAAACCCTCGGCTCAATCATTAAATTGTTCACAACTACAACTCATTGTTCAGCAACTATAACTCCCAGAAGCCCCAGCTCTGGGAACCCATATAAAGGGACATTGAAAGGCATACTCCCCCCCTATAGCCAACTGCCTAGGCAGGGGTAGGAGGCCACAATTGGCAGAGATTAGGCTGACCCCAGGGGCATCTGGATTCTTTCCTTTCGAAATTCTGATGGGAGGACCCTTCCCCTTACCTTGGAAATGGCCCGAGCGAATGGTGATAATGGCGGATGACTTGTTGCTGGCACAGGAAGAATATGTTACACAGGTAGCTAAATATTTGTGCACAGTGTCTGAACAAGTGTATAATGCATTCCCTTTTCCTTCTACAGAACCGACGCACCCGTTCCATCCTGGAGACCGTATGCTGATAAAGTTGTTTCATAAGAAGGGACAGTGGGACCCGCCTTTTGGAGATCCAGACTAGATTATTGCAGTTACTCGCACAGCTGTACTAACTGATAAGCATCCGACCTGGGTACATGCATCACGCGTCACGAGTGCACCGGAGGATACCTTGAAGACGCTTGACTTGGCTCTGCCATGAGGACTGCCTGGCCGGCCCTGGTCTGCTTGTTATTGATCTCGGTTGTCATTGTGCTGACTATATATTATTTCACCCACGAAGGACCTTGGGCGCAGGCACATTGGACAGAGAACAATGCCACTTGGATTCAGGTATCTCTCAATAGTTCTCGCTGGACGTAGCGAGAACTCCTCTCTCCGAATTTGTGGAAATCCTGTGTCTTGGATAGTGTTGCTCTGATGAATTTGACCGACTGTATTATATGTACCCCACTACCCAAGGGAGTGGGATACGCGCCGGTGGTAGCCATGCCTGTGCCCTTATCAGAAGTAGTGGGGTTGGTTCCCTGTTGGAGTAATGAACAAATATTTCCCAATTGTTATGAACCTATACAATGTAATCAAACTTGGAGCTCTCAGAATGCTTCTAATGAACCAATCCATGTTTTTACTTAAGAGGCCCAAACTTATATTTATTGCTTAATCTCTAATGCTTCTGTTTCTTTTTCTGCTAAGTGTAATATGTCTTATAATGTGCAGAATGCTTCATGGCACATACACGCTAATACTACATTGCCCCCGTGGTATGTGGACAACAGCACCCTCCTAAAATATTTCTACCAGTACATTTGTTGTTAATGCTGATCATTGGGAAAAAAGTTTCCAGGTGGGACCCATGTATGCCAATTGTACGGTCATGGTTGGGGTAGCTAGTGGTCGTTCCCCATACACATCTTGTTATATGCCTATGGGCACTACTGTATCCGCAAATAATATCAATTTGTATCCGGGTCATCACATGTGAGAGCAGTGGACTGGTAATACTTCCTTAGAGGCTGTGGCTGGTCATTATTGGTTGTGCAGAGAATTATTACATCAGAAGGTTAATCTCTCTGTACTTCCCTGTGCATTGGTTAAAATAACTCCTTATTCGGCGTTGATACCTTTAAATGTAACCCATGGTAAAAGAAAGAAAAGGAATGTTAATCCCTGGTCACCAGATAATCCTGAAGATGAGGCTATTCAAGCTTCATACCAGTATATTAATACCACTTATCTTTTGACAAAGGTTCGCTTGGATGCCCTTAGCTATACTTCCTGGATCCCCATTTTTCAGACCCCCGCTATCACTGCCGAACTTGGTATGGCAATTAGAAGATTACAATGCTTGTTACACATACAAATGAGGTCAGTAACAGAATCCATTTCTAAGCTTTCAGAATCCCTGGAACAGAATACTCAAATGACTTTACAAAATTGTAGAGCTTTAAATCTCTTACTAGCAGCTGAGGGCGGGGCCTGTACCTTTTTAAATGAAAGTAATTGCTGTACAGTTACAGCAAATCACACTATTTTTGTCCTAGATGCCATGAAGAAGATTAAGACCTTATCCAATTTGAATATGGCCGATTTCAAGGGTGGTATTGATTTTGGTAACATATGGGGTGATGTTGTAAAATGGTTTGGCGGATTGGGGGGTGGCCTCAAAAGGCTGATTATTGCCCTATTGAGTGGTTTATAATTCTTGTTCTTTTTTGTTGTATATTCTCATTTGTCCTTGGTTGTTGTCGGAAGACCCTGCAAAGCTCCACCACTTTCATGTATTCCTATACGCCAGTTTCCACGATGACAGATATACCTGAGCATGCCACCACCGACCTCCAGTTGATAGTCCCTACTTGACTGTCCTCTGGAGGACTGTCGGGCTGCTTTTATAGTGGGCCTATGCAGGCCCAAAGGGGGGATTGACAGGGGTAAGACTTAGAATGTGTGTACGGGAGGACTAGGAGGCCCGCAGGGAAACGTGGTAATCCTGTACTCACAGATATACTGAACAGATATACTGAAAGGAATGTGCTGTGTTAAGCAAGTTGATTGTCTTGTAAGAGGAAATGACTAACAGCTGTGGAGTTACTGATAAGCTGTGGTGGGCCTCAGGGGATGAGTTGATGACGTATGTATATGTTTTTGCTCATGTATAAAAGATGGAAAGCCCCTTTACTCTCTGGAATAAACTTACATACTACTTATATGCGAGTGTGTGTGTTCGTTCCCCTGGAATTTCAGACAGAGAAGGTAAGGTGGTTCCCTGGTCCGGGGCAGCCGGTGTCCCGAAGGGGTAAGTGGTACATAGTGCTGGGAAAAGAGCAACCCACACACAAGAACATGCCTACATGTGGTTTGTGTCGAAGTATGCACTTTCTTGTCACCACACATACTTTTAAGCAGGTAATTTTATAAAAGTTTTTTTATGTGTGCAGAAAGGCCTATGAGTACAAAACATTATGGCGTTCCTGGCAGGGCCGTACCGAGTGTAAATCGCACCCTGTGTGACTTGCACATAGGGTGTGCCCTCCCCCCCCCCCCGTGGCAGGAGAGAAGAGGCGTGCCCGATGTGCAAGTGCAAGAGCAGGGAGGGACAAATCTGCTTAGCACGCCGGTGAGAAGACTTAAGGGGCGCATTTTAGCTGTCTGTCGTTGCTTGCCGCCGCTGAGAGAAGAAAAAGTGGTGGCGGCAGGCAACAGCAGACAGCTAAAATGCGCCCCTTAAGCCTTTGTGCCCTGTGCGGCCGCACTGCTCACACAGGGCTAGGTACGGTCCTGGTTCCTGGCTCCCTTGCCACCCGGGAAGGGTACCCCCTATGTGGCTGGCGCCCCCCCGCATGCCACAGCATCCAGTGCCACAATTCAGCCACCCCCTAGAGGCAGTGCAGCAAACAAACTTACCCTAAAGTTGGCTTGCTATGCTGTCTTCATGGGCTCGCTGCTCTCCTTTCCTGGCTGGTCTCACAATTCACAAGACTTCGGCCAGGAGAGAACAGCAGCAAACCCACAGAGATAGTGCAGTGACAAGCCAGCTTTAGGATAAGTTTGGTTGCCGTGCTGCTTTCGTGGGCTTGGTGGGGGTGCACCCCCTTCCTGGCCCCCACCCTTGGTATGCCATTGCTTTCCAAAATAATGACGAAGAGAAGTTTTTTCAACTATATATATATATATAATATATATATGTGTGTGTGTGTGTGAAGGTACATTTTAGAAATGTCGTCAATGCAATGGAAGAGACGTCAAAGTGAAAACATCTGAAAATCGATGTAACTTTTAGAAAAGAGGGTGTGTATGTTTGAGTCCAATGTAAAATGGACATATCTCTGAGCCCTCCCCCCCCCCCCCGACTCAGATAAACATAGGCAAGACTGGGCAGTTGTCTAGGGCAGCAGCCTTTGCAGGACACCAAAGAGCAACAGCAGTCATAAAAAAACAATAGATCCTGAAAGCCACACAAACCCGAGGAGCCATCAGCACATTCCTGTATCTGCAGGGAGAGTGGATACACACATACATACAAAGCAAGTTCCAATATACAGAAATATGATGTGACAGTATACATATTTTCAGAAGGGATGTGGGAGTGGAGGTGCCTTGATGATCATGAGTGTTGCATGTCAGTAACAAAATTTTAGGGGAGAGGCTGACGCTTTGCCTATGATGCCCAACCCCCTTGCGCGGATTCTGATGGAAATGGCAAGATCATTCTGGCTACCTGTCAAACAGCTTCCCTCCCTACAGCCATACACGCACACACACACAATGGTGGCACTGGCCCATGCCATAGCAAGGTCAGAAATCTTTTAGTTAGACAAGCTGGAAAGAGCTGTTATATGATAAGAAGTTAAGATATCCTAAGTGGTGTTATATGGAGATTTATGTAAGTGCCAAGAGCCATGGACACATAATGGCAAGCATGCATATAAGCAAGGGGCTACCTTCCATACCTCACAAATGCTGATCATATAGATTACACAGGCATAGGTTTTGTGAGCACACAGAGTCCACAATAAAGGTCCCAACTTTACTGGGCACATATACTGCACCCCCACAGAGCAGAAACAACTACTAGACACACAGTGGCTTGTGGGCATGTGGACTTAGTAAATAAGGCATATAAAGAAGATGGATTTCATTGAGGAGCAGCCTAACTTGGTAGGCTATGAGATGGATGCTGACATTATGCATCTAACATAAGAACATAAGATACGCCATATTGGGTCAGATCATCAAGCCCAGTATTCTGTTTCTAACAGTGGCCAATCCAAGTCATAAATAACTGGCAGGTTCTGAAAAGGTATATGAATTCCATGCTGCTTGTCCCAGGGGTAAACAGTGGATTTCTTCAGTCTGCTTTAATAATGGTTTATGGACTTTTCCTCTAGGAAATTCTCTAAACCTCTTTTAATTGCAGCTACATTAACAGCTTTTACTACATCATCTGGTAACAAATTCCAGAGTTTGATTACGCATTGAATGAAAAAATATTTTCTTCGATTAGTCTTAAATATGCTACATTGTAGCTTCATTGTATGTCCCCTAGTCTTTCAGTCTTTGAAGGCGTAAACAAGAGATCTACATTCACCCATCAAAATGGAGGGAGTTCATCCACAAGAACCATATCTGGAAAGGGGAGATGGAATTGCTGCTGAGGGAAGTGCTGAAACATTGGTGCTTTCTCTTAGGCCATGCCAGAGTATGCACCAGTGCTTACCAGAAGCAAAAGAGATAACGTGCCATATCCCGCAGAGTCAATAACATTTGCCATTGCAATAGAGACTTGGAGGATCTTAAAGGAAATGGCAAGAAATCAGGAGGAAAACCAAGCAGATGGCCAGTAAGACCGGTTCTGATGGCTAGGTGAGGGCCCTGACTGAACAAGAGTTCCAGGTGCTGGACACTGTGAACAAGAAGTCTGTGAGGACAGTGGGTGAGCTACACACCCCCAGAGTCCCACATAACAATAGGTATCTCTAGCACATTTGGCATTAAATTCCTATTTTTATTAACATGCTGTCCAATTTATTGTTGAGATCTCTTTTGCATCTAGGCCTGATGTAGGGGCATGGAGTCACCTATCACACTATCCTCTCTGCCTTCAGCCATGATGGAAGTAAATGCGCCATGCTTTTCCAGTGGTGCATGCGTCAGGAGAGAGGTAGGCACTGGTCACCAAAGGTGTCTTAATGTTATTCTGTGGTCTCATCTCCTAGCACCTTTAAATGCTGAAAAGGTGTGGCTACTGCCCTGCCAATGCCCCCTCCATGTGGCACTGTGTATACAGATGGAGTGAATCACACTGAGGCTCACCAGGGGTCAAGTTATTCCTTAGGCTGCACTCTACACCAGTAAGGGTACAGTAAATGAGCTGGAATGGGACTTGGTGGGATGCATAGGGCACTCTCCAGGCCTGTTTCTAAGGGGTGCTAGAGAGCACTATTGATGTCTGAAAGTGTTATCTCTCCTTCCCTGCACTCTACACCAAGAAAATCACCTCCATCTTGCCCAACAGCAGTTTCCCTACCTGAATGTCCTTCTGTAGAGTTCCTGATCAGATCAGATGTGTGGCCAACACGCATATATATAGCCAACCCACATTTCACTGCATGTGCTTAGCAGTGATTAGATATGTATAGATCACGCCCCCATCCTCCAACTTGGCCACATCCACTCCAAATGTGTGCAAGAGAGTATTTCACAAGTTTCAGACATACATCATGTATGGCATGCGATGGAACAGGGTTCTGCTCCTACACAGGGCAGGTTTTCCTATAACTTTAGGCTTATCACTTGTATAGCACAAGCAGGCATAGGTAGTGCTGGTGCCATAGGAGTCATGGGCAGCATTCAGAATGCCATCCTCAGTTATACACTGCGCAGGTCTAGGCAAGAAATGATATCTTCAGTGGAATAAGCATATAACGTTTTTATATCACTATGAGTGAAGTGCAAGATGTCCTATGTACAGCATACTAAACACTATTGAAGAACATTTGATGTCTGGTTGTTTTGTGGATTTGGGGGATAGAGGTTAATAGGCCACATCATTATGAGAAGCACTTCCTCAGACCCATACACTAAGTCAAGGCTTTCAGTAGTCATGGCTTGGGTTATTCACAAGAAGCCATGGTCTCCCCCAAAACACACTAGCTAACCAGGATGCTGTATATCGAATATGTAGCAGCAGAGCGCAGACAAACCAATAATACCAGGAGTCTGTTCAGAAGGTCCAAATCATTTATTTGTGCACAAGTCTCAAGCAGAATCAAATTCAAAATGGCTGAGCAAAGTTTTCTAGCAATACAACAACTTTTCTAGACTTTTACTCCATTCTAGGTATAGAAAAACATTTCATTGGTCCCGGTACTCTCCTGTACCTCCCATACCCCTTCTATTGGTGCCGGTACTGATATGATTATCCAATTATGTTCCTCCAGTGGGCTCAGCACCTGCTTACCCCCCTTCTAGTCCCAATTACAATGGTCAGTTCATCAACTTGTTACTTTCATACTCTCAAGGCCATAGAGCCAATTTGTGCACGTAGGGGAGCAGGGCTCTGCAACTCATCTGTCAGCAATCCCAATTAAATCCCTTGCAGATGTACTTTTCTTATCAGTGACTTTTAAACATATTTTTCTGTATTTTTCCATCTTCCAGTTCTGCTTGTCTAAGCTAATTCAATACTTTTACTGAGTTCTATCCTACAATAGCAGCATGTTGGGGGATGTGCAATTCCTATGAGCCTCTTCACAGGCTTCATTTACAGGTCAAGTTAGTTAGGCCTGCCTGCTTATGTCAGACACTGTGGATCACAGGCCTGCACCTGCCACATTCCCCCCTTTGATTAATCTCACCCTATTACTTAATAAGGTGTGAGAATTAAATCACCTTTAGAAGAATCACATCATGATCGAAGGATTTCGACTAGGACTGGCTTTATATAAAGCCATTATTTTAGTTGCGGTCTTCCGTTCTACTGTACTATCAATAGCACTATGAATAGAACGCATACAACATGGGATTAAACATGGTAATAAGAAAATAACAGCAACAAGGATTAGTACTAAGACAATGAAAGTCTTAAATCCTCCCAGCCATGAGAAAAGGTTAGCAAACCAGTTAGGGAATTTCAATCAGTGCCAAGTTTGTACGGGCACATAAGCATGTCTTTGCATATCTTTAGCAATTTCTTCAACTACTTGACCCTTATCATCTATTTTCAAACAACAATTGGTTAAATTCAGTTTACCACATACTCCTCCTTCAGCTGCTAACAAATAATCAAGTGCTAAGCGATTCTGATATATGGCAGTGCGCATCTGAGTACTTTGTCTAGCTAAAAGTGTAAGAGCCTGACTAGTTTCATTAGTTATTATTTCAACTACTGCTTGTAAGCGAATAATACGATTAATCATATAAATTGGAGTTCGATAACCATACATACCATCATCATTCCAAGTGGCAGGCCCATAATACTCAATGATTCTTTCTGGTGGCCAATCATCCCCCTTCCACTTCTCCCACTTGCCTACCTGGAGGGGTGATCTCTTCTGTCTCAATGCTCGTTTGTGTCGGTGGGTAGTGTATACTGGGTATCCTAATTGTTCTCCATGTTCAGTGTTTAAAAGAAAGAAAGAAGGTCTGATGGTTCCTAAGACACATGCTCCTCCCCATAGTGGTGGAAGTTGTGCATATGCTCGGTTTCCGCAGATCCAATATAGGCCAGGTGGGGCTTGCCAGGCATGGGCTTTGGCAAGATTAGTCCATACATCAGCAAGTTCAGGAAATCTGGCTAATGGGTTAGGAGGTTCAGGGTGCTTGATTCCTGACCACCATGACGTCTTTTTGGTTGTGGCATTATAAAATTTCTGGCTAAGACAGACCAGCTGTCCTACCTGTTGGGTGAACTGGGGTCCAGTTCTGGCATAGCAAAGACGTCCAACGATTGAGTGCGCTAACACCCATTCGCTAGTAGTCTTGTGTAATTCAGTCTGATTGTAGACCAAAGAATAATTCAATTCTTGAGCTTCCCATGGCCACTGGTCTCCCATCTGGGTTCCTCCACAGAAATAACAATCTGAAATTTTAAGACTAGATACTACTGCTCCGGCTAATTCTAGAAATAAATTCTGAGAGGGATGAGGGATTTCAAACTTATTTACATGCATGGCCTCATAAAAGGTGTTATGGATATGATATTTAGATGACTTGTGGGCTTGGGTATTCAATCTGATATACACAATGGTCCCAGGATCTATTGCTCCACCAGCAATACGTAAACCAAACTTGTATCCCTGTTTCCATGCACTGGGATTGTGTATGCGTAAGTGTAAGGGGTTACAAGCATCTTTCTGACATTTATCATTTGTAGTTGACTTGGTTAAAGTGGCCATTCGTTTATCTATCTTTTCGTCAACTATACCATTATTCCATGTAGCATAAAACACACATTCCCAATCCGGGCAATAGTAATCTGCTGCTGGGGCAGTACTATAGCCTGGTTCCTTTTTACCTGTACACTTTCTCCATCCTGTGGCACCTTCCGGACACATATATTTATGGTCATTTCGATACGCTTTCTCCCATGTACCACAGGTGGAATAACTATCTCTGTTTATGACATTACATGCATCAAAATTCAAAACAGCAGGTTTAGTAATGTCCTTAAGTGGTGGAGTAGCAGCTATTATAGGTCCATCTGCATCCTTCCATCGTATTTCCAACGTGTAATAGGATGGATTCTGATGCGGATTATAGCATACTCTAGATTTGCCATTAGTGCAAACATTTAGTTCAGTGGTGTTATAAATACACCGAGTCACTTTTCCCTTGCAGGTATAGTAAGAATGGTAGATCAAAGTCTGAGTTACTTTCAGTCCAGTTCGAGTAGAAGTAATGCAAGCTGTGATGGAGGTAAAGCATAAGTCAGTTCAAAACCTCCAAAGAAGGCAACCAGGGCAAAGCAAAGACAAAGATACATGTTGATTGGAGTTCTTCTGAATCCTCAGCTTGCAGATCTTGACCACGACGTTCTTTTTCTTCGTCCCGTGCGCTAATGACGCAATTCAACGGGAGCTGAGTGTTGATTGAAGATCCTCTAGTTGTCCATCACACCTCAACCAACTTAGCAATTTCAGTTGGTTTTTGAAGTATGGTCCAATATAGTATCAAAGTAGTGTGCAAAATTGCACGCAATATTGGGTTCGTTGAAACAAAACTGTTGCTGCATGGAAAACAGCAATCCTCTTCGAAAGACTTGGCTACTGCAAGGCACTGTGATGAAATGTCTAAGTTGCTGGTTGCCGTCTCAGAGTAACTCGCAAGGGTGCATCAAGATGCTGTTCTGCTGTCCACTGCTCAGGTTCAGGATCAGCGGCGGGCTTGACTCTGCTGTGGTGGATCCAGGCGTCGATCTCTGCCACCTTTACTGCAGTTGGGGTAGACAGGATGACGGTGTACGGTCCCTTCCAATGGGGTTCCAACGGTGTCTTCTTCCAATCTTTGATCCACACCGAGGTACCAGGCTGATAGGGATGCAGAGGTTCCGTCAAGTTGATAGGCAACTGGTCTCGGATCCACGCATGGAGAGTCTGCAGAACAAAACTAAGAGCTAGGAGTTCTTGCCTGGTTACTTCTGAACCAATTTGGGCTAAACTTCCTTTAATTCCCTGCACTATTGGTGGGGGTTTACCATACAGGACTTCAAAAGGGGAAAAACCTGTTGACTTTGCAGGAGCTGAGCGTATTCTGAGTAAAGCTATCGGGAGCACTTGGGGCCACTTCAAGTGTGTCTCCTGACAAAGCTTGGACATCTGAGCTTTTAGGGTACGATTCATTCGCTCAACTTTCCCTGAACTCTGGGGTCTGTATGCAGTGTGGAGTTTCCATTGTATCTGTAAAGCTTTAGCTAACTGTTGAGTAACTTGGGAGACAAATGAGGGTCCATTGTCTGACCCTATTACTGCTGGGATTCCAAACCTAGGGACAATCTCTCTCATTAAAACTTTGGTAACTTCTCGGGCTTTCTCAGTTCTGGTTGGGAAGGCTTCTACCCACCCAGAGAAAGTACAGACTAATACTAATAGGTAATGGTATCCATTGGCTTTTGGCATTTCGGTAAAATCAATTTGGAGGTTGTGCATGGGGGTTACACCTCCTGACTGAACTCGGGGTGCCGTTATAAGGCCTTGCTTGGCATTATTTTTGGCACAAGTTAGACATTGACGTGCTACTGAAGCTGATATGGTTGTCAATAGAGGGATGTAAAAATGTGGTCTGAGTGCTTTCTCCATAGCACTCTTCCCATAGTGGGTGGCTTCGTGAAAAGCTTTGACAAAGGATGGTCCTAACAGTTCAGGAATTACTATTCGTCCAGGGGGTTGACTGTCCTCTGCTGGTGGCAGCTCAATCCATCCATCTTTCAGTATTCCATCTTCTTTGTTACAATAGTAGTCTAATTCTTTGGTGGTATATCGTGGTGTCCATAAATTCAGAGGTACTGGAAACAATGCTGCTTGCATTGGCATAGCTTGTGGTGTGATCTGTCCTGTCATAGCTGCTTGTCGTGCTGAAGCATCCGCAAATCTATTTCCTCGGGCAACTTCTCCTTTTCCTGCTTAATGTCCTCTGCAAAGCATGACTGCTACACGTGTTGGGGCCCAAACTGCATCATTCACTCTCCTTAGGTCTTGCACTGGGCAATAATCATCTGTCCCAGGTTTCTTTACTGGCAAAAGTGGAGTGTTCCATGGGGATTGACATACTTTTAGTAGGCCATGTTCAAGCAATCTTTGCAAGTGGCGATGAATGCCTTCAATTGCAGCTCTTGGGAGAGGGTACTGTTTGACGTGTACTGGTGTAGCACTAGGCTTAAGGGTTACAATCACTGGAGCTATATGCTTGGCTAGGCCTGGAGGACTGCCTTCTGCCCATACTCCAGGTGGTGCATGAATGTTCTTTAAAGTTTGTTCGAAATAGGTGTCTTGGATAGAATCATCAATGTAATATCTCCATTCTTCTTCTCGGGGAACTGTCAGCAGCATCATTCCTGCTGGTTTGGCTTGGGGATTTACTGTCATTTGCATTTCTCCTTTTTCAGAGAAAGATATTTGTGCTTGAAGCTTGGCTAACATATCTCGTCCTAGTAGTGGCACTGGACATTCAGGCATGTAAAGGAATTGATGAGTTATTTGCTGTCCTCCTAGACTGCATATACGGTTCTGGAGAAAAGATTTTGTAGCTTTGGCACCAGTTGCTCCTATGATGGTGACTGCTTTTGTAGAAAATGGGGCTATTTTTCTGTCGATTACTGAATGTTCTGCGCCAGTATCAACCATAAAGTTCATAATTTGGTCTCCTATTTGTATTCCGACCATAGGCTCCTGGAGACCTAAAGCAAACTCGGAGCCCGGTCTGTCCTAGTCCACGTCATTTTCATCATGGATCGTCGTAGCCACTGCTTGGATGGCTCCTCCTCTTTCTCGCTGGAAATGTTCTTGATTGGCTCCTCCGCGGTTTCGGGGACGGCCTCGTCTTTCTTCTCGCCACTGATGATTGTTTTCGTCATCTTGCTGGGCGTCTTCGAGTTGCGGGCACGCATCTCTCCAATGTCCTTCTTCTCTGCAATAGGCGCATTGGTTCACACCTAGCTGCTGGGACCGGCCTCCACCTCGGCCCCGCCCCCTTCCTCTGCTCCGTCGATTAGGGACACCTCCCCTTTTCTGTTCCACTATGGCCGCAGCCAAAAAATCAGCTTTCTTCTTCATCTTTCTATCACATTCTCTCTGCCTTTCATTATCACGATTCACATACACTTTATGAGCGACTTCCAGTAACTGTGTTGTATTCATGCCCGCAAACCCTTCCAACTTCTGTAATTTACGTCTAATGTCTGGTTGAGACTGGTTTACAAAAGCAGAATTCACCATACATAAACTTCCTGGTGCCTCGGGATCATAGGGAGTATACATTCTGTATGCTTCAGTTAATCTTTCATGAAATTCTGCGGGGCTCTCATCTACACCTTGGATAACTCCTGCAACTTTGGAAAGGTTCATAGCTTTCTGGACCCCTCTTCTCAGACCTTGTAAAAAGCCTTGGCGAAAACGGGCTAGGGCTGTGGATCCTTGCTCTGTATTTGGATCCCATCGGGGGTCTTCATTCGGGAATTCTCTCTGGGCCGCTTCCCGATGGTCTATTCTGTTTGTCCCCGGTCCCGGAGCTACAGGGTTATCTGCCATCCACTCAATAGCTGCTTTTCTAATTCGTGCTCGCTCCTCTGTTGTGAATAGAGTGGTCAGGAGCTGGCGGCAATCTGCCCAAGTGGGTTGGTGGGTTTCCATAATAGTAGTTACTAATTCTGTAAGTTCCTGGGGCTTACTAGTATAGGAGGCATAATGCGACCTCCAATTTAACAAATCAGTTGTAGAGAAAGGGATATACACATAACTTAGGGGTCCCGCTACCACCTCATCATTATCATTCTTTACGGGCACTCCCGGGACTTGCCGTAAGGGCATCATCTTGGCAGTAGATATCTTTTGGGATCTAAGGGATATTTTCGTAACTGTCTTATCAGGGGTCACTTTCTTCTTCTCTACATGTTTCACTTTGGATGTACTTGTTGCTGGCTTACTAGTGCTGGCAACCAGTTTTATACTGTCAGCATCGCTTAGGGAATTTTCAGTTTCTAATTGCTCTGTATCTGTATCTGACTCTCCTTTTTCTGTTTCAGACGATTCACCTTCCTGTAAAGAGGATTCATCTTCCTGCTCTTCGGTTGATAGCTCTGGGGTTGGGTCTCGCCTCGGCTGTCTCGGGGTTTCTGGGGCGGGACGCCGGGCAGCCCTTACTGGACCTGGGGTTCGAGGCTGTCGGGGAATTATTTCTGGGGAATCAGGATCTACCAGGATGGGCTTCTTCCTGGACTTCTTATCCTGCCCTTTCATTCTAGGCTGTTCTATTTTCTGACTATTATCTGTCTTCGCTAACATTATCCTGCACTGTTCTTCATAACAGCGCTGCGCCCAAGGGGGCGGATCTTCACAAATACTTAACCAGGAATCTATATAGGGGTACTGATCGGGGTGCGCTATCCGCACTCTACGGTGTACTAACTGGATAATTTCTACATTAAAAGTTCCCTCTCGGGGCCAGGTGGGGTCTAAGTCAGGCCACTCCCTAGTACACAAAATCTGTAAATGGGCTGCTGTCATTTTAATACCATAATCTCCAGAATATCCCTCTTTAAAATGTGCGATCATACATTCTAATGGAGTGTTCCTAGTAGACCCCGCCCCTCCCATTTCGATGTGTGCGCGCTACAACAGACAAAAGGGAAAAGGAGGGCGGACCGTGGGTAAGGGGTCCTCACGGCCCTGGAAACGTATAAGGAGAACAAATAACAAGACAAGACGACAATCGCTTCCCCCTTTTCGCGACCTGAACGCGGTCGCCCGGTCAGGAAATGCGCTACTCAGGGGTCCGCCTTCACTTGGTCCGTGCTGCCAGACCTCTCATCCACACTTCATTCACACAATCATGCTAGCAACGTATCCCAGAATGCATTCGTTTCTATCTATTCTGACTAGTCTTTCCCAATTTCCAAAATACAAAAGATGGGGGTTTCGCCCTGCGAATACTCATGCAGGGTTACTCGGCCCGTCTTTGAGAGGTGATCAGGCTCTCTTACCAATTACCAATTTCTCGAGATTACAAATTCCAAGTTCCAAGTTCCAATGGCAGTACTGCTCTTTCTATATCTGTCTAGACAACAAATCAAAACTATACTCACCGGATCCGGTCCTCAAACTTCCCAAGCAGGCGCATGAGTTGGACCTCGGACTCCCCTCACTCGGGTTCGAGGCGTTGGCTCCAGCTGGGCCCGGCACCCGCCGAGGTCCGACCAGCTCCCTCCGATACAAGGGACCGGCGGTGCCAGGGAGCAGCCCTCGTCGGAAGGGCGCGATCCCGGCAGGACCAAGCCTATAGAGGCAGAAAGTCGTGGTATATTGCCCTATATACACTCTGATTCCACAACTTCCCGGCCAACGCACCAAGAATATGTAGCAGCAGAGCGCAGACAAACCAATAATACCAGGAGTCTGTTCAGAAGGTCCAAATCATTTATTTGTGCACAAGTCTCAAGCAGAATCAAATTCAAAATGGCTGAGCAAAGTTTTCTAGCAATACAACAACTTTTCTAGACTTTTACTCCATTCTAGGTATAGAAAAACATTTCATTGGTCCCGGTACTCTCCCGTACCTCCCGTACCCCTTCTATTGGTGCCGGTACTGATATGATTATCCAATTATGTTCCTCCAGTGGGCTCAGCACCTGCTTACCCCCCTTCTAGTCCCAATTACAATGGTCAGTTCATCAACTTGTTACTTTCATACTCTCAAGGCCATAGAACCAATTTGTGCATGTAGGGGAGCAGGGCTCTGCAACTCATCTGTCAGCAATCCCAATTAAATCCCTTGCAGATGTACTTTTCTTATCAGTGACTTTTAAACATATTTTTCTGTATTTTTCCATCTTCCAGTTCTGCTTGTCTAAGCTAATTCAATACTTTTACTGAGTTCTATCCTACAATAGCAGCATGTTGGGGGATGTGCAATTCCTATGAGCCTCTTCACAGGCTTCATTTACAGGTCAAGCTAGTTAGGCCTGCCTGCTTATGTCAGACACTGTGGATCACAGGCCTGCACCTGCCACAGTCATGGCTTGGGTTATTCACAAGAAGCCATGGTCTCCCCCAAAACACACTAGCTAACCAGGATGCTGTATATCTTAATCTTCACAGTCACAAAATCATCAGAGAGCAGCAAATTTAGGACAGAAGAGGAAGCAAATAGGGGTGTGCATTTGCTAGTGAACATTCAGTTTGTTAATGCATTTTAAACGTTTCAGTGTGCTAAATTGATTTAGCATGCACTAATCAACTTAGCAGGCTTTAATTCATCGGTTAGTGTGCGTTAAATCAATTTAGGCGCATGTATACTAAATGGCGCTTGATGTGTGGTAACATTTAGTAAACTTGCTTTTGCCTCTTAGTGCACACTAAAAATTCCCTATTCAAATGAATGTGTGGAACTAACCAAACGCACCCAAAAATTGGGAAACATTTGTGAAATAAATAAAAATTAACTAAATTTGTCTTGTCTATGCACATTCCTAGAAACAAGCAGCGTTCTGTGAAGGAAGAGGATGCAGAAACCTAGTATGACCCTCTTGCCTTTTTATGCTGAATCTATTTCTTAACTTTGAAATACTGCTAACAGCACAATGCAAAGGCAAGTGAAGTGCAAAATAATAAAAAACGATGAGCTCCATATTTCCCTGACACAGGAAAGATGAAACAGATTAGATCATGGGTTTTCAACCCAGTCCTCAGGACACACCTAGCCAGTCAGATTTTCAGGATAACCACAATGAATATGCATGAGAGATTTGCATACAATGGAGGCAGTGCATGCAAATATCTCATGTATATTAATTGTAATTATCCTGAAAACCTGACTGGCTAGATATGTCCCAAGGACTGGGTTGAGAACCCATGATCTAATCTGTTTCATCTTTCCTGTGTCAGAGAAATATCATTGCAAGCTGCTTATCTGTTCTTGCTGGTCCACGAGTATCCTTTTTTGTGCTCCAACTGATTTTGACACCATATCAAACACTTTTCAGTGTCTTTCTGTTAGTACTATATGTGTAATACGTTTCTTCTGACAGCTTAGTTACAGCATACTTCCAGTTTCAACCCGGTCCACCATTCCATGTATATACCATTAATTTTGGTACTCCTCATTAACATATTAAACATGAGGTTGCTCCTATTTAAGTTGTAATGTTATTAAAGAATCTCTTGTCTATTAATCATAACCATTTTTTAAATCTCTACTAAAGGAAAATGTTGAAATAAAGTTGCCAGATGTTATCCATGCCAATTATATATAAATTACTCATATTAAAGTACTCCCTTCTATCTCAGCATTCACTCTTCGAGGGGCTACAGTGTTTAATTTGTATATCCATTGTTCCTATAAATTCAGGATCTTATCTTTGTTACCTTCTCTCCAATATACCGGGATATAGTCAATGCATGTTGTACATTTTCTCATTTGGAAGATTTCAGCAGCCTCACACAACCTCAACACTCCCCCCCCCCCCTCCTCTGCTGTCCATGCTTGCTCACCCCAAAGACTGAAGGTATGTGTAGGAGTGACCTAGGAGTGGAGGAGTAGCCTAATAGTTGGAGCACCGGCTTGATAACCAAGAGACCAGGATTCAATTCCCACTAGCTCTCCTTGTGGCCTTGGGCAAGTCACTTAATCCTCCATTGCCTCAGAAAGTTATCAGTGGCTCTATTTAATGTACTTTACCAAGTTACAATGTAAATCACTTTGACTGAAACAATGCAAAATGCAATGTGTGCCTTTGCGTCAGTCCTGACTTCTGGTGACCCAGAAGCTCCTGGGTTTTCTTGGCAGTGTCAACAGAAGTAGATTGCCAGGCCTTTCTTCCAAGGCAATGGAGGATTAAGTGACTTGCCCAAGGCATGCCAGTGGGAATTGAACCCTGGTTGCTTGGTTACTAAGCCAGTGTTCTAACCACTAGGCTACTCTTCCACTCCTGACTGAAACAATAAAGCAGTATAAAAAAACAGTTAAATAAATAAATATGGTTGTTAGCCTGTTATGCAAGCATGTGAAACAAAGTGATAACAGCTGGGGGGTAGCACTGAGTCTGGCACAGTTTACCCTCCCTGAGGCTTCCAGGGGGTGAGTACCAAGGCTTGACTTGGTCATTGTCCTTGTTGGGGACTCCCACTCTCATCAGTTGGGGCAACAGTCAGGGTGGACCACGGGTGATTGTTAACTCTGAATCGGCGCTTCCTGCCATTTTTCAGCATGAACCGTTAACGTTTTCTAGTAATGTTTTCTGTGTTTGCGTGCCTTGCACCAAAGCAGTCCCAGTGTGCATTCTAAGCACCTGCAACATGTGTCCTTGTACGCATTCCATTAGCATGCACCTTTGTGCCTATGTGGCCTTAGCGCATGCAAATATTTGCCTTGCTGTAACTCTTCTCTCTTCTTCCAGGAAGCGTTTTTTGACCCGTGGCAAGCAAAGAGTCTTCTCACTGGATTCATCCTGAAGTCAGCCCAGGATGGAACTGAAGGCATCCCACTCCAATCTCTTCACTGAGGGGCTACTACTACTACTATTTAGCACTTATATAGCGCCACGCACGCAGCGCTGTACAGACATACATACAAGAGACAGTCCCTGCTCGTCAGAGTCCTGCTCGTCCGAGCTTACAATCTAGTTAAGGGCCCGTCTCCCTTCTCTCAACAGGGATTTGGTTGGCCCTGCATTTTCCGTCTCAAGGTAGGAGGTGATTGATGGCGCTGTTGGTAAGAGTCCTAGCCCAGTCTTGAGTTCCGGTGTCTGCATTGTTGGCCTCTTCCCTTCTTCTGAGGACTCAGTTCCAGCTGTGTCCCCTGTGTTGGGGATCCTTCTCAGGGTGGGGAGCTCCTGGAGTCTGAGTTGTCCTCTCTGAAATTCTTTTCCTTCTTCGGCAAGCCTGGTTGTTAGCATAGAAACTCAGACACTGCAGCCTTTGGATTTCCTCGAGTTCAGCCACATGAGGGATGGGCTGAGTGTTGAAGCCTGGCTGGAGTGCCTTCTTCTAAGTGACCTGGATGGAGGTTGCCTTCTGGAGATATGGATCAGATGAGGTCTGTCCGAGACCTAGACTTGTGTGGTGGTCCTGGCATCTCAGCAGAGGAGTCTGATGCAAAAAAAAAAAAAAAGGAAGGGTGTTTTCTCTGACAGAGGTTCATGTGGAGGTTGACATTTTCCGCCTGTCCCAGAAGGGAGACCTGATGACTTTGATTGCTCGAGTTTTCATCCAGCAATGAAGCAGGGACCACAAGTTCCCCGCATCTATAGGTGGTGTGGATATTTATGGCAGTCTTCCAGACTTAATCCAGAACATGTTTTGGATGGAATGGATCCTGATCGATTTCCTGCCTGGGGGATACAGGCATGTTAAGGGATGTGGGCCCTCCCTCAAAGGAGTGCATCACTTGGTCCGGCCCACCCAAGGTGAGGGCAGAAATCACTGCAGTCATGTAGTAGGCCTCCACTCCTGTGGAAGTCAGCTTGGCCTTGAAGGGGATTATGGATAGATAGATGGACTCTCTGCTGAAGAGTCAGTTCACATCGGCAACCTTCTCCAATTGGCTGTGTGTATAGGCCTGGTGCCGCAAGCTCTGTTCCTGTGGATTCAGTATCTCCCGCTGGATGATGCTTTGATGCCATATATATTTTAGGCCACTGGCAGCTTGGAATATCATCCTGTAGGCAGTGATGCGGAACTGATCTTGGCTTTGCCGCTGGGCAGTGAATACATTCTCCAGAGCCCAGATAACTCAACTGGCCTTAAGGGAAGTCTCCCTTGTGGGGCTGATTGGAGAAGTTGGTGAAGGACTTGACCGAGGCAGAGTCTTCTCACCTTCCAGAGGATAGACTTAAAGAGCCTGGGAAACAAGAAGGATCCTTCCTTCCTTGCCATCTGCATGTCCAGTGTAGATGAACTGGCCTGATTTTCGGGGGTCTCAGGACTCCTGGAGTTTCATCCCGGAAAGCCCTACTTCTCCACTTCTGGATTGCAGTTCTATAATTAGTCCATTCAATAGGGCTCATGGACCTGGAGCTCGGTGTTCTCCACACAAGGTTCCTCACATTCTTCATTATGTAGGTTTTAGGGCCCATTCTTGCATGTCATCAAGGATAGAAGGGTGATAGATACCATTCAGAGTGACTATGTCTTGGAGTGCAAGCAGTCAATCCCAGAAGCATTTGTCATCTCCATGTGGGTTGCCAGACATGAGAGCCACTGCATGAGCCACACATAGATAAGTTACTGTGCTTACAAATGATGGTGCCAGGGCCTGGGCAGAGCGGGGCACTGGGATGCCAAAGAAGGATGGCTCCTTCTGATCCATGGCCTCTAGGTGGTCAATGCTCCTTTGCGTGTGTTGCGTTTCTGAATGGTAGCTCTGAGATTGGTGATTTTGGTGATGCTCCAAAGGGAGTTTCTAGTTACTGAGATGTGATGGCTCTTATGCAAGCTGCATGACCTCTAACTCAAAGATTGCTGGTTCAAAGCCAGCCCCTGACTGTGTAAAAAAGAAAATGTTTCTGGTTTTGGTCAAATCTTGCGTTTATAACCCAATCTGGGAGAATCATTAGAGATGTCTGCGTTTTGCCATGTTTGGCTCACACCTTCAATTCTCTGCCACACCTTCGGCCTCTCCCCTGCCCTAAGGATGCTCTCCAGGGTCATGATGGTGGTAACTGCTGTGCTATGGCACTAAGGACTATGTGTGCACCCATTCCTGGATGACTGGCTTATCTGAGCCCATTCTCTGTTAGAGGCATCTCAGGTTTTAGCCCAAGTGGTGCCCTTTTGGAAGGCATCAGCTGGGTGGTCAATCAGGGAGTGTCTGTTGGTGCCTCCCCAATACCTGGACTTCCTGGGAGTACAGTTCGATATTCAAGCAGGCAGAGGCCTCCTGCTGAAGGAGAGAGTGTAGAGTTGGTTGGAACAACTTCCACTGTTCAGTTCTTGGCAGGCTCCCAGGGTTTGGGTTTATCCTCAGATTCTCGGCTTGATGGCAGTGGCAATCAATTGGTGCCATGGGTGTGCTCATATGAGACTGCTCCAGTGGCCCTTCCTAGTTCAGGTTCCTGCTCCAGCTGGGAGTGAGAGGCAGCTGGAGGTGGCAGCTACGTCCACATTATCTGATGGAGGGCACACCGCTGGAGTCAGGCACCCATCTTTCGGGCAGGGAAACCCTTGTCCAGACTCAGAAACCCAGGGCTGTTGGAGCTGCATGCAGGAGGTGTGGTCCATAAACAGTCTTGAAGCAAGGGTTATCTGACTGGCCTTCTTGCATTCTCACACTCTTAGTCAAGAGCAGGGTTTAAGGGCAGTGCCATGGCTGTGGCATCTGTCAATTGCCAAGGAGGCACAAGCTGTGCAGGAGTGGCCCGGATGATTCTCTGGTTCATCTGGGAGGAGATCAGCCTCCTAGCTCTGTCAGCTCAGCACATTGCCGGGGTGGTCAATGTGGAAGTGGTCTTCTTCCATCATCACTCTCTTGATTCTGGGGAGTGGGCATTGAATCAGAAGGCATTTCAGATACTTCTCCACTATTGGAGTCACTCCAGGATGGAATTTAAGGCATCCTGCTCCAATCTCAAGTGTGCTGTTGCTTCACTCTCCACATGGAAACTAGGTCCAAGAGCTTGTTGTCCAGGCTCAGTCCTGATCATGGCAATACCTACTGTATGTGCTTCTTCCATGGCTGCTTTTGGGGCACGTGTTTCAGCGCATGAAGCGCCATCCAGGCTGGATTGTACTGGTGGTGCTAGATTGGAGAAGGAGAGTGTGGTTTAGGCATCTAATGCGGTTCCTCCTTTTTATCTGCTCCAATTCAGGGCCGGTTGCATCAGAGGCCATTTAGGCCAGTTCCTGGATGCTCCGGCTCCCATCTCACTTATGCCTTGGCTCTTGAAGGGAGTCTGCTGTCGTATAAGCACTGTTTGTACAGTAGTTTCCACTCTGTTCAGAGCCCAGAGAGCTTCTACCTGCATGGCATGTGTGCGGTCCTGGTACCTCTTGGAATGTGGATATGGCGCATGACAGCTTGTTTCTAAGAATACCAAGGTACCGGCTCTGTTGGTCTTCTGCAAGAAGGTCTGGAAAAAAGGGGGGGGGGGGTTCTTTCACCTCCCTGAAAGTCCAGGTGGCAGCCTTGTCCTGTTTCAGTGGTCTGCTGGCTGAAACGTCTTCAGCCTTGCACCTGGATGTTTCATGTTTTCATGGGGTTTGGTGTCTGTGTCCTCCCCTCTGGCCATTTGCCCCTTCCTGGGATTTCTGTCTAGTGATCTTGGTCCTGGTGGTGGAGTCCTTAGAGCCTCTGCTGCTCTGAAGGGCATTACTCTCAAGACTATTTTCTTGGTCGTGATTTGTTTGGCAAGGCGCATTTCTGAGTGGCAGGCACTGTCTTGCCAGAATCCATATTTATCCCTTTCAGAGAAAGCCGTTTCCATTTGGCTAGTGCCTTCCTTTTGCCAAAGGTGATATCTCCCTTTCATGTGAACCAGGTGGTTTGCTTGCACTCCTTCTCTGAGGAGCAGTGTAGAGGGAAAGATAAGGATTCTTTGCTTTGTAGATGTCCAGAGGGTGCTTCTCCAGGACTTGGAGGTTATGACTTCCTTTTGTAACTCTGATCATCCTTTGTGCTGTTTGCTGGCCTGTGTGAGGGTGTTGTGTCAACCAAATTTACTTTGGGATGCTGGATCACAGAGGCTTTAACTTGATGTATCTGTTGCAGAGCCGGATGGTTCTGGAAGATTTGTGCACCCATTATTCTCAGGTGCCAACATCATCAGGGGTGAGGTGTAGCTCGTTAGCTTCTTCAGAAATTGTCAGGTGACACTGTGGGCATCGCTTTCCACTGTTTGTCAAACTTTACAGCTTGGATGTCCACATGTGGGTGAACTCAACCTTTGGCTCCGAGGTTTTGTGAGCTGTTGTGTCTTCTTCCCACCCAATGAATGTGTAGCTTTGGTACATCCCACTTGCATGGACTGGTCTAGCAGGATGATATGGAAGGTGACATTTTACTTAGCAGATAATATCCTTTCCTCAAGACCTGCTAGACCAGTCCAGGATCCACCCCTGGAAATGTTTGGTCTGTTGTTCTGTAACAGTGCCTTGGTCCGCTAGGATTTTTTGTGCTTGGCTCTGCAGATTAATTTTCTACTAACAGTCTTCTAGTCAGTTTCTCATAAAACATAGTTTTGTACATGGTTTCTTGACTGATTCATTATTGTTGCGCAGGTTGAGTTTGTGTGAAGTTTTCCATGCTTTCCTATATGCTTTGAGATGAATACTGAAGTGCCCTTTAGTGGCTCAGACTGATAGAGGCATTGGAGTGATGTCATTGAAACCTGAGCATTTCATTGGCTTCTGTTTCCACTATTCTGCAGGTAGGGAAACACAACCCACTTGTCTGGGCTGGTCTAGCAGGACTCAAGGAAAGGACATTATCTGGTAAGTAAGATGTCACCATACATAGGCAGATAAAGGTGAGCCAATTGATATGCTGTAGTGTGTCTGGGCTAAATGGACAATTTTCTCAATGGAGAAAGATCAATAGTGGAATACCCCAGGGATCTGTGCTGGGCCAGCTTCTTTTTAACATATTTATAAATGGCCTCTAAATGGGAATAACGAGAGAGGGGATCAAATTTGCAAATGACACAAAATTATTCAAAGTTTTAAAACACAAGAGGATTGTGAAAAATTATAAGAGGACCTTGAAAAATTGGGAGACTGAGCATCCAAATGGCAGTTGAAATTTAATGTGGACAAGTGCAAAGTTATGCACTTAGGGAAGAACAATCCAAACTACAGTTACATAATGCAAGATTCCAAATTAGGAATCACCACTCGGGAAAAGAATCTGGGCATCATTGTGGATAACAGTTTGAAATCCTCTACTCAGTTTGCAGCATGGCCAAGAAAGCAAATAGAATGCTAGGAATCATAAGGAAAGGAATAGAAAATAAAACTAAGGATATTATAATGCCTTTAAATTGTTCCATTGTGCGACTGCACCTTGAATATTGTGTGCAGTTGTGGTCACCATATCTTAAAAAGGATATAGCAGAATTGAAAAAGGTATAGAGAAGAGTGACCCGAATGGTAAAGGGGATAGGAGGATACCCCTATGACGAATGGCTTAAAAGATTACGGTTCTTCAACTCAGAAAAGATACTGCTGAGACAAACAAAATATGATAGAGGTCTATAAAATAATGAATGGAGTGGAATGGGTAAATAGATTGGTTATTTACTCCTTCAAAAAGTAGAAAGACTAGGGGACAGGCAATGAAGCTACAATGTGGCACATTTAAGTTTAATTGGAAGAAATATTTTTTCACTCGATGCAAATCAAACTATGGAATTCATTACTGGAGGATGCAGTAAAAGCTGTTAGTGCAGCTGGGAACAAAACAGGCTTGGATGAGTTCCTGGAGGAAAAGTCCATAAACTATTATTAAAGAGGATTGAGGAAATCCATTGTTTACCCCTTGGACAAACAGCATGGAATGTGCATACCACTGGGAATCCGACAGGTACTTGAGATCTGGACTGGCCACTGTTGGAAGCAGAATGCTGGGCTTGATGGACCTTTGGTATGACCCAGTATGGCGTATCTTATGTTCTTAAAGCAGTCAGTTTATCTATGGAATTTCCCTGTCCTACTACAGAGATTCTGATGAACTCATCCCTCAAAATCCCTCATGGCATTAGGGATCTAGAAACACAGAAACATGACAACAGAAAAAGACCATATAGCCTATCCATTCTGTCGTTCCATACCAACTGCTGTCGTCCCTTTTTTCCCCTTAGATATCTTCTGTGCTTGTCCCATGCTTTCATGAATTCAGATACTGTCTGGGAGACAATTCCATGCAACTACTACTCTTTCTGCATATTACTACTGAGTCTATCCTCTTCACCTTCATTCTATGCCCCCTTGTTGCAGAGCTTTCCTTCATTTGAAAGAGGCTCTCTTCCTGTGCATTTATGCCACGGAGGTATACAGGGTGGCCCAAAAAAAGTGAGAACATCTCGTAGCATATAAGTTATTTAAAAAATCAAAAGGACAGATGTAAACAATCGACAAATTTAAAAAAAAAGATGGCGACTGGAAATTGTCGAAATAAAGACGTTATATAGCTAAAAAAGGTAAATAAGTAAACTATTTAAGCTTTTAATTTACGAGATGTTCTCACTTTTTTGGGGCACCCTGTATAAGCACCTCTATCATATCTCCTCTCTCTCTCTCTCTCTCCTTTCTTCCAAAGTATACATATTATGATCTTTAATTCTGTCCCATATGCCTGATGATGAAGCCTACTGATCATTTTAGTAGCCACCCTCTGCACAGACTCCATCCTGTTTATACCCTTTTGAAGGTCTCCAGAATTGCACACAATATGCCAAATAAGGTCTCACTAAAGACTTATACAGAGGCACTATCACTTCCTTCTTTCTGGTGGTCATTCCTCTCCCTATGCATCCAAGCATCCTTTTGGCTATCACCGTCGCCTTTTCTACCTGTTTAGCAACCTTAAGATGCCCAGGTCCCGCTCTTCCGTCTTCCTTTGGATTTTCTCGAGCTACTCCTCCAGCGCCACTAACTGCTGCTGCTATTTACTTCACTAGAGAGGCATGCTTCTAGGCTTGTCTCAGTGCCACAAAGGTCAATGCTACTTATCTTTTTCCTTTCTCACCACTTTAGAGGCCATCAACAATGTGTCTGACACTAAAGAAGCGCAAAGGGATACGTAAGATGCCATGCTGATCAAAACTGGGGGCTTGATTAGCAAAAATAGAAGCAGGTTTGGGGATGAGTAGGCCAGCATTGGGAACAGGCAAGAAAAGCTTCTCTTCCCCACTAACTGCATCACAGATGTACCTTCTTGCCTTGTTAGTTTCAGACGTGTAGAGGGTAATTTTATTACAGGTCCCCTATGTGAAGGCCAAGTAGGTGCCTATTTTGTAAAGGCATATAGGTGCTTATGTGTTCTTATTAAATACTAGGGCCAAATCAGCAGAAATCAGACATTTACACTACACCAGGGAATTGTTTTAGTGAAACAGTTTTATTAGTTGAAATCCTCAAAATCATTTGCAAAGTGGCAAAAGGAAAAAGCAAAAATTGAAAGATAAGCTAACTAATAAAGTCCAGTTTCTCTTTTTCTCTCATGTATTTGGTCCCAGGCTAGTCCCTTCTCCCTGCTCTCTAATTGAATCTTTTTTTGGGGTTCCTAACTGGGTACCTCAACCTCTCCCCAAAATCTCCTGCCAGGTACTCTCACCAAAAAATGTCCAAAATTCACAATACCTTCCCTGGTTCATTCAGCATTATTGCTATTGGACTTTCAATATAAAAATTACGCCTCAAAAAATATGAAGAGCAACAAAATAAGAAATAACTAAAAATCTCTCAAAACCCTCTTCTCTGGATCCATCCCTTACACTCAGACTGCATTTTCTAGGGGTTAAGATGGGATGCACTTTGTTGATCCCATTTACTTTCTCAGAGATAAAAAAATTAAGAACATAAGATATTTATTTTATTTATTTATTTGACAGTTTTTCTATACCACCCCTTCCAGCGATCAGGGGCGGTTTACATCGAACAAACAGTTTTGTTACAAATAAAGCCCAGTATCCTGTTTCCAACAGTGGCCAATCTAGATCATAAGTACCTTGCAGTCTCCCCAAAAGACACAGGTTCCTCAATGCTTGTACTGGGTCGAGCAGTGATATCCTGGGTCCCTTCTTAATAATGGTTTATGGACCTTTCCTCCAGGAACTTGTCCAAACCTTTTTTAAACCCAGCTACACTAACAGATTTTACTACATCCTCCGGTAACAAATTCCAGAGTTTTATTACACGTTGAGTGAAAAAATATTTCCTCTTATTAGTCTTAAATAGTTTACCCTGTAGCTTCATTGCATGTCCCCTAGTCTTTTTATATTCTGATGACGTAAACTATGCTGTTTCTTCTCTCCAGAGCCTCCCTTAGGTCTGCACCTTTTCAAATCTTCTATTGTTAGGCCAAGTCGGACTAAAGCAGCTCCACTTCCTGTACAAAGCCAAACCAGCTTTGAAGAGAGGTAACTCCCTCTTGCTCCTTCACATCTCAAAATTCCATGACCAGAAGGACCACCAGTCCCAATACACAGGGCCTTAAATAATTCTCTTCAAATCTTACACAGATATACCCACTGCCCGGTAATGGACACTCAGGCCCTCTTCTATTATTTTACAGAATTCACAGGACATATTGGAGCTGGGGCTTCAGAATTTTCCTCCTTTTACATAGTGAAGGACAATTCCTGGGGTACACATACATGTAATTTTATGGAGGAAATTTTATAGATAGCATAACCTGACTCTAATGACCTTTAATCAGTCAGTTTTTCATTTTGTGTTGCTGGTGCTACTATTTATTTATTTATTTAGCTGTACTTATACCCTGCTTTTCACCGGGTCAAAGCGTTACTATGCAGTAGCCACGTGTCTGCCTCTTATCTCTTGTCCTCGCTCTCCCTATCTCTCTATTAATCCATCTAAAATAACAATGACCATGCCAAAAACAAGCATTTACATATGCATAGAAAGGGGGGGGGTGTTTGTTTTTTTCAAATTACATCCCCTCTGCTGCTAGGGACACTTGTTTCCATGCTGGTCTGGGACAGCGCTAGTGGAACCAATGCATCCTATGAGACACAGCGAGGAAAAAAGCTTTCAGGAACTGAAATTTGTGAAGAATTAGGCAACTATGGCTTTATTTAAGAGGTGAATAATTGCCTTATTAAAACAGCAGTAATAGGATTTTTTTTTACATAATTTGGTTGGTAGTTATGACAAAATTATTAAAGCTCTCTCTTTTACTTTCTGGCTTATATGGAATTCCTGCTATGAAATTAGCATTTCAAGCTCTTTATGTGCTCCTTCCTAGTCACTTTTACCATTAGGAACGTAGGTAAATTAGAATTCTACTGTACTGATCTTTAAAACCCCAAGCAGGCATCACATGGATACACACAAAACATGAATACAACTTAAAAACAGAAGAGTGGACTTAGAGAAGGAACATTTTAAAAATAAGGTATAATTGAAGGCGCACCACTATTATGCCAAAAGTACAAAGGGCAGGAAATACAAAATACAGTATATTAGAGAAACAAAGAGAAATTAACAGAACCAGGGGGAAAAACAAGATAATATTTTGAATCCTCTGGATTTCAATGCTCCTTTAAAGAAAATATTGTTCAGATTTCCCAATTGATTAAAGGTCATGCTTTTCGTAAACTTTGCATGACTTTTATATCAATCTACATGCTTCTAAACTCAGTGCATCTGCTAGTGCTGAGTTAGCTCTTTCTGAAAGCGATGCCTTCCGTCAGCCAGTGATAGGAAAGGTCACCTTGCCTCTAGAAGATGATGCCCACAGCATCTCTCTCTCTTTTTTTTTTTTTTATAAACAAGTAGGAGCAGAGTTGGTAAGTGGATTGAAATACTCAGGTACAGCAATTATTGAAAAAGTGGAAAGGAAGAAGAGGAACTGGCAGAGATTGAGAGGAAGAGGCCCGTCTTGACTTATCGTTTCTTTACCTTGGTCTTCATCCATTCTGCCTCCCCCTCCGCATTCCTTCTCCTATACTCAGGAATATTACTCTCCCCGATCAATTTCCCCTTTTTTCATCCAGAATACAGTTGGCTGTATGACACCAGGGAACCGTCTGACCCAGTCTTGTTTCCATCATGCATGGATCTGTAGGTATGCTTTTATACTGTATAAGAGCACTCTGTAAACCCACAAACATCATACATAGGCTAAAAACAGCATATGCTTGGCTCTTGTAACCTTTTGACCCAGAGTTGAATGACCTCCCTAAAACAGCAGCCAATTAAAATTATAAGACTATACCTTTGAACAGGGATATTTACCTTTTATAATTGTTTCCAGCTTGTCTAGCAGCACTTCAAACACCTTAATGTTTTGAGTTTGTGACCTGGATGTGAATTTTTGTGAGATGGTTAACTGAATACGAACAAGATTGGAAACCTTGGCAATAAAAGTCACTGTGCACAGTTTTATACATGCTGATTTAACCTTCTATCCATAAGACTAGCATATGCACACAATATATGCAATGTGCTTTTCCCTGTGGCAGATGGTATGCAAAAGGGAGGGTGGGGAAGAAAAGTGTCCATAAAGATAGAGATGACATGAAAAGGAGGATACAGAGGAAGGAAAAGAGGTTTGAAGGAAACATAATGAACTAAGCTTCATAATGCCTCCTAGATGATCCCAGAAGACAGTGCTTCTCAATCCAGTCCTTAAGAGAAGCCAAGCAAGTATGGCTTTCAGGCAAACCAATATGAATACACACACCGTGAGAGCATAGGGGGAGTTTTCAAAGCGTTTTAGACAGTTAATAGACCTGCTGGCTAAAAGGTGGCCACTATGATATTAGGCGGCACTAATCAGATAGTGCTACTGAATATCCTTACAGACTGACAAACAAACGCCTGGTTAAAAGCGGATAGCTTAAGAGATTAACACTAGGACAGGTGAATGGCTCTATCCAGTTAGGGGCTAAATATAATGGATAATGTCTCTAGAGTCCAACCAAGCCAGATATTCAACAATGGAAATCGGATATGTTTCACCACTGAATATCCAGCTGTAAATAACCACCTTATTTTGCCTAGCTGCCACCACTGAATACGCCCCCCATAAGAAATGCCATGCTGGGTCAGATTAATAGTCCATTGAACCCAGAATCTTGTCTCATGGTGGTTAGTCCTGGTTACTTGGAAGTAGCCAGTAACATAAGAACATAAGAACATAAGATATGCCATACTGGGTCAGACCAAGGTCCATCAAGCCCAGTATTCTGTTTCCAAAAGTGGCCAATCTAGGTCATACGTACCTAGCAGTTTCCCCAAGGGACACAGGTTCCACAATGCTTGTATTGGTTCAAGCATTGATATCCTGGGTCCTTTCTTAATAATGGTTTATGGACCTTTCCTCCAGGAACTTGTCCAAACCTTTTTTAAACCCAGCTACACTAACAGCCTTTACTACATCCTCCGGTAACAAATTCCAGAGTTTGATTACACGTTGAGTGAAAAAATAGATCCCAAGAGGAAAGTCTGTTCCCAATTGCTCAGTTCCAGAAGCAAAAGATGGAGACAGTCAAATATATCTACTAATAACTGTTTGCTTGTTAACCCGTCCTCCAGAAACCTTTTTAAGCTAGCTTATATTACTAGCCATAACCATATGTTCTGGTAAGAGCTCCATAGCTTAACTCTGTATTGGCTGAAAAAATGTTTTCTTAAGTTTGTTTTAAATCTGCTACTAATTGGTAGTAATAGTGTATTTGATGGCATAAATAGTCATTCCCATTTAATTCGGTCTATAGCAGGGGTCTCAAACACGCGGCCCGCGAGAGCATTTTGTGCGGCCCGCGACGCCATTTCACTTTTCTCACCTGATTGCCTGGCGCGGCCGCGTGGGGTTAAAAAATACTCTCAGTCTTCTCCCGAGTCACGAGCCTGCCCTCAACCAATGAGAGACAGGAAGGAGTAGGGGGGGGGGGCAGCCAGCCGAACGCCACGAGGCACCACGCGCCCTCAAGGATCCATTTTGTGCACAGCGCGGGCAGGTATGGAGGCAGCCCCCGGAATTCCCCGATGTTAGCCAGCCCTGCCTCCCTCAGTCCCTCTCCTCTTCGGCTTTCAGAGCCGCGAAGGGAAAGCTTCTCCTTCGCGACTCTGTTAAGCTCGCCGGGGCAGATGGGAAATTTCCCATAAGCCTCAGCAGGCTTAGCAGAGTCGCGAGGGAGGAACTCTCCCTTCGCGGTTCTAAGCTGAAGCAGAGAAGGACTGAGGGAGGGAAGCAAGCAGGCAGGCAGGCAGGGAGGGAGGGCTGGCTCTGCCGGGCAGGGGGGGGTCCCGCGGGACATTTGATTTTGCCGTGGCTGATGGGGGGGAGGTAGGACTGGTAATGACATGGGGGGGGGTTAGGACTGGTAATGTGCTGTGGGTTGATGGGGGGGGGGTGGTTAGGACTGGTAATGCCACGGGGGGGGGGGGGGGGGTTTAGGACTGGTAATGTGCTGTGGGTTGATGGGGGGGTTAGGACTTGTAATGCCCCTGGGGGGGGTTTAGGACTGATAAGGTGCGGGGGGGTTTTTGGGGGGTGTTAGGACTGGTAATGACACTGGGGGGGGGTTAGGACTGGTAATGTGCTGTGGGGTGGGGGCGGGGTTAGGACTAGTAATGCCACTGGGGGGGTTTAGGACTGGTAACGTGCTGTGGGCTGATGGGGGGGGGGGTAGGACTAGTAATGCCACTGGGGGGTTTAGGACTGGTAACGTGCTGTGGGCTGATGGGGGGGGGGTTACGACTAGTAAAGCCACTGGGGGGGTTTAGGACTGTTAACCTGCTGGGGGCTGGGGGGGGGGGTGAGGACTATTAATTCCACGCGGGGGGGTTAGGACTGGTATCGTGCTGTGGGCTGATGGGAGGGTTAGGACTAGTAATGCCACTGGGGGGGTTTAGGACTGGTAACGTGCTGTGGGCTGATGGGGGGGTTAGGACTAGTAATGCCACTGGGGGGGTTTAGGACTGGTAACGTGCTGTGGGCTGGGGGGGGGTTAGGACTAGTAATGCCACTGGGGGGGTTTAGGACTGGTAACGTGCTGTGGGCTGATGGGGGGGGTTAGGACTAGTAATGCCACTGTGGGGGTTTAGGACTGGTAATGTGCTGTGGGCTGATGGGGGGTTTAGGACTAGTAATGCCACTGGGGGGGTTTAGGATTGGTAATGTGCTGTGGGTTGATGGGGGGGGGGTTAGGACTGGTAATGCCACTGGGGGGGATGGAGCTGGGAAAGTGAAATGGAGAGGGAAAAAATATTTTGTGCGGGAGGGAAGACAAATCTACAATTGGCCAGGTTTTGGGAGAGTAAGTGGAGATTGAGGATGGAGGGGTAATATTTGAGTGGATAAAATAGGAATGAGGAAAGAGCAAAAGGAGAAAGATTAGTATGTTAAAGCAGATGTAGAGAGAGAATGAAAAAAAAACTAGAAAAGAGAAGAAAGGACAAATGGACAGCAGACGATGGAGAGTTAGCAGAAGACACGAAGAAACCATAAGAAAGTGGCTGGAACAATTGCAACTGAAAAAAAATGCACAAAAGGTAGGAAAATATCTCTTTATTTTGAATTTATTAACTGGAATATGTCAGCTCTGGGAAATGTGCATCATTAATGTCTGTGCTTTGTTTAGTACAAGAAATTAATTTATAGTTTTATTTCTACAGTGTTGTTGTACATTCCAAGTTTGGCTTTTGGGGTTCCCAATTTAATTATTGTCTTCCTGTTTCTAAATTGTGATTCCTTGTTTGGTGATGGTGTATGTTCTGCATGTGTAACTGAGCTGAGGTATTCTGTTTATGTAATTCCTATTTGACATTGCTACTTGTTCTCTTTTCCCAGTAGATCATGTATTGTTGTTCTATGAACTGCCAATCATCTGCCTCAGAACGGCATTTAAACCGCCGCACCAGAGGCTCTCTGGAGATCGGGGAAAGAAGCAGCAGCATTGATTGTAAGATCGGGGAGTTGAGCGGCAGCTCCTCCGCACTTCCCTATGAACTGCCAATCATCTGCCTCAGAACGGCATTTAAACCGCCGCACCAGAGGCTCTCTGGAGATCGGGGAAAGAAGCAGCAGCATTGATTGTAAGATCGGGGAGTTGAGCGGCAGCTCCTCCGCACTTCCCTATGAACTGCCAATCATCTGCCTCAGAACGGCATTTAAACCCGCCGCCCCAGCGGCTCTCTGGAGATCGGGGAAAGAAGCAGCAGCATTGATTGTAAGATCGGGGAGTTGAGCGGCAGCTCCTCCGCACTTCCCTATGAACTGCCAATCATCTGCCTCAGAACGGCATTTAAACCGCCGCACCAGAGGCTCTCTGGAGATCGGGGAAAGAAGCAGCAGCATTGATTGTAAGATCGGGGAGTTGAGCGGCAGCTCCTCCGCACTTCCCTATGAACTGCCAATCATCTGCCTCAGAACGGCATTTAAACCGCCGCACCAGAGGCGCGCCCGCGCCTTGCGGGCCCGCGCCTGAGGGCCTCGCAAGAGGGCCCTTTGGCGTGGCCCTTAGGCGGTGGACCGTGCGGGACCCTCTATATGCTCTTTCTGTTCAGTGGTATGCTGTTTGTAGTTAATGTAAGGTAATGTAATGTAAGTTATGTACTGTGTTCCCTGTTTGTACTCCTAGTGTTTTGTTGTGATGTAATTATAATGCAATGTATGTTTCCCTCACCTTTGTTTAACTCTGTGCTGTATTAACCGCTTTGATTGAAGGAAAAGGTGGGATACAAAACATGTTAAATAAATAAATAAAATAAATTGATTTAATATTTGCAGTGTTGCCTTTTGATAGGTAGGGTCTGGTGCTTTGTGAGTCCTGGTAGTGCTGTTATGATACGGGGGGTTTGCTATGGATTCTAAATGGGCAGTGTTTGTAGTAGTTCCTAATGTGCCTGGCGGTTGGCACTGGATTATAGTAATATAGAAATTGTTTAGTCTTTCTTTATCCATATACTCATTATGCAACATTATGCAAATATTTATGCAAATGAGGCCCCTTATGCAAATGAGGCCCCGTGTCTTACGCGGCTCCCGGGTTACTTTACAAGTCCTCATTTGGCCCTCAAAGCAATTTGAGTTTGAGACCCCTGGTCTATAGCATGCATAATTTAATGAACCTCAGTTGTATCCTTTCCATTTCTTCTCCTAACCTGCTTAACATGTCTTTATAAGGAAGACAGTTCATTCATTCAATGATTTTTGTTTCTCTTCTCTGTTCTTTTTCTAGTTTCTAGGAAGAAACTTTAAATTTAAAGCACCATCGGGCGCTAAGGGAACTTCGGAGCAGCACCCTGATCAGCATCGGGCAAGGGAGCGGGAAGTAAAACTCCTCCACGCTCCCCAGCACAAGGCCAATCAGGGCCTAGAAAGGAACATTAAATTTAAAGTGCCATTGGGCATGCCTATGCCCAGCGGGCCTGCGCATAAGGGCCACACTAGAGGGCCCCTAAGCGTGGCCCTTAAGCATGGCACAGAGCGAAATTAAATACCAATGCCATCCCTACTGCAATGGCAGCCAGCTAATACCAGCTACAGCCATCTGATCTTGCATCTCCTTACCACACAAGGCGCAGGCTCACCAGTCCATGCATACACCACTTCAAATCCTATGCAAGAACTAGATCTGCAACATCAGCTCTCTATTCGTCGATGCTCGGCAAGACAAGGTAGGCCTGCTCTAAGTAGCCCCCCTCTCCCTGGTCACCAGTATGGCCACTGAAACCCCAGAATAAAAGATAACACTTCAGGCACACCCACACCTAGGAGCCACAACGGAGCTATGCTAACAGAACAACACAGTAAAGCACCATCCCCTCACATAGCATAACACAATGTCAACTGGTCTCACCAACATGTTATTCCTATCTTGCCTGGCCCAATTTGTTATATGGACGGAATCATATTCTTAACAACAGAGCCTAATCCCCTCCATACAAGGTCATGGCTGCAGGGGACACAAAGACACATTCTCCACCACAAGGGCACCACTCTCAGGGAGCCATAGCCATCTCATACACATAGTTTGCCAGTCCCCAGAGAAAACCCACAGACGTAAGGCCCCACAAACAGAAAACCAGACCTGGGTGCTCATAAATGTTCACTCTATCTGGAACAAATGGCCTATGTCGAACACTGAAATCTAGACCTGCTCTTCGTCACAGAATCATGGCTCACCAACACAGACACTGTACTTACAGTTCAATTAAAGCTCCCTGATTACGAGCTCTTTAACCGCACGAGAACAAATCGAAGGGCTGGAGGAATCTTCATCATAGGCAGAAGCGATCTCCAATTTTAATGCTGAGCTTCAGAAAGCACAAACAACCTAGATTCCATCATGATTTCTAATAAGTCTGTAAAAGCATGTTTGTTCTACCGTATGCCATCTGCATGCATTGATGACCTGTCCACAATTCTTGACCAAGCATGCAACCGGACTACCCAAAGAAAATCACTTTTGTCTGCTAGGCAATTTAAACCTCCCTGCACTACCAGCTAAGCACTCCACAGCTTTTCTGGATGCAATGACCGCATTGAGTTACGAACAATTAATACATACATCCACCCACACAAAAGGAAACACCTTGGACCTTATCTTTGCACCCTCATCCTCACACAAATCAAGTAACCAAAACCCACCATTGGTCCTCCCTGTCCCCTGATCAGATCACAATGCCATTATTTTCCATATCCCTGTGAACTCAAAATGTCCGTATGTCCCGGGATGGAATCGGGCCCTTATGGAATGACACCTTGAGCAAAGCCTCTCTCCTACCACACTCCACAAAACCCATCAGGAAGAATCACACAGTCATATGGTTCACCGCTGATCTACCTGAATCCTTAATACGTCTCAGGAAGCTGGAGCGATGATGATGGCACTCGAGACTCCCCCAGGACCGATTCTCATATGCTAGAGGCAATGCCTGTCAACCCCTCAGATAAAAAAAGCCTACAAGAACACCACAAAACAACTGACCAGAAATGAAAGGAATACCACACTAATATCCTGATGCTATTTCTTAACAAGCCCCGAAAGCTTTTCGGAATTATTAAGTTCCTCATAAAGGACACAACTAAGCAACATCTAACAGGCACTCCCAGCCCGCAGGCCTTTGCTACACACTTCCAGAACAAAACAAATATGAGGAGCCCTCATTCAGAAAATCCTCCGAGAAGATCATAAGTGGGATTAACACACCACTTCTCCAGTCGATCCATGTCCTGCATTTTGGATCAAGTTAGCATGATCTGACCTAAGTGTAATCATTGCTAGAAGCATACACCTTTCTCTTGCCACGGGTGTGCTACCATCGCCCCTGAAAATCATCTCCGTCAGACCATTGCTAAAAAACAATAAACTAGATCCTCTGGATATAAGCTCCCATAGACCCATATACAGCCTCCCATTCCTGGCCAAGATAACCAGGAATATTGTCCAGCAACAAATCCAGGATCACATCGACTCTCATGGCCGCTTGACCCACAGAAGCATGGATTCAGTCAGCAGCATGGGGTCGAAACCCTGCTGGCTACCCTCCTGGACAGACTCATTATCATAATAGACAAAAAGAAGCAGGGCTTCATCCTAATATTCCTGGATATCGTCTCAGCCTTTGATACAGTCAGTCACAATAGAAACATAGAAACATCCTGTAGTAATCAGCAGTGTCACAGCTCTTCGACAGGGGAAAGTTGGATCAGGATGCTCCCACAAGCATATATTGAGTAGATATATGCATGAGGGGGGAAAATATGCCAGTGAGGCAGGAATACTAGGCAATGCGATTATACCTCATGTCAGAGGAAAAATATCCACACTGCTTTCTCCATTGCTAAATGATGACCAAGGCCTGTGCAATGACCAGTGACTCATGGATAAGCACTTATGTATGTGCCACATCCATCTGAGCCACATGGGAGTCAAAAATACTCAATGTGATCTGCCAACATAAGAACATAAGATATGCCATACTGGGTCAGACCAAGGTCCATCAAGTCCAGTATCCTGTTTCCAACAGTGGCCAATGTAGGTCATATGTACCTAGCAGTTTCCCCAAAACACAGGTTCCACAATGCTTGTCCCTTTGGCAGGACAGATCCCATATGTAAGACATGAATGTCAGTTGTATCAACAGTATATCAATGCAGATCTAGATACACACCTAACAAGATCCCTCTCCCACAGCAGCCTCACATACTTCAGACAAGTATGGCACAGAGCCTACTGAGAGTTCTGCAGACATAGGCATTGTCCAACTCGTGCCCTCATGCATCCTGGCAATGACCACATATATGCACACAGATTGATGCACCCACAGTAACACATAGCCACTGTGTGAGAAAGGTCATAGATTCAAGACCTGCATGTGGATCAGGAATGATATGCCCTTTATCCTACATTCCATATCTCATCCAGCATGAGTCCTCACACTGAGAAGCTGTATCATCAAGGGCTGGATGGCTGCACCTACACACTAAGCAGAGTTGACAACATCCATGGATAAGAATTATTGGATCTCCATTGCTTCCGATACCCTTACACAGCACATGCCTCACACTCACAGGGTCCTGGGACAGTAAGATGCTGCAGAAACACTGGCTGTATACCCTCATGATGGGTGCGTGTGCTAATAACACCAGCACAAACAGAGCGAGCATTGACAATCTCCAAGCATTAAAGGAGGCCTAGGGGCCAAATAAGAATTGCAACTTACACGTCTTTTGGACAGTGGGATCATGTGCATGTGTCCAGAGGACTGTGAGCTGCAGCAATCCACTGTGCATGCATAAGATGCCCAGGCTTTATGGCTGTGCATACAACATGCTGCATGGTCAGCTATTCTACAACTCCACATACTGTGTGAGACACCATTTATAGGCAGAAGTTTAGTTTTCAGTAAGTAGTGGCAACCTGTGGGAGTCAGTGACTGACTAACTGTGCCTGTACACATATTGTCCCCAAAACTGTGATACTCTAATGCATTCGCAGTTACACCATCATCAAGCCTCATCCCCACAGCATTCCCCTACATGTACCTCCCAACATGACACTGCTGTACAGCTCCTATATCACCTGCTGATTTGACTGGAGTGAGCTGGTGGGGACATGGTTTCACCAGGGATAGCTCCAACACGTGTGTGTGCAGCAATCATCACTTCTGACTGAGCCTCCAGGCCTCAGGATACCTGATTAATGCCAACTGCCATAATAGCTGTATCTGCGGCAACACTATCAGCCCCCTTGGTGCAGCTGCAGCCTATTGGGAGCTAGGCTGAAGTGGACGGCTGGCCTATGTGAATGTCCAATGAAGTCACTTAGTTGGTGAGACTGGAAAGATTTTTTGAAGTAGTTGCATGCACTTTGTTCTTGTCCTAAGCTGCAGTTACAGAGTGCAATATGGGGGTCTCTTTGCTCCATGCACAGTATGAACATACAGGCAGATCTATCTCAGGCACATCTGCACACAATATACACTGCCTACTGATAATTGAACACAGCATTCAGCAGTACATTACCTATTCTTCCAAAACAACAATGTGCCTTATGTTTCCAGAGACAAAAGACATTTGTTTGTCTGTTTGTGACAGTGGGACCCTGTCTGCTGAATGGTATGTGCACAATTCCAGCAGGAGGAATATGCCATGTTGGTCTGTGCATCATCTGTCACCTTATGGGAAGACAGTGCCTGGAGGTGAATGTTGGGTTAGGGATAGAGAGAATTGTCCCATACGTGTTTTGAATGTGTCCTTGGTAGATGACATCGCTGGCCAGAGCCTATGTTCACATACACAGAAGCTATGAGGGCCTACTCAGTTTCTGCATGTTTTACATTACAGTCCCTGCATGAGAGTCTCATCTGCTCCCCATGGGCACCGAGTGTGACAGCTACAAGAATATTGTTAGGGTAACAAGAGGCTGGGAATGGCGGCATATGTGTAGTCAGCAACTGTACCAACATCTAACCCTATGTCCAATCTGCCATGCCTCCATGTGCTCTTTGGGGGGGGGGGAGGGGGGACTGTGTCTGAAGTGTGGAATAACGCATGTGATGCATTGGCCATTTTCGCACTGTGCGTGTCCAAGGACATGACATAATATGGGAGTACGAGCATGGCACTATGTTCGATGCTCACTGCCAAAAGCTCTGTAGGGGGACACAGTATTCAGGTATGTGACAGACGTACACCACTGTAGGTCAACATGAACTTTCCAGTGCTCTTTGCTTTGCATTAACTGTCCCCAAGTTCAAATTAAAAGGTACACAATTGAAGAGCAGAGGATAAGAACATAAGATATGCCATACTGGGTCAGACCAAGGTCCATCAAGCCCAGTATCATGTTTCCAAAAGTGGCCAATCTAGGTCATACGTACCTAGCAGTTTCCTCAAAAGACACAGGTTCAACAATGCTTGTACTGGGTTAAGCATTGATATCCTGGGTCCCTTCTTAATAATGGTTAATGGACCTTTCCTCCAGGAACTTGTCCAAACCTTTTTTAAACCCAGCTACACTAACAGCCTTTACTACATCATCCGGTAACAAATTCCAGAGTTTGATTACATGCTGAGTGAAAAAATATTTTCTTTTATTAGCCTTAAATAGTTTACCCTGTAGCTTCATTGCATGTCCCCTAGTCTTTCTATATTCTGATAACGTAAACAATAGATCGTTTACCTGTTCCACTCCGTTCGTTAATTTATAGACTTCTATCATATCTCCCCTCAGCCGTCTCTTTTTCAGGTTAAAGAGCCCTAACCTTTTTAGCCTTTCTTCATAGGAGTATCCTTCCATCCCCTTTACCATTGTGGTGGCTCTTCTCTGAACCTTTTCTAATAATGCTATATCCTTTTTAAGAAACAGCGACCAGAATTGCGCACAATATTCAAGGTGCGGTGTCACCATGGAACGATATAGAGGCATTATAATATCTTTTTTAAAAATTTTCCATTCCTTTCCTTATGATACCTAGCATTCTATTTGCTCTCTTGGTCGCTGCTGCACACTGGGCCAAGGGTTTTAAGATGTTATCCACAATGACGCCTAAATCTTTTTCCTGGGTGGTCGTTCCTAATGTGGAACCTTGCATCGTGTAACCATAGTTTGGGTTGTTCTTCCCTAGGTGCATAACTTTGCACTTGTCCACATTAAATTTCATCTGCCATTTTGATGCCCAGTCTTCCAATTTATCAAGATCCTCTTGGAATTTTCCACAATCCTCTTGGGTTTTAACAACTTTAAATAGTTTTGTGTCATCTGCAAATTTGATAACCTCACTCGTTATTCCCTTTTCCAGGTCATTTATGAATATGTCAAAAAGCAGCGGACCCAGCACAGATCCCTGGGGCACACCACCATTCACCTTTCTCCATTGGGAAAATTGGCCATTTAGCCCTACCCTCTGCTTTCTATCTTTTAACCAGTTCCTGATCCACAGTAGTACACTGCCTTCTATCCCATGACTCTTTAGTTTTGATAAAGGTCTCTGATGAGGGACCTCGTCAAAGGCTTTCTGAAAGTCCAGATACACTATATCAACCGACTCACCTTTGTCTACCTATTTATTCACACCTTCAAAAAACATAACAGATTAGTAAGACAAGATCTTCCTTGTCTAAAGCCATGTTGGCTGTCTCCCATTAGGCCATGACTATCTACATGCTGAGTAATTTTGTTCTTTATTATGGTTTCTACCATTTTTCCCAGTACTGACATCAGGCTCACCGGTCTGTAGTTTCCCGGATCACCCCTGGAACCCTTTTTAAAAATTGGATTCTAGGTATTATATAAAACAGAGCAGTTAGCATGGAATGTATATAAGTCAGAGGTTAGGCAAATGGCTGAGCCATCTTAACGTGGGTCTGGCACGAGCATGGCCTGAGTGCACACATCTTTTCGTACTGGAAGGCCACTCTCACTCAGACCGAACTGTGAGCATGTCATGGCTATGTATTCACATAATGCTATCTAAGCTCAAGCTGCATTGATACATGTACTGTTTTTTTATGGTGGTCCAGTCACTAGTCAGGCTGCTGGATGTCCATTCTGTTTGTATAGAGCCAGCATCTTCATGGTGGCTAGCAAACTGAGCACAGATGATATGTGAGAGGCTGATACAGCACACTGTTGCACAACATATGCAGGCTGAATGTGATTGATTTATCTGATTAGATGCTTTTTGAAAAGGAGGCTAGTGATCTTTCTTGGGCTGATAGTCACCTGATACTGACTACAGTTTTTACTGCATTCAGGTTCTTTGGCAACAACTGCCCCAATCACAGACCATGATATAAAATGACCAACAGGTACAGAACACAAGAGCCAAATAGAACATACCACACCAACTTTCTGGAGTTGTATAGAGTACCAAACAGCTAACATCACACAGCATCTGTAACACTCTGACAATAAAATAGAAACTAGAGAGACCTTCTAGTGGTCTGGGGACCAGGTGATGTGGGCCCTTCCTCATATTCAGGGTGTCCAGTGAAAAAGATCATTTGCACATGTGGCGGCTGGTATGTGCATAAAGCACACAGTGCCCCTGCACATTACAGAGCTGATGTGATGGATTGCTGCATTCTTCAGAGGGGATAAAGTTGCATATAACTGCTCAGATTGTGAGGTGCATCATGGGAAATGACAGGGCTAACCAATACCACTCCTCCCTGGAGTGGAGGCGTGGCCTAGTGGTTGGGGCAAGGTACTTCAGGTTGGAAGGTCAGGGGTTCAAATCCCACTAGAGTACAGCAATCTTGGGCCGGAAGGACTGGGGTTTCTAGTCCCACAGGTGTTCCTTGTGGTCTTGGGCAAGCCACTTAACCCTCCATAGCCCATGTTCCCTGTAAAATAGTTATCTCCAAGTTATAATGCCCTGTTCAATGTAATTTCAGTTTGTTCAATGTAAACTGCACTGATGCAGAATAGCACGGTATATAAGAGAATGTAAATAAATAAATACAGGCACACATAGGGGCATGTTTACTAAACTGCGGTAATGTCATTCGCGTTAGTTTCTGCAGTAAAGGTACAGATGCCCATATAAAGGCATGGGTGGGGCATCAGTATGGCAAGCCGTCTGGTAACACACGTTATAAAGCGCATTATAAGACACCTTATTAGGCACAGTACAAGGCACGTGCCTTAACTTGCCTTGTACTATGCCTAATAAGGTGCCTTAAAATCATCTGTAATACCTGAAGATTGGAGGGTCGCCAACGTAACACCAATTTTTAAAAAGGGTTCCAGGGGTGACCCGGGAAATTACAGACCGGTGAGCCTGACGTCAGTACCAGGGAAAATGGTAGAAACCATAATAAAGAACAAAATTATGCAGCATGTAGATAGTCATGGCCTAATGGGAGACAGCCAACATGGCTTTAGACAAGGAAGATCTTGTCTTACTAATCTGATATGTTTTTTTGAAGGTGTGCATAAACAGGTAGACAAAGGTGAGTCGGTTGATATAGTGTATCTGGACTTTCAGAAAGCTTTTGACAAAGTCCCCCATCAGAGACTTTTGGCGAAGCTAAAAAGTCATGGGATAGGAGGCAGTGTACTATTGTGGATCGGGAACTGGTTAAAAGATAGAAAGCAGAGGGTAGGGCTAAATGGCCAATATTCCCAATGGAAAAAGGTGAATAGTGGAGTACCCCAGGGATCTGTACTGGGTCCGCTGCTTTTTGACATATTCATAAATGACCTGGAAAAGGGAATAACTAGTGAGGTTATCAAAATTGCAGATGACACAAAACTGTTTAAAGTTGTTAAAACCCAAGAGGATTGTGGAAAACTGCAGGAGGATCTGGATAAATTGGAAGACTGGGCATCCAAATGGCAGATGAAATTTAATGTGGACAAGTGCAAAGTTATGCACCTAGGAAAGAACAACCCACACTATAGTTACACAATGCAAGGCTCCACATTAGAAACCACCACCCAGGAAAAAGATTTAGGAGTCATTGTGGATAACGTTAAAACCCTCCGCCCAGTGTGCAGCGGCGGCCAAGAAAGCAAATAGAATGCTAGGTATCATAAGGAAAGGGATGGAGAACAAAACAAAGGATATTATAATGCCTCTGTATCGCTCCATGGTACGACCGCACCTTGAATATTGTGTGCAATTCTGGTCACCGTATCTTAAAAAGGACATAGCGTTATTAGAAAAAGTACAGAGAAGAGCCACCAAATTGGTGAAGGGGATGGAAGGCTACTCCTATGAAGAGAGGCTAAGAAGGTTAGGACTCTTTAGCCTGGAGAAGAGACAGCTGAGGGGAGATATGATAGAGGTCTATAAATTAATGAATGGAGTGGAACGGATAAACGTGGATCAATTGTTTACGCTATCAGAGTATAGAAAGACTAGGGGACATGTAATGAAGCTACAGGGTAAACTATTTAAGACAAAAAAGAGAAAATATTTTTTCACACAACGTGTAATCAAACTCTGGAATCTGTTACCGGAGGATGTAGTAAGGGCTGTTAGTATAGCTGGGTTTAAAAAAGGTTTGGACAAGTTCCTGGAGGAAAGGTCCATAAACCACTATTAAAAAGGGACCCAGGATATCAATGCTTGACCCAGTACAAGCATTGTGGAACCTGTCTTTTGGGGATATTGCTAGGTACGTATAACCTAGATTGGCCACTGTTGGAAACAGGATACTGGGCTTGATGGACCTCGGTCTGACCCAGTATGGCATGTCTTATGTTCTTATGTGCCTTGTACTGTGCTTAATAAGGTGCCCTGTAACATGCCTTATAACATTCCTTGTACTGTGCCCAATAAGGTGCCTTGTAACGTGCCTTGTACTGTGCCTAATTAGGAGCCTTATAACGCTTTATACGGATTGCTGGCAACTGTGGTGAGGGTACTATGGTCTGGCAGTATGGATCTGCAAAGATATAACTGTCACAGGCAAGCAAAATATCTGCCTTGGACAGGGGGGAACTACAAGGAATTTAACCCATGATCTCCACCTAGAATGTCAGTGTACTAACCAGTAGGCTATACCTCTATGGCCTGTTGCACAGCAATGGCTGGATACAGAAGGACTGCAGGTCACTGCACAAACCATCTTCTTTGTGTGCCAGGATAGGATAACCCCACCAGCACCCATGATGCATTGCACATGCAGAACAGCGGCCTACATCTGACTACCAAATGGGGTCTGCATCTCTCCAGTACTGCAGCGTAGTAAGAAGGACTAACAGTACATGATACTGGCACAGAGTAGCTACGGACCATGCCATAGTTCAGGTTCCATGTTTACCCTGAGGGATAGGATGGGCGCCCAGCACTAGGTCCACAGTATATGTGGTGCTAGAGATAGGTTCTACTACACATCCCCAGCACTACCAGTGTGTGACAGGTGTTCCCAGCAGTGCAACTGAAGGTGCCTCTGTTCCAGCTGTTTTCTGCAGTCACAGGTGGCCCTGTGGGACTGGACACCACCTAGATTAGTGTTTACCTTGTGTCAAGGTCTGGTTGCCATAGGTACCTGTTATCAGGGCAGTGGGATGTCTAGAGTCGCATGAGAGAGATGTAGCACTGCCACTATGGGTCAAAGTGGTATGTGCTATATTCCACAAAGGGCCTTAATCACCCCTTTTGTATATGAGGGTGTGGTGGGACAGGTGCTTGCACCCTGCAGCATGGCTGCAGTACCAGCAACCACAGTCTTGCTGTCAGATGACAGCCCTCCAGGACTACTGGGCCAGTGCCATACCTGTGACCATTGCAGACCAGCAGTGATGCTTGGGGTAGGCTCAACTGCCCCCATGCCACAGTCTGCCATTCATGAACAGGCAGGCACAGTCAGACTGCACCTGCAGCATCCTGCAAGGTGCTCCCACCATACACAGGCAAACTGCAGACAGTCCACTAACCAGTCCATAGTGCATGCTCCTAGAGGTAGGATGCACAGCACAGACACCAAGCAGGTATCTCTGTTCTTGGACCACAAAACTGGGAACACACAGGTATCACTGGAAACAAACAATGTGTGTGGTACTATGTGGGAACATAGACATGCCATGGTCACTGCTCAGTCAGAGTGAGAGTGACCCTCCTCCCCAGCGTGACATGCTGTGGCCACCCTATCCATGCAGGTGGTGGTCGAGCACTGCAGTGTCCCAGCCATTGCCCTCCACCCTGTGCAGCTGTATCCTGGCCAATCCGCCCTGTCTGGGCCATACCCACAATACCTTGCTCCTCATTATGCACATTTGCAGGCTAATGCTGGAAGCAGTATGAGCAATGTGGGCTCAGTGAGGTGTTGGCAGACACAAAACAATGGAGAGACATATGCACACTCCCACACCTATCTCAGCATTGTGCAGAGATGGAGGTGGTTGACGACCCTTCCCGCTGCACTGGTCCTGATCACAGTGCCGACATTGCTAATCTGTGCAGGGGTAGTAGTAGTGCTCTGGTGATAACTGCAGCTCTGTGCTGGGGCCAACAGCCTGACACTCCATGAAGCTGTGGATAGTGGAGCCCTTGTGAGTGGGTGTCCATACCCCTGTGCAACACTGCTTTGGGGTTTGCCCATGTTGTTATTGTGGCTGCATTGTGGGCTAAAGCTATGGGGAGATGCTCTGCAGGATCCACAGATGGGAACTGAACCTCTGCTTTTGGACATGCTGGCTGAGTGCTGGCAGCAACATGCTGGACATGCTGGCAGCAACATAGTGGTCCCTGGGGCTATCTTTACATTCCTCGGCCAGACCTCTTCTGTTGCACTACACACCACATTCTGGTACAGGGCATGGCCTAGGTCCACTGCAGGTGGGTGCCACTGCTCCCTCCAGCACAATCACCCACCCACTCTGCCATGCCGCCATAACCATATGCTGCTGGTGCCGGTGGTGCACCATCCCAGGCCATCCAGGGGGCAGGTAGGCAGCTGCCTAAGGTGTGGGTTCTGGGGTAAGGGTGCCTACATAGATGTCCACGCTTCCCCAGGCATCGCCTGTCAATGTTATGCGCCCCTTGGGGTGCCTGCTGGGTAATGTCTCTTGGATGCGACACTGTAGGCCACAGACTCATGGGCATGTCTGACCCTGGTCAGTTGCTGTCTTGCTGGTTTCCATTTTCTGCATTCCTATGTGCTACATCGGCAACCGCCTAGTCCACCCTGTTCCCCAGTAGCCCCCACTGCATGTCCCGCCTGCAGCCCCCATGCCCCATTTGCACCATCACCATAGTGGCCTTTCATACCAGGGCACTATGCTGTTGGTGCAAATGTATCACTACTATCACTTTTCTGGGGCTCCCTGGCTATGCTGTACATTGCTGACACAGAACTGGTTTCTCTCTCTTGCAAATGTGTGCTAACGCCAGGTTTTCAGTTGCGTTAGGATTCAGCCCTTAATTTCTCTGCGTTAGTGTGAAAGGGGCCTCTCCTCGCCCACTCCCCGCCCATTGACCCCTTCTCTCCACCCTTTTCTGGAGTTACCGCGGCCGGGAACGTTAAGGCGCGTTATGTAACATTAAGGCACCTGAACGTTACATAACGCGCCTTAACGTAGCCGCTGCTACGTTACCGCAGTTTAGTAAACATACCCCATAGTAAATAGTTACCTTTTTGTTTACTTCAACATCCGTTGCTTGTACATAGTTCACTAAAGTTTAATTGTTAAAGTTAAGATGTACATAATTTAAGTGATGTTTAATGTAAAAACAGATATGTTACACTGTTTCTTTACCTGTTTTCTGTAAACCGCACCTGATCTTTGGAAGGTAGCGGTATATAAGCGACTGTTAAATAAATAAATAAATAAATAAATAGTCCCATTTGCAGTCCTAGTGGTAACCATGATCACTGGAGCATTGCTCAGTACCTGCATGTCTTGTATGATGGAGAAACAAGTGTGCATGGCCCCCTGGAGAGGGCAGGATGGTCTGCGATAAACCTTGTGGGTGATGAACGAGGTTTGAGTTAGGTGTATGTGCAAAAGTACTTATCTTGCTGTGTACAGTAGGTCCCAAGGGAATGCATGCCCTGCACATGTGCAGCCTCAGGGGTTAGTGCATACTGCAGCTCAGCGATATTGTTTGGAGGGAAAGGCATCTTGCCTCACATGTGGCTTGGCCTTTGAACGGGAGATTTATTCTGCTGCTGTGTGTCTGTTATGCAGGTTGCAGTACTCAGTGTCCAGTGCAGTCCTCAATACATGTGTACCACTGCAGGCAGGCCAGGCAAGCCCAAGGTGTGGTTTGCAACTGTCTCAGAATGTGCCAGCCAGGTTGCTTGAAGTCCTAGGTTTAGACCATTGCAGGCAGGGACCTGTATTCTGGTTTATTCTAGAGAGTGCTATAAAGCAAGCTGTGGAGGTATAGACTAATGGTTAGAGCACTGGCTAAATAAGAAAACAAACCAAGATTCAAATTCCACTTGTGCTCTTTGTGGCCTTGAGAAAGTCACTTCACCCTCATGGCAGTATACTTCCAAAAAATCCCAGGGGGTTTCTTTGACTGCAGGGCACACATTATTATTCTTTTTTTAGGTGTTATGATAGCACATTGAGTCTGCAGACATGCACATTGCAATCATCCCCATCTGACAACTTCTCCAGTGATAGTATTGCAGTCCAGATGGAATCCAAAGTGACCACTGGTGGCTTCACCAGGACATTGATACCGGCAAGGCTTAGGGGGCTCCACTCTTAACTCAGGGCCGATGGCAACAGTAGTAGAGATGCCATACTAGACGCCTTACCAGAAACGGCCAGCAGCGCTCCTGAACTCAGCAACTCTCCTGAAGTCTCCTACCTCAGTCGGGTGGGGCAGCCACCAGAGCAGCTGGTCAGCAGACGTGGGAGAGGTTCATATGGAGGAATGCGCTGCTTGGGGCTCAGACTAGAGTCTGAGGCTGAAAGGACTGCCTTGAAGTCAGCTCCAGCACTGCCCTTGTCAGGTTTCTTTTCAGCTCCAACTGCCATAAATTTTGTGATGAGCGGCTGATTAGAAGAAGGTTTCTCTCTGGATATTTCCCCTTCCCTATCGAAAAAAAAGGAAACAAGTCCAGGTAGGCAACAAAAACCCCCACTAGAACAGCTCTCATTCACAAGAGAGCAGCTGGAGCAGGCACACATGCAGCCGCCATGTTGGATTCTCCCTCCTGCCTACTTTTCTTATTGAAATAGTATGTCAAAAGTAAAGTATTATTCAAAAACTTATATTTCTTAAAGCTAGACAAAATGTTAATTTTAGAAATAGATCGGTGTTCTTTCACCTGCAAATGATAGGTGATCTATAATCTCTCCTGAAAAGGAGCACTACTACTGAAAAGCATTTCAGTCACAACATTTCTATACATGGTTATTTAGAAATATAACTTGGTAGACCTATCAACTTTACCCTTCTAAAAATGTGCTTGCTGTGTTGAAAAAATATGCATGATTGTTTGGCCAGAAAAGTACCTGAAGACTGGTGAATGGCCAATGTAACGCTCATTTTTAATAGGGATTCCAGGGGTGATCCGGGAAACTACAGACTGGTGAGCCTGACATCAGTACCGGGCAAAATGGTAGAAACCATTATAAAGAACAAAATTACTGAAAATGTGGAAAGTCATGGTTTAATGGGAGAAAGACAACATGGCTTTAACCAAGGAAGGTCTTGTCTTACTAATGTTATGTTTTTTTGAAGGTGTGAATAAACAGGTAGACAATGGTGAGTCAGTTCATATAATGTATCTAGATTTTCAGAAAGCCTTTGACAACGTCACTCATGAGAGACTCTTGGGGGCATGTTTACTAAATAATCTTTTAATATATATAACCAGGCAAAAAAATGACCTCAGATGTCACAACTCCACATTTAGTGATAAATCACTATATGGTGTTGGTAGACGCTTACATCACCGGTCAAAGCCTCCCTACCATCCTAAAATTTTTTTTAATTCAATTCACAATAAATATAGTACACCATAATTACCACTGGGAAAACATCTCTAGAATACCAACCAAACTAGAAATTTACCTAAAAAACAAACATGTACATTCTCACTTAATTACCATTCAATACCACATACATACAACCACTTTCACACTGGAAAACAGCGTCATATATCATATAATTGCAAGGCTAAACGTAGCCTAATACGGTCCAAGAGCGATACCTAAAAGCAAAATGAAAATCACTGCAGAATCTGAAAGCATTACGACAAGCAATAAATGCAAATAACTTAGCTTATAATGACGAATTTTCATCCAGCAAAGTCCCAGCTCTTCAACACACGCTGTTAACCAATTCCAATACCGACCGAAGAACCGGAGAGAGAGATATACAACTTAAGGCTCAAAAGTTGACCAAAGCTCTACAAAAGCTTTTGTGGCTGCAATGTGCCGTGCTGCAGATCCCCATCAGTGCTATTGTGTGTGATAGGTAGTTCCTGCAGACACACCTAGGATAAATCTGTGTCCTGTATTTCTCAGTCATGTCTAGCCCTTATGGGCTATGATGCACCCAGAATAGTGCATATCCTGTGTTGGTGCCATGGTTACATGATGTAAGTGAAAGGGGGTGTTTGGACCCATAGACAGATTATGTACCACCACACAACCCACCCTCTGGGGCTCAGGGTGGGAAACAGGATCTCCCACCAACAGATCCACATTCTACCTCCCTGCAATGGTGGCAGTAGAGGGGACCATCAACCCCAGTTCTGCTGTGGAACAGACACCCTACAGGGCAGTCAATGCAGATCTGTACACATCCATAAGGCACTGGCAGACAGACAGTAGGCCTAGAAATGCTCAGCTGCCCCCCACCACTATCTGATATTCTCCAGCAGCAAACCTCCAGCCACTGCACCCTGCAAGGCATTCCAGCAAAACACATAGTAGCTGCAGACAGTCTGCTAGCTAGTCCATAGTGCATGTTCCTGGAGAAAATGCATGTACCCAGAACTGGGACACCAGCATACACACCAAGCAGATAAAACAGTGATTGGATCCCAAAAAAGAACCCATAAACATCACATGAGAGAAATACTATATGGAACTATGGGGGAACCTAGTCATGCCGTGGTTACTGCTCAGTCAGGGTGAGAGTGACCTCCCAGCAGGACATGCTGTGGCCACCCTGTCCGTGCAGGTGGTGACCAGCACTACAATGTCTGAGCCATTGCCCTATGCTCTGTACAGATGAATCCAGGCCAGGCCACCCTATCCAGATTATTCCTACAGTACCTTGCTCCTCATTATGCACATTGGCAGGCCAATACTGGCAACAGTGCTAGCAGTGTGGGCTGTGGAGGGTGTTGGCAGCCACCACACACTGGATAGACAGACACACACTCCCCACACCTATACCGGCTCTGTGCAACTATAGAGGTGTTTGGCAGCCCTGGCCACCGCACCAGTCCTGGGCATAGTGCAGGCATGGCTATGGTATGCAATACTCTTGGGGTCACTCCCCAGGGTGGTAAACACTGTCAGACACAAGACCTGTAGCACACTCCACAGACATCAGAAAGGTTGCTATGATGCAGCTCACCCAGAAAATTGTACTTAACTTTGGAATTTCTATCTGCCAGTAATCATAGCAACCTTTTGATAGCTGTGTACCATATTCCCAGGTTTAGGGTGGCATTGCTACAGTATGCAAGTGCTAGTATTGGGAGATGCACGCAGGGCCCAACATCCTGCCTCTCCAGGAGGCATTGGATAATGGAGCCTGTGGGTGCGGGTGTGTTTGCCCCTGTTGGCCTCTGCTTTAGGGCAGAGGTTCCCGACTCCCGTCCTGGTGGGCCAGACACTGTTCGGGTTTTCATGCTGTCCCTCATGAATATGCATGAGATACATCTGCATACCATGGGCGCGGCGCATAGAAATGCAGCAAGGCATCTTTATTAGAGACAGCATGGAACCTGAATGGTGTTTGGCCCTCCAGGACTGCATTTCGGAGACTCTGCTCTAGGTAATGCACATGTTTATGGTGTCTGTGCTCTGTAGGGTAAAATGTAGGTGTTTTGGGCATGTTTACATCATCTGCAATAAAGGTTCTGTTTGTATTAGCACGTTTTAGTAGTGGGTAAAATATGGGGACTGGGTTGGCAGGAACCACAGCTGGGACTTGAACCTGTAACCTTTTGCTCCTGAACACACTGGTTGTGTGCACTGCAGCACCGTGTTGCCACAGAGACAGTGCATTCCCTAGTGCTACCATGACTGTTCGTCAGACAGGGCCTGTCTGTTGCAGTGCATGGCACCCACCTACACAGGGCTAGGCCACGGTCTGGTCTGGGCAGCTGCCACTGTCCCCTCCACCACCAGTATCCCTCTGCCACCATGCTGACATGCCCATCTGCTGGTGGTGCTGGTGGTGTGCAGTGTCAGTCCCTCCAGTGTGCGGGTAGGCGGCTGCGTATGGTGCGGGTTCTGGGGTAGGGGTGCCTGCATAGCTGTCCATGCTTCCCCCCAGCACCGCCTGCCAATGTTCCATGCCATTGGGGGGACCTGCTGGGTACTATCCCCTGTGACACTGTGGGAAGCACACTTGTGCCCATGTTGGGCCCGCAGCAGTTGCTGTCTGGCTGCTCTACTGTTTCAGCATTCCTATGAGCCAGCTAGGCATCAACCTAGTCCGCACTGTGAGTCAGCTGCACCGCAGCATGTGCCGCCTGCAACCCTCTGTGTCCCCTTTTCCAGCATCTGTCCAGTTGCCCGTTCTGACATGTCTGCCCTGCTGTTGCAGAACATGTGCACGCCATAGGAAACCTGGCCAATGGGGTCGGAAACCCTGCTCAGCGCAATTTTACTGTGGGCTCATTCACCTTGTATGGGGATGGAGCATAGACCCTTCCAAAATTCATATCTTATTTTTAGAGCTTTCTTGGGAGTGTGTTTTGATGTTTCCCATTGATATCACTATTGCCCAGCTTGGTTATGTTTTTTTTCCATTTTCTTCTGTTCATTTTCACTGTTTATTTGCCCTTTTGTTCCGTGCACATGTATCACACTTATCACTTTTTTGTAGGTTTCCCTGGTTTTGCTGTATATTGCTGACGGAAATGGTTTCTTTTCCCTTTAAATCGGCTCTAACGCCAGGGTTTCACTGGCGTTAGTTTTGAGCCTCGGATTTCACAGCATTAGTGTGCAGGGAGCCTCTCCCCTCCCACTCTCCGCCCATTGACCCTCTCTCTGTGCCCCTGGGGAGCCTTCCTCCGCCCTCCGGGAGCCTTTCTGCACCTTCAGCGCTCGTTTGCACTGCTGCACATGTTATCGCATGCTAAGGTACCTGTGCGCCCGATAAAGCGCCATTATTGTGTGATAAAGTACCTTATCACTCGATAACGTCGCAGAGCGCACATTAAGACGGTTTAGTAAACATACCCCTTGGTGAAGTTAAAAAGTCATGGGATAGGAGGCAGTGTACTATTGTGGATCAGGAACTGGTTAAAAGATAGAAAGCAGAGGGTTGTAGTAAATGGCCAATTCTCCCAATGGAGAAAGGTGAATAGTGGAGTACCTCAGGGATCTGTGCTGGGTCCGCTTTTTAACATATTCGTAAATGACCTGGAAATGGGAATAATGAGTGAAGTAGTCAAGTTTGCAGATGACACAAAATTATTCAAAGTTGTTAAAACCCAAGAGGATTGTGAAAAATTGAAAGAAGATCCTGATAAATTGGAAGATTAGATGTTTAAATGGCAGATGAAATTTAATGCGGACAAGTACAAAGTTATGCATCGAGGAAAGAACAACCCAAACTATGGTTACAGGTTGCAAGGTTCCATATTAGGAACCATCACTCAGGAAAAAGATTTAGGCATCATCATGGATAGTAAGTTGAAACCCTCCATCCAGTGTGCAGTGTCAGACAAGAAGGCAAATAGAATTGTAAAAAGTTATAACTGTTCTATGTAAAACAAGCTCTGCATTGTTAATTGTTGTTAAATGTACACCGCAACTGATCGCTGGAAGATGCGGTATATAAATAAGTGTTAAATAAAATAAATAAATAAATAAATAAATAAATGCTAGGAATCATAAGGAAAGGAATGGCAAATAAAACAAAGGATATCATAATGCCTCTGTATCATTCCATGGTGCAACTGCACCTTGAATATTGTGTGAAGTTCTGGTCGCCGTATCTTAAAAAGGATATAGCAGAATTAGAAAAGGTACAGAGAAGAGCCACAAAAAAACTAAAGGGGATGGAAGGATACCCCTATGAGAAGAAGCTTAAAAGGTTAGGGCTTTTCAACCTGGAAAAGAGATGGCTGAGGGGAGAAATGATAGAGGTCTATAAATTAATGAATGGAGTGGAATGGGTAAACGTAGATCAGTTGTTTAAGCCATCAAAAAGTAGAAAGACTAGGGGCATGTAATGAAGCTACAGCGTAAGAGATAATATTTTTTCATTCAACGTGTAATCAAACTTTGGAATTCGTTACTGGAGGATGTAGTAAAAACTGTTAGTGTAAATGGGTTTAAAAAAAGTTTGGACAAGTTCCTGGAGGAAAGGTCCATAAACCATTATTAAAGAGGACCCAGGTAATCCACAGCTTGCCGCAATACAAGCATCATGGAACTTGTGCTATTCCCATTTCCAAGTCATTTATGTACAAATGCCTAGAGTACTCCACTATTCACCTATCTCCAATGACAAAATTGGTCATTTAGACTTACTCTCTGCTTTCTATCTTTTACCAATTTCTGATCCACAATAGTAAACTGCCTCCAATCCCATGGTCAAAGGCTTTCTGAAAATTCAACCAACTCAACTCTGTCTACCTGTTTATTCACACCTCCAAAAAAATATAACAGATTCGTAAAACAAGACTTTCCTTGGCTAAATCCATGTTGGCCTTCTCCATTAAACCATGATTATGTACATGTTTAGTACTTTCATTCTTTATAATGGTTTCTACCATTTTGCCTGGTATTGAAGTCAGGTTTGCTGGTCTGTAGTTTCCGGGATCACTCCTGGAACCCTTTATAAAAATTGACGTTACATTGGCCGTTCTCCAATGTTCAGGTACTACAGATGATTTTAATGATAGTTCACAGATTATTAATAGTATGTCTGCAATCTCATCTTTCATTTCTTTCAACACCCTCAGATGTATACCATCTAGTCCAGGTAATTTACTACTCTTCCAGATTTATCGATATTTCTTTCAATTCTTCCAATATATCACCTTTAAATACCATTTCAGACATGCATAAGTTCCCTAGATCTTCTACAGTAAAGACTGAAGCAAAGAATTCTTTCAATCTCTCTGCTATTGCCTTGTCCTCCCTTTTACCCTTCTATCATCCAATGGTCCAAATGACTCTCTCACAGGTTTTTTGCTACTTATGTACTTTAAAAATGTTTTATTATGCATTTTTGCTTCCATGGTAATCTTCTTTTAAAATTCTCTCTTTGACTACCTTATCAATGCTTTGCATCTAACTTGCAAGTTCTTATGTTGTTTCCTGTTTTCGTCATTTGGCTACTTTTTCCATTTCTGGAAAGATGCTTTTTTGGCTACAACCGCTTCTCTAACCTCACCTTTAACCCATGCTAGCAGTCTTTTGGCCTTCCTTTCATTTTTCTTAAAGCGTGGAATATATCTAGTCTGGGCTTCCAAGATAGTATTTTTAAACAACGCCCATGCTTGATGTAAGTCTTTAATCTTTGCAGCTGCTCCTCTTATTTTTTTCTTAACTATTTTCCTCATTTTATCATAATCTCCCTTTTGGAAGTTAAAAGGTAGTACTGTGGATTTCCTTGCCATCCTTCTTCCATTTATTAAATCAAATGTGATCATGCTAAGATCAATATTGCTAAGTGGCCCCAACCAAATCCCGTGTTCCACTAAGGACTAGTCCAGAATAGCTTCCCCTCTTATTGGTTCATGAACCAGCTGCTCCAAGAAGCAGTCATTTATTTCATCTAGAAACTTTGGGGTATGTTTACTAAACCGTCCTAATGTTACCGGTGAAAAGTTTAGCGTTAACGTGAGCAATGCCATATAAAGAAGTGGGTGTTCCGGCGTCAAGGTAGCAATGACTGTTTAACGCGCGATAGAGGGTGCCTTGGCTCGTTATGCATGGTAACCTTAATATTGTGCCAGTGCTATTAGAATAGCTATAGAGGTGTAGCCCACTGGTTAATGCAATGACTACCAAGCCAGCAGTCATGGGTTTGATCCCTCAGAGATCTTATTTAATAAGGCTTTCTGAGGCAAACCCTTTTGCTGCCTATAACAGTCAGATACATCTCTACAATCTGTGCTGCCTGCATAAACACCCTCACCTCAGTGCCATCACCTAAGGTGCCCTATAGGGTGCCCTATAAGGCACCCCATAGGGCACATTATAAAGTGACCTGTCCACCAAGGTGCTGTATAATGTGCCCTATGGGGCGCCTTATAAGGCACTGAGGTGAGGGTGTTATTGATGGCAGCACAGATTGTAGAGATGTGTCTGACTGTTACAGGCCCAATCAACCAAATTCCAACATACATCTAACCCTGAACCTTTTCTTTTTGTCGGAGTCAGTCGTCAAAGTGAGCGGAATTTAACCACACACCACCGCAACATCTCCTTTTTTAAATTTATGAGTAAAACTTCACACTTAGCTCCAATAATGATCTTCCAAAGGAGAACATGCCAGAATATTATTATTTGGAAGATCATTATTGGAGCTAAGTGTGAAGTTTTACTTATAAATTAAAAAAAGGAGATGTTGCAGTGGTGTGTGGTTAAATTCCGCTCACTTTGACGACTGACTCCGACAAAAAGAAAAGGGGGAGGGGTAGGAGAGGGGAGGGGGGGAGGGGGAGGGGGAGGGGAGGAGGGGAGGGGGGGGGGAGGGGAGGGGGGAGGGGGAGGGGAGGGGGAGGAGGGGGGGAGGAGGAGGGGAGGGGAGAGGGGAGGGGGGAGGAGGAGGGGGGAAGGGGAGGGGAGGGGGGAGGGGAGAGGGGGTGGGGGGGAGGGGGAGGAGGAGGGGGGGAGGGGAGAGGGGAGGGGAGAAGGGGGTGGGGGAGGGGGAAGGGGGAAGGAGTGGGGGCGAGGAGGGGAGGGGAGGGGGGGCACCACACAACCCACCCTCTGGGGCTCAGGGTGGGAAATAGGATCACCCACCAATAGATCCACAGTCTACCTCCCTGCAATGGTAGCAGTAGAGGGGACCATCAACCCCAGTCCTGCTGGGGAACAGACAGAGCGGTACACATCCATAACACAATAGCAGACAGATGGCAGGCCTGGAAATGCTCAGCTGCCCCCCACCATTATCTGACATTCTCCAGCAGCAAGCCTCCAGCCGCTGCACCCTGCAAGGTGTTCCAGCAAGACACATACTAGCTGCAGACAGTCCGCCAGCTAGTCCATAGTGCATGGTCCTGGAAGAGATGCATGTACCCAGAATGGGGATGTCAGCATACACACCAAGCAGATAAGTTAGTGAGTGGGCCCCAAAATAAAACCCAAAAATATCACATGAGAAAAATGCTATATAGCACTATGGGGGAACCTAGCCATGCCATGGTCACTCCTCAGTCAGGGTGAGAGTGACCTCCCAGCAGGACATGCTATGGCCACCCTGTCCATGCAGGTGGTACCGGGCACTACAATGTCCGAGCCATTGCCCTATGCCCTGTGCAGATGCAGTCAGGCCAGGCCACCCTATCCAGGCTATTCCCACAGTACCTTGCTCCTCATTATGCACATTGGCAGGCCAATACTGGCAACAGTGCTAGCAGTGTGGGCTGTGGAGGGTGTTGGCAGCCACCACACACTGGATAGACAGACACACACTCCCCACACCTATGCCAGCATTGTGCAACTATAGAGGTGTTGGGCAGCCCAGGCCACCACACCAGTCCTGGGCACAGTGCAGGCATGGCTATGGTACGCAATACTGTAGGAGTCACCCCCCAGATTGGTAAACACTGTCAGACACAAGACCTGTAGCACACTCCACAGACATCAGAAAGGTTGCTATGATGCAGCTCACTCAGAAAATTGTACTTAACCTAGGAATTGCTATCTGCCAGTAATCATAGCAACCTTTTGATAGATGTGTACCATATTCCCAGGTTTAGGGTGGCATTACTAAGGTATGCAAGTGCTAGTATTGGGAGATGCACGCAGAGCCCAAAGTCCTGCCTCTCCAGGAGGCTTTGGATAATGGGGCCTGTGGGTGCGGGTGTGTCTGCCCCTGTTGGCTGCTGCTTTACGGCAGAGGTTCCCAACTCCAGTCCTGCGGTGCCAAACACTGTTTGGGTTTTCATTCTGTCCCTCATGAATATGCATGAGATACATCTGCATACCATGGGGGTGGCGCATAGAAATGCAGCACAGGCATCTTTATCAGAGGCAGCATGGAACCGGAATGGTGTTTGGCCCTGCAGGACTGCATTTGGGAAACTCTGCTCTAGGTAATGTGCATGTTTATGGTGTCTGTGCTCTGTAGGGTAAAATGTAGGTGTCTTGGGCATGTTTACGTCATCTGCAATAAAGGTTCTGTCTGTATTAGCATGTTGTAGTAGTGGGTAAAATATGGGGACTGGGTTGGCAGGAACCATAGCTGGGACTTGAACCTGTGACCCTGTGCTTCTGAATACACTGGTTTTGTGCACTGTACCACCTTGTTGTCACAGAGTCAGTACATTCCTTGGTGATACCATGACTGTTCGTCAGACAGGGCCCGTCTGTTGCTGTACACGGCACCCACCTACACAGGGCTAGGCCATGGTCTGCTCTGGGCAGCTGCCACTGCCCCCTCCACCACCAGTATCCCTCAGCCACCATGCTGACATGCCCTTCTGCTGGTGGTGCTGGTGGTGCGCAGTCTCAGGCCATCCAGTGTGCAGGTAGGCGGCTGCCTATGGTGCGGGTTCTGGGGTAGGGGTGCCTGCATAGACGTCCATGCTCCCCCCCCCAGCCCCGCCTGCCAATGTTCTGTGCCCTTGGGGGTAGCTGTTGGGTACTATCCCCTGTGACACTGTGGGAAACACAGTCGTGCTCATGTTGGGCCTTCAGCAGTTGCTCTCTGGCTGCTCTGCTGTTTCAGCATTCGTATGGGCCAGCTAGGCATCACCCTAGTCCGCACTGTGGCCCAGCTGCACCACAGCATGTGCCGCCTGCGGCCCTCTGTATCCCCTTTTCCGGAATCTGTCCAGTTGCCATTCTGACATGCCCGCCCTGATGTTGCGGGACATGTGCACGCCATAGGAACCCTGTCCGATGGAGTGGAAAACCCTGAGCAGCGCTATTTCACTGTGGGCTCATTCACCTTGTATGGGGAAGGAGTGTAGACCCTTCCACGATTTATATCTTTTCTATGGAGCTTTCTCGGGAGGGGGGGGGGGTTGATGTTTCTCATTAGTACCACTATTGGCCTGCTTGGTTATGGTTTTTTTCCAGTTTGTTGAGGTCATTTTCAGTGTTTATGTGCCCTTTTGTTCTGTGCACATGTATCACACATATCACTTTTTTTAGGTTTCCCTACCTAGGCTGTACATTGCTGACACTGAAATGGTTTCTCTCCCCTGTAATGTGCATTTAACGGCAGGTTTTCATTCGCGTTGGGATTTAGCTCTTCAGATCAGCGCGTTAGTGTGAAGGGAGCCTCTCCCTGCCCACTCTCCGCCCACTGACCCCTTCTCTCCACCTTCTGCAGTGTTTTAACGCGCCACGGAGCTTTATGATCGTTAACGCATCATAACGCGCGTTATGTAACGTTAACAATCGTTAGCGCGTCATAAAGCGGATTATGATGCGCTAACAATCGTTAATGTTACATTACACACGTTATTTACCGTTACTGCAGTTCAGTAAACATACTCCTAAGTTTGGTCTGTAGAGCTTCTTTTCCACACTTTTCTATGTCACTGGTACTAATCCATACCAAGACAGCCGACTACTTTCTTTGTCTAGTGGACTCCAACCAACCAGCTTCAACACTACACAATCAGTGAAAAAAGCAGTATGCTGTTGCTGCTCAGGGCAGGTAGGCCTCAGCCACATCCTCCTTAGATCAGGGTGAGAGGCCAGCAGCCCATAGGTATATGGCCCATGGCAGAGTTATGGCCCCTCAGGTGCATGTATTCACTGCTACATGCATCCTCATGCACAGGGGCCAAGGGTCAGATGGATCCTGTGCTGCCACTCTGTCATTTAGCCATGAAGTGCAGCACATAATTTGAATGTCCCTCCCCCCAATGTACGCTTCTGGCTCCAATTCTGCCTCTCAGGCAAGAACCGAGTGCAGCACAGAGCACAAGCCTTATCTGCTGACACCTCCACAGCACACAAGACCAGCAGACCTCTGAATCTATCCAATGCATTTGCAGATGTGAACAGCAGTCCAACAGGGCAGCTTTGCTGTGTCCATGGATGTTTGTCCACTGTCCCAGCAGGGTGACCACAGACCTGTAGGCCCTGGTGTTGAGGGTGTCAGGCTGGTGTGTTCTACTACTCTGTCAGCTGTATCATGCATCACCCCTAAAATGATAGCCTAGGCATGTGTCTTGCTATTCAGCTCCCATTCCCTATTGGCACCCTATTGTTTCAATGTGTTAGCCCTACTCCTGATCTTCATATTTCTTAACACTTGCATATGAACTGAGTGGGAGCATGGTGTGGGCAGCTAGTGCCTGGTCAGAGGCAAACATTAGCTGCCCCGCCCTAAAGAAGTAATTTCTCATATAGCTCGAGTAGCATGCCTGCCCCCGGCGCGTGCCGTGTCTCTGCCCAGTCTCCTCCTTCATCCTGCCTACTCATGCGTTGCTCTATTAGCACAGGAGTTTTAGCTCGGCGACATTTGCCATGTGCATCCCTTGTTGCCGTGTAGGCAAAACACATGCCAATCATAGAAAAAAAAAACATGGTAGCGCGGAGTGCACCTTAGTAAACATTGTGAAAAGATTTGAGCATCATATGTTATTAGCAAATGATTCGGGTTTGATGCTTTTCACAGTTTTTTGAAGTTGACTACTAATTTCTGTAAGGTAAATTGCTGGGTGAGCATTATTGATTATTAGGAAGCCTATTGCTCATTAACCTTTCTTGGGAAAAATAATAGGGAAAGTGTTGGCAACTCAGATGATTTCCTGGATATGCACTCAATGTCGGATGAAAACCAGTCAGGCTTTCATTGATATCATATTATGGAGACATTGCTGATTGCCTTACTGGATGATGTGCATAGACTATTGGATAAGGGTCAGTCAGGGTATTAATGCTTCTTGCTGTGTCAGTGGCTTTTGACACAGTACATCATAGTATCCTGATGGAAAGTTTAGCTAAGGTTGGTATTGGTGGGAGGATAATGCAATAGTGTACTTCTTTTTGAGAGATCATGGTTAGGTGGTTAAGGTACAGCTGTAGCATTCTTCTCCTTGGAGAGTGGCTGTGGGAGTTCCACAGAGGTCAATATTGTCACATTATTTGTTTAATTTGTTTATGTTGCCCTTCTGGATGGTTATGAGTGCTGCAGAATGGAAATTTATGTGTATGCAGATGATCTGTGCTCAAGGTGGTGTTCTCTTCAATCCTCTCTGTTGAGGGTAAAGGCCAAGGCAGAGAGGCTCACATCCTTGAGATGAATGCATGGCTGCGTGGATGGTGTCATCAAGAGCGTTTTGGTTTCCTGGACCATGGGATGCTGTTCCAAGGGTTGCAGAGCAGAGATGGCATCCATCTGTCCAAGAAAGGTCGACACGTCTTCACTAGGAGACTGGCTAATCTACAGAAGAGGGCTTTAAACTAGGTTCGTTGGAGATGGGTGAAGAAAGCCCCCAGGTAAGTGAAAAACCCAAGGTAAGTGAAACATTAAATACCTTTATGGAAATGGGTAAAAGAGGTAACATGGAAAGCAGTGTGTATAAATGCCCGTAGCATGAGAAATAAGATCACTGATGTTGAAGCTCTGGTGGGAGTGGCCAACTTGGATTTAGTGGCAGTTACAGAAACATGGTTCACAGAAAACCATAACTGGGATGTAACTATACCAGTATATACTTTATTCAGAAAGGACAAGGTAGGAAGAAGGGGAGGAGGAGTGGCACTATATGTAAAAAATAATATTAAAGCTTTGGAATTACAGAGCTTAAAAGGGAGAGAGGAGGCACTGTGGGTTAAACTAGAAAGAGGGAAAGAGAAATCTATTTGCATTGGCGTGATATATAGACGTCCCTCACAAGAGGAAGAGGTGGACAGAGAGTTAATTGAAGACATATGCAGCATTGCTAGGAAAGGGGAAATGCAACTGATAGGAGATTTCAATATGCCAGATGTTGACTGGCACATTTCTGCTGAAGTATCATCTAAAAGTAAGGAAATCTTAGATTCTCTACAGGGAGAACTATTCAGGCAATTGGTAACAGACCACACACGTGAAGAGGCCATACTGGACTTGGTGCTTACCAATGGTGAAAGTGTTTCTGATGTTATAGTGGGAGATCATTTTGCATCCAATGATCACCAGGTGGTGTGGTTCAGTATTAGGACTGGGCTGTTAGAATCCATTCAAAAGTGGGAGTCTTTGACTTTAGGAAAACTAACTTTGCCAGATGGGCCAATACCTCAGGGAGTCGTTAGCAGGATGGGAACAGCTGGGGGATATAGAAAAACAATGGGCAAAACTGAAAGAGGATATTTTAAGGGCAACCAACCTTTTTGTTAAAATGGTAAATAAAGGTAAAAGGAAAAGGAGACCACTATAGCTTTCAAAAGAAGTAGCTGAAAAGGTGAAGAAAAAGAGGGAGGCCTTCATGAAATACAAGAGATCACAGAGAGAGGAAGACAGGCATCTATATTTGGAAAACTTAGAGAAGCTAACGAAGTAGTCAGGAAAGCAAAGATTCAAAAAGAGGAGGAAATAGCCAATGCAATAAAATGGGGGGATAAGACATTTTTCAGATATGTTAGCGAAAAGAGGAAGGGCAAAAGTGGTATTGTCAGACTCAAGGGTGAAGGGGAGGAATATGTAGAAGCTGATGAGGATAAAGCGGAATTGCTTAACAAATATTTCTGTTCTGTGTTCACAGATGAAGAACCAGGAACAGGACCTCAGAAAACACCCACAAACAGGAACAGAAGCGAGGGGCATCTTGAACAATTTTCAGAAGACTCTGTTCGTGAGAAACTAGTTCAACTTAAAGTAGACAAAGCGATGGGACCGGATGGGATACACCCTAGAATACTGAGGGAACTTGGGGACGTTCTAGCAGCTCCATTGACTGACCTTTTCAATGCCTCGTTGGAGTCAGGAGTGGTGCCAAAGGACTGGAGAGAGGCTCATGTGGTGCTTTTACACAAAAGTGGAAGTATGGATGTGGTTGAAAACTACAGGCCGGTGAGTTTAACTTCAGTGATGAGTAAATTATTGGAAACGCTGCTGAAAGAGAAAATAGTGAGGTTTCTGGAGTCCAGCGGAATACAGGATCCGAGGCAGCATGGATTCACCAGAGGCAGGTCTTTTCAGACAAATCTGATTGATTTCTTTGACTGGGTGACCAGGGAGTTGGACCGAGGGAGAGCCCTAGATGTGGTGTATTTAGATTTCAGTAAAGCCTTTGACACTGTTCCTCACAGGCGACTTATAAACAAACTGAGCACCCTAGGGATGGACCCTAAAGTTACTGCTTGGGTTAGAAATTGGTTGAGCGGGAGGTGACAAAGAGTAAAGGTAAATGGAGCTAACTCTGAGGAGAAGGAAGTTACCAGTGGTGTGTCCCAGGGATCTGTCTTTGGTCCAATTTTTTTAACATCTTTGTTAGTGATATAGCGGAAGGGCTGTCAGGTAAGGTTTGCCTCTTTGCGGATGATACCAGAATCTGCAATAGAGTAGACACCCAGGAAGGTGTAGATAATATGAGGAGGGATCTAGCTAAGCTTGAAAAATGGTCTAGAATTTGGCAGCTGGGATTTAATGTTAAAAAAATATAAGGTCATGCATTTGGGCTGCAGCAATCCAAGGGAGCAATATAGTATAGGAGGGGAAGTACTCTTGTCCACTAAAGAGAAGCGGGACCTAGGCGTGGTTGTGTCTGATGATCTTAAAGTAGCTAAACTGGTAGAAAAGGCGACAGCAAAAGCTAGAAGGATGCTTGGGTGCATATGGAGAGGAATGGCTAGCAGAAAAAAGGAGGTGATAGTGCCTCTGTATAAGTCTTTGCTGCGACCTCATTTGAAGTATAGTGTGCAATTCTGGAGACTGCACCTTCAAAAGGTTATAAACAGGATGGAGTCAGTACAGAAGGTGGCTACTAAAATGGTTAGTGGTCTTCATTATAAAGCATATGAGGACAGACTTAAGGATCTTAATATGTACACCTTAGAGGAAAGGCGGGATAGAGGTGATATGATTGAGATGTTTAAATACCTCCGTGGCATAAATGCACAGGGGGAGAGCCTCTTTTGATTTAAAGCAAGCTCTGCTATGAGGGGACATAGGATGAGGGTGAAAGGGGGTAGATTCAGGAGTGATATGCGGAAATATTTCTTTACGGAAAGAGTGGTGGATCCATGGAATAGTCTTCCAGTGGAGATGGTAGTGATGAGGACAATATCTGAATTCAAAGAAGTATGGGACAAACACAGAGGATCTCTAAAGGAAAAAAGTGGAATGTTGTAGTGATTGATATGGAAGGACAGACTAGATAGGACATGTGGTCTTTTTCTGTCATCATGTTGCTATCTTTAAGTATTCATACAAGTGTCAACTATCGAGGATGCAGGAGAGTTACTTAATCAAATGCTGGTGCAAGTTTTAACTGCTTAAGACTGAAATAAATATAAGGAAGAGAGAGCTGCTCTAGATAGCTGAGGGTGATATTTCCAAGATTACTCCCTAGAGCGAGCAGCTTACTGCATTGGAGCTTAGAGGGCTATGTTGGGGAGATAAGGTGTGTGGCTACAAGATCATATTTCAAGGATGGTGTATGCCTCCTTTTCAATCCTGCAGATGATTCGACAGTTAAGAGTCTCTGTCAGAAGATCATTTAGTGGCAGTTACTTGTGTTTGGACTACTGCAATGTGTTACTGATAGGAGTAGCTATGAAGGATTATCAACACTAGTAGTTAGTTCAAAACATGGTAGCAAAATTGGTAAAGAGGATTCATAAATTTGATTATGCAGCCCCTGTACTGGTTGACCTACACTGGCTGCCTTTCAAATTCAGTTTAAGATTTTGTAATTGGTGTTATTGGTGTTCAAGTCCTGATGTTAAGGAATACTATTCCTTGGGGCACCAAGGGCAGAATGAGATTTAGGACATTTTAGACAAGGTTTGAAGACATTTATTTTGTTCAGCCTTTGGAGGATGATACCATTTAAGGGGTAGGGGGCAATGTATTTCTGTATTTGTATACTGTTGATCTGATTTTGTCTTCTATGGGTAGTGCATCTAATTTTATGTATTTTAATTTTTGTTGTAAGCTACTATGAGCTTCTCGGATACATGGTTTATAAATATGTACAAATAAATTAATAAATACAAGCAGAGCCATTACTGATTTAGCCCATTGCTTGCAGAGAGAGGTAATTCAAATTTCTTATGGGCTAGATTCACTAAAAGCATTACCACATTACCTTGTGCTAACATGGATTAATATGTGTTATTTACCACAGGTCCCATTTTATATAATGGGACCTATTATCTAATGGCAAGATAGAAGACCATCGCAAAAGAGGAAGGCCAGCAATGAGATGATTCGATACGATAACATCAGCTATGGGTACCGGTCTATCAACAATGAACTGCCTGACTGAAGACAAACACATTTTAGGACAACTCTTCAGAGGGTTGCCATGAGTCAACACCGACTCGATGGTACTTAACAACAAACACAACATTATCTAATAACACACATGAGTGACATTTGCTCTCCCTCACACGGTAGTGTGCTTTAGTAAATCTAGCCATGGGTTCTCTAAGGAAAAGCAAGACTATGGGGTATGTTTACTAAACTGCGGTAAATGGGTATAACGCGTGTTGTACGACGTTAACGATCGTTAGCGCGTGATACCGTGCGCTGTAGCGCTTTAACGATCGTAAACGTGCTACAGCGCGCGATATCACTTGCTAACGCGCGTGATGCTCCGAGGCGCGGTAAAACAATGCAGAAGGCGGAGAGAGGGCGGAGAGAAGGGATCAATGGGCGGAGAGTGGGCGGGGAGAGGCTCCCATTACACTAACGCGCTGAATTTCAGAGCTGAATTCCAACGCGAATGAAAACCTGCCGTTAAATGCACTTTAAAGGGGAGAGAAACCATTTAACTGTCAGCAATGTACAGCCTAGGCAGGGAAACCAAAAAAAGGTGATACGTGTGATACATGTGCACAGAACAAAAGGGCACAGAAACACTGAAAATGACCCCAACAAACTGGAAAAAAACAACAACCAAGCTGGCCAATAATGGTAGCAATGAGAAACATCAAACCCCCCCCCCCCCCGAGTAAGCTCCATTAAACAGATATTTATTTAGTTATTTATGTTATTTATTTATTTATAAATCGCGGAAGGGTCCATACCCCATCCCCATACAAGGTGCATGCGCCCACAGTGAAATAGCACTGCCCAGGGACCTCCCCACAATCGGACAGAGTTCCTATGGCATGCACATGTCCCGCAACATCAGGGCGGGCATGTTGGAATGGGCAACCGGTCAGATACTGGAGAAGGGGATACAGAGGGCTGCAGCTGGGCCACAGTGGGGACTAGGGTGATGCCTAGCTGGCCCATAGGAATGTTGAAACAGTAGAGCAGCCAGACAGCAACTGCTGAGGGCCCAACATGTGCAAGGTGTGCTTCCCACAGTGTCACAGGGAATAGTACCCAGCAGGTACCCCCAATGGCACGGAACAGTGGCAGGCGGTGCTGGTGGAAAGCATGGGCAGCTATGCGGGCACCCCCACCCCAGAACACGCACCATAGGCAGCCGCCTACCTTCACACTGGATGGCCTGAGACTGCGCACCGCCAGCTCCACCAGCATAAGGGCATGTCAGCATGGTGGCTGAGGGATACTGGTGGTGGAGGGGGCAGTGGCAGCTGCCCAGAGCAGACCGTGGCCTAGCCCCCCTCACGTGGGTGCAGTGTGCTCCAACAGACAGGCCCTGGCTGACCAACAGTCATGGTACCACCAGGGAACGCACCAGCTCTGTGAGAACATGGTGGTGCAGTGCACAGAACCAGTGTATTCAGAAACAGAGGGTCACAGGTTCAAGGCCCAGCTATGGTATTCACCAAACCAGTCCTCATATTTTACCCACTACTATAACGGGCTAATACAGACAGAACCGGTCTTGCAGATGATGTAAACATGCTCAAAACACCTACATTTTACCCTACAGGGCACAGACACCATAAACATGCACATTACCTAGAGCAGAACCTCCCAAATGCAGTCCTGGAGGGCCAAACACCATTCAGGTTCCATGCTGCCTCTGATAAAGATGCCTGTACTGCATTTCTATGCGCCACCCCCATGGTATGCAGATGTATCTCATGCATAGTCATGAGGGACAGCATGAAAACCCGAACAGTGTTTTGCACCGCAGGAATGGAGTTGGGAACCTCTGCCGTAAAGCAGCAGCCAACAGGGGCAGACATACCCGCACCCACAGGCCCCATTATCCAAAGCCTCCTGGAGAGGCAGGACCTTGGGCTCTGCATGCATCTCCCAATACTAGCACTTGCATACCTTAGTAATGCCACCATAAACCTGGGAATATGGTACACATCTATCAAAAGGTTGCTATGATTACTGGCAGATAGCAATTCCTAGGTTACAATTTTCGGAGTGAGCTGCATCATAGCAACCTTTCTGATGTCTGTGGAGTGTGCTACAGGTCTTGTGTCTGACAGTGTTTACCAATCTGGGGAGTGACTCCTACAGTATTGCATACCATAGCCATGCCTGCACTGTGCCCAGGACTGGTGTGGTGGCCTGGGCTGTCCAACACCTCTATAGTTGCACAATGCTGGCATAGGTGTGGGGAGTGTGTGTCTGTCCATCCAGTATGTGGTGGCTTCCAACACCCTCCACAGCCCACACTGCTAGCACTGTTGCCAGTATTGGCCTGCCAATGTGCATAATGAGCAGCAAGGTACCGTGGGAATAGCGTGGATAGGGTGGCCTGGCCCGTCCGCATCTGCACAGGGCATAGGGCAATGGCCGGACATTGTAGTGCCCGGTACCACCTGCACGGACAGGGTGGCCATAGCATGTCCTGCTGGGAGGTCACTCTCACCCTGACTAAGCAGTGACCATGGCATGGCTAGGTTCCACCATAGTGCTATATAGCATGTCTCTTATGTGATGTCTATGGGTTTCCTTTTGGGGCCCCCCACACTAACTTATCTGCTTGGTGTATATGCTGATATCCCCATTCTGGGTACATGCATTTTCTCCAGGACCATGCATTCTGGACTAGCTGGCGGACTGTCTGCAGCTGATATGTGTCTTGTTGGAACACTGTGCAGTGGCTGGAGGCTTGCTTCTGGAGAATGTCAGATAAGGGTGGGGGGCAGCTGAGCATTTCCAGACCTGCTTTCTGTTTGCTCATGCTGTATGGGTGTGTACTGCTCTGCATTGCCTGCCCTGTAGGGTGTTTGATCCCGTGTGGGACTGGGGTGATGGTCTCCTCTACTGTCACCATTGCAGGGGGTTGAAGGTGGATCTGTGGGCGGGAGATCCTGTCCCCCACCCTGAGCCCCAGAGGGTGCGTTGGGTGATGGTATGTAATCTCCCTGGTAACCACAACTGAATGTGGGTGTGGGGCCGTGCAGTCCTCCTGTAGCCAGTCATGGGTTTATTAGCAGCTCTGGCCCACTGATTACTTCACTACCCACGGAGCCAGTGGTCATAGGTTCACAACCCACAGTGGGGTGCATTGATAGGGCTGTCTTAGGCATTGTCTATGTTTACTGTATATTAGTGCTGCCAGCAGAACCACTCTTAGGGTACTGTCACCTTAGGGTAGCTCAAGGGGCGCCTTATAAGGCGTCCTATTGAGCGCCTTATATGGTGCCCTAAAGGGCACGATTTACATGGTGCCCAATAGGGCGTGCATTACGCCGCGCCCTATGGGGCGCACATTACACTTCGCCCTATATTATATGCATTATATGCCATTTGAAAGGAATATTTAGGCGCTCCCTATAGGGCGAGCCTTACACTTCGCCTTATAGGGAGCGCCTACATATTCCTGTCGACAGGTATATAATATATAATATATACTACATAATATATAGTACCATGTTGGCACATATTTCGTAGGAAGGGTACACTTTTCCTGACATATGCAAACTGTAACCCGCCTGCAGATTAAAATATTATAGTTGGCTTTCAAAGGGTTACACAGGATGCCTCAGCCAGCCTTGCTCATTAGGCACACTGGGGATTCGAACACATGACTCCTTTACCATCAGTCTGTGTGGTAACCATTGTGCTACTGCTTTGTCTCTGGTTTTGGGTGTCTGTGCGCTGTCTTACGCTTGCGCGCGCTGTAACGATCGTTGCTGCACCGCACGTAATACCGCGTGCAACGGCGCGTTATCAGATACGATGTCCCGCCCATGTCCTTTTTTGGCTTTCCTTCCACTAACGCGGCTCCTAACGCGAATTGCACTAACGCAGTTTAGTAAACATACCCCTATATCGTAGGGTCACCCTACTTGTATTCTATAGTGATTCCAGTGCACAGAACATTACTGAAAAGGAGAGAACAGACCACAATCCCTCAACTTCTCCCTTGTACATAGACTAGTCTAGTACCCAGAGCCCAATTCCTCAGAAACCCAGTGCTCCCTTTTGATAGCTTGGCAGAAAAGAAGGTCCTCAACCCTAAGGCCAGTTGGAACCTGAGACAGCAAGCGTTGCTCTCTTTGCTTTAGGGCAGCAGAAGAGAGGCAAAAGACAACTTTCTTTGACCTCTCTTATAATCTAAAGTGGCTTGTGCTTCTTTAAAACATATTTTCCCGTTTTTCTGGCATTTTTTCATGTTTGTATGACCTATTCATTTTTCAGGCACATATCGCATGTGTGCAAGAGCTTAAAATGTTTGCAGTTGTATCTGTGCTAATTCATAGGTATGCATGTGCGCAAGTATGCATGGTGCCCTAATTAACCGAATGCACGCTCACAGATACACACCCCTACATCAAAAACTCCTCTTCTGGCACCAGTTTCAGTGGGGGGGGGGGGGGGGGCATTCCAACATTTTAGCATTCTAATCTGCCAGGGCACATTAAGCCATCAGCCACTGAGACAATATTGTTAGTGGATTTCTTGATCCCTGTCATTTGGCTCCCCTATTTTCTTGACCCCAAATAGTTTGGTTCTTGATAATGTGCCTGGCGTTGGGGCATTTCATGACATATGTCCAGCACTGGAAAAAGATGTTGCCTATGTTTGCAATGGATGGAAGATTTTTGCTGATAGAATGGTAAGAGGACTTTTCCTGGCTCAGTAGGGCACACGGGAAGGAATGTGGTCTAGAGCAGGGGTCTCAAACTCCAGGCCTGGTTTTCATGGTATCCTTAATAAATATGCATGAGATATATTTGCATGCACTGCCCCATTGTATGCAAATATATCTCATGCATATTCATTAGGGATGCCCTGAAAACCTGACTGGTTTGCGGCCCCCCAGGACTGGAGTTTGAGACCCCTGGTCTAGAGGATAGCTCAGAACACCATCAGTCATCCATCATACCTAAGATTTTTAACAGAGACTGCTGGCACAGACCTGAAATTTTATTGTAGCATGAGCTTTGAAGACAAGAGCCCACTACAACAATTTTCATCAATCAGGGGTTCTCAACCCTGTCCTCGGGACCCACCTAGCCAGTCGGGTTTTCAGGATAACCACAATGAATATGTATGAGAGAGATTTGCATACACTGCCTCCATTATATGCAAATGTATCCCATGCATATTCATTGTGGTTATCCTGAAAACCCGACTGGCTAGGTGGGTCCCGAGGACAGGGTTGAGAACCCCTGCATGTTCGGTATACTTAACCTCCTTCCCAGAAAGTCTCAAAATAAGAATCATTCATTCCGCAGTTCCTCATTACCTCTCCTCTCTTTTCTCTCCCTACACCCCTCCTCAGAAACTCTGCTCATCAGGCAAAACACTTTTAACTGTGTTCTTTTCTCCTGCCAAGCCTAGACTCCATTATTTCTACCTTGTTGCACTGTATGCCTGGACCAGACCGCGTGAATCAGTGCCTCATTTTCCACCTCTGGTCCCATTCAAATCTAGGCTAAAAACCCACCTCTTTGAGGCTGTTTTCGGATCCTGACCCCTTATTCTCCTCTTTAACACTCATGTGTGTTTAATCATTTCCCTAAAGACTTGCCCTAGTCTCCTGTTTGTTCTACTCATCTGTCTTGAAGAGACTGTAAGTTCTGTGGGGCAGGAACTGTCTCTTGCGTTTATGTGTATAGCGCTATGTATGCCTGGTAGCGCTACCGAAATATTAAGCAGCAGTAATAGTAGGAATCCTTCTGCTCTTACAGTCCCATGTCTTGCAAACTACAAAACAAACAAACCATGTGGCGCTCTCTGCTTTAACTGTGAACATGGAAGCAGTAAAAATATTTGGAGACACTTTAAAGCCATTAAGTTACAAACCTTAGTTTCCACCTTAAGTCTTTTTCTTGCTGTACAGTTGCACAGCCTCCGGTGCTGCTGACTACCTGCCAAATATCTATCAGAGAGTGATTTATGATACGTGATATGTTCTCCAAAGCAACTGGGGACTGTTTGCTTGAAACATGAGAAAGGAGAGGACTTGTGCTCTCAGAACCCTGGCCATAAGTTTCTGTTTGGTTTCTGAGAGAACATACCATACAAAGATGCTATGTTTTGCATGACAAAAAGTGTTCTTTGGAAAGCAGCACAAATCTGTTTCACCTTATAAACCTTTTGTTTCCTTATGTGTCGACTTCTGTAGTTCTACTGTTGCCTATCATGAGTGAACATAAGGGCTATGTTCTGGGAATTAAAATATCTATGCTTTGGAATCCAAGGCTTAAATTTCTTTCAGCTGTGACTAAGAATATGGTATGATTGTTACTGTTTTCTGTTTCTGCAAATCAGTTTCCTTTGCAGCTGTGAAGAAATATTTTCTCCTTGAATGCTTTTGGAGTACACTACATGATGACCATGTAAAGTGTTACTGTCATTAAGTCCGCCTACGGCTGGGAAGAAGAAAGCATATTTTGTATCTTAATGCCATGGTATTTCCGAAGTAAAGAATATGGTCGCATAGAAGAAATGTCTGTGGTCCCTTCGTTGAGGGATTATGTATGTTTATAGGAAGGGCAGTCTACCAACATGCTTACACACTTGAAGATACCCAGAAAGTACACAGTGGTCTCCAACTAGAGTAAATTCAATTATAACAAACATTGATTGTGACAAGTTGAAGGTCCAATGTTACCACAACAATCATATCATCATATTCAATGGCATGGTCTCACTATACCCTTTAAACAGATAAATATCCATTTACACTTTTACGTATTTGCAGTGTCGGATGTCCATCTAAGAGAGGTAATTACTAAATCACTTCATGGGAATGTGGCATGTGTTTTGATAAATGGCCAAAGCATGCATCTTTTGCCCTTAACGCATGCTTAGACAGCATAATGCAGGCAAGATAATGAGATGCAAAGCATGCAAAGTGCCTCATTGTTATGCAAATTGCATAATGCACTTTGTGTTTAACCTTGTAAACTGCACTATCCATGGAAAGATAATACCAGCTTTGAGTTTATTTGGCAGCTTGACCTCTAGAAGTAATTCCAAGAGACTACTGTTATGGGGCGAGAGGTGCCATTTTGAGCTCAGCAGCCAATGAGAAGGAGCAACTGGGGTGTTCTACCAGGGAACCTCCCTGGGAGGTGCTGGGGGGTGTTGAGGTGGAGGAGTGGGAGGTAGGGGGATTTATTTCATCACTGGCCCCTTTAAAATACAGTAGGCAAAATTTAGGGCCTGCTAACTTGGTGCTACAGCAGCTGGGAATGAGCCATGTCCCCAGATGCAGCAACCTAAGAGGGAATTTACCGTAGAAGTTACTAACATGCGGTACTGAGGTGCCACAGTTTGGTGACTCCCATGGTAAATTGTGCTGTGGTAAAATGCATTATTTTACTGCAGTTTAGTAATTACCCCTCTAAGTGCCACTTTGAAAAGGCAAGCAGAACTTTAAACGAACAGTTTTCTTTTTAAAAGCTATAAGTGGGATTTTAGAAGGGGCGTCTACGAAGAATCTTGGATATCCAGAGCAGAACGTCGAAAAGTCCGGGAGAGTTGCAGCAGTGAAGGGAGGCACATATAAAACACAGTGGAGGAGTGGCCTAGTGGCTGGGGCAAAGTACTTCAGGCCAGAAGGTTGGGGGTTCAAATCCCACTAGAGGACAGCAACCTTGGGCCAGAAGGGCTGGGGTTTCTAGTCCCACAGGTGCTCCTTGTGGTCTTGGGCAAGCCACTTAACTCTCCATTGCCTATGCTCCCTGTAAGTAATAGAGTATGTCTCATATCCCCCAATTGTGTTGTGACCACTTTGATTGAAGGATAAGGTGGTATACAAAACTGTCTAAATAAGTACCTTCTGAAAAATGAATGTCCCAGTTACTGGTCCTGGAGATAGGCTCTATGAAGCTAGCAAGGCCAGCTATGTGTACAGGTGTAGAGCATTGCACAAACGCAGAAGTCCCTGAACTGCTGCCTGCAGATCCAGGTACTTGGACATGCCAGCATGGGTGTTTCAGAAGGGGGCAACTAGGTTATGAGATTTGCACATCCCAGCCTTCCATCTCAGACATGTGGCAGCAGGCTAGTAAAATGTTTACAATAAGTACTTACATGCAGGTTTCACTGGTCAGGCAATAAAAGCACGAGTTGCTGTGCCTCCTGAAGCGTGGTAGCCATGAAGCAAGCACTTTTTTGCCCTTTATTCATGGTCTGGAGGTGGTATGGGCATGGACGCCTCAGTATCCAGGGCCTGACATGCTTGTACCTCCTCCCCACCCAAATGCTACATGAACATGCCCATACCGGGGACATCTATATACTCAGGCCCCGATTTTCATTTAGGCAGGCTATGCCCCGCGTCAGCGCACAGCCCGCCCCCGACCCCCTTAACCCAGATTCTCATTTCTGCAGTGACGGAAGTGAAAATCTGGGTCACACCGCACATGCCGGCAGCCACTGAGGCTAAGCGCGTCGCGGCGATTTTTGATGCTGGCCATTTAGCCCCAGTGCCTTAAAGATAGGTGAGGGTTTTCTTCATCTATCTTTAAGGTGCAGAGCGTTAAGCGGGCAGCATCGAAAATTGCTGCTACCCGCTTACTTCCGTTCCCTGCTTCTGCTCCGCCGCGGAATGCTCCAAACATGTCCTGACGCTAAGTGGATAGAATCTGGGTGCGTTAAGGACTTAACTGGGATTTTCCAAAGGCACTACCTGTGCAGGGTAAGATGAACTGGGTAACATGAACTGTTACCCATGAAAACATGAACTGTTACCCATGAAACTGTCTTTGAAAATCAGACCCTCAGTTTCTAAAGTGGGTCCAGGAACGTCTTTGTGATTTGCATGTCTGAATGCCCATCTTCAGACTTCCAAATCACAAATAGAGCTTCTAAAATATCCTCCCCTCCCCCCAATACTTCCTACTTACTCATTAGCCCTTAGCTCGGTAATTTATTCTTACAGCAGCTGAATTTTGCTGCTGAACATGACTTTTTTTCACTGCTTTCATCCTTCCAAAAACCGTACTCCTTTTGCAGATGGACAATTTTGGAAATCGAATGGTCATAGCTATCTGCGTCACCTCCACAAATAATTGTTATAAAAGTATAGGGTTGGTGCTGTTGCCAACCAGACAAATGCTTTTGAATATTTGCCACATGAGATCAGGGTCTCTCATTGCTCCCAAAGGGATTCCTATTTGTCTGTAAAGTAAAAGACAAGGAAACTATTTACTAAGCTGAGCTAGTTGTCAAGTGTGTGAATTGCTGCATGCTAACAGTGCAGGTCTATGCTAGCAGTTAACACACATTAATTTGACTTTCAAACAACTAATACTTTTAAACAATGTTGCAGCACAGAATGGGCGGGGGCTGCGCCTTACTGTTAACATAAGTATTGTTAATGTGTGCTGACTTGTCGTAGATAATGTTAATTAACACTAGTTCAAAAGGTATAACAAGCTGCATCAAACATTTATCTGTTGTGTAGTTAACCTAAGGTAGTGACTTTCTCTGCATGCACAGCAGACCTCTGAAAACTGCTGAGACTACCCATGACAGTTAGCACAAACTGTTTGCAGATACAGGACATTAATTTTGGCAATTACCACACAAAAACTGCTAAATCTTACACTCTTTACTAAACAAGTGCCAAAGAACTAGGAGTAGCCCAGACAGGGCAGTTTGTTTTCAAACCGGATCCTTTTGAGGTTGTATCTGTTTTCATTTTTCTAATATAGGCATTATTCAAGATATTACTGTACATGGGATTTCAAGAGCACATAGAATCTTTCTTCAGATGTGGCCATTCCCTCACAATAAAGGTTCCGATACAGGACATGCAAGCTTGTCTGCAATGAGAACTTTGGTGAAATCACTTAGCAAAAGTGGGCCTTGTACAGAAAGTGCAAAATACCCACAAATGAACAAAAATGGTTTGCTCCCAAATGTGGAGTGATTTTGCAAAAGTGGGCTCCCCAGTAGTAAATGTTTATGGGTAATGCGATACACACAAAAGTTTATTTAAATGCAGCACTAATAAGCAGCTGCAATGCAAAATCATTCATGTATAATTTTGCAAAAATGGGTACTTGACAAGCCCCTTTTTTGCAAGAAAAAGGTAAATGACACCTTAGTGAGGGATCACTATCTTATTGCAGAGGGCCGAGGAGCTTGGTTTCATGTGCCTGAAAAAGCAGCAGCCATATTTAAAGGAGCTCGTGTGACCCCGTTGATTCCCATAGAGTATCAGAAACTTCATGGTCAGATGGACTCATCAAACAAGTCCCAGCCCATAATGGCCTCAGATATCCAGAATCCTTGAGCCTAATGGCAGTTCTGCCTCCTTGTTAAGCCCAGCCTTTTTGGTCAAAAGCTCCTCCTGACCTTTACTCTGATATCTCATTTGTACATGCCTCATTAAGCGAGTTGTAACTCCCGCCAGTGCTATTTTATAATATCGATCTGCAACCTTTGAGAAGACTGATAAGACAGGAGGGGATTAGTTGCCTTTGTTAAGCCGATGATATTAAGATTGATTTATTTATTTGCATACCTTCACAGCTTTTAGTGCATTATAACATCACAAGGGAAATATAGTAACTGTGGACCGTCATAGCTCACTAGTGAACTACGACAATATATATAATAAAGAAAAACATCCATCACATCACAATGTAAAGAAATGTGACAAGATAAAAACAAAGAGGAAGAACTGATGGATATGTTCTAGATGAGAGAATATTATACCAGCCTATGGCTAATGTTTACAATAGCCAAGTAGACCTCTATGTCCAGTTCCAGGCTGAGTTGACCCCCTTGAATCATATACTGTAAGCTAGGAAGAAAAGCCAGTTCTTTACTGCAGTATTGAACTATGATGCTTCGGAGGTAACCAGGCACTGATTTTCAGACTATTGCTGTTAAGTGCTGTTGAGAGTCATTGTCGACTCATGGTAACCCTCTGGATAGTTGTCCTAAACTGTGTTCGGTCTTCAGTCAGGTGGCTCATAGTTGATAGAGTGGCATCTATAGCTGCTGTTATTGTATTGATCCATCTCATTGCTGGTCTTCCTCTTTTGCATTGACCTTCAACCTTGCCAAGCATATCTTTCTCTAATGATCTCTCTCTTCGCATGATGTGTCCAAAGTATGAAAGTCAAAGTCTTGTCATCTGAATTTCTAAAGAAAGCTGAGGTTTGATCTCCACTAGTACTGACTGGTTTGTTCTTCGGGTAGTCCATGGTATACACAGTATTCTTCGCCAGAACCATAATCTGAAAGCAACAATTTTCTTTCTGTCTTTTTCATTGTCCAGTTTTCACATCCATATGACGTTATTGAAAATACCATGGCTTGGACAAGTCAAATCTTTGCATGGAGAGAGACATCTCTGCTCTTGAGACTCTTGTCTAGGTCCTTCATAGCCATTCTACCAAGAACAATGTGTCATTGAATTTCTTGACTGCTTGTCATTTCTTTATTGATTTTTGATTCAAGCAGGTTAAAGTTGTCCATGATTTCCATTTCTTCTCTATCAAGAATGAACATTGATTTTGCCAGTTGTCAGGATCATTGTCTTCTTTACATTAAGGTGCAAGTCCATTTTAAAACTATGTTCCTTGATCTTGAGAAGCAAAGGTTTTAGAACATCTTCACTTTCAGCCAGTATTGTGGTGTCATCAACATAGCAAAGGTTGTCGATCAATCTTCCACCAGTCTTCACACCTGAGTTGTCTTTATACAGTTCTGCTTCTCTGATGATTTTTTCTGCATGTAAATTAAACAGGTAGGGGGAAGTATACAGCCTTGCCATACATTTTTGCTGATTTTAAACCATTCTGTTTCTCCTTGTTCCATTCAAACTATTGCTTACATTGTAACATAGTGTATGACGGCAGATAAAGACCAGTATGGTCCAACTAGTCTGCCCAGCAAGACGGTAAGAGTAGGTTCATCTGCCGCTCGGTGCAGGTCACCGCTCCATGTTAGTCACCCCTATTTGTTGAGATATAAGAGAGAGTTATCTTTATTTTGATTTTATCCTGCTGCTATAAAGGGATCCTCTGTGTCTGCCCCATGCCACTTTGAATTCTGTCACTGTATTTAACCCCACCACTTCCATTGGGAGTTCATTCCAACCATCCACCACCCTTTCAGTGAAAGAGTATTTCCTGACGTTTCCTTTCAGTTTACCCCTTTGCAGCTTCGTATTATGGCCTCTAGTTTTACAGCTTCCCTATCTTTGGAAGAGGTTTATTTGTTCATTAATACTCTTTTAAGTATTTAAAGGTCTGAATCATATCTCCCCTGTCCCTCCTCTCCTCTAGCATATATATATTTAGATCTTTAAGTATCTTCTCAAACGTTTTCTGACGCAGGCTCCAAATCATTTTGGTCGCCTTCCTCTGAACCATTTCCAATCTTTTGATATACTTTGTAAGATATGGTCTCCAAAATTAAGCACAATATTCCAAGTGAAGCCTCACCAGCGAATTGAACAGTGGAATTAGTACTTCTTCCTTTCTGCTGGTAATTCCTCTCTGTATACAATCCAGCATCCTTCTGGCTTTTGCCACCGCCTTGTCACACTGCTTTGCCACCTTGAGATCCTCAGAAACTATCACTCTGAGGTCCTTCTCCTGGTCTGTACACACCAACCTCTTGCCTCCTATCGCATACAATTCCCTTGGATTTCTGCTTCCCAAGTGCATGACACTGCACTTCTTCACATTGATCAATGTAAAAGTTGCGCAAGAGAATTTTCAGATGTTCTGGTATACCCATGCTTCTTAATGTGGCCCAGAGTTTCTCATGGTTTACACAGTAAAAAGCCTTGCTATAGTCAATAAAACAGATATAGATATCCTTTTGGTATTATTTTGTCTTTTCAAGGTTCATCATCACATTTGCGATGATGTCTCTCATTCCTCGCCCTTTCCTGAACCCTGTATGGGCTAGAAAACGGAATGCATTACAAATATGACTTCTAATCTTATTTTAATAAGAGCTAGGACTATTAATATATTAATGATGATCTTAGTGGTTGAAAAGGGGAAAAGGAGTGTAGGGAATAAGATTAGATAAGTATTATATGAGATCTAGATAGAGTTTTCAAAGGTTGGCTTTAGGATCTTGAATCTAGTTCTTATTATGATAGAAAGCCAGTGTTGGTCCTTCAGATGGGGGGGGGGGGGAGGTGTAGTGGTGTGGTGTCACATGATCAAATGTCTTTGCACCACATAACTGTTACACAGCCTTGCTCTAGATGACTTGTGAACACTTTGAGGGCATTCTGATTGGTGAATAGCGCCACTGTATGTGAACACTTGGTGGGCATTCTGATTGGTGAATAGCGCCATTGTATGTGAACACTTTGTGGGCATTCTGATTGGTGAATAACGCCATTGTACGTGAACATTTTGTGGGCATTCTGATTGGTGAATAGTGCAATTGTATGTGAACACTTTGTGGGCATTCTGATTGGTGAATAGCGCCATTGTACGTGAACACTTTGTGGGCATTCAGTAGGTGCAGTTAAGTGCACCCATGCTATTGCAGCTGCATTAGGGAAAAGTGTTCCACGTTAACTGCTGGAAAAATGCTTTCTACACCCCCAACATTTAACATGGTGGTGTTGTACCTAATGTGTCAAAAGTGCTGTTAGATGCAACACCCTAGCATTAGTAGTAAAAGGACCCCATAACATTATGAGAACAAACTTTCTTTCCCTGATGTGAATCAAAATGGTGGGAGAGATTTTTTTTTTTTTTAAACTTTTATTTTCATTTTGCAGGTGGGAGAGATTTTTAAGAATGCTGACAATGTTCACAGGACTGCAACTCACCTATCATTTGCTCTTTCATGATCTTTATCTAAAAAAAAAACCTGTCAAAATCGCTTTCTAATTTTTGGCTCAAAACTCAGAATACTTTCCAAAAGACACTACCAATATTCTTTTTTTTAAATTAAGTTTTTGCAAATATACACATTTAAAATAAACAATACAAGCAATGCTGCATACAAGTATTGAAAACAAAGAAATATACCCCCCCCTCAAAAGAGGATAGGCAATTGAGCAACAGTCCACATCAGGGGGAGAACAGAGGACAACCCCCCCCCCCCAAAACAATAAAACATAATAAGAAATAAAGGAGGGCGGGGAAGACCCTCCCCTTTAATAAACAATAGTGGCCTTATTTCTAACTCCAGTTAACCCGGAACTTCTTTATCTGTCCCAGTTCAAAAATGTTTTAATTTGGAGGGTTTGGTTGTTCTGTCTAACGTTAGTCAAGATCTGACAAAATTTCTTGAAGATTTGTCAGATGATATTCTTCAGAGGGCCACCTTATTGCTGACTTTTCTTTCAGTAGCAGATAAAATCAAGGTGTTGAAACTTTTCTTTAAGTATAAAGATGTTATCTTTTTGCTGTAAGAAGCTGAATGTGTTTCCTGATTTGTCTAGGAACACTCAACTTTGCCGGAAGCAGTTTCTTGCCTTGAAGTCTAAGGTTTTGGGTTTGGGTGCAGCTTTCTTTTTGCGTTTTCCTTATAAGTGTATTATAACTTGGCATGGAAACACATATTATTCCTATGACCACCAATATTCTTCTATATCTAATCATATACTTACTCATAATCTTCATCAAGAAAGTGGCTATTTCCTTTTTCTACTACTTTTTTTCACTGCTTTTCGATGATGCTGCCAAATCGTTCTGTGAACTGGCACTCTTAAAAGAAACAACTCCAGTCAATAGAAGTATTCAGCCCATTCAGATCCAGACTCTTAATACAGACTATCCACCTTTTTCTCAGGTGAGGAGCAAAAATTACTGTAACGTGAAGTAAGTGCAAAGCCTTCATAGTAAATTCAGGGAGCGTGTACAGCATATGTACTGTGTTTACCACTCTGGGCAGACACATGGAGGCCAATTCAAAGTTGTGTGTCCCCCGAGCCGTCTGGACATCCAGACATCCATACGACCTGGGGATGCACCCGATTCTGCTCTCGCGGGAGCTAGACATACTCACGGGAGCAGAATCACGGCTTAGTGGCTGGATGTCCAGGGCGTGCCCCAATTCAAGCACCCCGGATATCCAGCCAACTACCCAACTAGCCCAGCCTGACTCCTGCATGGAGCTGTGGTGACATGGCGTCTTGTTTCTCTTTCAAGGGACTTAGTTTCTCTTTCAAATTCTTTGCACAAGAGCAATCCTTAATCTTTTGTCTGCTAAACATGAATGTGCAAACAGGATGTGCTAATGTCTTCACACCACTTGTGCCCAGTACTACCGTGGTAGGAAAGAAAGAACCTTTATTGCAAATCAATAAAACACGCCAGCAGGCCCGACACAGGCCGTTTTTCGAAACATCTTCTTCAGGGGGATTCTGGCGTACTATATCCATAAACACATGAACAAAATAAATATACACATATACAAATAGTTCATAAGTTAGATAAAATGAATACATAAAAAACATAGAAATAGGTTATTATCATTAAAAAACATATCACAAATATACTGTACTTATAACAATAAAACTATAAATCAATAAATAATGATGAGTAAAAACCATAAGATAAACTCAAGGTGCAGGATCGACGGAGTCACAACTCCTCTTCTCGGGCAGGTCATGTGCTCTCATCCTATATTACAGCTACCAGATTGGATGCCTCCTGTTCTGCTCCCTGTCCTCCCTGGGGTCCATAGGAACTGGCTGAGATGCTGCGATTGCATCCCTCAGAAGCTGCTGTACAGGAGCCTGGTACAGACCTGCTAGTGTGCTCCATGCCATTACTTCCTGCTTTTACCTGGCGCTAATCTACACGGTGCAGAGAGGGAGACAATATGGTTCACTGGTATGACTGATCTAGAGAACAAGTGGAACACTCCACACTCTCTCTTCTGACTCTCGTTTTCCTGGTGCCAATTTACATGGCACGAACAAGTAGCGCACCCCCGTGCTTCACTTCAACCAGTGCCGATACCCTTATGCTCTTCCACTGCAGTTTGGAGTCATCAGGTGCCTTGCTGGCACCTAGTCCAGTCCTCCTGAAGAGGTTCCTGTGCCTAGCAAGGTAGCCTGTGCCAGCGTGTCACTGGAGCTCGAGGCTCTTTTCTCTGGATGCCGATGCTATGGATCCTGGGTGACTTGGCCACCCCTACCCTGCTATGTGCTGCCTTCAGACTAATGCAGAGAAATAGCCTAGTGGCTATAGCAGTGGGCTGTGAATCAAGGAGGCTAAGGTTTAATTCCTGCTGCTGCTTCTGATCTTGGGCAAGTCACTAACTCTCCCCTTCCGAGGCAAAGAGGTATGGTCGAGACTAATCCACCTGGCTACCACTATCCTTCTGCTGCATATCTTTACTGAGCTAATGGGCTAGTACCACCCTCCCTGGGGCCAAAATATCCATGGGACAACAGGGCTGCAGCATAAGAGCTGCAATCTGGCCTTGTCCTCCTCCAGTTGGGTCCACTGCAGGGACCAGAGCACCTAATTCTTTTTTCCACCTGGAGAAACTCTGCTGGATCTGGCAATATCCTATGGAGTGGCACACAGAGGTCTCTACAGTTTCTACATGTTGTAGGAGCCTTCTTGTAAACCTCAATGTAGATGCAATAGCTTCTCCTACGAGATCCTCAGGGATGGTTCCAAAGTTGGTTCAAGAGTCAACACCCTAGACAGCCCTGCCCTGCCCCACCCCTAGCAGTCAAAATCTATTGTTTAATCTTGAATGCCCTACTCTGTGCCGCCCTTCAAAAGCTGCCACCCTATGCAACCGTCTCATTTCCTAAAGCCTAGTAGACACTGCCCTTCTAACCCTAAGATAATAGTTTTGAGACCAATCTATTTAACAAGCCAGGATTTGGGGAGCACAATCTCTTTGTCACTCCTTGGCAGTCTAAATCTATCAATTAGCTTTGAATGCCCTACTCAAGCCACCCTTTCAAAGCTGTTGGTAGCCATAGGCAAGCTGCTTTACCCTCCATTCCTTGAAGGTGGTCTGGCAAATGACTTTCACTCAGATTTTGCCAAGAAAACTCAGAGGTTGCTCAGCATTGACTCATCAGGGTACGGGAGTACAATCTGTATCTTCTAGATTACCTGCTAGTGCTTGCATTAGGCCAAAGAGGGCCTCTTCATGGAATTCATAATCCATAACAGCTACAGGCACTTTGTCAAGATGTGCTTGTGAATCCAATTTAATCAAGTCTGTAGCACCAATATGATGGGGAAGACTTCCGTTTTCTTCTGTCTGAAGCACTGCTCTGGTGGCACTCAGATGGAGCAGTATAGCACAAGGGACATCATTACAGAACTTAAGCCTTACTCCTACAGCCAACCCCGTGTCACTAGCATAGGGGACATGCCAACCTCATGTCACTAGCACAGGGGACACAGCTGTACCAAGGCGACAGACCTGCTTGTACCCATCAGCTCCTCAGCGTGGCTGGCTTCCGTAGCATTAATAATCCTCTCTTTCCAGAGCTCCAGTGATAGAATATTGCCCTGCCCTGCCCCAGCCCATATGGATACAGCCATAGTGGGAATTTTCCCTTACATTGATAGATCCATACAATGCTAGGGTAACTTTGAGTTCTGTGCTTTAAGACTTGCACCCCAAGGAAAGATGGTGGCTCTCCTGGTATCAGTCTGCAAAGAGTGGGTTGATGTGGTGAGTGCCTTGGGCATCTTACTTTGACACATTAATATGAGACACTCATCATCAAATTGGGTGTTTGACCCCTGATAAAGGCCATCTAACCATAGATGGACCGAGTTGAGTTTCTGCCAATAAAGAAGTGTCATTTGACTCCATGCTCAACCTCCGCTCATGGTGTGTGGACTGATTATTTCTGTGTGTTTATTTTGTCTATCTCCCTTGGGCTCTACTAGCACATGGCAGAACAGAAGGTTGAGGATTTGATCCCCACCTACCTGGCCTCTCCGAGCAAGGCATCTACTCTGTCTGTAGCAACCAATCTCTGAAAGCCACATGAACTCTACAAATTACCCTACAGTGGTAAATTCCAGGGATTTGGCACTTGTGATAAGGACTCTCAAGAGTCTAAGATTTCCTAGCCCAGTGCATCCCATGCATTCTGCTTCATGGGGGTGCTAGTCAAGCTTGTCTATGCAATGTTAGGCACAGCACATATTTATTTATTTATTTATTTATTTGTGTGCTTTTCTATACCGCCCCTTCCAGAGATCAAGGGCGGTTTACAAGGAACTTAAAACAACAATACAGCAGAACAGTGCAATATTGCATTACATTAAACATTAAGTATTACATAAGAACTATGATACATGGAAAACAGTGTGTAAGCTATTAATAAAAGGAACATAACTATGTTACAAGGAACCCAAAATGGCGAGTTATTTACATGGTTAGCAAGAGTTATTTGCAGTCATAAGTACAATATTGGGAGGATGCTGACTTGAGGGGATATTCAAATGAAGTCTGGATTTAGGTGGGGTAAACTTGTGTTTGGTTAGTTGTATGTTCTTGTGTAGTAAATTTGATTTCAGGTTGTAGGTTGCTATAGTGTTGAGTAAAGAGGTAGGTTTTTAGTTCCTTCCTGAAAGATGTGAGATCCTTAATCTCTCTTAGGTTTAGGGGCAGTTTATTCCATTGGCTGGGAGCATAAAATGAAAAGGCAGTGTTGGAGGTTATTTGTTTTGATTTTGTCACGGCAATGGGAATTAGTAGCATGTTGAGGTTAGTTTTTCTTCTAGTTCTGTTTTCTTGTGGGGTTTGAAGTAGAGTTGCCAACTGTGATGGGGCTAGGTCATTAATGAGTTTAAAAGTTGTGACAAGTGTTTTATATTGAATCCTACTATAAATGGGTAGCCAGTGAAGAGCGTATAGTATAGGAGAAATGTGATCGAATATTTTAGCTTTAACAATGATTCGAGCAGTGACATTCTGAGCTCTTTGAAGGATGTGTAAATTCTTTTTGGATGTTCCTTGGAGGATGCCATTGCAGAAGTCTAAGTGTGGCATAATGAGAGCCTGGACAACTGTTCTGAAATCGTTGATGTCAATGAGGGGTCGGAGTTGCTGTATGGTTCTCAGTTTGAAAAATATAGTTTTGGCAGTCTGTTTTATGTGATTAGTCATGCTTAGGGTTTTGTCTAGTGTCACTCCAAGGTATTTAATTTCAGATTTGACTGGTAGAGTAATGTTCAGAATGTTGATGGAAGTTGGGGGGGTGAAGGTGGTATTTCTTGTTACGAAGAGTGCTTCAGTCTTTTTGTAATTAATATCCATATGGATAGAGTGGAGCCATTTTTCAGCTTCAGAGAGGCAGGAGGCGATATTGAGGAAATTAAGGTTAGTTATGTCTAAAGGAGCGAACAGCATGATGTCGTCCGCATAGATAAAATATTTTAGATTGTGACGTTGAAAGATTGCACAAATAGGTTGTATATAGAGGTTAAAAAGTAATGCAGAGAGTGAGGATCCTTGTGGGATACCACGTTCTTGTGGGAATGGTAGTGAGGGGGAATGGTCTAAATGGACATATTGGAAGCGATTAGAAATGTAGGACTTAAACCAGTTCAAAGTGGTATCTTTAAAACCTAGTTGTGATAGCCTAGATAAGAGGGTATTATGGTCAACACTGTCAAAAGCTGAGGAAATGTCAAGGAATATGAGTAAGAAGGTCTGTTTTGTGTTATCAATACCTCGGATAAGTGAATCAAGAAGGGATATGAGTAAAGTTTCTACTCCGTGATAAGAGCGGAAACCATACTGGTACTCATCCAAAGGGAAGTTGGTATCAATATCATATGTTATGCGTAGCCTAGTGGTTGGGGCAAGGTACCACAGGCCGGAAGGTAGGTGGTTCAAATCCCACTAGAGGACAGCAACCTTGGGCCGGAAGGACTGGGGTTTCTAGTCCCACAGGTGTTCCTTTTGGTCTTGGGCAAGCCACTTAACCCTTCATTGCCCATGTTCCCTGTAAGTATTAGTCTTTGTGTGTCATATCCCCTCGTGTTAAATGTATCCCCCAACCGCTTTGACCCGGTGAAAAGCGGGATATAAATGCAGATAAATAAATAAATAAATGCATTGTGGTGCCCCATTTCTTGCAACAACACTGTACCACAGATTAAAATATGAATGAATAAGCAGCTGCATTTTCATGTGAATGTGTGTGTGTGAATACATACATGTGTATATATATAATTAGTAAGGAAACATTGCAACATAAGGTGGAGGAGGAGGGAGAGAGAGAAAAACCTGAAACACGATAGTATTTTTATTTATTTATTTATTTTATTTATAGTTTTTTCTATACCGCACTATTTACCATCAGCGCGGTTCACAGGTAACAAAACTTGTGCAATGGGGAAGATCCACATTGCACTTACATTAAACAGTGAGTTGAACATGGAACACAGGCAAACTATATACATAATGAAACTATATACATAATGGAACTATATACAGGTTGATAACTGTAGGAAAAACATCAACTAAGCTCTATTCATTGTGAACATGGCATGAGAAACAGCTAGCGTAAACATTTGAATGTTACAGGCTAGGAGACGGCTTGATAATTGCCTGGGACAACAGGGAGGGGATTAACGAGAGGGGGGGAAGAGGGAGGTGTGATCTGTGGTTGGTTATGTGATGTCATCTGAGTTGAGGAAGTACTGAAGAAAGAGGTGATGTTTCAGCTCTTTCCTGAACTCTGTTTATTGCTCGAATGTTTGCTGGTAGAGTGTTCCAGCAGTAGGGGGCATAAAGTGCAAAAGTGCAGTTTCCTGTAGCCTTGGTACATTTGGTGAATGCCTTTGGGAGACGCAAAGTGTTAGAGGCGGTGGATCTTCTCAGTCTAATGGGGGGGGGGGTGTTCAAAAAGAATAGTTATTGCAAACCCTGCAAGAAAACAATCAGTCAGTTTCCGCTCTATTTGTAATTAAACAATCGGGGCATCTCATTTTGACTTAATGCCAATGATTTGATGGTCTTCTTTCCTTCAGGATTCCATGTAGACCATTTGCCCTCTGGGGTGGCAGAAGAACTGAAATTCATCTCTAGTTGCTTGCAGGTGAGTAAGGTAACTGAATCGGGAACACTTGTAACTTCCCAGGAAGTGATAGCTTTAAAATGAGGTGATACTGAACTGAACGATAAGAGGATCCCTAGACAATCAGATATTTCACAGTTTTTGATCCAAGATGAAGGGAGCAGTTCATAATTTATTCTTTTATCTTTTCTTATTAAGGAGACTGAAGAATTTGTTTTCTGATAATAATTTTAATAATGTGGTACAAGCAATGTTTTCCCTTATCTTAGATTACTGTAATTCAGTTTGTACTAGACTTCTGAAAATTAGTACTCGATCACTACAATTAGCACAGAATTCAGCAGCAAGGCTAATTATGGGTTGCTCATTTTGAGACCATGTTACACCGTCATCGATTGTATTAAACTGATATACAATAAAATACTGGTAACCAGTGTAAGCTCATATACCTGGTCTGGAAGAATGTTAATAGGATGTGTCCATCTCCACTTGTTGCAGGGCTCCAGAGTTGCATTTCGAAGTGATCCTTGAGGGCAGCCCCTCAAGGTTTGCTTAAGATTTCCTGTATAAAAGAGGCCTATCCATCTTCTAATCATAGAAGAATTTTTTCTGTTGCAAGTCCAGTTGTTTGGAATGAGCTCTCTGCAAATTTATTTAACTTATTTATCTATTTAACTGGTTTTGCTATACCGTTTTTCTACCAGTCAAAATGGTGTACAATCAATAAAGTGCATGTAATAGGAAATAACTGTGAGGGTGCAAACAGGTTACATCAAACAACAACATTGTGAACATTTGTTTCTGACAGAACAGTTTAGGTAAATCCATCCTTGGAAGCAGAACTTGTAACATGAGAAAGAGTCAGGGAGGGGACTGTTTCTTAGTGGGTACTTATGGGGGTGGGATAGGAGGGATGTTGTGTGTTAGATGAGGGCATTCCTGCTGGGAGTCGATTTGCTGATCTATGCCGTAGTATTCCTGGAAGAGGAACGTCTTCAGGTTTTTTTTTAAAGGCCTGAGGTGATTGGATGCTTCAAAGTGTGGGGGGTAAGGCATTCCAGAGGGGAGGGGCATAAAGTGTAAAGGCTCTTAAGTGAGCGTACTGGGTGCTCTTACAGATTTGTGATGGCAGGTCCAGTAGTTACTGCATGCTGTGTCTTCATGGTCTGTTGCTGATTAATGTCTGAAGATGTTCAGAGGTGATGCTATGCCAGGCCTTATGAATGACAGTGAGGACCTTGTATTTAATTCTTGAGGTGATTGAATGAAGAGATTTTAGTATGGGTGTGATGTGGGTATGTCTAGAGGCTCCAAAAATGGTTATACCAACTCTATATACCTCTAGACACACCCACAGTGTTTTGGGCAACCTGTAGTGGTGTTTTGGGCAAGCTGTAGTGGTAGGATGGTGGTTTTGAGGAGTCCCTGCTATATAGAGTTGCAGTAGTCAAAGATGGGGGTAATGGAGGCTTGGCATACTGCATGGAAGTGTTCAGGGGAAAGGAGGGAGCATAGGTTTCATAGCATTCTGAGCTTCAAGTAGACTGTCCTAGTGGTGTTCCGTATGTGGGTCTGGAAGTTCAGTTGCTGATACAGAGTGATGCCAAGATATTTGACTTAAGTTTTGACTTGAAGATCCGTGTTATCAAATTTGATGGAAGTGGGGGGCATGAAAGTGGGGTCCTTTGTGACATGGAGAATTTCAGTCTTGCTGAAGTTGATTCAGGTTGTGGAGCTAAAGCCGATTGACTATTTCTTTGAAGCAGGCCATGAGTCTTGAGTAGTCAGGAGCAGTTGTGGAGAATGGAGTATAAATTACTATGTTATCAGAGTAGATTTGACAACTAACGTTGAAGTTCTGGATGGTTGTGCACAGGGGCCAAATGTCAATATTGAAGAATAGGGAGGAGAGTGTGGATCCTCGGGGTACTCCTTGATGCAAGGAGCTGATGTACGGTATCCAATTTTTATCCATTGGGAATGTTGAGAGAGGTACAAGTGAATCCATTTGAGAGGCTTGCTCTGTACTCCAATACTGTGAAGTTGGTTAAGTAGTGTTTGGTGAGATACTGTGTCAAACGCTGCGGAGATGTCCAAAAATAGCAGTATGAAGCCGTTCGAGATTTTTCCGTCCCAGTGATGATATTAAGGAGGCCAACAAGGTTTCAGCCTTGTGATAAGGTTGAAACCCATGCTGATGTTTATCAAGGGGCGCATGTTGATCGATATGTCATTGAAGCTGAATTTTTACTACCTATTCTATGATTTTTGTGAGAAAGGTACACTGGCTATGGGTCTGTATGAGGCGGGTAAGCTTGGGTCTAAGTGGGATTTCTTTAAAATTTAAGGTGTAAAACTGATCATTTTTTAAGTTTACAATATAACCATGCTTCAAGCAAGGGAGATTTAGGATTGATAGACACCAGCAATTTTAACAAGATATTATGACGTATGTGTTTGCAAGTGTATCAGTGATGCTAAAGGAGGTTTGGTTAGGGTGGATTGTTTGTAGTCTGTCATTTTTGCTTGTTGTTGTTAAGTGCTGTTGAATCTGTGTTGACTCCAGGCGACCCTCTGGATAGTTGACCTAAACTTTGTTCAATCTTCAGCCAAGATGCTCATTATTGATAGAGTGGTATCCATAGCTGCTGTTATTGTATTGATCCATCTCATTGCCAGTCTTCCTCTTTTACAGTGACCTTCTACCTTCCCAAGCATTATGTCTCAAATGATCTCTTTCTTCGCATGAAGTGTCCAAAGTATGAAAGTCGAAGTCTTGTCATCTGAGCTTCTAAGGAAAGCTTAGGTTTGATCTCTCTAGTACTGAATGATTTGTTCTTCAGGCAGTCCATGATATATACAGTATTCATCACCAGCACCATAATTCAAAGGCATTTATTTTCTTCCTGTCTATCTTTTTCACTGTCTAACTTTTGCATCCATATGATGTTATTGAAAATACAATGGCCTGGACAAGTCGAATCTTTGTATGGAGAGAGACATCTCTGCTTTTGAGAATCTTGGCTAGGTCCTTCATAGCCATTCTACCAAGAGTAATATGTTGTCAGATTTCTCAACTGCTAGTCCTTTCTTTATTGATTGTTGATCCAAGTAAGTTAAGGTTGTCAACTATTTCAATTTCTTCTCCATCAGTGATAAAATTAATGATTTTGCCAGTTGTCAGGATCTTTGTCTTCTTAACGTTAACGTGCAGACTCATTTTAAGACTATGGGGTATGTTTACTAAACTGCGGTAATGTCACCCGCATTAGGTTCTGCGGTAATGGTACAGATGCCCATATAACAGGTGTGGGTGGTGCATCGTTACGGCAAGCTGTATCAGCTAACACATGTTAAAAGGTGCCTTAGACCAACGCGCGTTACAAGGCACCTCATAAGGCACCTTACCTATAAGTAAGGTGCCTTATAAGGCTCCTATAAGGTGCCTTATATGGCGCCTTGTAAGGTGACTTATAAGTAAGGTGCATTATAAGGTGCCTCGTAAGGTGCCTTGTTAGGTGCCTAATAAGGTGCCTTGTAATGTGCCTTATAAGGTGCCTTGTTAGGTGCCTTATAAGATGCCTTGAAATGTGCCTCATAAGGCGCTTTGTAAGGTGCCCTATAGGGATCCTTAGGCTAAGCACTGTATTAGGCACCCCTGGACAAGGCACCTTAGAAGGCACCCTGGGTTCTGGAACCATAGGTTAAGGTGGCCTAACAAGGTGACGGTGCCCTAGGTTAGTGTGCCCTAAGGGCTGCAAGGTGCTTCAGGATGACATGCATGACCTTTGAGGCATAGAAACAGATGTAGCCCTAACACTAGATAGAGCACCGAGGAAAGTCAATGAACAGGTGAGTGAAGGAGGGAGAGCTGGGAGCTGCTGGACCTGCCATATCTGCGGGTATCCCATTTGGCTGCCAGTACTGTTGACAAACATGTTGGGGGCAACTGTACCACAGCACAGGGTGTTGGCAATGTAAAGTACTAGAAAGACAGCGGGTGGCAGATGATGGGAATATGTGTCCCCCAGTGGAGGCGGAGGTGGCAGGATAGTTAAAATGATTGGTGGACAGAGGAGTGGTGGTGCCATGCAGATCAGGCACAGGCGAGGCAAGCATGATGGGGCACAATGCAGGAAAGGGTAGCAGTGCAGGACATGGGGTGGCAGCCTGCACAGGTAGACAGGACTCTACACAGCTGACAGACGCAGATAGACGGATCGAAGGAATGTTGGCAATTCTGGCGAGGGTATTATGGCCTGGAAGCACAGATCTGCAAAAATATGACTGTTACAGGCATGCAAACTATTTGAGTAGGACAGGCATGAAAGGAGGAAATAATGAGGATTTGAACCCATAAACACTGCTGAGAATGGCATTGTACTAACCAGTAGGCTATACCTCCATGGTGTAGCTCATAGCAATGGCTGGGTACAGAAGGACTGCAGGTCACCACACAAACTGTCTGCTCTGAGTGCCAGGATAGGGTAACCCCACCAGTACCCATGATGCAATGCACATGCTGAATAGCTGTCTACAGCTGATCACCAAATGGGGTCTGCACCTCTCCGGTACATCAGCTTGGAAAGACGAACTGACAGCGCATGATACTGGCACAGAGTAGCTACAGACCATGCCATTGTGCATGCATTGTGCAGGTTCTGTGTTCACCCTGAGGGATAGGATGGGTGCCCAGCACTAGGTCCGCAATACATGTGGTGCTAGAGATAAGTCCTGCTGTACATCCCCCACCACTGCCAGTGTGTGACAGGTGTTCTTTGTGGTGCATCTGTATCCTGCAGTCACATTTGGCCCCTCTGGGACCAGACACCACCCAGATTAGTGTGTACCCTGTGTTAGGGTCTGACTGACCTGGGCACCTGTTATCAGGGGCAGAAGGGTTTCTAGACTTGCAGGAGGTTTGTGTAGCAGTGCCTTTACAGGTCAAAGTGGTATACTCTATATACCCCAAAGGGCACACAATCACCCCTTTTTGTAGGCAAGGGACAAGTGCCTGAGCACCAGTGAAGTAATCTCAATCCTGCTGGTATAAGACAGCCCGCCAGGGTTGGTGGGTCAGAGCCATACTTGTGACAGTGGCAGACCAGCAGTAATGCTGGGATTAGGTCTAGAAAAACCTAACTGCCTCATGCCACTGTCTGCTAGTCACCAGCAGATAGCACAGTCAGACTGCACCTGCAGCATCTCATGGGTGTTCCAACCATGCACAATCTAACTGCAGACAGTCTGCTAGCCAGGCCATAATGCATGCCCACAGAGAAACTATGTGCACCAAGCAGGTATCTCAGTGATTAGGCCCCAGCACTAGGAACACACAAACATCACTGAAAACAGACAGTGCAGAGCACTATTTGGGAACCAAGACATGCCATGGTCACTACGCGGTCAGAGTGAATGCCCTCCCAGCATGCCATGCTGTGGCCACCCTGTCCATGCACGCAGTGGTCTGGCACTACAGTGTCCCAGCCATTGCCCCACACCCTGTGAAGATTCATCCTGGCCAATCCACCTTGTCTGGGCCATACCCACAATACCTTGCTCCTCATTATGCACATATTCAGGCTAATGCTGGTAACAGTGGGACATTGTGGGCCCAGTGAGGTGTGGGCAGCCACAGAACAATGGATAGACATACACACACACACACTCCTTTTGCAGCATTGTGCAAAGATAGGGGTGGTTGGCAACCCTGCCTGCCACACTGGTCCTGATCACAGTGCTGACATTGATAAACTATGCAGGAGATAGTAGCAGTGCTCTGGTGATAACTGCAGCTCTGTGCTGGGGCCAACAGCCTGACTCTCCATGCAGCTTTGGATTGTGGAGCCTGTGTGAGTGGGTGTTTGTACCCCTGTTCGCCGTTGCTTTGGGCTTTGCACATGTTGCTGTTGTATCTGCATTGTAGGGTAAAATATAAGGACATGCTCTGCAGGATCCAAAACTGGGACTTGAACCTATGACCCTCTGCTTTGGGACACACTGGCTGGGTGTACTGCACCACACATACATGGCAGTACCTTTAGTTACCTGTAGTTTTTCTAGCCAGACCTTTTATGTTGCACTGCACACCGTGTGCTGGTACAGGGCATGACCTAGGTCCACTGCAGGCAGGTGCCACTGCCCCCTCTAGCATGAGCACTCACCCTCCTACCATGCTGACATGACCATATGCTGTCGGTGCTGGTAGTGCGCAGTCCCAGGCCATCCACTGCATACATGAGCATCCTCACATTCCCCCCCATCACTGTCTACCAATAGTATGTCCCTTCCTCTTGGGGGAGGGTTGGCTGGGGGGATGTCAGGTAGGTGCCCTGGCAACTGTTAGCTAGGGTGGACCAGGTAGATGTAGGTGGATTGTGTTTGGCCTTTGTCAGCTGCTGTCTTGCTGATTTCCAGTTTCTATGTTGCTATGTGCCACCTAGGCACCCGCCTAGTCCAACCTGTGCCACAGCTGCTCCCACTACATGTCCTGCCTGCAGCCCCCTATGCCCCATTTACACCATCGCCATAGTGGCCTTTCATACTTGGGCACTATGCTGTTGCTGCAAATGGAGCATTACTATCACTTTTCTTGGGCTCCCTGCCTATGCTGTACATTGCTGACACTAAAATGGTTTCTCTCTTCTGCAAATGTACATCTAACGACAGGTTTTCATTTGCGGTACTTTTCAGCGCTTTAGTTCCCCATGTTAGTGTAAAAGGAGCCTCTCCCCGCCCACTCCCCACCCATTGACCCCCCTTCTCTCCGCCCTCTCTCCATCCTCTGCGGTGTTTACCTCAGCCGAGAACGCTAAAGCGCGTTAATGTAGCCGCTGCTACGTTACCGCAGTTTAGTAAACATACCCCTATGTTCCTTGATCTTGAGAAGCAAATGTTTCAGATCATCTTCAATTTCAACCAGTAAAGTGATATCATCAGCATAGCGAAGGTTGTTTATAAGTCTTCACCAATCTTCACACCTTGGTTGTCTTCATACATTACTGCTTCTCTGATGATTTGTTCTGTATATAAATTAAAGAGGTAGGGGTAAAGTATGCAGCCTTGTCGTACACTTTTGCTTCTTTTAAACCATTCTGTTTCTCCTAGTTCCATTCAAACTGTTGCTTTTTGATCAATGTAAAGGTTGTGCAAGGGAACTATCAGGTTTTCTGGTATACACATGCTTCTTAATGTGGCCCAGAGTTTCTCATCGTTTACACTGTCAAAGCCTTGCTGTAGTCAATAAAACACTCATAGATATCCTTTTGGTATTCTTTGATCTTTTCAAGGATCCACCTCACATCTGCGATGATGTCTCTCATTCCTTGCCCTTTCCTGAACCTTGCTTTCACTTCAGGCAGTTCTCGTTCCAGATATGGTTGTAGTCTCTGCTGAATGATCTTGAGTAGAATCTTGCTGGCATGTGGGATCAGAGCGATTGTGCGATAATTTCCACAGTCAGTCGGGTCATCTTTCTTCAATATTGGTATAAACATAGATCTTTTCCAGTCAGTTGGCCATGAATTTGTCTTCAAAATTTCCTGGCAGAGCCTTGTAAGCATGGTAACAGCTTCATTTGATTGCTGTAATACTTCAATGGGAATGCCATCAATGCCCAGTGCTTTGTTTTTTGATAAGGCTTTCAATGCTGCTTCGACTTCGTCTTTCATCACCAATGGTTCCTGATCATAAGGTACAGGTTGAAAAGGCTATTGTTCCACTTGATCTTTATGGTATCATGATCCTATATATTCTTTCCACCTTTTCTTGATCTTTTCAGCATCATTCAATATGGATCCTTGAGCATCTTGTAGCATTCCAATTTGAGGCTGTAATTTTTTCTTTAACTCTCGTAGCTTTAGAAAAGCCAATTTTGTTCTTCCTCTAATAGTTTCTGCTTCTATTTCCTTGCATGAATCATTGTAGTACTTTTCCTTGTCTTGTCTTGCTGCACGTTGGAAATCTCTGTTGAGTTCTGCAATTGCCTCTCTTTCTCCTCTGACTTTAGCTTCTCTGCATTTCTGGACAATTTTCAGAGTTTCTCCAGTCATCCATTTTGGCCGTTTTTGCTTTTTCACCTTATTTAGAGACTTATCACTTTCTTCCAACACAGCCTTCTTGATGTCATCCCATAACTCTTCTGGAACTCTGTCATTTGACCCTAAAGCAGCAAATACATTTTTCAGGCAGTCTTTAAATTCCAGTGGTATATTCTCAATGTCATATTTTGCTACATTCATGAGTTACTTGATCTTTTTCAACCTTAGCTTGAGTTTGCATACTAATACTTGGTGATCTGTACCACAGTCAGCTCTAGGTTTTGTCTTTGTTGATGTTAAAGAGCTTTTCCATCGTTGTCTTCCACAGATGTAGTCAATTTGATTTCTGTACAGTCCAGTGGGTGGAGTCCACATGTATAATCAGCACTTGTGTTGCTGGAAGAAGGTGTTTAAGATGAATAGATCTTGCAGAATTCTATCAGTCTTTCTCCATCTTCATTTCTGTTGCCAAATCCATATTTTCCAACCACTTTCTTCTTTGTTGACAACTTTTGCGTTCCAGTCACTCATGACTATCAGGATATCCTGTTTGCATGCTCTGTCAGTTTTGACTTGTACTTGTTCATAGAACTCATCAACGTCTTCCTCTTCTGCAGCTTTTGTTGGGGCAAATACCTGAAATATAGTTGTGTTGATGGGCTTTCCTCATAGACAAATAGAAATCAAGCATTCATTGACTGCATTGTATTTCATTACAGTTCTTGCAAGTTTCTTCTTAATTATAAATGCAATACCATTTCTTCTTTGTCTTTCATTTCCAGATGCAAAGTGCCCTAAGCCAGTCCATTTCAGTTCACTGACACTTACTTAACAGATCAAGTTTGTACACATTCCATTTCATTCTTGACCATCTCCAACTTCCCTTGGTTCATGCTTCGCATGTTCCATGTCCCAATATGTAAGACATCTTTGCAACTTTTGACTCTCATTTCATGCACAGCTACATCAACAGATCCAACCACATCATAAATGCTGGCTTTACTCTGAGAAGTCTTCAGCTCATCCCCAGTAGCCATCTGAGTGCCTTCCAGCCTGGGGATCTCATCTTCCAGCACTATAGTCTAATTTGTTTTGTGACTATTCATTGGGTTTTCGTGGCAAGATACAGATGTAGATTTGTCAGGCCTTTCTTCTGTGCAGTTAATTCAGTGTTGTTGCATTTGTCACAGAAAAGTGATTCTCCACTTACAACACCGTCCCATTCTGCTTCTGCCCAGAAGGGTGGTTTATCTTAGTCTGGCACCTCAGCTGAGACCTATCTTGGGAGACCTTGACATTAGCTAAACTACTGATAGCTTAGCTCTCAGCATCACTGATGCACACAAGCCCAAACAGCACTACAAGCTGCAAACCAAGTGAGGATCATTTTTGCTTATTGAATGTCTATTCTGTTATTACTTATGATTTTATATGTGGCTTTTTGTAATTCACCTAGTAATTATGTGATAGTCGAAATGGAAATGCTTTAACAATGAAGATAATAATAATATTACTCACCTTGTTGAAATGCAAACTCAAGATAGCTATATATTTTAGGGACAAGTGTTACTTCCTTGTCTAAATCAATCTACAATCTAGTTCTTCTCAAAGAAGTGGAGGATGAAGTAATTGCTCAGGGCCACAAAAAGTGTCAGTGGGAAAAACAAGATTTGAGCTCTAGTCTCTATGGCTTGCAGCCCACTTCTACTAACCACGTCTCCTACTGCAACAACTTTAACACAAGGCCCAGAAAGCCTATTTCTGTAAAACATGGCAAGAGTATCTTATGATCTATCAGGTCAAATGCTACACTTGTGTCCAAAAGGTCATCAGGTTGAAATGGATTTCATTCACTATTGCAAACAGAGCAGCTTCCTGTCTTTGGATGGGCTGACATCCTGTCTGTGAAAAAACATGTGTATTTTATCTAGCTAGTCTAAGGGGCATGATTACTAAATGGCACTAAAGGCGCAGCATTTGAGAGCAATAAACAGCATCATTAAGGGTCTCAAGGGGCGGTAAAGAAAGGGGCGGGCAAAAGACATTCTGGCATTAAGGGTGCAGGTGGTAAGTGAACCATGGACGGTAAGAGTGCCCAGTGTGCTCATTAATGCCAACTAAGGCCAGTTGCCTTATTGTGGGATAAGTGAACCATTCTGCAAGTCATATTTGAGCTGCTGGATGGGAGCAAAGGTAATAGCTGATGAACATGTCACAGCCATATGTCCCTTGTGTATGGGACAGTGAGTGGAAGGAGAATGTAGGAGGCAGTTGGATTGTAGCAGTAAGGAGTGCATATGTAATCCACGGCAATGTCCGAGGGTGGCATAGGATTGGGTAGACGTGTGCCATGGAGTAACCATCATGGCCATGATGTATGCATAGAAAGAATGCCTAGGCCTCAGTGGTGACCTGCATGATGCTACACACCAGGCATCCACTTATGTCTCTGAACTGATGTGTCTCTAATATTGCCCATATGGAGCAAGTAAGGGTGTGGGATGACCTGAGCAGTTGGGTATCTCAGGAGTGTGTTGTGCCTGCATGAAGTGCATATATGTGATGGAGCAAATGATGTTCATTCACAGTTAGCATGACAGTCTCAAATCATGTACAACTCATGTGTTATGCATCTACAGGGTCAAGTTGGATGACCCTTTGCAATGTGCTGAAGCAGAGGCAATAAAGTCATGCTATTAGATGGCTATGATTGCATTGTGCAAGCTTGCAGAAACAATGTGCATAATACATAAAAATGAATAATACTAACAATAATGTGTGCCCACAGGTCAATACTGAGTCCCAGTGACCCAGCAGTTCCTGTGTTTTCTTGGCAGTGTGATAAGAAATACATTGGCAGGCTGTACTTCGGAGAGTGAAGTGACTTTTCTAAGATCATAAGTGGAATTTGAACCCTATTTTGTTCTGTACTGAAACAGTGCTTGAGTTCTTCAGTTATATCTCCATATAGGCCTCTATAGTATGGTATAGAATACACCAGACTAAGGTCCCTGCCTGCAATGGCCTAAACCCTAGAAATCATACAACCTGGCAGGAACATTCTGAGAAAGATGTAAACCACACCTAGGACCTACCTGCAGAAGTACACCTGCAGTATGGACTGCACTGGACACTCAGTACTGCAGCTGCATAACAGACACACAACAGCAGCAGTGCAGCATTAGTAATCTCCTGTGCAAAGACCAAGTGATCTGTGAAGGCAAGATACCCTTTCCTCCACTTTACTGTACCCCCTAAGCACACAAAGGTCTGCTAGGCTGAGGTAGCATATGTGTAGGACGTGCATTCCCTTGTGACCTGCTGTATACTACAAGATAAGTACTTTTTCACATACACCAACTCAAACCTCATTCATGACTCATGAGGTCCATCCAAGACCATCCTGCCCGCTCCAGGGGGCCATGCACACCTGCTCCATCATCATATAAGACATGCAGGTGCTGGGCAATGCTCCAGTGATCTGTGATCAGGGTCGCCACTATGACTGCAATGTGGGCTATGTGTGCTGGTATTGGTTAGCCCCGTTATTTCCAAGGATGCACCTCACAATCTGACTACCTATATGCTACTTTTTACCCAATGGAGACTGCAGCGATTCATCACATCAGCTATGGAATGTGCAGAAATGTTGTGTGCTTCATGGACATAACAGACACAACATGTGCAAATTACCTTTTTCACCATCTGCTTTGAATGAGAGAAAGAACACACATCAACTGGTCCACAGACCAAGCACTACAATAGGTGGTCCTGTCAGGTTCTAGACCAGATCTAGTCTACTGCCAGAATACTGCAGATGTCAAGTGAGCTATGTCATGCTAAATGCTTAGTACTCTAGAACTGCAGGATATTGGAATAGCATGTCCCATCTGGTCTTTGTGTCCTGTACCCGCTGGTCAGGGACTCTCATGTAGCAGCATATCTATAGGGCTAGGGCAGCTGCTCCAAAGTACCTAAGTGGAGTGAGTGGTACCGGGCGGGGGGGGGGGGGAGGACTTCTGACACCAACCATAGTCACCAGCAGGTTACAGGCAGCCCTGAAAAGCAGCTTTCCTTGCTATTCAACTAGATTCATCACAGTCAGCCTGCAGGTGTTGTGCAACACTGGACTGTGTCAGCTACCCACTGCAGGTATACATAGCCATGATGAAGATCTTAGATCTGTACAAGCAGCAGCCTGGCCAGTGGCTGGAGTCCATTAAAATAAAACAGCACCCTTGTCATTGCAGTTTAAACCTATATAGCACTATATGGATACATAGCTGTGACATGGTCACAGTGAGAGTGACTTCTCAGCATGAACAGCTGAGTACAGTCAGGCCACGCTTGTGCCAGACCCATGTTTCGATTGCTCAGCCAGTTATCATAACCTCTGACTCATGACTGCTCTCTTGTAGACTATACCAAGAATCTTCTGCTCCTTATTTGTATGCCCTTTGTTGTTTGAACATACAGACTGCTAATACAATGACAAGTGCACTGGCAACTGGCCCAGAGACAGGCTGTGAGTGAATGTTGGCCCACAGTGGGCTATGTACATCTGTCATATACCAGAAGACTCTATCCCCCTACACAGCTTTTGGCAATGAGTATTGAACACAGTGGCATGCTTATACTCCAATATGATGTCATGTCCTTGGCCATGGTCACTGCAAAAATGGCCAGTGCAGCACATGTGCTCTCCCACGCTTTGCACACAGTTCCACCCCCCCTCCCCCATCAAGAGCACGTGGAAACATGACAGGTTGGACATGGGGTTAGATGTTGGTATAGTTGCTGGCTACACATATGCCTCCATCCACAGCCTCTTTGTACTCTAACAACATCCTTGTGGCTGTCCCACTTGGCACCCATGGAGAGTGGATGTGGCTGTCATGCAGGGCCTCTGATGTAAAACATCTCTGTAAACATAAGGCTGGTTGTTACTATGGAGTAGTACACAATGTCATGTTAAATGCTGTAGTCAATGATTGGTATACAGTGTTGAGATGGTGTATATTTTTTGCAGATGTGCCTAAGATGGACATGCCTGTATGTGCATACTGTGCATAATGCTGAGACCCCCCAGATTGCACTCTATGACTGCAGTTTCGGACAAGAGAAAGGTGCATGCAGTTACATGGCAGATATTTTCCTGTCTCATCAACTCTGTGACTCCATTCAACATTCACAGAGGCCAGGCCTACACCCTTGGTGTAGCTGCAGCCTAGCTCCCAGTAGGCTGAGCTACACCAAGGGTGCTGACAATGTTGCCACGGATACAGCTATTATGGCAGTTGGCATTAATCAGGACTTTTACCTGTGCAGGCAGATGTGCTTGATCTTCAGTGACATACCACCATTTCAAATCCTGTCATACACAATATCACCTCAGTCTTTTCCAAGCCAAACGTACCTTCTTCTCTGAATCAATTGCATCAGCCCCTAACAGGTCTAGGCATTTATTCTCAACCCTTCAAGCTCTCTCACGATTGCAATCCCATCCCTCACGTGATGTGACTCCTTCTGATTCAGTTCCTCGTCCCACCCAGCTGGCCTCCTTCTTCGCCTCCAAGGAACACGATTTGCGTCTGTCTCTCCCTCTTTGTCCTCATGCGCTTCTGCCTCCTTCCCCTATTTCACCCCCTCCATCCTCTCCATTATCCCACTCTTGGGCTAATTTCCATCCCCTAACATCCCCAGAACTTCTCAAGCTTCTCTCTACCACTCACAAGACCACTTGCCCATTAGATCCCATACCATCTGCCTGGTTATCCGAACCTTCTCTTGGTCTATTCATGCCACTACTCTCCATCATTAATTCTAGTCTTGCCTCTGGGTCTTTTCCCCACCTATGGAAGCACGCCCTGGTTCGCCCCCTTCTGAAGAATCCCACCTTAGACTCATCTGTTCCAGCAAACTATCGCCCCGTGTCAAACTTACCATTTGCCTCTAAACTCCTAGAGAAAGCAGTTTTCACTCAACTTTCCCATCATCTTGACTCAACACATTTCCTTCACCCCCTCAGTCCGGTTTTCGGCCAGGCCACAGTGTCGAATCCATCATCACTGCTGTTATGAATGAAATACACTCTTCTCACGATCGTGGTGATATCTTGGTGGCGGTGTCTTTTGATCTCTCTGCTGCCTTTGATCTGGTTGATCGCTCTCTTCTTCTTTCTAGATTGAGGGATACAGGTGTTCAGGGTACTGTTTGGGTACTGTTTTTCACTGGTTCCACTCTTTTCTATACTATCAATCTTTTGCGGTGGCCTCTGCCTCTTCCACCACAAGCCACTTCCCCCTTACCTGTGGTGTCTCACAGGGCTCAGTTTTAGCCCCGCTATTGTTTAATGTATTCTTGGCCCCTTTGGCATTATTAATTCAAAAATCAGGTATTTCAGGATATTATTATGCTGATGACATTTTCCTCTTACACCACACCTCCTCTTCCTGCCCAGACATCACTCCTTTCAATGAATGATTATCCTCAGTCTCCACTTGGCTCCCCTCAAATTGTCTTGTTCTTAACATCTCTAAAACTGCTGCTATTTGGTTTCCCCACAGCTCCGCCTGCCCACCACTCACTCCCCCTTTTTCTGGTACCCCAATTTCCTTGGTATCTAGGCTTCGCTATTTAGGTGTCTTCCTTGACAGCTCCCTCACATTTAACGATCATATCTCCCAAGTCTCACGGTGCTCTTTTTTCTGTCTCTGGCGCATTCGCGCCATCAGACCATTTTTATCCCCTCAGGCCCTGATCACTCTCCTTCTTTCGCTGGTCATCACTAGATTGGATTTTTGTAACTCCATATTTGCCGGCATTCCTCAATATCAGCGTCGTCGATTGCAACTACTACAGAACACTGCAGCCCGGATGGTTACTCATGCTTCCCCTCGTGATCATATTACCCCAATTTTGCAACACCTTCACTGGCTCCTACTGTATTTCCGGATACAATTTAAGATTCTCATTTTGGTGCACCAGGCTACTTACTCTCATAGACCCCAGTACCTAGCTGATTTATTAACTTTTCATACACCCACTCGTAGTCTCCGCTCTATCCATATCAACCGCTTACATCTCCCCTCCCCCTCACAGGCACATCTTCAGTCAACTAGACAGTCAGCTTTCTTTTATCTCGGGTCCTCCCTGTGGAACTCCCTGCCTACTGCCCTTCGACTAGAAGAGTCTTACCCCAAATTCCGTTCCCTCCTAAAAACCCACCTCTTCTCCTCTGCTTTCAATCTTCCCCCCTAATCTCTCAATTCTCCACCCCTTTTTTTTTTTCATTACTAAATTTTGCAATCACTTTCTTTTTTCTCTTTTCCTCTTTCCTTTTTCTTATTGATTGTAATTTCTTTTCCTCCTTTTAATAATTTTTATTATAATGTAAACCGCCCCGATGTAATTGGGGGGGGGGGGGGCGGTATATCAAATGTTTTAATAAACATAAACATAAAACATAAACATGTGCCCTGAGGTCTGGAGGCTCAGTCAGCGGTAAGGTTTGCTGCACACACACATATGATGGAACTCTCCCTGGTGAGACCATGCCCCCCCATCCCAGCTCACTCCAGTGAAACCAGCAGGCAATATGAGAGCTGTACAGCAGTGTCTTGTTGGGAGGTAAGTATAAGGGCATTCTGTGGGGATGGGCCTTGATGATGGTGCAACTGGGAATGCATTTGAGTGTCACAGCTTTGTGGACAATATGTGTACAGGCACAACTAGTCTGCCAGTGACTCCCACAAGACCACAAGTCACTGGAAACTAACTTTCTGCCCATTAGTGGTGTCTCACACAGTTTGTAGAGTTGCAGAATAACTGCCATGCAACCATAAAGTCTGGACATCACACACACACACACTGTGCATTACTACTGCTCACAGTCCTCTGGACACACCCATCCACAAACACATGACCCCACTGTCCAAAAGAGATATAAGTTGACATTCATACTTGGTCCTTAGGACTTCTTTAATGCTTGGACTTTGATAATGACTGCTTTGGGTGTGCACATGTTGCTAAGGCCTGCTCGGCTTGTGGGCAAAATTAGCACTCACTGCCATCCAGCGGGTGTTGGTACAACTTCTCATTGTGGCTGCAGACTGTCAGGACTTGTGTTAGATGAGATGGGGAGGATTGCACCTGTGGATGCAGATATGGAAATGTAGGATAAAGTTAAAACACCTGGACATATCACTCTTGAGCCCATGACCCCTCTGTCTTACACACAGTGGCCATGTGTTGGGAGCCACAGAGCAGCCATGTAAGAGTGTGAGTGCATCACTCCATGTGCATATATGTGGTCATTGTAGGCTGCATGAGGGCATAAACTGGGATTGCCTCTGTCTGTGTAGCTCTCTGAAGGTTTTGTGCCATACCTATCTGATAGGGTATGTTAGGCAGATGTGGGTGAGAAACATCTTGTTAAGTCTGTAAGTAGTGCTGCTTTGATATGCTTCTGGATCAACTGATGTTCATGTCTTACATATGGGATCTGTCCTACCAGGGGGGTAGACCAGGATATATGAACACACACATTCCAGTCCATGGGTGACCTAGCAGAGTAACCAATGTAACTATTTACTGATGTGTGCTTGTGGGCCAGTCCTGGACTATTCTCACAGTTGGCATGGCATAAGCATGGCATAAGCATGGCACAGCCACCACTTCAGTGCTGCAGGTGGCCTTAAAGCAGCAGCGCACATGTGGGTCATTCTGGCATGCCGCTTCTAACCCCCTATGATGTGTCAGAGGGGGCCAGGAGCAGTATGCCTTGAGCACACGTAATGCAACATTAAGCCTCACCACGACACGACAGGGAACAATTGCCATGCTGCCCTCCTCCCCTAGGTGAGACAATAGATGCTGGGAGGCAGGGCAGCATGGGGAATCCTCCCTTTCATGCTACAGGGAACCTCAATGCAGCAGTGTGTGTGTGTGTGTGTGGGGGGGGGGGGGGTTCTGCTTAGGATAGGAGATAGCCTTGGCCTGGCCCTGACAGTAGAAACAGCAGTATTGCACCTGTCATACAGGGTAGGGACAATGGTATCTTCTGCACCAGGCAGAAGCTACTACCACTGCCACTCTCACCGCTACATGCTGTTAACGTGGCAGTGGTAATAGCGCAAGTACTTTGTGACAGTGACAGCATGTATGCGTACCGCTGCTGTCACAGCAGAGTCTTACCAGACTTCACAGATGTACACCCTAGGCAGCCGCCTGCTCTACCAAGCAGACTAACTGGCCCTGCTCAATCACTCACATGGCACCACCTTTGCCATTTTGCCACAACAATATAGTGCCCTTTATTGAAAGGACACCATGCTGTGACTGTGAATTGACCACTACTATCACTAATTTCAGGACTGCTGTCTGGTTGCTGAACACTGTTACTGGAGGATGTAGTAAAGGCTGTTAGTGTAGCTGAGTTTAAAGAAGGCTTGGACAAGTTCCTGGAGGAAAGATCCATAAACCATTATTAAGAAGGGACCCAGGATATCAATGCTTGACCCAGTACAAGCATTGCGGAACCTGTGTCTTTTGGGGAAACTGCTAGGTACGTATGACCTAGATTGGCCACTGTTGGAAACAGGATACTGGGCTTGATGGGCCTTGGTCTGACCCAGTATGGCATATCTTATGTTCTTATGTTCAAATGGGCTCCCTGTGTGGTGTTGAACGGCTGAGAATTGCTCTCTCCCTCCAAAATGAGCCCTTAATGCCAACTTTTAATTGCCGTTAAGGTTCCCGTTGGCTGTGCCTTTATATGCCTGTTAATAGCACCTGCCGTTAAGGGAATACATGCTGTCACCGCCCACATTCTGCCCAGTTAACACCCCTTCTCCACCCCTTTGTACCTTAACATCTGTTAGGCTACGAGCCATTAAACCTGCGTTATCCGCTAACGGGTGCTGATAATGCCTGCTAAAGCTACCTTTGCACCCTTAGTGCCATTTAGTAATCATACCTCTAAGAGTTTGAGCAAAACCACCTTGTTTGAGTGCCATTATAGATTGGTCAGCATCTCACAAACTGGTTAAAATTAAATCAGCTGCTCTAAGGCTATCTTGGGATAATAACCCATTGTTAGAGTTGTCAGTTTTGAGAGGTGTTCCTGTAATAATAACTGACTGCTTGCAAAGTTTAGCGATTTTCTTAGATGAAAAACTGAAAATGGATGGTTAGATCAATAGAGTAGTGTGTGTCTGTTTTTATTTTCTGTGTATGATAAAATGGTTAAAGGCATTTTTACAAGTAAATGAATCTGGCCTTTGTTAACATAAGAACATAAGATATGCCATACTGTGTCAGACCAAGGTCCATCAAGCCCAGTATTCTGTTTCCAACAGTGGCCAATCTAGGTCATACGTACCTAGCAGTTTCCCCAAAAGACACAGGTTCCACAATGCTTGGGTCCCTTCTTAATAATGGTTTATGGACCTTTCCTCCAGGAACTTGTCCAAACCTTTTTTAAACCCAGCTACACTAACATCCTTTACTACATCCTCCGGTAACAAATTCCAGAGTTTGATTACACGTTGAGTGAAGAAATATTTTCTTTTATTAGTTTTAAATAGTTTACCCTGTAGCTTCATTGCATGTCCCCTAGTCTTTCTATATTCTGATAACGTAAACAATCGATCTACGTTTACCCGTTCCACTCCGTTCATTAATTTATAGACTTCTATCATATCTCCCCTCAGCCGTCTCTTTTCCAGGTTAAAGAGCCCTAACCTTTTTAGCCTTTCTTCATAGGAGTATCATTCCATCCCCTTTACCATTTTGGTGGCTCTTCTCTGAACCTTTTCTAATAACGCTATATCCTTTTTAAGATACGGCGACCAGAATTGCACACAATATTCAAGATGCGGTCTCACCATGGAACAATATAGAGGCATTATAATATCTTTTGTTTTATTTTCCATTCCTTTCCTTATGATACCTAGCATTCTATTTGCTCTCTTGGCTGCACACTGGGCCGAGGATTTTAACATGCTATCGACAATGATGCCTAAATCTTTTTCCTGGGTGGTGGTTCCTAATATGGAACCTTGCATCGTGTAACCATAGTTTGGGTTGTTCTTCCCTAGGTGCATAACTTTGCACTTGTCCACATTAAATTTCATCTGCCATTTTGATGGCCAGTCTTCCAATTTATCAAGATCCTCTTGCAATTTTCCACAATCCTCTTGGGTTTTAACAACTTTAAATAGTTTTGTGTCATCTGCAAATTTGATAACCTTACTCATTATTCCATTTTCCAGGTCATTTATGAATATGTCAAAAAGCAGAGGACTCAGCACAGATCCCTGGAGTACACCACTATTCACTTTTCTTCATTGGGAAAATTGGCCAATTAGCCCAACCCTCTGCTTTCTATCTTTTAACCAGTTCTTGATCCACAGTAGTACACTGCCTCCTATCCCATGACTCTTTAGTTTTGCCAAAAGTCTCTGATGAGGGACCTTGTCAAAGGCTTTCTGAAAGTCCAGATATACTATATCAACTGACTCACCTTTGTCCACCTGTTTATTCACACTTAAAAAAAACCATAATAGATTAGTAAGACAAGATCTTCCTTGTCTAAAACCATGTTGGCTGTCTCCCATTCGGCCATGACTATCTACATGCTGAGTAATTTTATTCTTTATGATGGTTTCTACCATTTTTCCCGGTACTGACGTGAGGCTCACTGGTCTGTAGTTTCCAGGATCACCTCTGGAACCCTTTTTAAAAATTGGCGTTACATTGGCGATCCTCCAATCTTCAGGTATTACAGATGATTTTAATGAAAATTCACAGATTACTAATAGCAGGTCTGCAATCTCATATTTCAGTTCTTTCAACACCCTTGGATGTATACCATCCGGCCCAGGTGATTTGCTACTCTTCAGTTTATCTAATAGTTGTAATATATCTTCCCGATGTATCGATATTTCCCTCAATTCTTCTGCACCTTTAAATACCACTTCAGTCATGGGAAACATCCCTACATCTTCCTCAGTAAAGACCAAAGCAAAGAATTCATTCAGTCTCTCCTCTATCGCCTTGTCGCCTCTTAGTGCCCCTTTAACTCCTCTATCATCTATTCATTAGTGTATGAATAGTGTAATCAACTATTCATTTTACAGTGAATAGTTGATTACACTATTGCAACTTGTTGTACTTGCCCAAGTCTAATCTCAGGCAATTGGCATTGATCCAGAATACAGCAGCTAGAAAATTTACTAGACCCACACTGCATGATTGTATTATTCCTCTATTTTGAAGCCTGCATTGGCTTCTAGTAGAGGCCAGGTTCAAATTTAACATGCTTTTTTTGATTCACCAGACCCTATTTAATGATGTACCTCAATATCTTATAACAGTAGTTTACACGTTTTCGGGGGGGGGGGGTTATTATCTCCTTCTAAAATACATTTTTGGCGGATTTCATTTTGGAAACTTCTTCATCAGGATGTCTCCCTCCTCTTAAGTGCTTTTAATGATAAGTGCATATATTTTTAAAAAAATGTTCCAAAATACCTTTTCATTAGTTACAGACATAAAAAAATCAGTTCATCTTTTTTCATATACTCTTCAAAGATTGTAAACTCACTTTCAGTCCACTACATTCCCTTAGGACTGATATATTACCCTGACATAGCTATGTTTGGACAAACACACAGAGAAATAAAACATATGCTCTAGTCAGCGGCGTCTTCACCCACAGAATAAGAGTAAGTTATAGTCATTCAATTTCTATTGGAAAGCAGTAAAGATGCTGCTGAATAAAGCAAGTTATGGCCGTTTGATGTAGCTGGTAAAATGCCAGTTTAAGACAGTTTTTGCTGCCATTGCAAAATTGCCCAAAAATGAAGGGCATTTCCTCAGTGTTGAAAGAGCGGTTTGTCTTTACGTAAGAAGAATGGATTCAGATAAGTGATTTACAGTATTTCTCTGTCTCTTGAAGCAGGATACAGTAAGAAAAGAACTGTATTGTGTGTTTGTCCGAAACATAGCTATAGTCCTGACATACATGTTCATATCGATACAGGTCTATTGTAATCATTTTTTAAAAATATATGCACTTATCATTAAAAGCAATTAAGTAACAGGAGGGAGACACCCTGAAGGAGGGGCTTCCAAAACAAAGTCCGACCAAAAAAGTATTTTGGAAGGAGATAGTAGTTTATACTTTTTCTGGGGGGTTTATTGTTATACAATATTTAATATCTCAATATCTGGCAGAGAACCTGAAAGATTATGGGGCATGTTCTATTAAACGTGCACTAACCATTAGCTTGGCATGCTGTAAGAGTGATATGGTCATGGTTCATGCAGGCACCTCTGCTAAAATTCCCACGCTAACCACATAGTGTGCGATCAGGTGGGGATGGAGTGGGTTGTGTATGGAACATCAGAGTAGAAGCCACTTTGCATTAACGTGGGCATTTTGGTTGTGTGCTGTGTTGTGTGTTAGTACTAGTGCACATAACGCCGCCTCAATGGGTGCTGGTAAGTGCACTCATGCATTGTTGAGTGCAGTGTCACATATTAACACCACACTATTGGAAGAGGGATGAATAACCCTCCAAAGGATAGCATGGGTGCCCGCACTAACTTTCAGCCCCAAATGTGTGCTGACAGCGTGGTCTTTAGTAAACATGCCCCTGTATATATGGGCATCAACTGAGTTTTTCTCAACAGAAATTACAGTTGCTATATTCTTTACTAGAAATAGATATAACTACCACTAGGCAGATAGCTTTTGCATATTATGGAACTCCTTACCTTAAGAGTTGAGAGAAATTGGTGATTATTTCCAATTTGGAAGAAGATGAAAGCCTTGTTTATGTCTGAGGGGTATGTTTACTAAAGAGCGCTAACGTAACAGCAGCGACGTTATCGCGCGATAATGTAACATTACTGGGTGATAACGTCACTTATCGCGCGATAATGTCTCCGGCGGTGTTAAGGTGCACAGAGGGTGGAGTAAATTGTTCCAGAGGGCGGAGAGAAGGGGATCAATGGGCAGAGAGTGGGCGGGGAGAGGCTCCAGGATCACTAACGCTGTGAAATCAGGGTCTGAAAATTAACGCCAGTGAAAAACCTCGCGTTAGAGGCACATTTGCAGGAGAGAGAAACCATCTCAGTCAGCAATGTACAGCAAAGGCAGGGAGACCAAGACAAGTGATAGTAGTGATACTTGTGCAGCAACAGCATAGTGCCCAAGTACGAAAGAGCCCTACGGTGAGGCTGCAAATGTGGTACAGGGGGCTGCAGGCGGGACATGCAGTGGGGCAGCTGGAGCACAGGGTGGACTAGGCAGATGCCTAGGTGATACATAGGAATGTAGAAATGGAAATCCAGCAAGACAGCAACTGACCAAGAGCAAACATGTCCACGAGTGTGTATCCCACAGTGTCCCAGAGTCCCAGGGGACAGTACCCAGCATGTACCCCAAAGGGCACATAACATTGGCAGACGGTGTCGGGGGAAGCGTGGATGTCAATGCAGGCACCCCTACCCCATATCACGCACCATAGGCAGACGCCTATCAGCACACTGGATGGCTTGGGACTGTGCACCACCAGCACCACCGGAACAAGGGTATGTCAGCATGGTGGAGGAGGGGTGCTGGTGGTGGAGGGGGCAGTGGCATCTGGCCACAGCAGACCAAGGCCAAGCCCTGTTTAGGTGGGTGCCGTGCACTGCAACAGACAAGATCTGTCTGACAAACAGTCATGGTATCCCCAGGGAATGATCTGCCTCTGTGACAACAGTTTGGTGCAGTACACACAGCCAGTATATTCAGGGGCATAAGGTCTCAGGTTCAAGCCCCAGCTGTGCTTCCTGCAGATCATGTCCCTATATTTTACCCGGTAATAAAGACAGAACCTTTACTGCAGATGAAATAAACACGCCATAAACGCCTATATTTTACCCTACAGAGCACATACACCATAAACATGTGCAATCCCTAAAGCAGGGTTTCCCAACTGCAGTCCTGGAGGGCCAAACACCATTCAGGTTTCATGCTGTCCCTAATAAATATGCCTGTGATGCATTTGTATGCACCGCCCCCATTGTATGAAAATGTATCCCATGCATATTCATTAGGGACAGCAAGAAAACCTGAACCGTGTTTGGCTCACCAGGACCGGAATTGGGAACCTCTGCCCTAGAGCAGTGGCCAACAGGGGCACAAACACCCACACCCACAGGCTCCAATATACAACGGCTCATGGAGAGTCAGGCTTTTGGCATATCTTATGTTCTTATCTTCATCTGTCACACACTGGTAGTGATGGGGATGTAAAGCAGGACCTATCTCTAGCACCACATGTACTGCGGACCTAGTGCTGGGCACCAATCCTATCCCTCAGGGTGACCACAGAACCAACACAATGGCATGGTCTGTAGCTACTCTGTGCCAGTATCACACACTGTCAGTTCGTCTTTCCAAGCTGAGGTACCGGAGAGATGCAGACCCCATTTGGTGATCAGCTGTAAACTGCTATTCAGCATGTGCATTGCATCATGGGTATGGTGGGGTTACCCTATCCTGGCACTCAGAGCAGACAATTTGTGCGGTGACCTGCAGTCCTTTTGTACCCAGACATTGCTGTGACATACACCATGGAGGTATAGCCTACTGGTTAATACAATGTCATTTTTGGCAGTGTTCATGGGTTCAGTTTCTCATTGTTCCCCCCTCTCATGCCTGTCCTACTCATATAGTGTACATGCCTGTAGAGGTCATATTTTTGCAGATCTGTGCTTCCAGCCCATAATAACCTTGCCACAATTTGCCAACATTCCTTCGGTCCGTCTATCTGCGTCTGTCAGCTGTGTAGAGTCCTCTCTGCCAGTGCAGGCTGCCACCCCATGTCATACCCTTTCCTGCATAGCGCCTCTTCATGCTTGCCTCGCCTGTGCCTGATCTGCATGACACCACCACTCCTCTGTTCACTGATCATTGTAACTATCCTGCCACCTCTGCCTCCACTGGGGGACACGTATTCCCATTGTCTGCCACCAACTGTTTTTCTGGTACTTTACATTGCCAACACCCTGTGCTGTGGTATAGCTGCTCCACCATGTTTGTCATCAGTACTGGCAGGCACATGGGATGCCCGCAGATATGGCAGGTCCAGCGGCTCCCACTTCTCCCTCCTTCACTCACCTGTTCATTGCCTTTCCTGAGTGTTCTATCTAGTGTTAGGGCTACATCTGTCTCTGTTCCGCACAGGTCATGCATGTCATCCTGAGGCACTTGCAGTCCCTAGGGCACACTAACCTAGGACACCATAACCTTGTTAGGCCACCTTAACCTATGGTTCCATAGCTCAGGGTGCCTTCTGTGGTGCCTTGTCCAAGGGTGCCTAATATGGCGCTTAGCCTAGGAGGCCCTATAGGGCGCCTTATGAGGCACCTTACAGGGCACCTTACTAGGCACCTTATAAGGCACCTTACATGGCACCTTATAAGGCACCTTACAAGGTGCTTTATAAGGCACCTTACAAGGTGCCTTGCAAGGCGCCTTACAAGGTGCCTTGTAACGCTCGTTAGTCTAAGGCGCCTTGTAACGCGCGTTAGCTGTCAGCTTGCTGTAACGATGCAACGCCCATGCCTTTATATGGGCATCTCTACCTTTACCGCGGAACCTACCGCGAATGACATTACCGCAGTTTAGTAAACATACCCCTAAGACAGTTTAGTAAACATACCCCTTATTTTGATTTCTGATTCATTTTTCATAGTGCATCAAAATTTTATTGGTATCTTATACTTGAATTTTTAAGTATATTAGTTAATATTATGCATTTCAATTATGCTTGTACTTTATTAAATTTAAAATTAACTGCCTAATGCATATTGCTAGGGGATAGTGTATCAGATAAATATAGTAACAGAGTAACATAATATATGATGGCAGATAAAGACCAGTATGGCCCATCTAGTCTGCCCAGCAAGGCAGCAAGAGTAGGTGCATCTGCCGCTCCATGCAGGTCATCCCTCCCCATGCCTTTGTTTATGGGTGTAGGTCACCCCTATTTGTTCAGATGTAAGAGATAGTTATGTTTATTTTGATATTATCCTGTGTCTATAAAGAGATCCATTGTGTCTGCCCCATGACATTTTGAATTCTGTCACTGTTTGCCCCACCACTTCCATCGGGAGGGCATTCCAAGCATCCACCACCCTTTCAGTGAAAAAGTATTTCCTGACATTGCCTTTCAGTTTACCCCCTTGCAGCTTCATGTTATGCCCTCTAGTTTTACAGCTTCTACGTCTTTGGAAGAGGTTTGTTTGTTCATTAATACTCTTTAAGTATTTAAAGGTCTGAATCATATCTCCCCTGTCCCTCCTCTCCTCCAGAGTGTACATATTTAGGTCTTCAAGTCTCTTCTCAGAAGTCTTCTGACGCAGGCTCCAAATCATTTTGGTCGCCTTCCTTTGAACTGCTTCCATCCTTTTTATATCCTTTGCAAGATATGGTCTCCAAGACAGAACACAGTATTCCAAGTGAGGTCTCACCAGTGATTTGTGCAGTGGCATTAGTACCTCCTCCTTTCTGCTGATAATTCCTCTCTGTATGCAACCCAGCATCCTTCTGGCTTTTGCCACCGCCTTGTCACACTGTTTTGCCACCTTGAGATTGTCAGAAACAATCACTCAGAGGTCCTTCTTCTGGTCCGTGCACACCAATCTCTCGCCCCCTATTGCATACAATTCCCTTGGATTTCTGCTTCCCAAGTGCATGACACTGTACTTCTTCATATTAAATCTTAACTGCCAAGCATTAGACCATTCTTCCAGCTTTTGTAGATCTTTCCTTATGTTCTCCACTCCTTCAGCGGAGTCCACTCTGTTGCAAATGTTGGTGTCATCTGCAAAAAGACAGACTTTTCCATTCATCCCTTCAGCAATATCACACACAAATATATTGAACAGTACCAGTCTCAGGACGAACCCTGGTGCACACCTTCCTTTCATTCGAGTGAGTTCCATCTACTGTCACCTTCTGTCGTCTGTCAGTCAACCAATTTCTGATCCAGTTCACCATCTTGGGACCCATCCCCAAGCTGTTGAGTTTATTGATAAGCCTCCTATGAGGAACAGTATCAAAGGCTTTGCTGAAATCTAGGTAGATTACATCCATCGCATGCCTTTGATCTAGTTCTCTGGTCACCCAGTCGAAGAACTCAATCAGATTTGTTTGGCAAGATCGTCCTTTGGTAAAACTATGTTGCCTTGGATTATGCAACCTGTTGGTTTTGAGGAAGTCCACTATTCGCTCTTTCAGGAGCGCCTCCATTACTTTTCCCACCATCGAGGTAAGACTTACCAGTCTGTAGTTTGTCACTTCTTCCCTATTACCACTTTTGTGGAGAGGTACCACATCAGCCCTTCTCCAGTCCTGTTGAACTTCTCCTGTCTCCAAGGATCTATTAAAAACAACCTTTAAAGGCCCTGCAAGAACCTCTCTGAGCTCTTTCAGTATCCTGGGATATATCCCATCTGGTCCCATAGATTTGTCCACTTTCAGTTTTGCAAGCTGTTCTAACACATCATTTTTTGTGAATGGTGTGGTATCTAATCCATTCCCATTTGTATATTTGTCAATCACAGGTGGTCCTTCTCCAGGATTTTCTCTAGTGAAAGAGCAGAAATACACAGAGTGGAATTACATCCAGACATGTATTGAGGGGACCTAAATTTTGGGCAAAAGGATCAATGGAAAAAGCTAACTGGACATCATCTGCATAGACAAAGGGACTACCTTTCAGTAACAGAATTAAAGCAATCACTGGAGCAAAGGAGGCATTGAATATCAATGGGGCTAACATGGATCCTTGCAGCTCCCCACAAGACATGAGAGAAGTCTGCTATGGACTGAGGGAGAGTTGGCTCTGAAGGAACAACCAGCTAGACAAGTGGAACCAGATGAGTGCAATGCCAAACATTCCCAACTTTTGAAGCCAAGAAATTAAGAGAAAATGATTGAGGTTGGAAACCGTGGAAACATTGAAAAATACCATGACGGTTGTCTTCCATGCATCTAGTTAAAGATGAATCCTTTTGGTTAGCACAATGAGTAAGGATTTGATGCTATTCCCAAAATGGAATCAGGATTGATCAGGCTTTAGTTCTGTTTCAGGAAGGAAAGAAACAGAATAAAATAAAATTTAAGTATCTTGGAGAGTCAAGGGAGCTAAGAGACAAGATAGTAATGTCTGATGACAATAGGATCAAGGGAAGTGTTTTTTCAGAAGAGGATTAATGGAATTGTTTAGTGAAATTTGATTTTGTTGATCATCCCCTAATGATTCATAGAAGACATAGATATTAGGACAATGTGGCACAGTGGTTCACTTCTTAGCTGACTTCTTAGCTTCTTAGATAAAAGATACTAAAAGGGTCATGTGTGTTCCACACCTTGGATTGGTTCTTGTGGACTATGGCATGGTTCTCAGTGATTTCCAATATTTTCAATGTGTTTCTGAAACCACTGGGTGAATTGATCAGAGAACAAGGAGTAATATGTTATACTGTATGTCTGCAGACAATATTTTGATACTGTTTCAGGTTGAAAACTGAATATAATAGGCTATAGCCAAGATAGAACTGATGTTTTGTCAACGTTTAGAATTGGCAAACAGCAAACTGAGATGTCATCCTTGTAGGTTAATCTAGAAGGGAATATGATCTCCTGCTCTCCTAAAGTTAGACGTTTGATAGTTATCCTTGATGTTACATGCTTTTTGGAAGATCATGTTAAGCATGATAGCCAAAAAAGCATTTTTTATCCTTCACCATGTTTATCAGATGTTCTCAGACCGTGGGGCAGGGTCATTGGAGGCTGTCTGTAATGGGGTGCATGGCCCGATGTTGGGACCCTTACCCCATAGTCAGGGCCTTGCTTTGCTTCAGGAGGGAGGGCTGCTTAGGCCCGGAACCGCTGGCATACAGGAGGTGGAGAAGGGAAAGGGTAGCAGGAGCGGGCTGGACATGATTTTACATTCATTGGCTCCCTTCTCGTTTTTGAGGGGAGAGCCAATGAATGGGCTTGGAGGGCTTCCGGGAGGGGAGGGAGGGGCTTGGTGATGGCTCTCCCTCCTCTTTGGTCCCAACAGAAGTTGCTGAAGGCTCTGCCATATTCCCACCCATCCCACCCTATGCGGTTGTTGTGGTCTCCTGGATCATGTTGGGGTCTGTCACAGCTTTAGGGAAGTTAGGCAGGTTCCTGGAGGTTTCCAGGATCCGGAGCTATTTGAGCATTACTGTTGGGCTATGGTCGGGCAATCATGGCCTGGATAAACCTGGGGAGGGGTGGTGTGTGGCCCAAGAAGGATGCACCCGGAAGCTTTCCTACCTTTGCTAGTAATATGACGAGGTCGGCATTGGGGGGGGGGGGGGAGGTATGGGCTTGCCACGCTACTAATATGCTAGTAATATGGCTGGTGAATTACTGGATCCGGTGAGGGCTGTTATTGTTGGATATTATCTTTGGTTGTATTATAAAGTTCTAGTTGAATTCAATAAACTGTGACCAGTTTAATTCCAAATGCATGTTATGTGTCTATGGGGCATGTTTACTAAAAACCGCTAATTTGCGCGCCGCAAAATAGCGCACTAAAAGCGGTACTTAAGAGCGCTTAAACGCCCCGCAATCGTGCGTGTCACCCCCGCACAGGTGCGCGGCACAATAACGGGCCCCGCACAAGTACGGGCCCGCAAATGTCCGATAGAGGCGTGGAACGGCTAACGGAGGGCGGAGGAAGGTTCCTGAGTGGCGGAGAGACGGGTTTAATGGGCGGGGAAGGGGAGGGGAGAGGCTCCCCGCACATTATCGGGGCCGAATCCCAAAGCAAAACTACCGCGAGTGAAACATTCGCGGTAGAGGGCATTTAAAGGGAAGAGAAACCATTTCCGTCAGCAATGTACAGCAAAATCGGGGAAACCTGAAAAACGTGAGCAGTGTGATACATGTGCACAGCACAAAAGTGAAAATAAAAATAGAAAGTGACCACAACAAAAATATCACAAATAGTAATGCAGCTGGGGAACAGTTATAGTAATGGGAAAATATAGAAAACACACCCAGGAAAGCTCCAGAAAGAAGAAATGAATATTGGAAGGGTCTACGGAGCGGAGACTCATCCAAAACAAATGTCCTTTTTGGAGCTTTCCTGGGAGTGTTTGCTATGGTTGCCCATTAATATCACTTTTGCCCAGCGTGGTGATATATTGTCCCCCAGTGTCTGTGGTCATTTCCGGGGTTTATGTGCACGTTTGTCACCAGACAGAGTGCATGTGCCCACAGTAAAAATGCGTAGAGCAGGGTTTGTGACTCCATCCTGCCAGGTATACTACCTCCAGGGGCTGCATTGTCTCTGTGGCCATAGTGTGGTGCAGCGGACAGAGCCAGTACCTCAAGGGTCAGAGGTTCAAATCACAGCTGGGGCACATGCCAGCCCAGCCCCTATATTTTACCCACCACTAAACAAAGATAGCGCAGACACCCCTGTATTGCAGGGAACATAAGCATGGGGAAAACACCCATATTTTACACAACACTGCAAAAACACAACAACAATGGGCATTACCTACAGCCAAATCCCCCAAATGCAGTCCCGTACTGCCACATTGCAATCTGGTCATCTGCTGTTTCTGAGAGAAGCTCATGCCAGCATGTTGGCGGACGAGTACATGTGGTGCAGGGGGCAGTGGCTGCTAGCCACAGAAGACAGAGGCCTAGCCATGTGCAGGCTGGCACAGTCCACTGCAACAGACAGGCCCTGCCGGATCCACAGTATGGACATTCCAGGGAAACCAACCAATCTGTGGCTACACGGTGGTGCAATGCACACAGACAATGCATGTAAGAACAGAAGGTCACAGGTTCAAAGCCCAGCTGGAGCTTCCACCAATCCTAGCCACATATTTTTCCCACACCTACACAGTGATGGTAAGGACACACCTTTCGTGTCGAGGACATATGCAATGGTAATACGTCTATCTTTTACCCCACTGAGCACAGACACCATGAACAGGGGCAGTACCTAGAGCAGACTCTCCCAAATGCATTCCTGGTGTGCCACACACCAGTCAGGTTCCATGCTGCCACTCATACAAATGCCTGTGCTGTATATCTATGCACCACCCCCATGGCATGTAGATGTAGCTCATGCATATTCATGAGGGACAGCAGGAAAACACGAACAGTGTGATGCAGACCTGGACTGGGGTTGGGAATCTCTGCCGTAAAGCAGCAGCCAACAGGGGCAGACACACCCACACCCATACCCACAGGCCCCATTGGCCAATGTCTCCTGGAGAGGCAGAACAGTGGACCCTGCGTGCATCTCCCAATACTAGCACCTGCATACCTTAGCAATGTCACCCTACACCTGAGGTATACGGTACACAGCTCTGAGACGTTTGCTAGGAGTACTGGCAGATAGATATCCATACGTTACGCACATACTGCTAGTTGACCCCATCAGAACAATCTGTTAGGTGTTTGCGGGGCGTGCTCCAGGACTGGCCTCTGACGGTGTTTACCACCCTGGGGAGTGACCCCCAGCATTACTGCGTACCATATCCATGCCTTGCCGTGCCTAGGACAGGTTTGGTGGCCAAGGCTAATTACCTCCTCAATAGTAGCACCATGCTGGCATAGGTGTGGAAGTGTGTGTCTGTCTATACAGTGGGTGCTGGCTGCAAGCCCCTTCCACAACCCTCACTGCCAGCACTGTTGCCAGTATTGGACTGCTAATGTGCATAATGAGTAGCAAGGGACCATGGGTATATCTCAGACAGGGTGGGCTGACCAGGATGCAGCTGCACAGGGCATAGGGCACTGGCAGGGACATGGTAGTGCCCGGCCACCACCACTGTTCCCTCTAAGCTGTGCGTGTGTGCGCGCGCGCACACACCTCGCCGAGTGAGCGCACGTACTTTAAAACAGAGCGCACAAAAATTACGGTTCTGATTCTGATAGAAAACACAGACATTCTTAAAATTGAAAAGTTGTTATATATTTATGGTTTTCACAATTTCTACAATATTTTCTAGTGCAATCAATGTGGTGTACATACTGTATTCTGACATGTAGTCAAATTTTAAAGTATATAACTCCGAGTGTCGTTATGTGGCGCACAAAAATTTAATCTTCCTTCAAAAGCTGCACAGCTGATATTTTATGCGCACACAGCCTACAGAAAATTAGAGGGAACACTGGCCACCACCTACACAGACAGGGGGACCTCTGTATGTGCTGCTGGGGGATCACTCTCACCCTGAGTGTGCAGTGATGGCAGCATGGCTAGGCACACCCATAGTGCTGTATTGTGTTTCTCTCATGTGATATATATGGGTTTCCTGTTGGGGCCTTTTCATTGACTTATCTGCTTGTGTGCTGCCACCCCAGTTGTGGGTGCATGCATTTTCATCAGGACCAACCAGCAGACTGAGCACAGATGGTATGTGTCTTGATGGAGTGCCTTGCAGGGTGCAGTGGCCAATGGCTTGCTGCAGGAGAATATCAGATAGTGGTGGGGTGCATCTATGAATATCCAGGCCTAATGTCTGTCTGATATTGTGTTATGGATGTGTGTGGCGCTGCTTGGACTGCCCTGTGGGGGGGGGGTCTACTTCCCCAGCAGGACTGGGGTTGATGGTCGACTCTGCTGCCATAGGGGGGGGGGGGGAAGGAGGATAGTATGGGGATCTGTTGGTGGGAGACCCTGTTTTATCCACCAGGTGGGGGGGGGGGGGTGTTCCACTAACTGTAGCAGACAGCGATCTCAAAGATGTTTATGCAGCACCTACCTATTTCACAGGTCATTGCTGCTTTGGAGCTCTGGCATGGCTGCATTCAGCCATGCAAGGTGTTGTGCACCTGGTCCTGGGCGCATCATCACACACTCAGGGTGGGCACAGTAACTGCACAATGTGATGGTGTTTAGCTACTCTTTGCCGTTTGTCCACCCACTCAGGACACCCTACCAGGCCGAGGTGCTGTGTGGGTGCACAAGGACACCTCCCCCTACCAGGCCGGGTAGCTTTCGGGGTACAGTTCCCATCTTGTGTGCATCTGTGGACAGCTGCTTTGCATGTGCAGTGCATCATTGGTACGGGTGGCCTAACCCTATCCTGTTTACACCAGCAGACTGTCTGTGATGTGACGTGCAGGCTATCTGCAGCCAGGCAGGAGCTTGCTTACAGCTATAGAGGTGTAGCCCAATGGTTACGCCACTGCCTGTGCAGCCAGAGGTCATGGGTTCATACCCACAGTGGGGTTCTGTGATAGGGTTTTCCAAAGCATTTTTTACATTTACTGTACATATGTTGATGCCTGCAATAACACCCTCAGCATACTGTACCCATAAGGTGCCTCTGAGGGTGCTTTATTGGGCGCCCTATAGGGCACTTTATGGTTGGCATCCATATAGGGTGCACTATACATTATCCTGTGTCGCAACATATATGCTGCCCTATAGGGGACATTCTAGGGTGCCTTGGCGGACGGTGAACTGTAACATGTGCCTTATGGTCCGCCTTATGTTAACATGCTGTGAGAGTGCGTTTGCTAGTAGTTATCACAAAATAGAATTAAAAAGCCTCCTAAAGCACTCCACAACATAAAACATACTGCCTCAGCTAGCCTTTTTCAATGGGCATTGTGAGGGATTGAACCCCTGGTCCCTGCACCATTGGTCAGTGTCTTAACCATTGTGCTGTGGCTGTGTTCCTTTGCTTTAGTGCCAGTGCGCCGCATTGTGGCCATCAGCGCGCCGCATCCTGCTGCCCACAATGAACAGTGCGCCGCATCCTGCTGCCCACAATGAACAGTGCGCCGCCTTATGCCGCCCCACAATGAACAGTGCACCGCCTTATGCCGCCCCAATATGAACAGTGTGCCACCTTATGCCGCCCCACAATGAACAGTGCGCTGCCTTATGCCGCCCCAAAATGAACAGTGTGCCGCCTTATGCCGCCCCAAAATTATTTTGCCTCCTGACACACATTTCCACATTCAAGGTGGTGCCTCAGCCAGCCTTTTTGGGCTGCACACACTGGGGGATTGAACCCATGGCCCCTGCACCATTGGTTATTGTCTTCACTGTTGTGCTACGGCTCTGTTCCTATATGTGCCCAGCTGCGCCCCACTTAGCCTTCCCATGCGCTAATGTGGGCCCCGCACATTAACGCGATGCGCACACATACGGTTTTTTTTTTTCCTTTTTCGGCCTGAACCGCCCACTCCTTATATGGCACAGGCACACTACCGCGGCCCCGCACGTTAGGAATGTTTAGTAAACATGCCCCTATGTGGTTAAAAGGGAAACATTGTGGTGGAAGGGGGGTGGGTGGGTGGGTGGACAGGGCAGGTACTCAGGTTGTATAAAAATATAAGGGGACACATCGAGTCCATGCTAACCTGGCTACTGACCATTTATATGCCATCCAGAACTTACAGTTAAAATGCAGGCAACAATCCTCTCCCCCAAGGGCTAGTACAACAATATCTATATGGGAATCTCTAAAAAATCCCTAAAGAAATTACAGCTAATTCAAAATACAGCAATAAAGGTTATAATTGGTAGTAAAAGATGGGACTGGCTACTCCACTTTTGATTTCCTTGCTGTAGCTGCCATTGGCCATGAGAATTGACTTCAAGGTCTTGATTTTCGCATTTCTTAAATTGAGATAAATTGCACCCTATAATTTAGGACTAATAGTACAACAATACACCCAGGGCAGTTTCTCCAAATGGGTTAGTTTTGCAAATCAACCAATAAAGAACTGCCTGAGTCAAACTAATCCACAAAACAAATATCTCTTAGTGACCAAACCATTTACTCTAAAATCTAAAAGAAGGCTAAACATTCCCACATACAAATGCCTAAAGAATTTACTTTTTAAATTTATATTAAGTTAAAAGAGACCTCAGAATGGCTATAAACCCTTCACATGGCAATAACAATCACCATAAGGGATAGCAAGATATTCACATCACTGGTCTCTAACCTCCCCCACAAATCCAATTCCAAATCCAATTAACAAAATCTAAAAAAAGTACTTTTCAAGATTACATAATTATATAGTAATTTTATATTATTATTTTTTAATATTATATAAATTCATCCAAACCATAATAACCATTAAGCATCTTTCTTATTATTTGAAATTAGACATAAATGTCTAAAAATACTCTACAACGGAAGCATACAACAACAATTTATATAGTTTACCCTGTTTTCCAAGTTACTTGTTCCTGTTCAATGTAATGACCTGACTTTTGTTCATTGTCGGTTACCTTCTTGTTTTATGTAAACCGCGCTGATCGCAAATAGTGCGGTATATAAGAAATGTAAATAAATAAATAAATAAACAATTTCTTAATGCTAGCCACCACGGAACCAAAAACTTCTCTTCCATAAGCCTTGCAATCAAACAGAAGCTTTGTGGTAGTATTCACATTATCAACTTTTACAAAAGAGTATATCAAGTACTTAACTTATCTTAATACTCCAGAATTTCCATTTCAGCGGTCATCGTCCACCCGATCGACATCCGCCCAACAAAGATCTCTGTTTCACCTTAAAAAAGGCTTCTTCAGGGCTCATGATAAAATACTCGATGACAGTCTAGGAAAGTAGCTACAGTGTCTAATGCATCATCATTTAAATGTTTAGCCATCAATAGAATCGTTGAACAAAACTGACGTCATGGCTTCTTTCTCCTCTACAGCTACAAAAAACACCCTGACAATAACTCCTGCTTTATGCATAGTGGCAGTACTGATTAGATGGCTTTTCTCTTCCTTTAGTTTACAAGACAACACAAGGGGCTATAATCAAAAAAGGAATTATCTTCCTTGTTATTGGTAATAGAGCTTTGGTTACAAGTTTCAATTGTATTGTTTCAATGTAAACCGCACTGATGACAAATAGCGCGGTATATAAGAAAATTAAATAAATTAAATAAATAAATAAGTCACACCCTTTGTCCATTTATGGATGTTTTCTTTGGAATTTTTATTTCATTTACAATGATTTTTTGTAATGTTACAGTTATTCATATACCTTTTGTTTTTAAATTGTATATATTATGTTATCATCACATTTGTTCAGTTTTATTTTATTTTATGATTTTTTTATCCCATGTTTTTATGTTTTTATTTATTTAATTTGTATCATATTTTTATTTAATTGGTATTATCTATATTTTCTATTTGTCTTTTATGATTTTAGTATGCCATGAGTACCCCTGATGAAGGCATAACTGAAACACAGCCTGTGTCAGTTCGGCTTGGCTATTACACCCTGTTAAAATATTTAATAAAGTAGTTGTCCTTTTCTGTTTACCACGTCTGGACTGGGTTTATCACATATCACGTGGTTTTTTACTTTCTTGTTGTACTGTATATATAGGTTCAGGAATTATGCAGAATTATGCTTTTGTGACTGAAAGTGAGAGTGTATGTGTGTGGTTTTAGGGATGCACAGGCGGATCTGGTATGCTCATCTGCAATTCAGGGGGGACATGAAAGTCTGGCCAGTACCTGGACCATATGGATGACTGCAGCGTCACCAGGTGCCAGTGTAATTGGGTAGACAAAATCAGAAAAGGTTGTCTATAGCTAACTGTCAAAACATATCCCTGTCATTAAAAAGAAACCCTCAGAATAAGGGCACCCAACAGTGAATACAGCACTAATACATGCCCATAATGCACATTTTTTGAGACCAATGATGTTGCTGTCGAGCATGTATTAGTGCTGTTTTCACTACTGAATGGTCTTATTCTGAGGGTTCCTTATTATTGACAGGGATATGTTTTGACATTTAGCTGTAGGGAATCCATTTAGATTCCTTATGGATTATTTTTCATAGGGCACTCTAATAAGATCATATATTGTTGGCAGTGTGATAGGGCAGCCATACATCCGCTGTGCCAGGCACTGGCAGACATGATTGATGTTGCGCCAACATTTCCCAGATTGTTTCATGAGGCCTACATCCCTACCAGGGCCGGCCCGTCCATTGAGCGAGAATGTTTTTTGCACAGGGCCCCGCGTTTCAGGGGGCCCCGCGCAAAAAACATTCTTTTGTAAAAGTAAAATTGAAAAAAAAAAGAAAACCTGTCTCCTGCCGCTGTCGGGGCCGCCGCGGCAGAATCGAGCGTGCCGCGGGGCCCCCCTGTACCCGGCACAGCCTCTCCTCCCTGTAGCAGCTCTCTCTTCTGAGCTGCAGTCAGACGCGCCGGATTGCAGAGCGCGAGGGACTATTTTTTCCCTCGCTGCTCTGTTACGCCCGCGGGGGCTGATGGTATGTTCCCATCAGCCCCCGCGGGCCTACCATCGTCGCGAAAGGGAAACTCTTCCCTTCGCGCTCTGCAAGCCGGCGCGTCTGACTGCAGCTCAGAAGAGAGAGCTGCTACAGGGAGGAGAGGCTGTGCCGGGTACAGGGGGGCCCCGCGGCACGCTCGATTCTGCCGCGGCGGCCCGACAGCGGCAGGAGACAGGTTTTCTTTTTTTAAAAAATTTTCCCTGGGCTGGGCTGGGCGTTAGGAGTGGTGCTGGGCTGGGCTGGGCTGGGGGGGAGGTGTTAGGAGTAGTGATGGGATGGGCTGGGCTGGGCTGGGCTGGGCTGGGGGGGGGGGGGGGGGTTTAGGAGTTGTGATGAGCTGGGCTGGGGGGGGGAGGTGTTAGGAGTAGTGATGGGATGGGATGGGATGGGATGGGCTGGGGGGGGAGGTGTTAGGAGTAGTGATGGGATGGGATGGGATGGGATGGGATGGGCTGGGCTGGGGGGGGAGGTGTTAGGAGTAGTGATGGGCTGGGCTGGGCTGGGCTGGGCGGGGGGGGGTGTTAGGAGTAGTGATGGGCTGGGCTGGGCTGGGCTGGGCGGGGGGGGGGGTTAGTAGTTGTGATGGGCTGGGCGGGGCGGGGCTGGGCTGGGGGGGGGATTAGGAGTTGTGATGAGCTGGGCTGGGGGGGGGAGGTGTTAGGAGTAGTGATGGGATGGGCTGGGCTGGGCTGGGCTGGCTGGGGGGGGGTTAGGAGTGGTGATGGACACTGGGCTGGTTGGGGGGGTTAGGAGTGGTGATGGGCACTGGGCTGGCTGGGGGGGGTAGGAGTGGTGATGGGCACTGGGCTGGCTGGGGGGGTTAGGAGTGGTGATGGGTGCTGGGCTGGGGGGGTTAGGAGTGGTGATGGACGCTGGGGGGGTTAGGAGTTGTGATGTGATCTGGGCTGGGGGTGTGAGTAGTGATGTTGGGCGGTGGGGGGGTTAGGAGTTGTGATGGGCGCTGGGGAGGGGTTAGGAGTGGAGATGGGCGCGGGGGGGGCTTAAACTACAAATTGGGTGCTGGGCGCTTAGGACTGGAACTGGGCTGGTGGGATTAGGACTGGAAGTGGGTTGATGGGGGGTTAGGACTGGTAATGGGCTATGGGAGGGCTTAAACTAAAAATTGAGTGATGGGGATTAGGACTGGGAGTGGGCTGATGGGGAGGTTAGGACTGGTAATGGGCTATGGGGGGGCTTAAACTGAAAATTGGGTGATGGGGGATTAGGACTGGAAATGGGCTGGTGGGATTAGGACTGGGAGTGGGCTATGGGGGGGGGCTAGGACTGGTAATGGGTTGGGGGGGTTGCTAGGACTGGAAATGGGCTGAGTGGAAGGGGGCTTGAACTGCAAATAGCTGTTGGGGATGGGGCTTGGAATGGAAATGGGCTGAGGGGAAGTGGGGGGCTTGAACTGCAAATAGCTGATGGGGACGGGGCTTGGAATGGAAATGGGCTGAGGGGAAGTGGGGGGCTTGAACTGCAAATAGCTGATGGGGAGGGGGACTTGGAATGGAAATGGGCTGAGTGGAAGGGGGCTTGAACTGCAAATAGCTGATGGGAAGGGGGGCTTGGAATGGGCTCTTAGGGGAGGGAGCTAGGACAGGAACTGGGCTGATGGATGGGCTAGGATAGAACTGAGAATTGGGTGTTGGGGGAGCTAAGATTGGAAATGGGCTGTGGTGGGGGCTTGGATTGAAATGGACTCATGGAGGGGCTAGAACTGGAAGTAGGCTCATGGGGGGCTTGGTTTAGAAATGGGCTGAGTGGAGGGGAGCTAGGATTTAACATGGGCTGATGGTGGGGCTAGGAAAGGACTAGAAATGGGCTGATGGGAGGCTGGTATTGGAAATGAGCTGATGAAGGGACTCGGATAGGACTGGAAATGGATGGGGGAGCTAGGACTGGAAATGGGCTGATGTGGGGACTAGAAGGGAGCGGATACTGGGTGGGGCTGGAACTAAAAGGGAGCTGATGTTGGGGGAGATTAGAAGGGGATGGGGCTGGGAGAATGAAATGGAGAGGGGAAAAATATTTTGTGTGGGAGGGAAGAAAAATGTACAATTGGCCGGGTATTGGGAGACTAAGTGGGGATTGAGGATGGAGGGGTAAAATTTGAGTGGATGAAATAGGAATGAGGAAAGAGCAAAAGGAGAAAGATTATTATGTTAAAGCAGATGTAGAGAGAGAATGGAAAAAACTAGAAGAGAAGAAAGGACAAATGGACAGCAGACGATGGAGAGATAGCAGAAGACACAAATAAACCAGAAGAAAGTGGCTGGAACAATTGCAACTGAAAAAAAAATGCACAAAAGGTACAAAGATATCTCTTTATTTTGAATTTATTAACTGGAATATGTCAGCTCTGGGAAATGTGCATCATTAATGTTTGTGCTTTGTTTAGTACAAGAGGAAATTAATTTATAGTTTTATTTCTACATTGTTGTTGTACATTCCAAGTTTGGCTTTTAGGGTTCCCAGTTTAATTATTGTCTTCCTGTTTTTAAATTGTGATTCCTTGTTTGGTGATAGTCTATGTTCTGCATGTGTAACTGAGCTGAGGTATTCTGTTTATGTAATTCCTATTTGACATTGTCACTTGTTCTCTTTCCCCAGTAGGTCATGTATTGTTATTCTCTGAAATGTATTGGTTTAATATTTGCAGTGTTGCCTTTTGATAGGTAGTGTATGGTGCTTTATGAGTCCTGGTAGTGCTGTTGGGATACGGTGGGTTTGCTATGGGTTCTAAATGGGCAGTGTTTGTAGTAGTTCCTAATGTGCCTGGCGGTTGGCACTGGATTATAGTAATGTAGAAATCTTTGTCTTTTTTTATCCATACACTCATGAAGAGGCATGTATACTAAAAGTTAGTTTATGGTAACATTATGCAAATATTTATGCAAATGAGGCCCCTTATGCAAATGAGGCCCCGCACCGAGTCTCCGCACATGGCCCCGCACCCCCCTTGGGCCGCCCCTGATCCCTACCCAGTCCAAGATCTATGAGAGCTGCGAGAGTGGTGATATATCTGGAGGCTGGCTACTTGCTGTGATGGCACAGGTATCTCCCCTCCCATGCCCATATAGCCCTGACCAGGGGAGCAGTGCCACAAAGTAGGCTGTGGGAAGGCAGACAGGGTTGCCCCACAGATAGCGGATGTATACAGACCAACATACATCACGATGGGACAGGTGTAGCTGCTGTGAGAAATGCCAGTACCCAGATAGGTGGGAATCAGATGCCATAGCCAGAAGGTCCTATTATAACTACTACTGATCATTTGTATAGTGCTACAAGGCGTATGCAGCGGTGCACAGACACACATAAAGGTGGTCCCTTCTCAGCAGGGTTTACAATCTAATCAAGACAGACAACCCAGCAGCTGTTGACAAGATACACTTAGGGGAATGGTAAGGAAACACAAGGAAGATTAGGTGGATTAGATCCAAAAGCGGCAACAGGCCATAGGCACAGAAAGGGCATACATTTATTGCTCAGCAATATTATGCATCCTTTGGGGAACTGCAATGTTAGTTTCGGGTTTTGTGCACTTGGTAAGGGTCCATCCTTAGCAGTTTAAAGCGTGTTTGTTGAGATGACAAAGGCAGGGATCACTGGGGACATTTTATAATGCCAAGGACCATTTGATGCAAGATACTGTACGTCCTGACATACGTGTTCATATTTACATTCTCTTATATCACATTAGGGTGCACTGGGACTACCTAGCACTTTTCAGGGCCTGTAGAGGACTGCTATGTGGTCTAGGTAGCAGCAGCAGTCACTTCTCATTGGTATTTATGTCTAATTTGCATCAGCAAACTACTGTCAGTGTACAGAGCAGCTTAGGAGATGCACATTTTAATGAGGAGGCGTGGCGTCTGTGTCTGGGGGCCAGACATGCATGTTATGGAATTGGGCTCTATCCAGATAGTGCCAGGATGGTACATGGGCAGAGCTTGGACAGAGCTCCAAGTTATCAGATTAGTAGCAATATTCACTTCCCTAACTGGAATACTATCCATATTAAGTTAGAACATCGGAAAGGCTGTCCTACCTTACTCCCAATTATGTACGCAATATCACCGCTATCTGCATAATAGCACTGGTTACCCCTGAGGGGTCTAGTCACTAAGGTGCTCTAATGTTAATGCATGCTAATTCACTCTTAATGCATGTTATTTTAGTGCAGGTTCCATGTTTTTCAGTGGGACCTAGTTACTAATAACAGTTTGTAACTAGACTCCTGATTCTAGATATTCAGCACCGGTCACTATCCATATCTCACTGCTGATTGTTATTGTTAAGTTTATAAATTTATATATATATCTATATCTTATTATCAAAACACATCCTCATTGGCCAGAACCAGGCTGTCTCCTAGTTTGGTGCTCTATAAAGAGGGCATATGTTTGGGCACAGGTATACATATGGACCAAAAACACGTCAGCATAGTTCCACAGGGAAAGTTATGCCATGCACGTCTCTCACATCTTGGGTCTGGTGGATTTACTATGTATGTGTGCCTCTATTTTGCAACACATACATATATATAGAGAGAGGGTGGCCCAAAAAAAGTGAGAACATCTCGTAAATTAAAAGCTTAAATCGTTTACTTATTTATCTTTTTTAGCTATATAACATCTTTATTTCGACAATTTCCGGTCGCCATCTTTTTTTTTTTTTTAAATTTGTCAATCATTTACATCTGTCTTTTTGAATTTGTAAATAACTTATATGCTACGAGATGTTCTCACTTTTTTTGGGTCACCCTCTATATGGCTGTGGGACATTTAAGAAAAGACATGTTCATCTTGGGGGATTGGTGATATGTTTGTTCATTTATCTATACCACTTTATCATTTCAGTCAAAGTGGTTTACATTGTAATGTACATTAAACAGGGACATTGATAACTTGGATTTTTCTGAGGCAATGAAGTGTTAAGTGACTTGCCTAAAGCATGCTAGTGGGAATCAAATGCTGGTCTCTTGGTTCCTAAGCCAGTACTCTAACCATTAGGCTACTCCTCCACTCCTTATGTTGAGCTTACATTGGCCTCTCTTCTAAAATAGATATAGATTTGCAGACTTTTCACTTGACATCTCTCCCACCATACAGTCTTTCTAAAGTGTGCCTTATTATATCTAGATATTGTGTAAGCACTAAGAGCCATGAGCACATACGTAACTAGGGGTTTTCTGTTGTGTAAGGCAGTTAATAGTACAGAAATCTAACTGTTCAAAAGCCACAACTTCCACTCACTCAGACAGTGACAATCCTCTACATGAAGACCTGTCACCCCAGTATTTAAACTGGGAAATAAGGCATAAGGATCGTAGGGGTTGATCAGGTGAACTGATCACATCTCCAATCATGTGCAACCTACTCTACTTCTGTAGATGTTTTTGCATCATGCGGAACTTGGAGACCATAAAAAGAAGGTTCAGAGTCATGTGGAGGACCCAACTGGAGTTACTGCAGAACATTCATCAGGAGCTGCATGATCAAGAAACAGGGTGAGTCTCATGGATGAGCAGCCTAACTTGGCCAAGCTATGAAATGCATGTTGACACCATGCACCAGCAGTATAGAGCACTTCAGCTTCACTAGCACTCCAGACAAGGGGATAGGCTGGAATGGTTGCAGCAGAACACCATCATCAACTGTTGGCCAAAGTATATAAGATCTCCAGAGGAGTTGGAAGTTTGACAGGACAACCCAGTACTTAGATAATGACAGTAAGGGAGGTGCAGGCCAAGGAAATCAATCCCTGCCTCCTCCCTCCCTCAGTGTGTGGGTACTGTATGCAGGTTCTTTGGATGAGCCCCTGGAGGGATCTGTCCTGCATCCTCTCAGACTACAGGAGTGAATGGCAGCTTCTCCCTCTGCTCATTAGAAGAGTCCATCACCTTGGGGGAGTCTTCCTCCCCAGTGGTTCTGGCATCCAAGGTGTTTTCTTCTTCTGATAAGGAGCTATTGGGCCAATGTGGGGTTGCCAGTGATGGTGATGGTGATGGTGGGACTGCTGCTGCTGTTTCTGCAAAAAGACAAATGACAGATAGACCCTCAATGGTCTTACTAAGCAACTTTGCATGTTTCTATATAGACCTTGACTTGGAAAGCTGTGGCCTCCTGTCGTCAAACTTTTGGAAAGGGGGGATGAAATTTTCACACTTGGTAGAGGAGAAGATGTAGTGCTAGGTGAGCACTGCTGGTGTATGTTTGAGTAGGGTGGTTCAAAACAAAAAGTAACAGATTTCATTTCTCCACAAGACTGGCTTTGTTCTTCATCATATTTATAACACACTAAATTTTATGAAAAATAAACAACATTTAGAGGTCACCACATTTGGCAATTTTTATGTCATCTGAACTAAACAGCAGACAACAAGAATGTCTGGTAATGGTGGCCGCTGATGGTTCTGCACCATCTTTTTCTTTGTTTCTGCTGAGACTCTGTCATCAAAAAAGTCTAAGGGGTATGTTTACTAAACCCTGTTAGGTAACGTTAACGCGTGTTAAGGCTACCTAACGCGTGTTAACGTCACCGTCCGTGGTAAATCCCGCAGAGGGCGGAGAGAGGGTGGAGAGAAGGGGTCAGTGGGTGGAGAGAAGCTCCCGCAGCACTAACCCGGGGTACTGAAGGGCTGAACATTATCGGGACTGAAAACCTGTCGTTAGCTGCAGATATGCAGGAGGGTGAAACCATTTACATGTCAGCAATGTACAACATAGGCAGGGAGCCCAAGAAAAGTGATAGTAGTGATTCTTTTGCAGCAACTACATAGTGCCCAAGTATGAAAGGCCACTATGGCGATGGTGCAAATGGGGCATAGGGGGCTGCAGGTGGGACATGTAGTGGAGGCAGCTGGAGCACAGTGCGGACTAGGCTGTCGCCTAAGTGTCACATAGGAACATGGAAACTGGAAATCAGCAAGACAGCAGCTGACCAAGGCCAACCACAATCCACCCACATCTACCTGGTCCACCCTAGCCAATAATTGCTAGGGCACTGACCTGACATCTCCATAGCCATCCCTCCCCCATGTGGAAGGGACATAATATTGGTAGGCGGTGATGGGGGGGGGGATGTGAGAATGTCCACCTATGCCTCCCCAACCTAGAACCCGCTCCCTAGGCGACGACCGCCTACCTGCACAGTGGATGGCATGTGACTGTACACAACCAGCACCGACAGCATATGGCCAGGCAGCCTGACAGGGGGGCATGTGTTGGTGCTGGAAGGGGGCAGTGCCACCTACCTGCAGTGGACCTAGGCCATACCCTGTTCCAGTACGTGGTGTGCAGTGCAACAGGAAAGGTCTGTCTGATGAAACGTAAAGGTACCCCCATGGACTGCTATGCTTCTGTGACAACAGTGTGGTGCAGAATGCACAGACAGTGTGTCCCCAAGCAGAGGGTCACAGATTCAGGTCCCAGCTGTGGATCCTGCAGATCATGTCCCTATATTTTACCCTACAATGCAGATACAACATCAACATGTGCAATCCCCAAAGCAGCGGCCAACAGGGGTACAAACACCCACTCACACAGGCTCCACTATCCAAAGCTTCATGGAGAGTCAGACTGTTGGCCCCAGCATGGAGCTGCAGTTATCAACAGAGCACTACTACTACCTCCTGCACAGTTTAGCAATGTTGGCACTGTGATCAGGACCAGTGTGGTGGGCAGGGCTGCCAACCACCCCTATCTTTGCACAATGCTGCAATTGGAGTGTGTGCATGTGCATGTCTATCCATTGTTTTGTGGCTGCCTACACCTCACTGGGCCCACAATATCCCACTGTTAACAGCGTTAGCCTGCAAATGTGCATAATGAGGAGCAAGGTACTGTGGGTATGGCCCGGGCAGGGCGGAATGGGCAGGATGCATCAGCAGAGGGTGTAGGGCAATGGCTGGGACAGTATAGTGCCCAACCACCACCTGTATGGACAAGGTAGCCACAGCATGCCCTGCTGGTAGGACACTCTCACACTGACCAAACAGTGACCCTTGCACGGCTATGTTCCCACATACTGCTACATAGTATTTGTCTCAAGTGATGTATGTGTGCCCCCCTTATCTGGAAGCCTAATCACTGAGGCACTTGCTGGGTGTCTGTGCTTTACAACCCATGTCTGAGTGTGCATGGTTCCACTGTGAATATGCAAGATAGACTGGCTAGTGGACTGTCTGCAGTTAGTTTGTGTATGGCTGAAACACTTCATGGGTGCAGTAGGTACAGTCTGACTGTGCTAACCATGGGAGTGAGGAATGAGACACTGGACACGTGCCCACAGGCTTGATCATGTGCATGGGCCTTTATTGTGGCACACACATTTCCCCAGCCCCACACACCTAGGCCCTGCGCTGCTGACCTCGGCCGCGCTGAGCATAGCCCCTCCCACTCTGTGGCACTGGTGCTGCTGCTGCTTCTGGCTGCTGCCCCGTTCAGCCATGGCCTCGCATGCAGCCACCATCCGCGCCATGCTGGCTGCCATGGACCCTGCTGCCTCCCATAGTGCAGCATGCTCCTGGAGCAGGCCCTGCACCTCCCTCCGGTGGCTGGCCAGTTCTTCCCTCAGCCGATGTATTTCCCGGGTCACCACCCGCATCGACCGCTGCATGCCTGTGGGTGAGACATGGCGTGACCTGTGAGGCATGGATTGCACAATGCACCATGCCATATGCAACAGGTGACCCAGCAGACAAGGGTAGGGGATGTCTACGTCTGGGGTGGGACCACCGGATGTGGGGAAACAGCCGAGTATCCCCTGACACATGCAGGACACGGAGCAGCATGGGTCCCACGTGTATGGGTGACCCCCGGTTGGTTGGGGGCCCTATGTGTGTACTGGGAGCAGGACACCCCTGCCTACTGGGCGGGGCATACCTGCACCCCGTCTTTTCATTCACTCACTCTCGGCGTCCTCATGCGCTGTAGCGGAGTGGGCCCTCATCTCATGGAGCACCTTCCCCATGGCGGTGTATGCGACCTGTGGCACGGGACCGGGAGCTGGTGGGCCAGGCACCCCCTCGGCTCCAGCTGTTGTGGGTCCAGCACCCCCTCCGGCCTCTGTGCTGGTTCCGCCAAGTCCCATCAGGTAGGGTGCTGGTTCCTCTGCCACCTCCTGTGGCATATCAGGACCACCATGTGCAACACCAGCGGTAGTGAATGGCCCCACTGTGGACACCACCTCATGCAGGGGCCCTGGTCCAGACTCTGCTCCCTCCCCCCCCCCCTCCGCCTCCATGGCATGTATGTCACCTGGGGGGGAACAGGGAACACAGATTAGGTGTGGCGTGCCTGCCCATCCCCGTACATATCTATGTTACGTCGTTACCTAAGGGAATGTCTGTCCCGCAAGATACCTAAGTCAATATGGGACCACCCAGATTTCATGCGTGCGGGATTGGGATGTGCGGGTGCAGAGCTGTGTGTGATACCATCGGATGTCCGTGCCCCGGGTGCCAGCAACGTCACACTGGTGCCCACGTGTGTGTGCAGCTAGGGACGAGCCACGTTGACTGGTATGCCTGTAGGGGTGGGGCTAGAGGTGATGGGCCTCCATTTGGCTGGAATAGTGTGCCCTGTGGGGGTCCTGGGATTCATGTGCATGGGTGCATGCCCCGGGGTGGTGGGGGGCCCTGGCGCCATGACTGGTGTTGGTCATTGGGTGGCTGTGCAGAGAGGGTGCATGGGTGTGTGTGTGCCACATGGCTATATGTTGGGCCTGCTGTGCTCCCTTACCACTCCGCCCCTTGTATATTGTTGCACCTTTTGTTCAGCTTCCTCAGCTTCCGTACCCATACCCCTCCTCCCTCCCTTCTGGCCACCCACCCCGTGGCTGACTGTCTTCTATAGCTGGCATCTGCTCTTCACCTACCTCACACACAGGTGTGGCCAATCTCTGTCACCCCCACATTCTGGGTCCTCTGGCCTCTGCTGTCCTCTCTACCCCTGCACTATGGCTCCACATCACATTGTCATCCTCCCTTTTCTACCCCCTACCTGCCTCCCCTCGCACCTGCTCCCTCACCCCTCCCCTCCCCTCCCTTCCCCTGTGTACCATCGTCACATCCCCCTCCATTCTGTCCTCTACCCTACCATCAGTACCTGTGCGGCACCGCTTTCTGCCTCTGATTCATCCATCTCCCCTCTCCCTAAGGCAGCCTCGCCGTTGTTTCCGCTGTACCGTCCCCTCCCTGCCACATACTCCGCTGCTCCTGCACCGTCTCGCATCCGGAGATGTCACCCCCAGCCCTGGCCCCCCTGGACCTCTGTCACACTCTGAGAGGGAAACGTCATGCAAGACAGCTAATCTTATCCATATCCCTCACCTTTACCCTTCCACCCTCCCTCTCTCATGTGCCTTGTGGAATGCACACTCTGTCTCACATACACCAGCTTCTACTCATGATCTGGCTATCTGTGATGGTCTACCTTGTCTTGCCCTTCCTGAGGCCTGCTGTCCCCCTAATGAAACAGCATCTATTGCTGTTCTCTGTCATGGGGTCTATCTGTTCTCCCACACGCCACGTCCCTCTGGCCGTGGTGGTGGTGTTGGGCTCGGACATAACCCCACCTGCCAGTTCCGACCCCTCCTGCTGCCCCTGTCTCACCCTACCCTCTTTAGATGTTCCCACTATATACCTTCTCACCCCACCCCCCTCCGAGTAGCTGTCTCATGTCGACCTCATGACAGGTCTGCTGCTACTGTTCTCACTGCCATTGACTCATGGCTTTCCCTCTTTCCGGAGCCCTCTTCCCCCACTCATATTCCCAGGGGTCCCAGCATCCATGTTGATAGCCCCTCTGTTCCCTCTGCTCTGGGGCTCCCCTCCCTTACCTCCCCAATTGACCTCCTGCTTCGTTCCAATGCTCGCACACACCAGAATGGACACTGGCCTGGCCCGGTATATGTCATCAGCTGCATACTCACCGGCCTCTATGGCTCGATTCCTCCCTTATCTGACCAGCGCCTGTTCTGCCGCAGCTCTCTTCACCCAGTGCCTCATCCACGTCCTATCACCCCCAATCAATTCTGTGATCCTCATGCCAGTGATCCTCTCTTTCCCTTTTCCACAGTTTTGTCATCTCTGTCTCCAACCATGTCAGCTGGGTCTGTGGATGATGCAGTGACGTCCTATAGCCCTGCACTCACCTCTGCTCTGGGTGCTTTCGCTCCTCCCATGCCACATCCTGTGGGTCCTCTGCACCCCAGCCCTGTCTTTCATCCACTACTCGCTACCTATGTTCCTGTGCTCACTCAGCTGAGCCTGCTTGGCTCATATCCCGCGCCCCTGGGGACGTCCAGCACCTCAGGTACATGCTGGTCTCTTTCCAGTCAGCCCTAGCTCTTTCCGATCAGGACTATTCTGTCGAAGTGACTGACTCTCTTGCATCTGGCCCTCGCCATCTCCCTGCCACCCTCAGCTCTCTCCGCAGGGTGCCTCCGCCTCTGATCCCTCCACCCCTACTGTATGTGCCCATACCCTGGCTCACCATTTCCATGCCATTATCCACAGGATCACCCTCCAGTTCCCTACAGGGTCAGCTACGTCACCCCCACCCCCTCTTCCCTCCCAACTTTTCTCCCCTACCTCTGCTACGCTCTCATCCTTTGCTGTGATCTCCGAAGGTGAACCTACTCACCCTCTTTCACCCTCCCAACACACCACCTGCTCCTCTGATGCTGTCCCCACCCGCTTCCAATGCCACATCTCCTCCACTGTTGTCCCTTCCATTTCTCATTTCCTCACCCTTTCCCTCTCCACTGCAACTGTCCCTGCCACCATCAGACATGCAGAGATCACACCCCTCCTCCGAGAACCCTCACCTAACCCCACATGTCCCTCTGGGTTCTGGCCCACCTCTTTCCTTCCCTTTGTTGCTCGACTACCTGAACATGCCATTCACTGCCGCTGTACCTACGTCCTCTCCTCTCATGCCCACCTGGAACCTGTACAGTCTGGCTTTTGTCCTCTACCCTCTGCTGAAGGGGCTCTTTCCCAGGTCTCCAGTGACCTATCATCCTTCTTGGCCTCTCTGCTGCTCCTGACACTGTTGACCACATTCCTCACCTTGTTACCCTGTCCTCGCTTGGGTATATGGGCTCTGTGCTATTCTCATTCTCCTCCTATCTTTCGCACCGCTCCTTTGGTGTGTGTTCCTGTGGCCGCTCCTCCTCTGCTATCCCGCTCCCAGCTGGTGTACTCCAAGGGTCTGTCTGGGTCTGCTCCTTTTCTCCCTCTATACCCAGTCCCTTGGTGTGCTACTCTCCTTCCATGGTTTCAGTACCATCTTAATAGTGATGTCTCCCGGACCTACCTCTCCACACCTGACATCTCTCTGACAGCCAGACATGGATCTCTGCCTGCCTTTCTGACATTGCTGCCTGGATGTCTCACCACCACCTGTGATTGTACATGGCCAGGGCTGTAACTCTTATCTTTCACCCTATACCCTCTTTATCCTTTCTCCATCTCTGTGGTTAACTCTGTGCTCATTCCTGTTTCTTCAACTTTCAGTCCTGGGGTTGTCCTCGACTCTTCTCTCTCCTTCTCCGCACACATTCGTCTGTTAGCTATGTCCTGCCATTGCTTTCCCGGTAATATCCAAAAATCAAAAAAACAGATACTCAAATACAACAAAAAATGTACTTATATAGAATAGTGGATTAACTTTTTAAACCAACTACTGCTGTAGTCATCAGCAATTTTTCTTTCTAAAGGAAGGTCTCAGTTAACACGGGCCGGTGCTTTCCATGACACAAGATCACTAAATCACAAACACCAATTCACAAAAGCCCAGTTCACATCAATGACCTCCTCTATAAAATCTCCAAGCAGGTAATGGAACAACCGCAGAAAAAAGACTTAACTTGCAAACATGACAATATGACGCAGACATTCCAGCCCCGACGCCTCAATTGAAGCGCTTACAAGCGTTTCGCATATCATATCGCTTCTTCAGAGGGACCAATATACTAAAAAAAAACAACATACAGCAGTCATTATAAAATACATCCATCCCAAAGCATACCTACAATAACACTTAAAAAATGCCCTCAATCACCCTAACACATCAAAGGTATCACACGCTAACAACCAGCTGCGTAACGATCAGCTCTGCTTCAACCAGTCTATCAGCCTCCCACCAGCGCGCTTACAACCATCCTTACTTCAACCCCCTATTTAAACACCTCGCAACCTATCAAAACTTCAAACTAATCAACAGCCGGCTCCACCTCTACACCCTTCACCTGACTTACTCAGACTACTTAGATACAGCTACCCCATTCGATATGAGCATTCAAACCTTCAGGAATCAACGTACCAACTGTATAGATCCACCTCTGTTCACATACCACCAAAGTTTGTTCCCGAGTGCGACCCTCTCGGCCCACCAGCACCTGATCAAGACAAAAACATTGTAAATCAGAAAATAAATGACCTTTTTCATAACAGTGTGCTACTATGGGGGCTTCGAGCACCTTACATGAAACCCTGCTCTTATGCTCTAAAAGACGCTTTTAAAACGATCTACTAGTTTTACCAATATATAACAATTCACACGGGCACAGAATCCCATACACCACAGAGCACGAATCACAGGAGGTGCGTTTTTTCAATTTTAAAAAACGCTATATCCTTTTTAAGATACGGCGACCAGACTTGCACTCGGGAACAAACTTTGGTGGTATGTGAACAGAGGTGCATCTATATAGTTGGTACGGTGATTCCTGAAGGTTTGAATGCTCAGATAAAATGGGGTAGCTGTATCTAAGCAGTCTGAGTAAGTCAGGTGAGGGGTGTAGAGGTGGAGCCGGCTGTTTGATTGGTTTGAAGTTTTGATAGGTTGCGAGGTGTTTAAATAGGGGGTTGAAGTAAGGATGATTGTAAGCGCTCTGGTGGGAGGCTGATAGGCTGGTTGAAGCAGAGCTGATCGTTACGCAGCTGGTTGTTAGCGTGTGATACCATCGATGTGTTAGGGTGAGTGAGGGAGTTTTTTGTTATTGTAGGTATGTTTTGGGGTGGATGTATTTTATAATGACTGCTGTATGTTTTTTCTTTTTAGTATATTGGTCCCCCTGAAGAAGTGATATGATATGCGAAACACTTGTAAGTGCTTAAATTGAGGCGTCGGTGCTGGAATGACTGCATCAGCCTATCAGCCTCCCACCAGCATGCTTACAATCATCCTGCTATGTGTCAGCTCTGGGATTTGTGCATCGTGAGCGTCAGTGCTATGTGTTTTACAGGGGGTCAGTGCTGTGTGGCTCACCACCATCATACTATTCTCACCCCACTCTAGTCACCTCCCGTCTAGACTATTGCAACCTCCTCCTTGCTGATCTCCCTCTGAATCATCTCTCTCCCGTTCAATCAGGTCAAAATTCAGCTGAGCGGCTAATCTTCCACCCACCTCAATATGCTTATATATAACCTCTCTTCTTAAGTCACTTCAATGGCTCCCTATTCATTTCTATATCCAGTTCAAACTTCTCGTACTGACCTATAAGTGCACTCATTCTGCTGCTCCTAACTACTTTTCCTCTCTTGTCTCTCCCTACACCCTTCCTTGGGAACTCTGCTCTTCTGGCAGATCCCTTTTATCTGTGCCCTTCTCTTCTACTGCCAACTCCAGACTTCAATCCTTCCACCTTGCTGCTCCTTATGCCTGGAACAAGCTACCTGAGTCTGTGCATCAGGCTTCATATCTGGCCCTTTCAATCCAGGCTGAAAACTCTCCTCTTCGAGAACGCTTTAGGATCCTGATCTGCTTTGTCTCCTTTGTGTTTCCTTACCATTCCCCTAGATAGATCCTTACCCTCAGCTGTTGTGTTGTCTGTCTTGACTAGTTTGTAAGCTCTGATGAGCAGAGACCTGCTCTTACATGTGTCTGTACAGCACTGCATATAACTTGTAGCGCTGTACAAATGATAAATAGTAGTAGGTAGTAGTAGTAGTAGTAGTAGTAGTGGCCTTCCAGCTATGCAGTCACTTGCTCCAGCACCCTGTATGCCCCCAGCCTCCTAGAAAATACAAGCCACATTGAAGAGGAAGTCATCTCCAGACTTCTCCACCCCCATGATCTCAAAAACATCTGAGCAGCTTAATGTCCTGGAAACACTGCTTTCCTCCTAAAATGTTAGCGTCTGTAACATATGGAAATGGGGGGGGGGCACCTCAGATTGTCCTGATTCCATAGTCTATCCATTGTACAGGTGAGTTGGCTAATGTGTTGGGAAGCTCTTCCAAGAGCAGTGACAAATCATCTAACATAGCATCAAGGTCGCCTATACAAAGCCAGGAGCAGGGGTGGGTGGAAAAGGGCAGAGGTACAGTGGTCAGGAGAGGGGGTGGCAGGAAGAAATAAACATCCCTTCCTACTTTGTGCACTCTCAGAGATGGGGGTGGGATGAAGGGCAATGGGTTGGTGATGAGGACTGGATCGGGATGTGGAGAAAAGGGGTAGTGGACTGGTGATAAGGGTGGGGGATGAGCAATGGACTAGTGATTGGAGTGGGAATAGAAGTTGAGGGAATGGCAATAGGCTGGTATGGGATGAGAAGGTTATGAAGGGAGGATGTGGCTGAGGTGATCATTTATTTATTTATTTATTTAACAGTTCTTCTATACCGCGCTATTTTAGATCAGTGCGGTTTACATTCAACATCAACCATACAACACAGGCACTCTGAGTTGCATTTACAATAAAACAAGGAGATCAACTTGGAAGTAACTGGGGAAACTATCTACATTGTATTTACACTGAGAGACAAGTGAGGGCTATGGCCGGAGGTGGTGGTTTGGGTGGTTGGGAAATGTGCAGTATTTGTGTAAATTAAAACACCTACTTACACAGGCATTTTTTCTGAATAAGCTCATTTCCTGCAGTTACACTGCACTGATGGAAGTAGACTGTGTTCTCCTGCCTAGAGACTTCAGCATCATCCTCTATGTTAGGTCAGATTGTGCAGCATGCAGCAGACCATGAACATTTGTCAGACCTAGGCTGGGTTTTTCCATGGATTTCAGGCACCAGAAATAGTTATTCAGTATATCAAAGGCCCTCTCAGTGATGGAGTGAGCATGTCTGTGGGCACTGTTGTAACACTCCTCTGCATCTATCTGGGGTGCAATGATGGAGGTCAGAAGCCATCTCCTTAGACAGTAGCATCTATTTCTTGTGTGGCTATAGATAGTTGGAACAGATTAGAGCCAAGAGCCACAGTATTAGCTGTGGTGGTTAGGCATTGCAACGATATGCTCTACTTGCTGGTTGTTGCTGCCAGGGACCACTGAGACCTCCTAGCATGTACATGTCAAGGTGGCAAAGTGGGCTGGTGGAGGGCTTACCTAGAAGCCATCCACCAGTGACTTATGCATTCTCATATCTCTCATAAATGCCAGAGTGGGTCAGGAGGTATGATTCATGGTAGGAGCCTGGAAACCTCGGAAACACATCAGTTATCTCCCTCTGTGCACAGCAGACCACCTGCATGTTCAGTGAGTGGTATGCCTTTCTGTTGCGATAGGTAGCCTCCCTTCCTTGTGGATGCCTGATGGCCATGTGTCTAATCAATGATCCCCAATACAGACAGGAATCTAGCCATCTCAAAGAATTGGGTCATGGTTAGTTGACGCTGCACACCATATGAGAGAAGGCTACAATACTGCGGTGAGGGTGAGAGAGGCCTTCAAACTATGAGGTGCACTGTGAGATAGTTGACTGGTTGAAACTCACTGTGATGGCAAACCCAGACTGGAAACTGCCAGTAACTAAGAAGGTCATAGTGACCTTGAAGTGGAAAAGAATGGGCTGGCCCAGCTGTGTGGTAGAGTGGATATAAGAACATAACATAAGAACATAAGATATGCCATACTGGGTCAGACTAAGGTCTATCAAGTCCAGTATCCTGTTTCCAAAAGTGGCCAATCTAGGTCATAGGTACTTAGCTGTTTCCCAAAAGGACACAGGTTCCACAAAGCTTGTATTGGGGCAAGCAGTGGATTTCCTGGGTCCCGGGTTTATGGACCTTTCCTCCAGGAACTTGTACAAACCTTTTTTAAACCCAGCTACACTAACAGCTTTTACTACATCCTCTGGTAATGAATTCCAGAGTTTCATTACGCGTTGAGTGAAAAAATATTTTCTCTTATTAGTCTTAAATAGTTTACCCTGTAGCTTCATTGCATGTCCCCTAGCCTTTCTATATTCTGATAATGTAAACAATCGATCTACATTTACCCGTTCCACTCCATTCATTAATTTATAGACCTCTATCATATCTCCCCTCAGTTGTCTCTTTTCCAGGTTGAAGAACCCTAACCTTTTTAGACTCTCCTCATAGGGGTATCCTTCCATCCCCTTTACCATTTTGGCGGCTCTTCTTTGTACCTTTCCTAGATCATCACCAGCCCATTGCCCTTCATCCCACCCCCATCTCTCAGAGTGCATTTGGCCATCCAAGAACATCTCTAGCTCCTGGTGGAGATGATAGATGGCTGTCATGTCAAAGCAGAACCTAACGTTTGAAGCTCTTTTTACCTAAGTTTTAGCTTTCATTCATGTTTTCTCTGTTTTCAGTAGTGTAGGAAATATTTACCCCACGAAATATGACCTTATCTTTTTCCCAGTAGAGCTTTGCATTGTCTTTGTGTGTTCATTGTTAAAAGTTTGCAAATTCTCCCATTTGCAATTAGAAATAATGTTCTCTTTAAATCAGAATCGGTGAATAATTCAGATAGCATACACTAAGGATAGCTGTATTCTAATCTGCTAAGTCTAGCATCCATTATCACAGGAGCGTGTTCAGAAATAGCCATTTGTCCCATGTTACAAGATACCACCTTGGCAAATAAATACATGCAGTCTATCTGAGCTCTCGAGATAAGAGTCTATTCTCTCACCTCTGGGTGTAAGACTCTCCAAACATCTATTAATAGAAAATGTTTGCATCAAAAAGGAATTCCCTGGCATGAGCTGTTCTGCTGTGCAATTAAAATGGACTCCTTTCACTAGGTGGTCCTTCCCTGTAGCTTTCAGCTCATTTAATACATCAAGGAAGAACCCATGATTACATGCAATGGGCTCACATATTGATGTGTCACCACATCTTTCCCAAATATCTTCCTCCTGCCTTTTAGATATGTCCCTCCTGGGTCCTTGAAAACTCTCTCCTCCAAGAGGCCAAGGCACAGTAACAATGGCCCACCCACTCCTGTATTTTAGTGTGCTCTGGATCATTTAACTGTGTTTTTTTGCAGTGCTGTTACACTTGTCGTTTTGCTTCTTCAAGGCTGTTAATACTTTTGATTTATAGATACACTTACCCCTACCACATTCCATATTACAATCCTACTAGGCTCCATGATGCTTTTGTATAATATTTGTGGATTCTTCAGTATCCCAAAACTTATTTCACCTAGTAGCAGTCAGACCCACATACAGCTTGGTTGCCTTGCTATAAATAGGCTTGCCCTTATACTTTTTCCTAGTTTTATTCCCCTTTCATGACACCACCACTTCAACATACTTCTGCAATCAGCCACCCCCTTCCTTCCCCCTCCTCAGCTACAGTAAAGCAGATGAAAACCAAACATTATAAGCTGAAGAATATACCCTTGCAGTGTGACACAATGGTGCATTTTCCCCATTTGCAGATTCAGCAGAGATGCTAAGGGAGGCCCGTCCCAAAGAGTGAGATGTACCCCTCCAATGGGTGAGACTGAAGGCAATGAGTGAGGGTTTTTCTCGCAGTGCATTCGTAGTGTGCATTTGCAAAGATCTGCATGTTGTATTGCTTAGCAAACAAGAAGAGCATCACCACATCATATATAGCTTTGTCTGGTTTTAATTTGTAATTTTTTCAATCCCGTAGGAAAAATTGATACTAAATTTGGAAAAAGAAACTTGTCAGTTTGTACAACCTGTATAGATTCTTGCACATTTCCCACCCAATATTTCCTTAAAAATAGCTCAAAACTAAGTACCTAAACATATGACAAGCAAAAATATCCTAACGACTGCTGCTCTAACTACTGTGCTGCTAAAAGTATATGTGCCTTTATTCTAAATCATGGCTGGCCCTGCTCTCACACATCATATTTTGGGGACGCTCTCCCTAAATGGATTTGGCTGGAATCTGGCAGAAGTATTGATAACCCAGTAAGAGACTGTTTATCAAAATTCAGTCCAATCTATCCACAGAGAGGGCACCGATAAATGCTTATAAAGATAAAACAGCAAAATACTTTGTACTGATGAACACCTATGAAACAGAACCTGGATATATAACAGAATGAAACAGAACAAAGCTGTACCTTGTTTATGGCTGACTTCAACTTGGAAGCAAGCGAGGCTGATCCTTCAGCCCTTTGGTAGCCACTGAAAAGTGATAGCACTGGACTAAACCCTTCAAAGGAAACAAAGAACTGTAAAAGGATGGACATGATTACAGGGGGCTGCTGTAGCAGGGCGGGTATGTGCAGCTGTGACTCTATTTCCCCAGGTCACCCAGAGTTTCCAAGTTATCCAGAACCAGGAGTGAGATTTTTTGCCAGTTCTGATTTTAAATTTGCATTGCAATGCAGTATGGTATTTGTAGTCCCTAGTTTTACCCATTGGAATCAGTGCTGCACATCCCATAATGCATCAGAATGATTTTTTTTTTGTCAGAAATCCAGACTGAATTAAAATGTCACTCCTGAACTGTAGTTACTACCTGGAAGAGGGTCATGAAGTTGCAGAAGAAAATGGCAGGTGCAGCTCAGGGCTGATGCTATGACCCTGCATTCCAAAAAATATCTGACTGCAGGAATATGATGGGAGAAATGGAACTTTTTCATTGTAGCTCCTAATCTGATTTTTCCTCTAGCACAAAGAATATTTTAAATTACTGTACTTGTAAGTAAGCAAAGCAATACAGGCGCTCTTGTGATTTCTTTTTACTTTCCTGTTTGATTTATACATGTACATAGGAATTTTAGAAAAAAATCACTGCTGAATAAAACACCAAACAAAAAATTGTGAGCAATTGGAGTGGAGGAGCAGACTAATAGTTAAGAACACTGGTCTAGGACCCTAAAGACCAGGGTTCAATTCCCACTAGCACTCCATGTAGCCTTGGTCAAGTCACTTAACCCTCCATTGCCTTGGAAAGATCTAAGTTATCAATCCCTCTGTTTAACATGCATTATCAAGTCTAAGCTTCAACATAAACTGCTTTGATTGAAATGATAAAGCAGTATATAAAACCTGATACATAAAATAAATCTATTCTAAACAAAAAATGAGATGCTAAGGATTGAACCCACAACCTCCAATATATAAAGAAAACATTCTTCCACTAGGCTACTTAGTTGACTTTTGTCTGCTCTCTTGTTATAGGTGAGTATGTAGAGAATCAAGTCTTCTAATTTCATATTCTGCAATAGCTGAGCTTTTATTGGCCAATACACACAAATAAAAGTACAACACATATCTGCTTTTAAAATGAGAATGTTATAATGTCCTCACAATACAGATTAGTTAAACAGCCTAACATTCAACACAGGAAGGATTATGACTGGGGTAGGTAGCACTTGCTATAAGACTGCAGCCTCCGGAGCCACCCTGCCTGCTAATGCTGCTGTGCTTTGAGCCTTCTCTGCTGGTGCTGGTGCTCAAGCAGTTGTTACTCATGCTGTCCAGTGCAAAAAACAAACCTCACTGCTGAGAGCCTTGCCTCAGGCAGGATGCCATGGGAGACTGAGGCAGCGAACCGCAAATAAAATGGGCCAGAGGGACTTCTGAGCACCAAGACCGTGTGCTGAAATAAGGGCGGAGTCAGCAGCAGAGACATCCGTGGTGAGAGGGAGTCAGTGAGTCCCCGATGATAAGGTTTCTGGAGTCCAGCGGATTACAGGATCCAAGGCAGCATGGATTCACCAGAGGCAGTCTTGTCAGACAAATCTGATTGATTTCTTTGACTGGGTGACCAGGGAGTTGGACCGAGGGAGAGCCCTAGATGTGGTGTATTTAGATTTCAGTAAAGCCTTTGACACTGTTCCTCACAGGCGACTTATAAAGAAACTGAGCACCCTAGGGATGGACCCTAAAGTTACTGCTTGGGTTAGAAATTGGTTGGGTGGGAGGCGACAAAGAGTACAAGTAAATGGAGCTCACTCTGAGGAGAAGGATGTTATCAGTGGTATGCCCCAGGGATCTGTCCTTGGTCCGATTCTTTTAACATCTTTGTTAGTGATATAGCGGAAGGGCTTTCAGGAAAGGTTTGCCTCTTTGCGGGTGATACCAAAATCTGCAATAGAGTAGACACCCAGGAAGGGGTAGATAACATGAGGAGGGATCTAGCTAAGCTTGAAGAATGGTCTAGAATTTGGCAGCTGGGATTTAATGTTAAAAAATGTAAAGTCATGCATTTGGGCTGCAGCAATCCAAGGGAGCAATATAGTATAGGGGGTGAAGTACTTTTGTCCACTAAAGAAGAGCGAGGCCTAGGCGTGGTTGTGTCTGATGATCTTAAAGTAGCTAAACTGGTAGAAAAGCTAAACGGCAAAAGCTAAACGGCTAAACGGCTAAACGGCTAGCTAAACGGCAAAAGCTAGAAGGATGCTTGGGTGCATACGGAGAGGAATGGCTAGCAGAAAAAAGGAGGTGATAATGCCTCTGTATAAGTCTTTGGTGCGACCTCATTTGGAGTATAGTGTACAATTCTGGAGACCACACCTTCAAAAGGATGTGAACAGGATGGAGTCGGTGCAGAGGGTGGCTACTAAAATGATTAGTGGTCTTCATTATAAAGCATATGAGGACAGACTGAAGGATCTTAATATGTACACCTTAGAGGAAAGGCGGGATAGAGGTGATATGATTGAGATGTTTAAATACCTCCGTGGCATAAATGTTTAGGGAGAGAGCCTCTTTCAATTGAAATCAAGTTCTGCTATGAGGGGACATGGGATGAGGGTGAAGGGAGATAGATTCAGGAGTGATATGTGGAAATATTTCTTTACGGAAAGAGTAGTGGATCCGTGGAATAGTCTCCCAGTGGAGGTGGTAGAGATGAGGACAGTAACTGAATTCAAAAAAGCATGGGACAAACACAGAGGATCTCTAAAGGTAAAAAGGGGACTGTTGTAGTTGTTATGGAAGGACAGACTAGATAGGCCATGTGGTCTTTTTCTGTCGTCATATTTCTATGTTTCTATGATCGTGGCAGCCCAGCGAAGAAGTGCCGTGGATTTGGCAGCAGACAACGCTGCAACTGGTGGTAATTAATTTTAAGGGAAAAAAAAGCATAGGCAGCTGGGGATAGTCTCAATTATAAGGTAAAACTACCAGATTGGGAGGTGGGGGAAGGGGGGGGGGAGAGAAGGGAAGGGAAGGAGAAGAAGCAAAGTAGAGGAGCACTAGCCTAGTGCTTAGAGCACTGGCTTAGTAATCAAGTGACCAGAGTTTGATTCCCACTGCCTGATAGGGAGGCTGTTGATGCCACACTCAGGCCGTGCTCATGATGCTGGAGGAATGGAGCTGCGCACAGCGGTTCTTCTTCTGCACACATGGGGCCTGATAGTCAAGGCTGGCAGCTAGTGTGATTACAGTGGCTAGCTGCTGGTGCTGAACATTAAACCTGGATGTTCAATGCCAGGGTCATATGTGAATATCTGGGGTTGCCCCACAGCCTCTGATGTTGCAGAAGCTAACTGCACCATAGCAATATTAAACTGCTGCCTGGTTAGATACCACGAGTAACGATAAGCCAGCTTCTGCCTCTGCTTACTAAGTCAGTGCTCTAATCGCTAGGCTTCTACTCCCCCTGTCTGGTAGTTTTACCTTATAATTATTGAGACTGTCCCCAGCTAAGCCTCTGCTCTGCCCTGGAACGGCCCCAACATGCCCTGATGCTAAGCGGTTAGCATCAGGACATATAGCGGCGTTACTCAGAGATATTCAGCGGCACTAACTTTCTTAGTGTTGCTGAATATCCCGCTTAGGGACATTTACAAAGCTCTGTAAACCGTGTAAATGCCTTGGAATATCGAGCCCATGGTCTTTAGCGGCACCACATAACTTCCCAAACTGCTTGTGAGTGTAAGAACGGCATGTGTCTGTGTGGAGGATTTACTTAAAACAGCCATGGTGAAGTGTCTCAGTAAGGTGGCAGGGGATGTGTGGGTTGACATGTGAACACAGGGTGACTTATTATGTATGTGAGCTGCATGGGTGCTCTATGTCAGTGGTATGAGGTGTATAGATGTGATGTCAGAGACAGGGGCGGTGTCATGGGTACTAGCATATGATGGAGGTATATGCTTGCAGGCAATCTGTCTCAGGAGTTATGTATGTACCTGTCATGGGTGTGTCTCAGGGCTGTGTGTGTGTGTGCATGTTGCCATTGCATACATGTATGTTTCATGCTAAGCGTGCTGATGTAGTATCTGTGTGAATGTGTGTGTCATGAGGAATGTTTATGTTTTATTCAGATTTTATATACCGCCCTTTGTGGGACATACAGAGTGGTTTATAAAAAATAAAAATAACATACATAAAACTGCGAGGACAAAGGAAGGAACTACAATATTAGATAGGAAAGAAAACAAAAGACGGAATCATTCAATCCAAAAAACATATACAGGAAAAGACATACTACTATTTTACAAAAAAAGAAAAAAGGCATACTATTTAAAAATAAAAAATAAATAAAAAATAAAAATGCAATTAAAAAGAAACAAATGCAATTGCAATTGCAGCCTAGGGAGCAACTGGACCAAAAGCCTGCTAGAAAAGGTAGGTCTTCAACATGGACTTAAATTTGGGAAGAGAGAGCTCATACCGAACATAGGAGGGTAGACAGTTTCAAAGGGAAGGGGCAAGTGAGAAGAAAGCGGTGCATCTTGTAGAGTCAAATTTGATGTGAGCAGGGGAAGGAGTGACAAGTCTGTGATCCTGAAGGGAACGCAAACAGTGGGAGGGAACATAGAGAGCAGTGGGAGGAAAGATAAAGAGGGGCTTTACCTGAGAGGATATTATGAACAAGGGTCTAGATTTTAAACTAAACCCGCTGAGGAAAAGCGTGCCAGTGATGAGTAATAAGAATGGAGGTAATGTGATCATATTTACGCACATGTGAAAGTAACCGGGCAGCAGTATTCTGTACAGATTGAAGTTTCTTCACCAGATGCAGGCCAGAGAAGACAGCATTGCATTAATGCAAGTGCAAAATTACTGTGGCGAGAAGGATAGTGGTGAAAGCTGATTGGTCGAGCAATGGGCGTAATGCCCTGCAACAACGAAGGGCAATGAATGAAGATTTAACAATCGCACTAATATGGACTGAAAAGACAGGGCAGTGTCGATATGAACACCTAAATATTTGAATGTGGAAAGAAGAGAAATAGGAGTGGAACCCAGAGAGGGAGCGAGAGAGGGAGCGAAGTCAGAGCCAGTGATCCAGGTAGCAGTAATTTTAGAGGGAGTAAGAGATATTGTCTGATAACCAGGTAGAGATAGCGATGAGGGAGATATTTGCAAATGAGAGATCAAGGGTCAGACTGTCAACAGAGAAAATAAGAAGAATGTCATCAGCATAGATATAGAAAAGAGTGGAGCACAATGGCACAATGAAGCAGTAGCCTAATGGTTAAAGCACTGGCTTGGACACCAAGCAATGGTGGTTCAATTCCTGCTAGTGCTTCTTGTGGCCTTGGGCAAGTCCTTAACCCTCCATTGCTTCTGAAAAATTCAAGTTATCAATGTCCCTATTTAATGTACATTACCAAGTTGAAGTTACAATATAAATGGCTTTGACTGAAATGACAAAGTGGTATAAAAAAATTGTTAAATAAACATAGAAAAGAATACTGAAAGACTGCATTAAAGTGAGTGAGAGGGCTAAGAAAAACATTAAAGAGTAGTGGAGAAAGTGCAGGACCTTGGGGCAGCCCACATGGAAATGAATGCCAATGAGAAAGAACTTGATAGGTACAGTCAGAGAGAAGACAATGTCAAGGAGATGAGAGAGGAGTATCTTGTGATCTACTAAACCAAAAGCTGTGGTAAGGTCCAGTGAGTGTAAAAGAGCCTTGCTCCAGAATGTGGTGCAAATCATGTCAGGTGGTAGGTGCTGTATGTGTGTCAAGTGGTATGTGCCTGCATATGCTTGTCCATGGGGTTGTCAGGGATTTGTGGGTGCATGCATGTGTGTCGTGGGCAGTGTTGGGTGGTGTGCATGTTCATGGAGTGGTGGGTGTGCATGCAGTGAGGCAAGCTATGAAAGTAATGCTAACAGAGTGTAGCAGAAGGGAAAGGAGGCTTTTTTTTGCTTATTTCATTTTTTTCCCTCCTCAGTATAGCTCTATACTCATTTCTCCTCTCAGTTGCAAGGGGAGGTTTGCCTTCAAAACACTAGCTTTTTCACCAACTCTGTTGCTAGCCATGAATGAATGGGAGCCATGATATCCCCTTCCAAGAAGAATAACACTCATTTACAAGGTTTAAGTCCATGCTAGAAACTCATCTGTTCTACCATGCATTTGACCTACCCCTCCCTACCTCCCCTGTGTGTCCCCCCTAACCACCAGAGTTTCCTTATATGCCTGTCCTCTGTTCTTTTCTGTGTGCTCTATCCTCTTGGCTTTCCTGTTATGCATTGGTGTTCTTTCCCTGCTTTCTAGTCACAGTTATTTATTGTAAACTGCCCTGACACTCTTTTGCATGGGTGGTCAATCAAGCAACAGAATAAAGATAAAGAAAGGGCAGGACAAGAAATTCTGTGTAATCTTGGCCAGATCTGGCAAGACAGCCAATCTGTTTGCATGGCCTCGATGGGCTCTGCAAGGTTGCATGTCTCATGCAGGAGTCCAACTTGTGGTAGGCTGATCTCTGCATTTAGAAAGGATTTTCCCCAGTTGTGGCTCATGTAAAGCCGGGAAAAGGGGGGGGGGGGGTACCAGAAGTGCTTGTTAGCATGTCTACTATTTGCCTTTGGCATCACAACGACCACTGTTCCTCCTTCCTGTGGTGCTCCTTTTCCTCCATCTCAGTCACCAGGTTTTCCATCCAGTAAATAAGTAAGTTGCACTGCAGAGCGATAGTTCTATTTGTCTGCCAGTCACAGTGACTATCTAACCTTTAGCATCCTCCTTCAAAAGGGGTTGCAATCTTTTTCCCATGTGTGACATGACCATTTAAGAAGTCCATCATCACCAAAGCCTCTTCTGTGAATCCCTGTCACTGCCGACCACCCTCTAACTTTACCTGTAAAATATTCACTACCTGCATGAGAAGGTTCAGGGCAGTCCTTGAGGGGCTCAGTTCCTCTGTGGCATTCATAAAGGGCTTTAGAACTTCCATACCAGTGTGACATTTGCACAATCCTGTTGAACCTGGGGCCTGTCAATACCAATCTTGGTCTCCTATGACATCTGATACAGGAACACCATTTGTTCCACTAACCTCTCTAGCATTTCATTAGTAGACTTCCACTTGGTGCCGACATCTTGCTTGAGCTGGTGTGCAGTTGCCCCTGATTCTTCCTGATTCTCTCACAACTCACACCTACCCTTCACACTCCAATGACTTCGGCACTTCTCGATCTATTGTCTCAGGATAGGGGTGCTGTCTCCCTTGTTCCCCAGGCCTAGAGAGTCTCTGGTAGCAAGTATGCAAAGTGTCTGATCCCCTAAAAGCCTCCCTTCTTCACTGCCTTGACCATATTCATACCACCATTTGTCACAGAGGACCCTGGAAGAACAATGCTCTATTAGTCCCCTTATTTTTGCTAAGATATTACAGTCAAGTATTGGATGACAGACATACCAAGATATTGGTATATCTGTCATCCATTACTTGACTGTGCAGCACAGAAATTGAAGGTGTGAATAAACAGGAAGACAAAGGTGAGCCAGTTGATATAGTGTATCTTGATTTTCATAAAACCTTTGACAAGGTTCCTCATGAGAGACCCTTGACCAAATTAAAAACTCATGGGATTGGAGGCAATGTAGTATTGTGGATCAGGAACTGATTAAAAGTTAGAAAGCAGAGAGTAGAGCTAAATGGCCAGTCTTCTCAATGGAGAAAGGTGAATAGTAGAGTACCTGAGGGATTTGTGCTGGGCCCACTGCTTTTAAACATATTCATAATGGCCTGGAAATAGGAATAATGAGTGAGGTGATCAAATTTGCAGATACACAAAATTATTCAAAGTTGTTACAATGCAAGAGGATTGTGAAAAATTGCAAGAGACCTTGATAAATTGGAAGACTGGATGTTCAAATGGCAGATGAAATTTAATGTGGATAAGTGCAAAATTATGCACTCAGGGAAAATCAACCCAAACTATGGTTACACAATGCAAGGTACCAGCTTAGAAACTACCACCCAGGAAAAAGATTTGAATGTCATCGTGGATAATATGTTAAAATCCTCCACCCAGTGTGCAGAGGCAGCCAAGAAAGCAAATAGAATGCTAGAAATCATAATGAAAGGAATGGAGAATAAAACCAAGGATATTATAATGCCTTTGTATCGTTTCATGGTGCAACCACACTTTGAATATTATGTGCAATTCTGGACACCATATCTTAAAAAGTATATAGCAGAATTAGAAAAAGCACAAAGAACAGCGACAAAAAATGGTAAAGGGGATGGAAGGATACCCCAGTAAGAAGAGGTATAAAAGGTTGGAGCTCTTCAACTTAGAAAAAGATGGCTGAGGAGGGATAGAGGTCTATAAATTAATGAATGTAGTGGAACAGGTAAATGTAGATCAGTTGTTTACTCCATCAAAAAGTAGAAAGACTAGGGGGACACGCAATGAAGCTGCAATGTAACCCATTTAAGACAAATAAGAGAAAATATTTTTTTACTCAACACGTAATCAAACTGGAATTTGTTACTGGAGGATGTAGCAAAAGCTGTAAGTGTAGCTGGGTTTAAAAAAGGTTTGGACAAGTTCCTGGAGAAAAGATTCATAAACCAGTATTAAGAAGGACCCAGGAAATCCACTGCTTACCCCTGGTGAGCACTGTGGAACCTGTGTTGCCTTTTTGGAAACCTGCCTGGATTGGCCACTATTGGAAACAGGACCTTGGTCTGACCCAGTATGGCATAGCTTATGTTCCCACTGCATGTTCTTATGGTACTTTCTTCCTGTTGCACCCCCATTAGATCTACAGCCTGTTGATGCCTCATCTGACTGTCACTAGTATGCTGTCAGGGAGAGGGGGGCATGTGTAGTGCTCTTACTAGTCCAGAAATGCATGCTACTGGCCTCTGCTTTTGCCAACTCTGCCTGCAGCTGGCAACACAGCTGATTATACAGACTGAGGATCATCTGCCTACTCAAAGCTGTCCTCAGGACACTCAGTAAGTTGGAGCTAAGAGATACAGCAGCCTCTTAAACCCCACTATCTCAATCATCTTCAGGGATGGTTATCCAGTGCTATCATTTCCCTGATGAACCATATCACCACCCTCGATGCTACTCCACAACTGCCCCAAGACAATGGCCATCATCACATCTCTTCCATGGTGACTTGCTTTGATGCACGTCAGGCCTGCTGCCACACCATTTGACAGGCAGAAGAGGCTAGGAGCTCTGCTTGGGAAAGGGATTTTGTTTTTCCTGTGCTTCTCCCACCACTGTTATTTCCACCCCTGGATGGAGTCCTCATCCTAAGCTGAGCACCCTCCTCTGTACTGAGCTGGATATTATGCTGTTTTTCCAAGCGACGTTGCGTGCCACTGTTCATAAGATGACTCACCACATTCCTTTTACTAATTGTGCTTCCAGCAGTAATTTCATTCTGCAAACCTCGGGTTATCGAGCGTTTTGAAATGCTTTCACTCTTTGAGGGAGGGGGGCTTCTGCACCTGTGACTGGGGACAAGGAGAAGAAGAAAGGCCGGTGGCATCCTTCTCATTCTCCAGTGTCCCCTCTACCCGTTTCGTGCCCTTGGCCTTGTCACTGCCACTATCCCTTTCCTGTTCTGCATCCGTGCCCCCTTCAGCCAGTAAACTTGAAATGTCTGGAGCTTCAGATGTACTGTAAATCTCATCCATGTGGATCCCTCAGATTCTGTATCTGACAAGACTATCTCCACCTTTTCAGCAAGGAATACAGTATGCCTGGTGCTAGGCTGAGTTGCTTTCGCATGCTGCTTTTTTCATGTCCCCCCACCATACACTGTGGTAACCTCCCTTTGCACCTCTGTGGAGATGACACCGAACACCTGCTCTTTCACAGTTTTACCAGAAGCTGCAGCTCTTCCTGTGCTCCTTGTAAAGACGTCTCTCTTTCGCTTTTTCGGTGGACCAATAAGCATATCCTGGGTAAGACTTGTCTCTTTCAGCGCCCTTGTGCCAGTACTGCTCGTGCTTTCCCTCTCTTCTTTATTTCTATGACCATTTCATTTACCAAATTATACTCTTTCCAGGCATTATGGATGCTTGGACTGGTTTTCCAGCTCTTGCGAGCACTCTGTGTCAACCAGAAGGCCTTTGCAGCCCTGGAGTACCATTGTCAGCAGGCCTTTAACATCAGTATCAATCCGGGTATCACCCAAGGTTATAGGCAATGAAAACATCCCTTCCTGTCATTCTCCTAGAACACTTGGAAACTCTACCCCCATCCCTCTCTCCCCCTCCCTGACTATCCTTTACACTTCTACTTGTTCTGTTCTGTTTTAAAATGACATTCTTTTCTTTTTCTCTATTGCTTTTTATTATTGTTTTATTGTAAACTGTTCCAATACCTTGTCAAGCAGTGGTATATCAAGCCTTTTAATAAACTGTAAACCATAAACCACCCCAGGTGTGCTGCCTGAGGGACTGTGCCCAGGGTCACTCATCTGGCCTGGCATAGATCCTGCACTGCCCAGTCACCCTGCCTGCCCTCTCAACCTTCAAAGGACTGGGGAGAAGGGGGATATGTTCAGTTTGGCGTTTTTTTAGTGCCCTGTGTCAACCAGCAGGCCTTTGTGGCCCTGCAGTACTGTCACCCCAGTGAGCTGCCTCAGATACTGTACCTGGGGTCACCCACCTGGCCTGCCCTGCGGTCACCCTGCCTGCCCATTCACACATTTGGAAGGATTGGGAAGAGGAAAGATGGATTTACCTGGCTAATGCTCCTATCAGACTAGATTTCCAGCTCTTCAGAGAAAGGACTGTTTGTCTTTTAGATTTTTATTTAACTTTTAGCTCTGTTTAACGGCATTCTATGAATTCGGGATATGATGGATAGATACATTACGACAAGATGTCCTCCCACTACCACAGCTTCTGTTATAATCAATATATGAACAATATTTTTACAAAGAAATTATTTCATTTTATCTTCTTCTTGTGCAATGGGATACACTGCAGTAACCACTTCTTCCTTTCTGCCACTGTCTGTGTTGTACAAATCACGTACACACCTTCCATCGATGCTTAAGAAAGTAAAAGCAATATCCATTTGGGAAATTGTAAAGGCAGATTTTTCCTACCTCTCTCTGACTTTCCTGATCTCCACCCCCCACTTGAGAGACACTCCTTGGAAGAGCGGATAGGAGGAGAAAGGCAAGCCTACCAAAACTTTCAACCACCTAGTTTTAAAAACAGACACAGCAGCAGCATCAAGGGAGGCAAGAAAACTCTGCTCCCTTGAAGATGATTTTTTACATAATCTTTTTTTTTGTGGTTTTAAGTTCTGTCCTATCCAGCATCCATTCCTCAGTGGCTCAAGGTCAACACTTGAAAATGAATTTTTCTGCTTTCAAGTCCTAAGCCCCAAAAGAGTCTGTTATCACTCCCTCAATGACAAACTCAAAGCTACTTTTTTTTACCCTACCTCTGAGCACTCCTTCTGCCTCGCTTTCTGAAAGATAGAAACAAAATGGTTCTCTGGGTTTGTGCTGGGCTGGGCATTCCAGCCTTGGGGTTTGCAGAACTCAGGCAGGGATAGGTTTCTCTGTCTGCTTGTCGAGGATTTGCAGGAGGACTGGCTCAAGTGCCTTTTGCTAGCTGCTGGTCAGCCCTTGACCTTCTCCCCCTTCCAAATTGGCTCCAGTGTGTTTAGCTATACTGCTCGCTTACTGAAATGAAAGTGAAATGGCAATTTATGAAGTTCCCCCAAGCATGTGCAGTCATTTGGTACCAGGATGAACAGAAAATCATGATTTTTGTCAACTTTAGCATTCATTCGAAAACTAAGGCACATACCTAATGCCTAATCTAAGGAAAAATCATCTCAGAAGCTGATTCCTCAATACCCTGCCGAGCATCCTTCTACCGGCAACTGCTTACAATTTAATCTTATTTTTGTATCACGTAAAAGCCGTACACTCCTCCCCACCTTCTAAACATTGTGATACATTGCAACAGGGAAAATCTCTTTGAGGCTACCTTTGGATCCTGACCTTTTATTCTCCTGTTTAGCACCCATGTGTGTTTTAATCACTTCACTTAATGAATTACCCTCGGGGCCAGTCCAACCATTAGGCAAGACTAGGTGGCTGCCAAGGGCAATAGCTTTTGGGGGGCAGTAAAGACCAGCAGCATTCAAAGCCAAACTATAGAATCTGCTGGCTCTTTGAGCTTGTGTGCTTATCAGTACATTCTTTTAACTGCAGGAAGAACAGGCACACACATAACATACAAAGCAAAGTTTAATACTTGCCTAGGGTGGCAGCAGGGCCGGATTTACCTTGAGTGAGGCCCTACACCAACAAAAATTGTGGGCCCCCAGCAGGGGCGGCCCAAGGGGGGTGCGGGGCCTCATTTGCATAAGGGGGCCTCATTTGCATAAATATTTGCATAATGTTACCATATACTAACTTTTAGTAAACGTGCCTCTTAATGAGTGTATGGATAAAGAAAGACTAAAAGATTTCTACATTACTATAATCCAGTGCCAACTGCCAGACACATTAGGAACTACTACAAACACTGCCCATAGTAAACCCGCCGTATCCTAACAGCACTACCAGGACTCACAAAGCACCATACTCTACCAATCAAAAGGCAACACTGCAAATATTAAACCAATACATTTCAGAGAACAAGAATACATGACCTACTGGGGAAAGAGAACAAGTGGCAATGTCAAATAGGAATTATATAAACAGAACACCTCAGCTTAGTTACACATGCAGAACATAGACCATCACCAAACAAGTAATCACAATTTAGAAACAGGAAGACAATAATTAAACTGGGAATCCCAAAAGCCAAACTTGGAATGTACAACACTGTAGAAATAAAACTATACATTAATTTGCTCTTGTACTAAACAAAGCGCAGACGTTAATGATGCACATTTACCAGAGCTGACATATTCCAAGTAATAAATTCAAAATAAAGAGATATTTTTCTACCTTTTGTGCATTTTTTTCAGCTGCAATTGCTCCAGCCACTTTCTTCTGGTTTCTTCGTGTCTTCTGCTAACTCTCCATCGTTTGCTGTCCATTTGTCCTTTCTTCTCTCTTCTAGATTTTTTTCCATTCTCTCTCTACATCTGCTTTAACATACTAATCTTTCTCCTTTTGCTCTTTCCTCATTCCTATTTCATCCACTCAAATTTTACCCCTCCATCCTCAATCCCCACTTACTCTCCCAATACCCGTCCAATTGTAGATTTTTTATCCCTCCCACACAAAATATTTTTCCCTTCTCCATTTTACTCTTCCAGCCCCATCCCATTCTAATCCTCCCCCAACATCAGCTCCCTTCTAGTTCCAGCCTCACCCAGCATCCATTCCCTTCTAGTCCCTGCATCAGCCCATTTCCAGTCCTAGCCACCCATCAGCCCATTTCCAGTCCTAGCAAACCCCCAACCCATTACCAGTCCTAACCCCCCATCAGCCCACTTCCAGTCCTAACCCCATCAACCCATTTCCAGTCAGCCCCCCATAGCCCATTGCCAGTCCTAACCCCCCCCATCAGCCCACAGCCCATTACCAGTCCTAACCCCATCAGCCCACCTCCAGTTTTAACCCCCCAGCCCATTTCCAGTCCTAGCCCCCCCATAGCCCATTACCAGACAACCCCCATCAGCCCACAGCCCATTACCAGTCTTAAACCCCCCAAAAGCCCATTACCAGTTCTAAACCCCCCCAACAGCCCACAGTCCATTACCAGTCCTAACCCCATCAGCCCACCTCTAGCCTTAACTCCCCCAGCCCATTTCCAGCCCCAGCCCCCCCAATAGCCCATTACCAGTCCTACCCCCCCAGCCAATTAACAGTCCTACCCCCCCCCCGCCGTCGGCCTAAAGTAAAATTTAATTTAAAAAAAAACCTGCTGGCTGCCGCCGCGGGGCCCCCTCTGCTGCCGCGGCAGCACGGACTGACCCGCGGGGGCCCCCTCTGCAAGCTGACTCTGTCGGTCCGTCGATCCCTCCCTCCCTCCGTGCACGCTGTGAGAGGCGCGAAGGAAGAGTGTCTCCCTCTCCCTGCGGGCTTAACAGAGACGCGAGGAGACACTCTCCTTTCGCGTCTCTCACAGCCTGCACCCTGCACGGAGGGAGGGAGGGAGGGAGGGAGGAAGGAACGAACCGACGGCTTCAGCTTGTAGAGGGGGCCCCCGCGGGTCAGTCAGTGCTGCCGCGGCAGCAGAGGGGGCCCCGCGGCGGCAGCCAGCAGGTTTTTTTTTAAATTTTATTTAAAAAAAAAATTTACTTGTTCTTTTTTTGTGGGCCCCTGCCAGCTGTGGGCCCTACGCCATGGCGTACATGGCGTATAGGTAAATCCGGCCCTGGGTGGCAGAAATCCTTGGGCCAGTCCTGCTTGAGACCTCTCCTTTTCCCTTTCTATACTCAGTCCCTTGCTTCACTCATCTCCTCCCATAGTTTTCAGTATCAACTTTATGCTGGTGAGTCTCAAATTCACCTCTCTACACCTGAAATCTCTCCAGGAATCCAGGCCTGTATCCAAAGGTGATGTTAGACATGCAGAGGCCCAGGGCAGAAACTGGAGAAGAGGCCCCAAAGTCTACATCCAGGCTATGCCTCCTTTAGCTTAAGGCAGACTTAGGGGCCTCCTTTGGTATGGGGGCCCAGGGCAACTACCCTGTTTGCCACCCCCTAACTCCGGCCTGCCCGTATCTCAGTCTGCTTATCTGACCTTGCTGCCTGCATGTCCCACTGCTGTCTGAAACTGTACATGGCTAAAACAGAGCTCCTTCTTTTTCCCCCTAAAGCCACCTTCCCCCTTCGTCCTTTCTCTGTCTCTGTGAATAACACTCTACTTCTTCCTGTTTCTTCAGCTCGCAACATTGTGGTCATCTTTGACCCTTCTCTCTCCTTCTCTGAACACATCCAACAGATAATTAAAACCTGTTGTTTCTTTCTGTACTGTATAATATCAGTAAAATTTGTCCTTTCCTTTCTGAACACACTACTAAGAGTCTTATCTACTCTCTAGCCACTTCCCGTATAGACTATTGCAACCTGCTGCTTTCTGGTTTCCCTCAGAATCATCTCTCTCCCCTTCAATCTGTTCAAAACTCAACTGCATGGCTAATCTCTTTCCAATCTCGCTATGCTCACGTAACCCCTCTTCTCAAGTCACTTCACTGGCTCCCTATCCATTTCTGCATCCAGTTCAAACTTCTCCTACTGACCTACAAGTGCACTCATTCTGCAGCTCCTCACTATCTTTCCTGTCTTGTCTCTCCCTGCACCCCTCCTCAAGAACTCTTCTCTTCTGGCAGATCCCTTCTATCTGCGCCCATCTGTGCCGCTGACAACGCCAGACTTTGTTCATTCCATCTTCCTGCTCTTTATGCTTTTAGCTTTATCATTATTTTTCTTTAATTTCTTGGTATGCCGCCTAGGCTGAAAGGCATTAGAGCGGTTTACAAACACTACAAACCGGTAATGGATATATTCCCTCATCCCCCGAATTGGTACGCCAGGCTCCTTCTCTGACCCTATTTAAATCCAGGCTAAAAACTCGCCTATCCTGATCCCCTTATTCTCTTCCTTATTGTCTATCTGTTTTTGAGTTACCCTAGTCCCCAGTCATTGTGTGGTCTGTCTGGATTAGACTATATGCTCTGATGAGCAGGGACTGTCTCTTACTTGTACATGTACAATGCGGCATATGCCTTGTAGTGCTATAAGAATGAGTAGTAGTAAAATGCTGCTTATAAAATAGGTCAAATAGATGCCAACTTAGCATCCCTAACTAGGCAACTGTTATAAAATGTCTCTCAAAGAGCCTAGGATATTTTCAGTTAACCTGTCAGATGATGTTCAATGAGCTGTTTTGATTTTAAAATATTTGGTAAATCTAATATCAAGCAGAAAAATGCAAATCCTTCCTAGTGAGGCTATAGTGCCTATTCATAGAACTTTAGACCAATTTTGTGGAAAAACGTTTTACAAAAATGTTTACACTCAGATAGTTCCAATATTTTATTCACAAAATTGGTATTACAGTTATATGAATGTGTTATACTCTTATGATTAAAGGTTTGCGCTCTTCTACTCTGTGGTTCTGCCCTTAATTCTTGTTTCAGTTTTAGCTCCTTTGTTTATATAGCTGTGTAAAAATTTAATATCAAACAAGGATAGGAACAACTCCTCCAGAAATGATATTGTGTTATCAGCCCCTGCAATATTATTTCTTCTTGATCAGTTACTGATATCGTCCAGGGGCTTTTCTAAAATGGGCTTTTGTTTAAGCCTGTAATCAAGTCATCTTATCCTCCAGCCTTTGCTTCAGCTCAGTAAGATACTTTTTGAAAGCTTCCTATTTGAACTTTAACATTCATTACTTCCCCTTGTCACCCTGTTATTATTCCTGGTGAGAGTCTGTCTTCGTGTTATGGAACTCCTCTGTCAACACTGAGTTAGTGATTTCTTCTTCTTCGTTGTTTGATACCATTTTGATTGGAAATGGTTGCTTCAGTTTGGATCTTTTCACATCAAAATTGACAGCAAAAGAAGTTTGATTTGAGCCTATTTTGTTGGAAGCCATTAGTGCAGATGTTGTGGATCAGAACCAGAAACGTGTCAGCATATGGCCAATCTAGTCTGCCCTTTCATATCAAATGCTATAGTCCCTTTTTTCCTTTAGAGATCTGTGTTTGTACCATGCTTTTTGGAATTCAGATACTATCCTCATCTCTCCTACCTCCACTGTGAGACTATTACACCCTATCACTCTTTTCGGAAAGAAATATTTCCACATATTACTCATGAGACTATCCCCTTTTTCCTTCATCCTATGGCCCCTCATTGCAGAACTTACTTTCAATTGAAAGAAGTATTTAAATGTCTATTATATCTTCTCTATCCCGTCTTTCCTCTAACATATACATATTCAGATCTTTAGGTCCAGAATACTGACCATTTAGTAGACACGCCCTGCACCGATTTCATCCTGTTAATATCCTTTTGAAGATGTGCTCTCCAGAATAGAAATACAGTCATTATCACCCTCTATTTTCTGATGGCCATTCCTTTCCCTATGCACCCAAGCATCCTTCTGGCTTTTGCCATCGCCTTTTCTATCTGTTTAGCCACTTCAAGATCATCAGAAACAATTACGCCCAGATCCCGCTCTTCTTTCATGTTCAGAAGTCCTTTCCCCGTACATTGTACCTCTCCCTTGGATTTTTGCAGCCCAAGTGCATGACTCTGCATTTTTTAGCATTAGATCTCAGCTGCCAAATTCTTGACCATTCTTCAAGCTTAGCTAGATCCCTCCTCATGTTATCTACTCCTTCCTGGATGTCTATTCTATTGCAGATTTTGGTATCATCAGCAAAGAGCAAACCTTATTTGACAGCCATTCCGCAATATCACTAACAAAGATGTTAAAAATAATTGGACCAAGGACAGATCCCTGCGGCACACCACTGATAACCTCCTTCTCCTCTGAGTGAGCTCCATTTACCTGAACACTTTGCTGCCTCCCACTTAACCATTTTTTAAACCAGTCAGTCACTTTAGGGTCCATCCCTAGGTGCTCAATTTATTTTAAGTCACCTGTGCTGAACAGTGTCTAAGGCTTTAATGAAATCTAAGTATACCACATCTAGGTCCAACTCCCTGGTCACCCAGTCAAAGAAGTCCATCAGATTTGTCCTACAAGACCTACCTTTGGAAAACCCATGCTGCCTCGGATCCTGCAATCCACTGGACTCCAGAAACCTCACTATCCTCTCTTTTAGCAGCGTTTCATTAATTTACTCACTACAGAGGTCAGATCAATCAGCCTGTAGCTCTCAACCTCATCCTTAATTCCACTTTTGTGTATTGGGACCATATATGCCTTTCTCCAGTCCTCTGGGACCACTCCTGACCCTAAAGAAGCATTGAAAAGGTCAGTCAGTAGAGCTCCTAGAACATCCCCAGGTTCCTTCAATATTCTCAGATGTATCCCATCCAGCCCCATTGATTTGTCTACTTTTAGTTTAACTAGTTCCTCAAAAACATAGTTTTCTGAAATTCGTTCAAGATCACCTTCACTTCTGCTCCTATTTGTGGGTGTTTTCTGAGATCCTGCTCCTGGCCCTTCATCTATGAATAGAACCAAAATATTTGTTAAGCAGTTCCGCTTTATCCTCATCAGCTTCTACATATTCCACCCCTTCCTCCTTGAGTCTGACAATACCGCTTTTGCACTTCCTCATCTCACTAACATATCTGAAAAATGTCTTGTCTTCCCATTTTATTCTGTCGGCTGTCTCTTCTTCTTTTTGTATCTTTGCTTTCCTGACTAGTTTACTAGCTTCTCTAAGTTTTTCCAAATTTGTCTTCCTCACTCTGTGATTTCTTGTATTTTATGAAGACCACCCTCTTTTTCTTCACTCTTTCAGCTACTTTTGAGAACCATAGTGGACTCCTTTTCCTTTTACATTAATTTAACTTTCTAATAAAAAGGTTTGCTGCCCTTGAAATATCCCCTTTCAGTTTTGCCCATTGCTTTTCTGCATCCCCCATTGTTCCCATCCCATTAATGACTCCTTGAGGTATTGTCCCATCTTGGCAAAGTTAGTTTTCCCATAGTCTAAGACCTTCGCATTTGAATGGACTTTATCAGCTCTACTCCTAATACTGAACCACACCATCTGGTGATCACTGGATTCAAAATGTTCTCCCACTATAACATCAGAAACACTTTCTCTATTGTTAAGCACCAAGTCCAGTATAGCCCCTTCATGTGTGGGTTCTGTTACCAGTTGCCAAAATAGTTCTCCCTGTAGAGGATCCAGGCTCTCCTAGAAGACAACGCAGCAGGAATGTTCCAGTCAACATCCAGCATGTTGAAATCACCTATCAGCAGCACTTCTCCTTTTATGGCAATACTGTGTAGGTCTTCTATTAAATCTCTGTCCACTTATTCACCCTGTAAAGGAGATCTGTATATCACACCAATGCAAATAGATTTCCTGTTCCCTCTTTCTATTTTAAACTACAGTGCTTTCTTGCTCCCTTTAAGCCTTGTAATTCCATAGCTTTAATATTATTTTTTACATATAGTACCACTCCTCCTCCCCTTCTTCCTACCCTGTCCTTCCTGTATAAAGTATAACCCGGTATAATTACATCCTTGTTATTGTTGTCCGTAAACCATGTCTGCATAACTGCCATTAAATCCAAGTCAGCCTCTTCCATTAAAGCCTCAACATCTGGGACTTTATTTCCCATACTATGGGCATTTATGCACACTCCTTTTTAGATATTGCCACTTTTACCCATTTTAGCAGAGGTATTTAATGTTTTACTTACCTAAGGGTTTTCAATTACCTGGGGGCTTTCTTCACCCATCCCCAATGAACCTAATTTAAAGTCTTCTTCAGTAGGTTAGCCAGTCTGCTGTGAGAGACACTTTGACCCTTCTTGGATAGGTGGACACCATCTCTGCTCTGCAGCCCTTGCAGAAACATCCTTTGGTCCAGGAAACCAAACTTCTCTTGATGGATACCATCCACGCAGCCATGCATTCATCTCCAGGATGCGAGCTTCTCTGCCTCGGCCTTTACCCTCAACAGGGAGGATTGAAGAGAACACCATCTGCACACCTATCTGCTTCATCCTCTATACCAGAGCCAGGAAGTCACTTTTGATATGCTTGGAGGGATTCCTAGCAGTATCATTTGTGCAAATATGGATGAGCAACAAGATAATAAGCAGCAGGCTTGATGAGTCTCAGCAAACTCTTTGTAATATCTCGGATTTTGGCACCTGGTAGACAGCACACCTCTCTGGACATCAAATATGATCTGCATATGGATGACTCAGTACCCTTCAGAAAAGAGTCACCAATCACCACTACCCTTTGCTTCCTTGTGGTCACCAATTCTGCAATTTTGGTGTGCTTGAGCTCTTGGTCTTCCCTTTCCTGGGATGCTTTCCCCTCCTCCACTTCCAGGGCTGTATACTGGTTCTTCAATTCGAAGGCTGGAAGAGTTAGATTGTTGATTCTGCAGGCTCTGGTGACTCGTCATTCTGTAGCTTCCCATCTTCACCTCCGTCATAGAGCTTGGTTGCGTTAAGAAGCATCTCATCAATGTACTACTCGTGGTATCGAATACTTCTCAACCTCACCACCTTTTTTCTGAGCTCCTCCACTTGTTTTATCAAGGCTTCAGCTTGCAGGTATCTTGCACATGGAATCGGTCCCTTGATTAGCACTGGGATGTCTGGACAAAAGCAGAATCTGCAACGGGGTCAACAGCTTTGGCAAAACTATTGAAGGGATGAAGCATAGGAAACGGGTTTCAGTATAAAGCCTCACAGAGTTCTTTTCCTATGTAGCCATTTCCTAAGTACATAAGAACATAAGATATGCCATACTGGGTCAGGCCAAGGTCCATCAAGCCCAGTATCTGGTTTCTAACAGTGGCCAAGCCAGGCCACAGATACCTGTCAGGTTCCCAAACAGATACACAGATTCCACATTGCTTATCCCAGGGTAAGCAGTGGATTCCCCTGGTCCTCTTTAATAATAGTTTATGAACTTTTCCTCCAGGAACTTGTCAAAAACTTTTTACAACCTAGCTATACTAACAGCTTTTACTACATCCACCGTTAATGAATTCCAGAGCTTGATTATGCGTTGAGTGAAAATATATTTTCTCCTATTATTTTTAACTGTGTTCTATTCCAATGAGGAGGTACATATCACAATGTCATAACAAAATACAAAGTGCAGGAGAGCCCTACTATGTACAAAACAGAACAAGAGAAACAACAAATCATACCAGTAGGTATCCCCCTCCTTTCCATTAGTTTTAAATAAGCTACATTGTAGCTTCATTGCATGTCCTGCAATCATTCTAGATTTTGAAGGAGTAAACAACTAATTTATATTTACCCTTCCACTCCATTCATTATTTTATAGACCTCTATCCTATCCCCTCAGATGTTTTTTTTTTTTCAAGTTTCAGAGCCCTAACCTTTTAAGCCTTTCCTTATAGAGGTATCCTTCCTTCTTCTTTACCATTTCCTTTCCTTATAGAGGTATTCTTCCTTCTCCTTTACCATTTTAGTGACTCTTCTCTGTACCTTTTCTAATTCTGCTATATCTTTTTTAAGATATGGCAACCAGAATTTCACACAGTATTCAGGGTGTGTTCGCATCGTGGAATGATACAGATATATTATAATATCCTGTGTTTTATTCTCCATTCCTTTCCTTTTGATTCCTAGCATTCTATTTGCTTTCTAGGCTGCTGCTGCACATAGAGCAGAGAGTTTCAATGTATTATCCACGATGATTTCTAAATCCTTTTCCTGGGTGGTGGTTTCTAATGTGGTACTTTGAATCGTATAACTGCATTTTGGGTTGTTCTTCCCTAAGTGCATAACTTTGCACTTGTCCACATTAAATTCCATGTGCCATTTGGATGTCCAGTCTTCCAAATTTTCAAGGTCCTCTTGCAATTTTTCACAATCCTCTTGTGTTTTAACAACTTTGAATAATTTTGTGTCATCTGTAAATTTGATCATCTCACTCATTATTCTCAATTCCAAGTCATTTGTGAATATGTTAACAAGCAGAGGGCCCAGCACAGATCCCTGGGGTACTCCTCTATTCACCTTTCTCTATTGAGAAAATTGGCCATTTAGCCCTTCTCTCTGCTTTCTATCTTTTAACCAGTTCCTTATCCACAATAGTAAACTGCCTCCTATCCCATGACTTTTTAATTTCCCCTAGAATCTCTCATGAGGGACTTTGTCAAAGGCTTTCTGAAAACTGAGATATACGATATAACTGGCTCACCTTTATCTACCTGTTTATTCACACCTTCAAAAAAATATAACAGATTAGTAAGACAAGACTTTCCTTAGCTAAATCCATGTTGGCTTTCACCCATTAAACCATGACTATCTATCTACATGTTCAGTAATTTTATTCTTGATAATGTTTTTCTCCATTTTGCCTGGTATTGATGTCAGGCTCACCGATCTGTAGTTTCCCAGATCACCCTTGGAACCCTTTTTAAAAATTTGCGTTACATTGGCCATCCTCCAATTTTCGTGTTCTACAGATGATTTTAATGATACTTCACAGATTACTAATAGTAGATATGTAATCTCATATTTTGTTTGTTTCAGCAACCTGGGATGTATACCATCCAGTCCCAGTGAATTCTTACTTTTCACTTTATCAAATAGTAATACATGGCTCCAAACCTGGTGTAAACCAGAATGATTTAGATATATAGCTGACTGGGGAAATAAATAGAATAACAAGAGGCTATATTGTATTAATGGACTATATTTCTTTGTCATAGGGAAAAGGATCCTAAGTGAAAAATTCAGGCAATGACATGATGTAATAACATTGAAAATAGCCACACTATTAACCCAAACATAGTGGGAAGAGGCGTGTAGAACAAAATCCATGCAAACTACAGGCAAGACAGTCAATAAATGCTGGAAAGCAATGAACAGAAATGCTCACAGCCTAGCCAATAACGTTCCTGACCTGGAAGTCCTAATGGTGGAAATGAACTTGGACATTGTGGCCATTACAGAAACATAATTAAATGAGTCGCATGAATGGGATATAGCCATAGCTGACTATAATTTATTTAGAAGAGATAGAGGAGTGCTATATATTCTAACTCTCCCGGGGGGAGTGGCTCGGTTTTCCAAGATGGCGACAGGGAATGTTTGAGCTGGGATGCCTAAGAGAAAGGGTAAGCGTCGGGCTCTTCCCGCAGAGCCCTCTGCAAAACCCTCTCCTGTTGTGACGACTGGTCCGATGGATCGCTACATTCAGCTCACCGAGCAGCAGATTGGGGAGATTAGAGCGGGCATAGAGGCTCCGGCTCAGGAACTTTCGGTTTCTTCTGCCCCGGATGTGACTCTCTCCCCGGATGGTAGGTCCCCGCCTCTACCGCCGAGAGACAGCCGGGACCTTTGCCTGTGAGCGCAGCCGTTCCCCCTTTAGTCGGAGGAACGGTGGGTGAGCGGGGCTCTGTGGCAGCGGTTCCCGGAGTGCAGTTGAGTCCATCTGCAGCCTTGAGCGCTTCGGCGGTTGGTTCAGCTATGCGAGGTGTTCCTGTTGGTGTGGGAGATGGCGAGTTGGTGGCAGAAGGTACTCCTCGGTCTGGGCTGTCTGATCCTGAGACGCCGCGGATGCTGGTTCTTACCCGTCCTGCAGTAGTATCTTTGGAGAGCATCTGGGAGGCTATTTCTGGTCTGGCGACAATGGTGAGTCAACAATTAATATTGACTGGAACGCGAGTCTCTAACCTGGAAACTTCGTCTGAGAAATTTCTTGCCGAAGTGACTGAGCTAAAAACTCAAGTGTCTACCAATACTCAATCGATTATGCAATCATCTGAAGTGACTGAGTCTTTAATTAAAGATAATAGAGCAATGAAGTTAAAGCTTGAAACGTTGGAGAATGCTGCTAGGTCTTCGAACCTTCGTCTTCTCAATTTTCCTATTTTACCTTTGGTTTCTCCGGTTGACCTTTTTAAAAGGTATTTGCAAGATTCCCTGAAGGTTACACCAGAGTTAATTCCTCCTATTACGAAAGTGTATTTCTTACCGTTTGGTCGGAAAACTGAAGAAAAAGCAGCTGGACTTCCAGAGATGAGTTTACTAGATGTTTCAGCTTTACTTCAAACACCTAAAGAGGAAGAACTTGAAGTTTCTACGCTTATTGTCTCATTGGCTTTATTACCTGATAGAGACTGGCTATTACGGCTGTTCTTTAAATTCCGTAATAATCTGTTTTTGGGGAAGAAATAGGAATGTTTCCTGATGTTTCTAGAGAGACACAGCGCAGGCGTAAATCTTTCCTAATTTTACGTCCTGGGGTCATTCGTTTGGGTGCTTCATTTGTTCTCCGTTATCCTTGCAAATGTGTAGTGGTTTTTCAGTCCCATAAATATGTTTTCTTCCAGCCTGAGGACCTATCTGCCTTTATTAGCTCACGTATTGTAACATCTTCTCCTATCCAATTGACCCCCATTATTTAGAGTTCTGTTTGGTTCCCTGTGTACCCTCATGGATTTCTTTATACATTTTCCTTATAGTTATTGAGGGATTTCCTGGCCCCTTTAATAACTGGGATGCTTCTCCCCCTATTTTGGGGACTGCCAAATAGCATTGATTGCCCCTTTTTCTTGGATGTTAGGTTCTTATTAATTTGCTTCTTTCAATGTTATTACTGTACAAGTGTATGCTTGATTTATTGTAAAAATGCATAAATATAAAATAAAAAAAAAAAAAAAAAAAAAAGAAGAGATAGAGAAGGCAGAAAAGGAGGAGGAGTAGCCTTAAATGTCAAGAGCAATGTCAAAGCTGCTGAAATTCAGGGTACATGGGGAAAACAAGAAGTGCTGTTGGAAAGAGAAGATGGCACTATCATCCACACTAGTGTAGTCTACAGGCCTCCAACTCAAACAAAAAAAATGAATAGAGACTTGACTATTGATATTGCAAAGGTAGCCATGAAGGAGGAACTGATCATAATGGGTATGTTTATGTTTATTAGCTTGATATACCGCTATTCCAATTAGAACACAGCGGTTTACAAAAAAACCAAACAAACTAATATACAGAAAAGGCCAATGGGCCGGAAAGGAAATGAAGTTACAATGTACGACAGGAAAGCACCCAAGACATTTAAATAGACATAGCTAAGGAGAGAGAGGAGAGCGAGAAACGGGGAAGGGGAAAAGTTATCACACAAGAGGGGAAGGGAGGTCAAAAGCAGTGGAGAAGAGATGTGTTTTTAGGTCTTTTTTAAAAGTGGGGTAATGCTGTTCTAGTCTGAGAGGAAGGGGTAGAGAGTTCCAGTAAGCAGGGCCAACAAAAAAGAAGGCCAAGGAGTGTGTGGATTGTACTGGGTAACTTTAATCTACCCATTGTGGATTGGAGTATTCCTTTTACAAATCTGGATAGAAGTAAAAAGATTGTGGATGCCTTCCAAGAAGCATTGCTTAGACAAATGGTGATGGAACCAACCAGGGAAGGTTTGATGCTGGATTTAATACTCACCAATGGAGATAGCGTGTTGAATGTCCGGGTTGGTGCCCACGTGAGCAGCAGCAATCATTACACAGTATAGTTTGAGATAGAAGACAAGGTAGAGTCCAATCACAGCATGCTCAAAGTCCTAGACTTCAAAAATGATGACATCAGTAAAACGGCCAAGTGCCTGAAGGAGGAGTTGGCAGGGTTGGAAGGGAGAGAGGGAGGAGTGGCTCAGGTTACTTCAGGCCAGAAGGCCAGGGGTTCAATTCCCACATGGGGACAAGCAACCTCAGGCCAGAGGGACTGGGGTCTCTAGTCCCATGGCTTCTCCTTGAAGCCTTGGGCAAGCCACCTAACCCTCCAATGCCTCAGGTACACTTAGATTGCAAGCCCTTCAAGGACAAGGGAATAAAAAAAGTACCTGTTAGCATACATGTAAACTGCACTGATTCTAAAGAGCATGGTATAAATAAATAAATAAGGGAAGTGGAATTGCAGTGGGCTAAACTAAAGGAGGCAATAAAAGGGACAACAGATACATAAGTAAGGAAAGTAAATTAAAACAAGAGGAAAAGGAAACCTATATATTTCTCCGAAGAAGTGGCTGCACAATTAAAGCCAAAAAACATAGCTTTCACAAAATCCAGACGTTTGCAAACAGAGGAACACAGAATAAAGCTAAAAGAGAAAAAAAGGATAGTAAAGGCAGAGAAACACCTCCGGAATACCAATAGAGCCATATTCCATAAACTAAGAATCCTCCAGCCACTCCGTAACATCATTGAACAACACGACTTCAGAACAGTGGCACAAGCACTCATCACGCCCCACTGGGATTACTGTAACGCCATATTGCAGGGGCTACCAAAGAAAACCCTGAATATACTACAAATGGCACAAAACGTTACAGCCAGGATCATCATGAAAAAGAACTTCACAGAACACATCACACCAGTCCTAATTGAGCTTCACTGGCTCCCAATTACCGCCCGCATAAAATACAAACTCCTAGTAACCACATTCAAACTTATACACAACATAGCGCTGTCATTCCTAACCAATCTCATCAGCGCTCAAACTCACAATAGAAGCAGAAGAACCGCCAACTTAAACACTCTCAGTGTCCCAAAGAGTATAAGAACGGCCAAGATACACACCAGCAACAGAGCATTCTCTTACATTGCACCCATGCTATGGAATCAACTGCCACATGGCATGCGTGCAATCAACAACCTAACAGACTTTAGGAAAAAGCTCAAAACCCACCTGTTTATAACTCACTATAATCTAACAGAGTAAATAATAACCGGAACACAAAGGGTCAACCGTATCTATGACACTAGAGTGACTTTACAATATGACCTTAAGGGATTTGAACACCATGTAATGCATCTAGGTTAATGCATCTCCCCCCAGTTTAGTTGTAATTAGTGTAACAGATTGTATATATATAACTGCAAGTTGTAAATATTGTAACAATATGTATATATGTAATTGTACCTGTAAATATTGTATCAGATTTTTGTGCAGTGTGAACCCAGTGTGAATCTTGGCATGCAATCATTCTGTATTAACTGTTGATTACCCCTCCTGATATGTATAGTCAACCGCTGCTGATCGCTGGAAGCAGCGGTATACAAATGTTCTCTAAATAAAATAAAAATAAATAAAAAAGATGGCCAAAGATCTGAAGCTTGGAGACAAATTTTTTCAAGTATATTCAGGAGAAGAGGAAGATCAGAGGTGGAATTGCAAGACTCAGAAGTGCCCAGAACTGATTCATGGAAAGTGACATTGAAAAAGTGAAAATACTAAGCAAATATAACAAATGTGTCTGTTCTATTACTACTACTACTACTACTGAGCATTTTTATAGCACTTCAAGATGTACACAGCATTGCATGGACATGTAAGAGACAGTCCCTGCTCAACAGAACTTAAAATCTAGTCAAGACAGACAACACAGTAGGTACAGACAGGGATACATCTAGGGGGAATGGTAAGGAAACACAAAGGAGATCAGGTGAGTCAAGATCCAAAAGCGGCAGTGAAGAGATGAGTTTTAAGCCTGGATTTGAAAAGGGCCAGAGAAGGTGCCTAACATACAGACTCAGGGAGTATGTTCCAGATATAAGGAGCAGCAAGGAGAAAGGAGCAAAGTCTGGAGCTAGCAATAGAAGGACATAGATAGAAGCAATTTGCCAGAAGAGCAGAGTTTCTGGGGAGGAGTGTAGGGAGGTATAAGAGAGGAAAGGTAGCAAGGAGCTGCAGAGTGAATGCACTTATAGGTCAGCAGGAAAAGTTTGAACTGTATGCGGAAATGGATAGGGAGCCAATGAAGTGACTTGAGAAGAGGGGTAATATGAGCATGACGAGGCTGGTGGAAGATGAACCGCGCAGAAGAGTCTTGAACAGATTGAAGGGGAGAGAGAAGATTCAGTGGGAGACCAGCAAGGAGTAGGTTACAATAGTCAAGGTGGGAGGTGATTAAGGAGTGGATACGTGTCTTAATAGTGTGTTCAGAAAGGAATGGGTGGATTCTGTTGATGTTATAGAGAAAGAAACGGCAGGTCTTAGCTATCAGATGGATGTGTGTGGAGAAGGAGAGAGAGGAGTCAAAGATGACCCCCAAGTTTCGAGCCGAGGAAATAGGGAGGAGTAGAGAGTTATCCACGGAGACTGAGAAAGGAGGAAAAGGAGAGGACGTTTTAGGGAGAAAAATAAGAAGCTCAATTTTGGCCAAGTTCAATTTCAAGCAGCAGTGAGACATCCAAGCAGCAGTGAGACATCCAAGCAGCAATGTCAGCAAGGCAGGCAGAGATCCGGGTCTGGATTGCTGGAGAGATTTCAGATATAGAGAAGTAGATCTGAGAGTCATCAGCATAAAGATGGTACTGAAAGCCATGGGAAAAGATGAGTGCACCAAGGGACTAGCTATACAGGGAAAAAAGGAGTGGACCCAAGGCAGATCCTTGGTGTATACCAACTGAAAGTGGGATAGCAGCAGAGGAGGATCCAGCAGAACAAACACTGAAAGAGCAATGGGAGAAATAAGAGGAGAACCTGGATAGTACAGAGCCCTTAAAACCAAGCAAGGACAGGGTATTGAGGAGAAGGTTGTGGTCAACAGTGTCAAAAGCAGCAGAAAGGTCAAGAAGGATGAGGACTGAGTAAAGGCCCTTGGATTTTGCCAGGATCAAGTCACTGGAGACTTTGGCAAGAGCCATTTCAGTAGAATGTAAAGGACGAAAGTCATACTATAAAGGATCCAGGAAGGATTGAAAGGAGAGAAAGTCAAGTCAATGGCGGTGAACTGCACATTCAAGTAGTTTAGAAATGAAGGGGAAGAGGGAGATGGGTCGATAGTTAGAAAGACAGGTAGGATCAAGTGAAGGTTTCTTGAGGAGAGGTGCAACTACAGTATGCTTGAAGGCTGTAGGGATAGTTGCAGTGGAGAGCGATAGGTTGAGAATATGAGAGATGGAAGGGACAACAATGGAGGAGATGGGGCTTAGGAAATGGGTGGGAATAGGATCAGAGGAGCAGGTAGTGAGTTTGGAGGAGGAAAGAAGGTGTTCAGTTTCCTCCTCAGAGATCATAGGAAAGAAAGAAAAGGTAGTTAAAGAAAATCCTGGAGAAAGACAACCTGTGATTGATTAATATGATGTGTTTGAAGAGCTTGCAAAACTGAAAGTGGACCAGATGGGGTACATCCAAGGATACTGAAAGAGCGCAGAGGTTCTGGCAGGGCCTTTAAAAGATCTTTTTAATAGATCTTTGGAGGTAGGACTGGAGAAGGGCTGGTGTGGTACCTCTTCACAAAAGTGGTATTAGGGAAGAAGTGACAAATTATAAGCCAGTAAGCCTTACCTTGATGGCGGGAAAAGTAATGGAGGCACTCCTGAGAGAGAGTAGTGGACTTTCTTGAACCAATAGGTTGCATGATCCGAGGCAACATGGTTTTACCAAAGGACAATAATGCCAAACAAATGTGATCGAGTTCTTTGAATGGAACCCACTCAGATGAAAGGAAGGGGAGTAGTGATATGCCCCAGGGATCATTCCTGGGACCAGTACTGTTCAATGTATTTGTGAGTGATATTGCTGAAGGACTGAATGGAAAAGTCTGTCTTTTTCCAGATGACACGAAAATTTGCAACAAAGTGGATTCCCCTGAGGGAGTGGATAACATGAGGAAAGATCTACAAAAGCTGGATGAATGGTCTAATACAATTCAGTTAAGATTTAATGTGAAGAAGTGCAGTGTCATGCTCTTGGAATGCAGAAATCCAAGGGAATTATATGCGATAGGTGGCGAGGGGTTGGTGTGCATGAACCAGAAGAAGGTCCTTGGAGTGATTGTTTCTGAGGATCTCAAGATGGCAAAACATTGGGACAAATGGTGGCCAAAGCCAGAAGGATGCTGGGCTGCATACAGGAAAGGAATTACCAGCAGAAAGGAGGAGGTACTAATGCCACTGTACAAGTCGCTGGTGAGGCCTCACTTAGAGTATTATGTTCAGTTTTAGAGACCATATCTCACAAAGGATATAAAAAGACTTGAAACAGTTCAGAGGAAGACGACCAAAATTATTTAGAGCCAGCGCCAGAAGAGGTATGAGAAGAGACTTGAAGACCTAAATATGTATTTGCTAGAGGAAAGGAGGGATGGGGAGATATCAGACCTTTAAATACTTAAAGGGTATTAATGAACAAATAACTTTTTTGAAAGACAGTGAAGCTGTAAAACTAGAGAGCATAACATGAAGCTGCAAGAGGGTAAATTGAAAGGCAATGTCAGGAAATACATTTTCGCTGAAAGGGTGGTGGATGCTTGAAATGCCCTCCCGATGGAAGTGGTGGGGGCAAATACAGTGACAGAATTCAAAATGGCATGGGACAGACACAGTGGATCCCTTTATAGCAACAGAATAAAATCAAAATAAGCATAACTATCTCTTATATCTGAACAAATAGGGGTGCAAGTGTAGATTCCTTCCCAGCAAGAGCAGTTTCACTCACTAGTATTCCAGTATTTTTCTTAAATCACTTGAACACCATTTCTTCACTTAGAATTGCATATAAAAACTGTGGGTCTAGCCCCTGATGTAAGTGGAATGGTATTCCAGGGCCTTTGGATGTTTCCAGTTTGACCCCTCCTTTGGAGCAGAGTTCCCAGGTTGAGGATGAGCTCTCGCAGGTGGTACCATGGAGGGACATTCCATACTTCCCAAGGATACTCATGGGGATTCAGTGACTTTGGTGGATATTTGGCAGATTGCCAAATGTACTGAGAGATATTGCTGGATCCTGTTCCTGGGTTATGCCAGTTCACTAAGGATGCTGCTACAAAGCTTCAGGATTTAGATGTAAAGGTCGGATACTGGACTCTTGTGCAGAAACAATAGATGCTCAAGTTGAGACTCTTCAATCTGTACATGTTTCATCATTTAAGGATAGCCTGTTATTATATCAGAAAATTGAAACACTCGAAAAATTGGCTAGGATTAAGAATTTGCATGTACTTAATTTTCCCTGTATTCATTTGTTGTCCCTCTGATTCTTTGGTGTAAATATATGAAGGAGGTATTATCCTTGCCTAATGCTGACATCATTGTTTTCGCAAAATGTTATTATGTTCCCTCTAAGGTTAGGCAGGAGAGTCCTTTAGACCAGGACTTGGATGTTCTGGCTGAGGAACATTATTTGAACCTCACGGCTTTTCTTGAGGACTCACAGAATGTCATCTTGACCAGGGCTACTCTCCTTGTTACCATTGTTTCGAAGGGGGACAAGACTGAAGTGTTAAAGACTCATTTTAAAAAGAAAGATTCCCCTTTTTGCAGAGATGCACTAGTCATTTTTTCAGATGTTTCATGTACCACTCAGGTCAGGAGGAAATCCTCTTTGTCTTTGAAAGCTAGAGCACTTGCTTTAGGTGCCTCTTGTTTCCTCCATTACCCTTATAAATGTTTGGTTTCCTTTGCACAACAACGTTATGTATTTGTGACACCCTCTGACTTAGAGAAACTCTTATTGGATAAAGGGAATTGAAGGAAGCTAACTTATTGTACTTTGCTAGAAGCAGCATATCATACTCTATGCTTGTGATTTTATAAACCGTTGTTTTATGGAAAACAGCGCATCATATGCATAAATGGGCTCGTATAACATTAGGTTATGCCTTAAGTATGTCTGGTGCAAGTTGGCACGCACTTGTACAGTATGGGAACTGATTCTATCTAGGGCCTGCAGAGAGCTATGTCGATCTAAGTGCTGGCAGTTCCACCTGCTCTGGAGAAGGCTTAACTACCATGACTTGATTCAGGCACATGCTTTACTTTATAGAATAGGCCCCATATACACATATGGCAACACGATTTGCGTGTGTGTGAGATTATAGGATTATCCTCTATGTGTGCACAGAGAAGAGTTTGATTGGAGCATGGGTAGAATCACGGTTTACGGATGTATCTTTCAAAAATTTTCAAAATGTAAATAAAATGCTTGTGTACGCACGTAAAGTGTATGATGAGATTTACACCTTCCCTTGAGCAAACATAATGTCTGTACCTTGAATCTTGAATGTAGGCACTGTTGTTGTTGAATTTGTGTTACTATATTTTAAAGTCACAATGGCGTCTATTTATTGTTATAATATAGGACCGAGATAAGTGTCTTCCTGCTTACTTAACTTAGGCACTCTGTTATAAAATCTCTATTGTGCTGTAATTTCAAAACTCTAATAGTAACAAATTCCATAAATTAGGATGAGCCACAGAGAAGACATCAGAATGGGCGTTAGAAAGACAACATCATTTAACAAAAGGTATGGATAAATATCCTTCCTCAGCCGAACAAATCATACAGTTACATCGTTGTAACTCATCAACTAGTTACAATAATCTAGGACAATATCTCAGTTCCCTGAAAATTAGGGTCACTTGCTTGAACTTGACCCTATAAGAAAAAGGAAGCCAGTGCAGACTGGGTAATCTTAGAGTAATGCACTCATGCAAGTGACACCCAGCCAGAAGTCGCCCAGTGGCATTTTGAACAATTGTAAAGCCTTCTTAAAAAGAGTAGGGTGTCTAAAAAAAACAATCGAAATACAGCTCTAAAATCATCTAAACCAAGCAAAGGGTAGAGGTAGCACTAAGTGCACAGTTTATAGTAACCTAGATCGTGTTATTTATTGTGGTCCTTAACACAGTTCGCCCTATCTTAACACCTGCATGCTAATAATTCTATTTTACGCCCTCACCTTCATGAATATGCATTAACATACCGCACCAGTAATGCTGTCTGACAGCATTATTTCTGCACTTTCATGAATTAGGCTTGCATATCTTTATCCCTTTTACAGTGCCCAATTAAATAGCACACATATTCTTTAATTATAATAATCTAATACATGTCTATTTATAAACTATAAATGGACACTTTGTACAAAATTATTCTTTGATCTGGATAATTTATAATCCAATATTGAACATGAATATGGTAAGGGACGCGCTGAAGGTCACATAGTGAATAGTAATAAAGCTGCAGTTTTATACTGGTCTATCCCCAAAAGTATGATTTCATTTACAGCATGAATGGCTTAATGTGATTTATAATTTCATCATTTACTCTAGTCATGAAGACAGAACATTTGTGCATTCTGTAAGTGATCCTCTATCAGCCTCTTCCTAGCATATAAGTGTGTGTATTGTTAAAGTGCTATTTCCTAGAGTCTGGCGTTAATACTGTATGTATGCCAGTCTTCAGGCATCTATTTTTTAACAGTGAATAGGAGGGTCTTGAGTACTTATGACGAACTACTCTGCAAAAGATTTTCATGTGCCTTGTCTGGATTTCTCAGAAGACTGACAGTCATTCCAGAAAGAGAGGTTTCTTCACTATCATGGATTCATGGTGCAATCTGAGGGTCTCTGGGACCCTTTACTAAAGACCACTAACATTTGCAATTAACATGTGTTACCAATGCACGTTAAGTGCAAACCAGCCTATTCCTGATAGTTAATGCATGACTGAGTACCGTAATGAGTGGTGCAACTAATGTGGGTGCTCTTAATGACACCCATAGAGGTGTCATTAGGCGCACTCGCACTAATCGCTATTTTAACTGCACTTGTGCATTAATGCGTTCTCCACACCCACACTCTAACCCACCCACTCTCCATATTAGAGTATGAGTGCCAGTTAATGTGTGTTTTAGCGGCAGTAGCTGGTATGCCCGTATATTGAGAGTTCACCATGGCCAATGAGTACATGCTATTACACGTTAATTTCTCGCAGTGCTTAGTAAAAGAGCTCTTTAGTCTCTCATACTGCAGGTTCTGTTTTTTTATTTATGATCATAGTATGCACAGGTATGAGCACTCTATTATATTTCCAATCAGTGTCTTATTTATTTTTGCTTATATACCACGCTGCTGAAATCTGCTCCATGTGGTTTGCAGTCATCTAAAATCAAAACATAAAATACGTAATAACCCATACCACTATCCCCACCCTCCCAAAAGCCAGCTCTCTCCAGCCCAAACCATCCCCATCAGAATTCTATAATTTCTCAAAACTAAACATTGATTCCAGGCCTAACAAGATACTGATAACCAACTACAGCCCCTTAACCCACCTCAAAGGCACAGCAAGAAAAATAGGTTTTTAAAGATTTTTGTAACCTCATCAAATCACTTTTTAGATGAAGCTCAATAGAGAGGATGCTCCAACATATTAGACATTGCACTGAAAATGCTTTCTATCTGTGATTACACTTCCACATAGTCTTTCCTGATGCAACCACCAATAATCTCCCCCTTGGGATCATGAAAATCTAGTAGGAAGATATGATAAGCTTAGAAGACAAGTACTTTGGGGCCATAGTGTACTTTGACCAGAGAACCATCAGCAATAACTTAGACTGCATATGATACTGTATCGGCAACCAGGGCAGCTCTTTTGAAACTGGAGTCACATGATGCATTTGTCGCAGACCTTCAGTCAACTTAGCGGTCATATTCTGCAGGCGACATGCTTCCCGTTGTGGAAGACCAATAAACAAAGGGTTACAATAATCCAAATGGGGAAAGATCAGAGCCTGAATCATAGTTAAATTGATTTGCAAAAGGTATGACTGTAAATGACAAATTTGCTGAGGAACGATAGAAGAATTATGTACCATCTATGAAACCAATCTCCCATAGAAAGCTGTGAATCAAGTCACACATCAAGACTCCAGCAAAAGCTTTTACATGGACCAGTTGCACCCAAAGGTTGAACATCCCCATGATGACACTCTGTCTTGATAACATTGCATTTTAATCTTATCACCTGCAACTGGTTATTTAAAAAGATCATCTTCTGGACCATCTCTCCCAGACTCTGCATGTCTCTGGGAAAAGTAAGTAATATTTGGATACAGTATCATCCACAGAGACATAAAAGCAAAAGCCAGCAACTCTCATAACCAGACAAAAATGAATGAGGTACAAATTAAATAAATAAGGAAATAAAATCATTCTTGAGGAACACCCTGCGCTAAAACCCAACCCAACATTCATTACTTCTCCAGGTCACCCTGTTATTTACAATGGGAGTCATTCCATGCAACGAATAGCAGGGATGGATGTCCAACTGGGATGTCCATCCCAGCTATTCATACCTCCACCCGATCACATCTAACTCCCCCGCTCGTTGTACGGGGAAGTTAGACAGGGGCAGGGAAGGGGTGAATTGTGGCAGGTGGTGGGTGGTTGTCAGCCCCGGACTTACAGGGTCAATTCTAATGTCAGCCCTGTATGACCAGGGCCGACGACTTAGACGTGGAACTTATTTCACCTCTGAGGTTGAATAAGTAACCCAATCAGGCAGCGGATGGCAGACCCGGGGCTGCAAAGCGACGGGAGGGGGCAAAGAGAATTTTCTGCAGCCTGACCCTGGCCTTAGGAGCCAGATCGGGAGTCAGGCTGTGGGGAAAGAAGTTCAGGAGCAGGCGGCTGGGGATCGCAGCTTTACAATGGAGCTGCGGTGCCGTGGCTCCATTGTAAAGCCCAGACTGAGTTAGTCAGGCAAGGCCTGCATGTGCAGGCTGGGCTGAATTGCGGTCCCGGCCTGCACGTACAAGTCTGTTTGCAGTTTTGATCTTTCAGGGCTAGACGTGTCCTGTGGGATCAGAATTGTGACTCCCTCTGTGCATCCGATTCCGACCGGGTGTACAGAGGGCTTGTATGTCCAGGATGGAATCATGCTTAATCTGATCAGACCTGTAAGATATGAGTGAAACCATGCTAGAACCTACCCACCAGTACCCATGAGCTTCATGCTATCTAACAAAATATCATAGCTAACAGTGTCAAAAGCCACAGAGAATCTAACATTAAAAGAACCCCACAAAGGCTTCTATCCAAACTGCTATTGATATCCTTCAATAAAGTTATCAGTAGTACGTCACTACTATTATAATGGCACAACCATGCCCGGCAATCATCCAGCAGCTGAAAATCCTCTGTGTAATTGAGCAATTCGGAAGCTACCACTTTCATTACTCTTACTCAAAAAAGGAAGGTTGGACACAGACCTATAACTGTCCACTCTCCCCGGATCTAAGGGGTCACTCTTCTGTAATGGTGGAATCACAGCCTTCATTAATGTGGTTAGGAATATCCCCTCAAATAGGAAGGCGTTTAGTATTTCACAAATCCTACTCACCAGCAACTCACCCCCTAACCAGAGAAAAACAGCAAAACAGGGTCCCAAGTCAAGTTCATATTTTTCAAACTCTTAGAAATATTCAGAGGCGAGAGGTACTGTACAAACTCTATCCATTGGTCCTGGCCTAACCTGTCCAAATCCAATGTTTGCCACAAACTATTGGATCCAGCATCTGCAGGGCTCTCACACTTTACGGGGAAAAAGATGACGAATTGTTTAACGGAGCCTCCACTTAGATTTAAAATGGATGGTGAAAACTTCACAACTCAAAGTCTTAGGAAGGTTAATCTTTCCCTTCAAGGTGAAGGAATGCAATACAGAAAATAACTCTCTAGTCTTTGTCGCAGAAGTTATCTGATCATTCAAAAAAACACGCTTCGCATTCCTAACCACTATATGGTTCATAGTTGCATGTGTTTACTATTCCCTCCAATCTCCTTCCATTCTAGTTTTCCACCAACGATGCTCTAGGCATCTATACTTCTCTTTCAACTTTCGAAGCTCAGAAGTAAATCAAGGTACTTTGTGTAGCCTATGCACAGTAACTGATCATATAAACATGACATTTCAACATTAAATTCTTCCACTATTAGCTCAGTTATTATGGGAGGTTATTAAGTACAATATCCCCCACAAATATCCCACTTGCACTGAACTTTGTTCTAGAGAGTGTCCAAATGTATTCCTAAGGTAACAATGGTACATTTTGAAAATGTTGGAGTACACAGAATAAAAGGGGTAGGCAATGAAAGGGAATCCATCCTCGAGACCCAAATAGCCTCATACGTTTGGAGGTTAAGTTTGAGTTTGTGCAGAGTAAGCCAGGAGGCTTCCAAATCCAAGCAGAAATTAAGGTTGCTAATATACGGAGTCTGCCAAGCCTTGGTAAGAGCCATAATTTTAATGTTGTCAGTGTAAAAATAGCTGTTCATTTGGAAACTATGAATAAGAGTGGACAGCACTCAAAGAATGAGTTTGGAAAATATTGATATTAGGGTCAAACATTATGGAATGCCTCATGGAAGTGAATAAGAAGAGTGAAGAGTTAAGATTTTTTTAAGGAAAGACTAAAACCATTTCAATGTAATATTCTTAAAGATCAACAATTAACAGGGTATGATCCACTAGATCAAAGGCAACAGCTATTTAAAGAAACACAGAGATAGAATCACTCCCTAGTTCCAGTCCATCTATTTTTGGACTGGAACTAGGGATAACAGCAGTATAATATTCTCTGTCTTATTCTGTGTCCCTTTCTGAATATTTCCTAACTTTCTGTTTGCTTTACTGATTACCACCACACATTGAGCTGAAGATTTCAACATATTGTCCACGATGACTCCAAGACCAAGCTTTTTGTGAGTGAAGTTGTTGAAATATTTTATTTTCATTTTTTTTAAATTTCTGCATACTGTCCCTAAATCTGGTATAATGTTGCTTTCAATAGTATGATAATGAGGACTGTGCTCTTTTCTGATTGGGAGTACAGTATTTCTCTTTTGATTTTATTTTTTCCTTTATCCAGTTGTTTCCTATGAAGTGGATCTGGATAAGTTGTTTGAGCACAGTTAAATAAAACTGTGCCATGACTGAATGATGGGTAGTTACTTTTATTTCTCATCCTTAGTTTGAAATGACATAAAATAAGAAAATGGTCACTGAGTTTTGTCTGTCCAATTTCACATATAATAAAAGTCATTTGCAATAATATGATAAAATACTTCTCCACTGTACCAATTCTTCCACTCCCAATATTTCCTTGCTGAACTCTTGCTTAGCCCACATTCATTCCTGACTGATCTCTAACTATCTTCATTTGAACCCGGCTACATCTGCCACCTGGATTACCTTCGGGACTCCTTCCCCATTGCTAGCCCCCACTTTTGCATCCATCTCTGATCCCCCTGGTGTCCTCTTTCAGATATCTCAGGGTCATCCTGGATTCCTCCTGTTTCGCAGAACATATCTCCTCCGTCACCTGCCGCTCCTTCTATCATCTCCATCAAATTCGCGCTATTTGCCCATTCCTCTCCTTGGTTGCTTTTTCTACAATCCTCCTCTCTCTCATTATCTCCAGAATCGATTACTGTAATGTTGTGTTAGCCAGTCTTCCACAATAACAGCTCCATAGATTATAATTGCTTCAGAATACAGCCTCCCGTATCCTTATCCACTCCTCTTGTTCTGATAATATTTCTCCTCTTCTCGCTCACCTTCATTGGCTACCTATCCACTACTGAATACAGTATAAAATTCTTATCTTTATTCACAAGGTTATTCACACTTCCACCCCTTACTACCTGGTTGATCTCCTCCATTTCCACCATCCACATCATCTGCTCCTTTTCGTTCATACCCATCGGTTAGACCTTGAGTGCACACGAGGTGCTGCATGTTTATTCTTCCATATGTGGTGGGGGTCCCGCACTATGAACTTTCTCCTTCACGCTCTCCGCTCTGAGCCGTCTTTTCCTACCCATCCACTAGGCGAGCTAGGTGGCCAGCCCAGGTGGGCAGTGCCAGCGGTATACGTGACCAGCTGCCCCTCCCGCCACCAGTTGCCGCCGATTCCATTTGGAGGAAGTCGGGCAGCGGCAGCAGTAGTATTTCCAAAAATGGCTGCTTTTTGCCACTGCTTTCTTGCCCGCAGTAGCTCACGTCCTTCAACACACATGGCCTGCCCCTTCTGACTTCCCTCCAACAGTAAGTTGCATTGGAAGGGGATCAGAAGCGGCAGGCCATATGTGCTGAAAGTGCCTTGGGCGAGCTCTGGGCACCGAGTGTAAAACAATGATGATGTGACAATGGGAAATGACATCACAGAGAGGCCTCTTCCTGGTGGAGAATCTAAGTTTACCATAGGGAGGTCAATGAACCATCTACAGGGTGGTGTTGGATAATTTCGAGCGAATATGGTAGAGTGGAGACTGACAGCTGGATGAGACAATTGTGACTGTGGGCTTACACAGACAATACAGCATCTGTTATCAGGGCCGGCCTGTCCATTGAACAAGAATGTTTTTTGCACAGGGCCCCGTGCAAAAAACATCTTGCTTCAGCCCAACTAGGTTAAAAAAAACACAAACCGGCTGCTGCTGCCGCTGCCGCCGTGGCAGCAGCAGAATCGAGCATCCCGCGGGGCCCCCCTTCCCTGCAGAGTCTTCCATGCGGCCTCAGCATCGGCTATCAGAGCCACGCAAAGAGAGAGAGCTTCTCCTCTCGCGGCTCTGTTAATCCCGCCACGGGGCTGATGGGATTTCCCATCAGCCCCACGGCGGGATTAACAGAGCCACGAGAAAGGGAAACTCTCCCTTCGCGCGGCTCTGAAAAGCCCGCGCTGAGGCCACAAGGAAGACTCTGCAGGGCAGGGGGGGGCCCCGTGGGATGCTCGATTCTGCCGCTGCCACAGCGGTAGCGGCAGCTGCAGCCAGTTTGTGTTTTTATTAACCTAGCTGGGCTGATGGGGGGGAGGGGGTTAGGACTGGTAATGGGCTATAGGGGGGTTAGGACTGTTAATGGGCTATGGGGGGTTAGGACAGGTAATAGGCTATGGGGGGCTAAGACTGGAAGTGGGCTGATGGGGGGTTACGACAGGTAATGGGCTGTGGGGGGCTAAGACTACAAGTGGGCTGATGGGGGTTAGGACTGGTAATGGGCTATGGGGGTGGGGGCTGACTGGAAGTGGATGATGGGGGGCTTAGGACTGGTAATGGGCGGTTGGTGGGGTTAGGACTGGTAATGGACTGTGGGGAGGTAAGACTGAAAATGGGGTGATGGGGGTTAGGAATGGTAAGACTGAAAATGGGGTGATGGGGGTTTAAGACTGGTAATGGGCTTTGGGGGGGAGGGTAAGACTGAAAATGGGCTGATGGGGGGTTAGGACTGGTAATGGGCTGTGGGGGGGGGGTTAAGACTGAAAATGGGCTGATGGGGGGTTAGGACTGGTAATGGGCTATGGGGGGCTAGGACTGGTAATGGGATGGGGGTTGCTAGGACTGGAAATGGGCTGATTGGAAGGGGGGATTGAAATGCAAAAAGCTGATGGGGACAGGGGCTTGGAATGGAAATGGACTGAGTGGAAGGGGGGGGGGCTTGAACTGCAAATAGCTGATGGGGAAGGAGGCTTGGAATGGAAATGGGCTGTGAGGGGAGGGAGCTAGGACTGGAAATGGGCTGAGTGGGGGGGCTAGGACAGGAAATGGGATGATGGAGGGGCTAGGATAGGACTGGAAATGGGCTGTTGGGGGGTGCTAAGGTTGGAAATGGGCTGTGGTGGGGGCTTGAATTGAAATGGACTCATGGAGGGGCTAGAACTGGAAGTAGGCTCATGGGGGTTTGGATTGGAAATGGGCTGAGTGGAGGGGAGCTAGGATTTGACATGGGCTGATGGTGGGGCTAGAAAAGGACTAGAAATGGGCTGATGGAGGGACGGATAGGACTGGAAATGGATGGGGGAGCTAGGACAGGAAATGGGCTGATGGTGGGGCTAGGATAGGATTGGAAATGGGCTGATGGGGGGCTAGGACTGGAAATGGGCTGATGCAGGGACTAGAAGGGAGCAGATGAGGGTGGGGCTGGAACTAGAAGGGAGCTGATGTTGGGGGAGGATTAGAATGGGATGGAGCTGGGAGAGTGAAATGGAGAGGGAAAAATATTTTGTGTGGGAGGGAAGACAAATTTACAATTGGCTGGATATTGGGAGAGTAAGTGGGGATTGAGGATGGAGGGGTAAAATTTGAGTGGATGAAATAGGAATGAGGAAAGAGCAAAAGGAGAAAGATTAGTATGTTAAAGCAGATGTAGAGAGAGAATGGAAAAAAAAACTAGAAGAGAGAAGAAAGGACAAATGGACAGCAGATGGAGAGTTAGCAGAAGACACAAAGAAACTAGAAGAAAGTGGCTGGAACAATTGTAACTGAAAAAAAATACACAAAAGGTAGAAAAATATCTCTTTATTTTGAATTTATTAACTGGAATATGTCCGCTCTGGGAAATATGCATCATTAACATCTGTGCTTTGTTTAGTACAAGAGGAAATTAATTTATAGTTTTATTTCTACAGTGTTGTACATTCCAAGTTTGGCTTTTGGGGTTCCCAGTTTAATTATTGTCTTCCTGTTTCTAAATTGTGTTTCCTTGTTTGGTGATGGTCTATGTTCTGCATGTGTAACTGAGTTGAGGTATTCTGTTTATATAATTCCTATTTGACATTGCCACGTGTTCTCTTTCCCCAGTAGGTCATGTATTGTTATTCTCTGAAATGTATTGGTTTAATATTTGCAGTGTTGCCTTTTGATAGTTAGGGTATGGTGCTTTGTGAGTCCTGGCAGTGCTGTTAGGATACGGCGGGTTTGCTATGGGTTCTAAATGGGCAGTGTTTGTAGTAGCTCCTAATGTGCCTGGCGGTTGGTACTGGATTATAGTAATGTAGAAATCTTTTAGTCTTTCTTTATCCATATACTCATTAAGAGGCATGTTTACTAAAAGTTAGTGTATGGTAACATTATGCAAATATTTATGCAAATGAGGTACCTTATGCAAATGAGGCCCCACACCGAGTCTCCACACATGGCCCCGCACCCCTCTGTCTGTTATATTGCCCATTTTTGCCAGTCCCATGTACAGCTGCTGACTAGGCAGCATCTAATTGGTCTGCCCTACTGACCGCACAGAGATACATAACTTTATCTTGAAAAATAATAAAGTAGTAGTTTGAATGAAATATTTTTCTGAGAAGGAAGTTAATATATATGTATGGGGGAATATTCACTAGCTTTCACTTAGAGCCTGCACTACAACATAATACAATTAAGGACTAGGCTCTCATTCTTGAGTTGCAGAGCAGTTTTATTGAGAGAAATTACACACTTATTCAATAATTACATCACTCAATGTTATACATATATATTTTCTTCTGGGATCTTATGCAAGGGAAATATGTAACAAAAAGATAAATTGTGAAATCCTAAATTATTAATTGTGCTTTATCAGAGTTACCTTGCTGTGAATATTGCTGGTCAGGGTGCTATCTTTCTTTGTTTGGAGATTCTAGAGACGTTCTTTTGGCTTGGAGTGATCCTTGTCTGCAAAAAAGGACGAGAGCAGCTTTTTTTAAAAATAAACTTGTTTTTATTAGTTGTGGAATATTCATATACAGGCAACTCAACACTTTCCATATTATATACATTGACCACCATTGCACCAGCCTTCATATCCGTCTCTCCCTCTTTCCCCTGTCACCATCCTCACCTTCATCACAACAGTACCTCTATTCCTTTCTCCCGTTTCTTCTCCAACTCCTTGGTAGTCTGTGTCTTTCTCCCCCTTCCCTCTCCCTCTCCCCTACTACAACATGTTGCCTGTCTTAGGACTCTCACCATAGTTCACCACCAAATATACACCAACTCCCAAGTCACAAACTCATAGTTAACACAGTGTCCAATCAAATGCATTCCAAAAACATATCGAAATCCCACAACTCCCACTGCCTTATACGTATAACTTATAACTGATGCGGCTCTTAACGTGGTCACAGACACAGCTCTTACTCCCCTCTGATTCTCCCTTCCCATCCTCCTGAGGTGTAATCTCCTCCAGGCTCTTCATATTTGCACCCCATATTTTCTTGTATTGCCCCTCCCTCCCTTTTAGTCTATATGATATTTGATTAAATCTCAGAGCCTCCCCCACATTTCCCCTCCAATCCTCCATCGTAGGACCGGTGACTGACTTCCACCTCCATGCCACCACCACTCTGGCTGCTAATAGCATCTTTTGTACTAACGGCCCATTTCGTCCCTCTCCCAGGCACCGCCAATAACACCTCTACTGGGTCGTCAGCTGCCTGCCCTCCCACCGTCCTCCCCGTCTCCCTTCTGACTTGTTCCCAGTAGATTTTAATCACCTTACACCCCCACCACATATGGAAAAAAGTGCCTCCTTCCCCACACCCTCCCCAGCATAAGGGGGGCTCCCTCCATTTTGCATTATACTGACTCATCGGGGTGCTATAAGCTCTGTGCACTATTTAAAATTGTGTCTGTTGCTATGAAGTGACCCAAGTGTATTTATATATCCCTCTGTGAATATGCATCCATGTGTCTTCCCCAAGCACTTGCCCTTTCCATCGCTCCCACCCCTACCTGTGGGCCCCCCCTTTCTGCTCTGTCTCCTCCATGCAGGATTCATATAACTTTGCTGACAACCCCTTTGCCTTCCCCCCTTTATACAATACCCTCTCCAAATGCGTGCTGGGCCGGGTTAGGTTTTGCATAACATCTGGAAGCGAAACATAATACCGGAGCTGGAAATACTGGAAGAAAGGTATCCGCCTCCCAATACGACCCTCCACCGCCTGCATGCTCATCATTCCTCCTCTCCCTAACAAATCTCTGAATCGAGTCATTCCCGCTGCCATCAGGTCCTGCTGTAACCCACTAAATTCCCCGGTTGAGAAGGGATAGATATCAGTTAACTTCATCCATTCACTAAGCACACTTGGCATCACCCCCTTTTCTTTTCCCCCTTGACCACTAACCTCAACGCTCCACTCCACCCTATCAAATGCCTTTTCGTCATCTAGCACCACACAGAGCGCCTTTTCCTTCCTTTCTTTCACTACATGAAGTAAATTGTTTGCCAAGTGTACATCATCTGATATCACCCTTCCTTTGACAAACCCTGATTGGTCTGGGTGTACCATTTGGGGCAAAACCCATTCCAGTCTGAGGGCGAGCACCTTGGGGAATATCTTCGCATCGCAATTTATTAGTGCTATTGGTTGATAACTGCCACAACGCTCCCGTGGTCTTCCCTCCTTCGGGAGGACAATGATATTTGCCTGCGCAAAGGACCTGGGAAGCCGTTCCCCATGGAGGGCCCCTGAAAAAACCCTCGCCATTAGGGAAGCAACCTCCTCCGCTACTGCTTGTTAGTATTCAGCAGGGAACCCGTCCTCTCCCATCGCCTCCCCCTGCGGAAGGGATTTTATAACCCTTAATACCTCCACTGGTTGCACAGCGCTCCCCAATGCCTCCGCCTCGTCCCCTGCCAATTTAGGCAAGCTTATCTGCACCAGATAATGGGCCACTTGATCCGGAGGACTCTCCCCTTTCATATTGTAGAGCTGCTCATAGAACCTTCTAAACTCCTCATATATATCTGCGTTCGCATACACCCGCTTCCTTCCTGGCTGATGTATTTCAGCCACCAACCGTTCCTCCGTTCGTTTCTTAAGCTGCCATGCTAACAACTTCCCCGCCTTATTTCCACTTTCCATATAAAATCTCTTGGTAGCCCTTAACAACCTTTCCACCTGTTAAGTATCTAACACATTAAGCTGTGTCAGTGCATTGCACAGTTGACAATACACCCTCTGCCCTCCCTTTGCACTGTGTTTAGCCTGAAAATCCTGTATCAGACTTAACAGTCGGCTTTGTTCTGCCTCCTTCTCCCTTTTCTTTTTCGCTCCCAGTTGTATTAAGATCCCCCTCATATAGGCTTTCCCAAATGGTAGCACCACCCACTTCACCCGTATCATTATTTAAGAGGTATTCCTTCCATGCTCCACGGACCTGCCTTTGGGTCTCCTCCTTACACAGAAGTTGCGTGTTAGCCCTCCACCCATTTCTTGATGGCTGCCACTGACAGGTCACCATCCCATGGTCAGAAATAGTAAGCGGGTGGAATTGGCACTGCCCCATGACTCCCATTTGGTCCCTTCTCCCTAGAATGTAATCTAACCGGGACTATGCTCCTGACTTTGATGAAAAGTAAGTAAAGCCCCGCTGCCCACCATTTTCCGCCCTCCATATATCTATCAGATCCCACTCCCTCAAACAACATCTGAGCTCCCTCCCTTCCTTTCCATGAACCCTCATAGAAAAGTTCAATCTATCCTCCTTCCCCAACATACAGTTTATATCTCCCCCTATTATCCAATCCCTCCAAGCCATTTTTGTAAACTCCCTTTACATCTGTCTATAAAAGCTTCCTTTTGGCCTATTGGGGGCATATACATTCAAAATTGCTATCTCTGCTTGATCCACTTGCCCTACGATCCACACACCCTGCCCTGTGTGTCTCCTCCCACCTCTCCCAGAATAAATGGGGCCGTCTTATGGACAAGAATGGCTACCTCCCTTTTCTTGGAGTTATATGCAGAACAGCAATCTGGGTCTACTCCAAGCATCTCAGTTTCTCATGTACCTTTCTGGTTAAGTGTGTCTCCTGTAGGAGGGCAAAATCGGCCTTCACCCACACTAAACTTGCCAGTATTTTCTTCCTTTTAATGGGGCTATGTACACCCTTAACATTCCATGATGCAATTATGTAACCCCCCCATATCCCTCTCTGGACCTTTCTAGTCATCCTCACCTCCCTTTGTGCCATGCTGTTAACACTGAGCCACATTGACACATCAAAGCAACATAAAACAATTAACATCACATGCTTCTTCCCCTTTCCTCCCCTCCCCTCTCCTCCCCTCTTCCTCTGAATTCCACTTTCCCTCCTTTTTTTGCTTCCGTAGAGCTCAAAGCGGTCTTACCCCCATCTTACACCCCTCCTCTCCCCTCCCCAACCATCCCTCTCCAGTTATGCCAATTAATTAAACAGCCCTCCACTTGGCTTCTCCCTTATAGTCCATCCTTTCCTGCGTCACAGATCTGTGTAACTTCCAGTTCAGTCCTCTTCCTGAGTTCTCAGTTCCTTCAATTCTGTAACTTGGCCTGCTCTCTGTTCCTCCATTGGTGTGGTCGGTGCATCACGCTCCATCTTCTGCTCCCCCTGCTCAGTTTCCTCTGCCTGGGTGGTAGCGCCTCCTCCGCTGTCCATGGCTGCCACGTGGATGTTTCCTCGGCACACTGCTCTAGTCTTAAGATGTTTCTCTACTGCCTTCACACTGTGAAAGAATCTTCTCACACCATTCTCCATCAATACTAGTCATGCTGGATACCAAATTGCCACCTGTATCCCTTTCTGTGCCAAGGTGTGTTTGAATGTCACCATGTCCCTGTGCCTTCTCATAGTCTCCACTGTTACATCTGGGAACACCGAAACCCTCCATGATTTGAATGTGACATACCCCGATCTTCTAGCTAGATGGATGATATGTTCCCTGTCCTGGAAACACAGCAGCTTAACTATAAAGGCCTGCAACCTTGCATTGTTCTCCGGGTGGGGACGGAGTTCTCGGTGCACCCGCTCAATCTCATAGGCCTCTTCTGAAGGACAGTCTGGAAAACATTGTACCAGTAAAGCTTTAACAAATGTTATGTGGTCTCTGCCTTCCTCCCCTTCTGACACTCCAAAGATCTGCACATTTGACCTCTCCCGATTTTCCATTTCTTCCATTTTAGCTTGCAGCCAGCCTAGTTGTTGTTGTAGGTGTGCGACCTCCTTCCCCACCTGCGCCTGTGTATCCTCCGTAGAGTTGATTCTGGCTTCAGCCTCCTCCAGTTGCACCCCTACAGCTGCGAACTTCTCCTCTATCTTGCCAAGGACCTTATTAACAATTTCTGTTTTTGAGTCCCTTATTTCTCTCAATATGGTGAGGAGATCTGTTTCATTGCACCCCCTGTTGCTGTCTCCAGTACTTGACGTAGATGACACTGGGGAAGCCGGACCTTGCATCACTCCCTCCATGGTCTCACGTGGCTTACCCCTAGCCGCATATAGTTCAGCAATAGTCTTGACAGGTTTAAGCCTCATCATCTTTGGCATTATATCTTCCCTGGAGAGGATTTGCACCTTTCGTTACCCTTCTTGGGGGGGAATTGGGAAATGGAGCTCTCTTAGACATGTCTGACCTCTGCTGCGCTCATACCGGACCTCCTGAAGGAGCAGCTTTCACTAAGAGAGAGACTGGGATGAATATTTATATTTTCTTATAGGCTTGCAGTAAAAAAGTTGAAACTGTTTCTTACTAGTTATTGGGATGTAGGCCAGAGTTTAAAAATAATTCAGATTAACTCCGCTAGTCACATGTTTCTTTGCAAGCCAGGTGTTCATCTGTCATCTTCAAGAATATCTCAATGATTACCTCAGAGATGATCAGTATTTGACCCCTAATCATCATGCCAGACCAGGTTCTCCGTTTGCAAGCAGTGGGATGCAGACATACTCTAGGTGTTGTCTGCTGACAGCACCTACACCTAGCTCTCCCCAAGCTCAGAGAAGTCCTTTGGCTTCCCATCTTGCCACCCCACTCTGTTTCCTCAGGTTCTGTCTTCTGCTTCAGTGGGCCTACGGCTCTCCACTCTGTTCATCAGCTTAGCGCGCCTTTTCATTATTTTCTTTAGCTTCATTTTTTCTACAATCCCCTGGCATCCTTCCCTTCTTGGGAATCTCCAGTTTAAAAAAATAAAAAAAAATTGCGGTGTTTCTTTGGGGTAGAAAACAAAGAGAACTCCTCCACATTTCTTTCTCATCGGGAAGAGGAGAAAAGCCTCTGGCAGTCACTGACCTGTGCTGTCAGAGAAAAAGAAGAAGAAAAAAAGAAGAGGCAGTAAGCAGGGGAAATTTGCCAAGATTTCAAATTCCCCAGATGATAGCAGCTCCTCCTTCAACTCTTATTCCATCGAGCCCAGACAAGGCACAATTGGAACCTGAAGAGGACTCTGAGTGCTTGGAGGCAGTTCTCCTACCAGTGCCAGCATCAAAGACAATGACCCAGAGCCTTAAGAATCAGGCCACAGGCCTGACTCCATCTCCTCGTAACCCGGTCTCTGAAACACAGTCTCTGAGGCTAGAGTTGCTGGTAAGTCACAAACATACTTGTAAGTCAAAGCATATCCACAAAAACGAACCTGCAAGCCCTCACAATTCCAAGGTGCCACGACATCATAAGTGTAAGTCAGGGGGTGATTCATCAGAAACCTCCTCCTTACATCCAAGAAAGTGAGGCAGCATTCAGACCCTGTCCCATTCATATGGCCTGTAGTCCCTCTGCCTGATGACACCTCCTTCAGGAACCCTCTTCTGCAATTGCTACACCAGTTCATCCAGGATGCTGCAGTCCTCCTGTCAGCTACCTCACCTGTTGAACGACCACTATCCCCAGTGGCTTCCTCTTACCAGTAAGCCTCCCCTTTGATTCCACTGCCTGAACCATAGCTACATCTACTTTTGCTCGATGCACAGCTTGGTTCTGGGTTTCTGTTTCAGGGAGAATTTTCATGACCAGTTGACAGATACCCCTGCCAGGGAGATAACCTCTTCAGTGCTACCAGGAGACTGTTTCAGAAGTGAAAGAAAATTCCTCCATGATGTGAGAACTTTCAGCTCAACCTCTGGAGCAATCCCAACAGTCCCGCCATCCTCCATACTCTCAATACAAGAGAGCATACCACCAACAGTACTTCTAACAGTATTAACATCAATGGTGTTATCAGTCTTATTCTTGACCTCCACCTCAACGTTAGCCTGCTCCTGCTTATCCGCAGTGTTCCAGAAAAAGAGCCAGGAAACAAGCTGTGGTCACCTCAGCGCAACCCACTAAGTCAACACCCAGTTTTCACCATCTATCTATTGGAGAGCGAGTCCAGCACTTTCTGGAAGCCTGGCGTTCCATCACCATGGACCGGTGGTTTCTCAGCATCATTCTATCTGGCTACAAACCCAATTTTATGGTCATCCCTACTCAGACATTATTTCCACCAAGCAAGACCCCCCTCCATCACCTACCTATTCTCAAAGAAGAGACCTCCACATTGCTCCACAACTGTGCAATTGAGTCTGTACCAGAATCAGAATGCAACTGGGGCTTCTACTCCAGGTTCTTCTTGATACCCAAAAAATCTGGAGTCCTTCATCCCTTCCGTAATCTTCGGGACCTCAACCTCTATATCAAAAAGAAAAGTTCAAAATGGCATCCCTAGCCATTATACTTCATCTCTTGCAACAGAATGACTGGCTTGCCTCTCTGGATCTCAAAGACACCTACATCCATATTCCCATTCACCCTCATCACTGGAAATATCTCAGGTTCTGCTTCAAGTTGGAATGCTACCAGAACAGAGTTCTACCCTTCAGGCTCTCTTCAAGAGTCTTCATGAAGTGCCTAGTGGTCGCTACAGTGCACCTACACAAACAGAGCCTCTGTATTTACATCTACCTGGATGACTGGCTTACTTCAGGTCCACAAATAATTCAAAAAACCTATTAGAATCTAAAATAGAAATGCCCCAAAAAAATAAGATCCTTACAAAGAATGACCCCCAGTAATCCAAAAATTATTTTTGTCGGAAAAAGTCAGCAAAGTGAGTGGAAGTGTTACCGCACACCACCGTGACTGCTCCTATTTTTAATTTATATTAAGAAAGCAGTACTTAGCTCAAAGGAATCTTGCTGAAAGCAATGGAAGATGCCAGTTCATCAGGTCGGCGACGTGCCACACGTTTCGGGTTTGAACAAACTGGAAATTGAAACCCTGCTTCAGGCCATCTCTTGCTGGAAACAACGTATAAACTCCATTGCATCTCAGTGAGCCATTTTCGGAATGAGACAGAAGGGAAAGGGGATGTTCTTATGCTTCAGCATCTGACGTCATTGATCACAAGTGTTGGAGAAATGCACACGTGAACCAACTAGTTAGAAAAAACAAGGGGAATCCCACATTCACGAGAAGCCCCTCGTAAAGCTCAAATAATGGTATACAAGTCAATCTGCATATTCAAACCGTTGGGGGCAACAGTATTAAGACGAAATATCCACTTCTGTTCCCACAGTTGCAAACGCTGCTCGCGATCACCTCCCCGAGGATCTAAAGGTTCACAATCCAAAATTCTCCATCGAAGAGAATCAAAAGCATGTGAATGTTGCAGGCAGTGTTCCACCATAGGAGCAGTTAAAGTTTTTGTCCATAGACGAGAGGCATGTTCGGACAGGCGAAGTTTAATCGGACGAGTAGTGCGTCCCACGTAAATACTTTGTGCACGGGCAAACTATGATATAAACAACATAAGTGGAAAGGCAATTAGTAGAGCCATTAAGATGGTAAATCCGAGAGGTATGTACGTCTGTCCAACTCTCACCCGGAATAGTAGAACTGCAATAAATGCAACAATTACAAGGAATATGGCCTTTCGTGTCAAAATTACGTAAAGGGGTGTCCATGGCATGTGTAGTTTTCATGATAAGATCTCTTAAATTTGCCTTCCTTGAATAGGCAATATGGAGAGTCTTATTGTTGAAACACGAATGAAGACCCAAAATCGGCCAAAATTGGTGCAATAATTGCACTACCTGTGGCATCCTGCTAGTAAAAGGCAGAATGCCAGTAATCACATTGTCTTCAGATGAATTATTAACTGGTGTTAGTAACCACTCACGATGGAGATGTCTAGCACGTTTATAAGCTGTCGATATAATCTCAGGAGGATATCCTCTATGAAAAAGTCGATTTGATAGATCAGCAGCACGTGAACGGAATTCTGTAATAGTAGAGCAATTGCGACGAAGCCTTAAGTATTGACCAAAGGGCAAGCCCCATTTCATAGCTCGAGGATGAAAACTATTGTACCAAAGGAGAGTATTATGTTGTACTGGCTTACGGTAGAGCGTTGTTTCTAAGCCAGATGCCGCTATGGTTACCGTAACATCCAAAAACTGTATGCAAGATACTTCCAGTTGTGCTGAAAATTGGATATTAGATTTGTGAGCATTAAGATGCCAGATAAACAGCTCTAAATCTGAACGTGTACCAGTCCAAAGAAAAAAAATATCATCGATAAAACGTTTCCAAAACGGTACAAAACAAAATAATGGATCAGAATAGACAAACGTTGACTCAAAAATGTCCATATAAATGGTGGCAATAGACGGGGCCACGGTAGCACCCATAGCTATCCCCATAGTTTGCAGATAAAATTGCTGTCGGTAAAGAAAAAAATTATTATTTAGAACTAAATCCAAAAGATCCAACAGAAAAGATCGGGGAATGAGATCTGGGAGATCTAAGGGGTAATCAGTGAAATATCGCAGAACTTCAATTTGATTGATGTTTGTGTATAAGGACTGTACGTCCAAGGTCACTAAATAAGTGTAGGACGAAACATCTGTGCAGGCCTCCAGATGAACCAAAAAATCCGCCGTGTTTCTAAGATAAGATGTCACTTTAGCTGCTGCAGGCTGTAAAAAAATGTCACAAAATTTAGACAGTGGTTCGAGCAAAGAATCACGACAGGAAACAATGGGCCTGCCCGGTGGATTCTGCATGGACTTGTGAATCTTAGGAACGAGATAAAATATGGGGACCTTTGGATGTTTGTTGATTAGAAATTCTGCTTCCTGCTTGGTGATCCAATTACTAAGAAACGCTTGAGAAATTAAATCAGAAATGCGGGCTTGTAATGCCTCAGTAGGGTCAACTTCTAAGCGGCTGTAAGTGTTATTATCGGTCAAATGTATATCAATTTGACGTTGATATTGATCTGATGACATCACAACAGTTGCTCCACCTTTATCGGCCCGTCAAATTATTATATCCATTGTGGACAATTGTTGAAGAGCCTCCCTTTGAGCCTTTGATAAATTGAAATAAACTTTTGGAGGCTGCTGTTCCAGGACTTGTAGTTGTTGCAAAACCAAATCCTGGAAAAGTGAAATGTTTCGATCAACTGTACTAGGAGGCAGCCATTTAGAAGAAGGTTTCACCACCAAGCAACTAACTGGAGAGGAAAACCCAGAAAAATGATGTATAACCCGAAGCTTACGAAAAAATCTATGAAGTGCCAATCGTGTTGAAAAAACATCATATACTGGAGTAGGTACAAACGACAGGCCTAATTCTAATACCTGTAATTGAGACGATGTTAGAGATCTCCCAGATAAGTTGACGACTGACGATTCTTCGTCTGTGACTGAGTGTCTGGGCCTTCCCAAAAATCCTGTTGATAGGGTCGTCTTGATCTACGACCCCTAAAAGAAGTGCCCTGAGAAGATTCAATGTTAGCCGACCTAAAACGAGTACTATGAGGCACTGATTCGCTAACATCAGTGTCAGTAGAATCTTCAGAGTCCGTCACAAAGCTGACCCTTTTGTTAATGGAATTTTGTTTTTTCATAGAAGGCCATTTGTAGACACAATCGTTGTCATAATCTGATTTATCTCTCTTAAATTTTTGTATCTTCAAACTCCGTATATGATCACGATAAGTATCTAATTGCTTTTGTGTTTCCACCCATTGTGCTTGAAAAATAGTGGCTTCCTGAGTTTCCATCGTCTCAATTACAGGTATTAGAATTAGGCCTGTCGTTTGTACCTACTCCAGTATATGATGGCTCTGGCTTCCACCACCCCTCCATGTGAACTACCCAAACTTAGATTCTTATTTTTCCATCTGCTGCTGCTTCCTCTGAAAGTAACAAGTTCCTGGATGAGGCTAGTGACTTTTCTGGAAGCCCTGCGCCTTGGAGTGCTACAGTTTGGGATATTTATGACAGCCACCAACTACAACAAATTGGTAAACATAGGGTATTCTGGTTTTGAGACTGTGGCCCCTCCAAGAGTCCTTTGGCAGACGCACTACTCTAAGTAATGTAGGGCTTGCTCAAGAGCATCTTATTGAACTTGAAGATGGAAGTCTGATTTTGTCCCTGTCCATACCCATGTGTGGATGATTGCAAATATTGCTAGTATCAAGTGCTTCCAAAGCCCTGAGACCATGCTCATAACTGCAAGGAAAGGGGAAGCAAATTCTGGATTTAGCTCATGCCTTTTTCAGAAGTAGCTCAAAGTGAGTTACTTTCAGACTGGGCAGGTAACATAGAAACATAGAAACATGACGGCAGAAAAAGACCATATGGCCTATCTAGTCTGTCCTTCCATATCAACCACTACAACAGTCCACTTTTTCTATTTAGAGATCCTCTGTGCTTGTCCCATGCCTTTTTGAATTCAGATACTGTCCCCATCTCTACCACCTCCACTGGGAAACTATTCTGCGATCTACCACTCTTTCCATAAAGAAATATTTCCAAGTCGGGAGGGAGGCACGCACAATGGATGGCATTGGCAGAAAGTGCTACAAGGGCTCGATTCTTGTGGCCAGGCATACCAATTGTACATGGGTTTGTAGCTGCGGGACCTAGTAGGTGAGCTGGCTGGGTTCTCGGCGGATCTTTCTGGAAAATATCTTGAGTGGTTCGGGAGCTTGGTGTGGAAAACTAAGGTGCGCTCCAAATACATCACTAGGGCCGCCTATGATGGCTTTGAGTCTGTGGCCAGGGTGGGTGCGATGGGCATCAGTGCCCGCCGCCTGGCATAGCTACAGTCCTCGGAGCAATGGGCTCAGCCCACTAGGGACAGGTATCTTCCTGTCCTAGTGGGCTTAAAATCTAAAGGGCCAATATTCAGCAGTGGCGGTCACTGCTACCACTTTAATTATAACTGGATATTTAGCACTGGAACCTATCCGGGGTTTTACACTGAATATTCAGTTTCACCAGACAGAGCACTGGGTGATATTAAGGCATTGAGTGGAGAGCAAACAAACATATAAAGTTAGAACAACCGATTGGCCTGTCCTAACTTTGTCTAGTTTAGCTATTTGGTTAGCGGCTGAATATCACTGTATAGAGTGATATAGATATATAGATATAGATATAGCTGAATATCACAATGTATAGAGTTAAGAATGTACATAGTTTCCCCCAGTTACTTCCAAGTTGATCTCCCTGTTTATTGTAAATACAACTCAAAGTTCCTTGTGTTGTATAGTTGATGTTAAATGTAAACCGCTCTGATCTAAAATAGAGCGGTATAGAAGAACTGGAGTGGAGGAGTGGCCTAGTGGTTGGGGCAAGGTACTTCGGACCGGAAGGTCGGGGGTTCAAATCCCACTAGAGGACAGCAACCTTGGGCTGGAAGGACTGGGGTTTCTAGTCCCACAGGTGCTCCTTGTGGTCTTGGGCAAGCCACTTAACCCTCCATAGCCCATGTTCCCTGTAAAATAGTTCTCTGTGTGCTGTGCTTTCCTGTCTAATCAATGTGTTTATAGCTCAAAAATTTCCTGTCATGATTTGACAATTTCCAATCTGTAATCAAACCGCTGCTGATCGCTGGAAGTAGCAGTATACAAATGTATACTAAATAAATAAATAAATAAACCAGATAGCTACTGGGACTACCTCCGATCCGCCACTGACCATACCAGTTTTAAGTGAGCATCTTTGCTGTGGCCTCATGGGCAATATCTAGTGGCACTATCCAGATATTGACATTGAGTATCAGGATTGCCACAGTTTAGTCACTTAGCAACCCCCCCCCCCCCACCCACCCATGTTAGTACCTAAGGCAATGGAGGGTCAAGTCACTTGCCCAAGATCAAAAGGAGCTGCAGTGGGATGTGAATTGGGCTTCTTTGGCCTGCAGGCTACCACTCCAGCCATTAGACTATTCCTCCGCTCACTTTTCTAATTGTTCAGACTTAGAGTATCATGAAGAGCCGTGTCTCTTGCTTTCCACAAATGCCATATGGGCATTATGCCATGCAAACATATGGGCATTACTTTTGGCAGGCTAGAAAGTAGATATGTGATTAAAAAAAAATCTGAAGGACATTTTCGCCAGCTGGGCTCACTGACCCAGATGTTCAGCCAGAGCTGTTACACGAATCCAACTCAGAGCTGTAATAATGCAATTTTTTTTTCAGAAATGGGCAAAAAGAGAGCATTAGCTATCATATTAAGCCTGTGGAGTCTCATTCATTGGAAGAAGTGTTGCTGTCCCCACACAACTGACCTCAGACTTCAATGACGTTCATTCAAAAATAAAAGAGTTTAGTTGTCTACCTTTGCTTCATTGTTAATTCTTGATTACATTGCAACCATTTGGGAACTTTGAGAGTTATGTGTAATGCCATCTATAGATTATAAACTCTGCGAGCAGGGACTGTCTTCTTTATATGTTTATACAGTGCTGCATATGCCTTGTCGCGCTATATAAATGATTAATAGTAGTAATAGTAGTAACAGTAATAGAGGAAGAGAAATTGGATGCACAGACAGAAAGTTTATTCGAAGCAGATATTTGGCTACTTACAATAAAAGAAAAAAGAAAAGGTTTTCATTGCATTGTTCACCATGCTTAAAAGTGCTTTTATTGTTATGATTGAGGGACGGAGAATCATAAGGTGAAACAGAAAACTAGTTGTGACCCAGACATGTAAAAGATGTTTCAATCACAGTTACCAAACATATTTTCTTCACTACGAAAAAGAGAAAGCTATTATTGAGTGACGTGCGGAGTCAACAAAAGAATTCAGGAAATGATCTTTACACGTTAGTCTCACAAGGGGAATTAGTAACTGCCAAGGCCCTGAAGTAGGCCTCAGCTGTACTGCAAGAATTTTCTGTTTTTCTCCTCTTTGGTGAGGTCTCCTCCAGTCCCAACACACCCGGAAGGAGTAGAATCATACCAAGAACAACACGTTTTACTCTGCTAATAGCTTGTAACTGTGGAAAAGACAACGGAAACATGTATCTGGTACCCCAACGATCCAGGCTTGTTTTTTCTCCCAGTTACATTTAGTATATGAGAATTGTTTTGGTAGAAAGTATAGAGTTCTCCAGAGGTTTTCTTAGTAAGGAGGAATTTGTTTCAGGAATTTTATCCTGTACCATCCCCAAAACAAAACATCTGGTATTATCAAAATATTTTTACAAGGCCATCTGTTATATGGAATGTGGACATCACATCTGGATATATCTCTTTTAAAACACAGTGCAGTACAGGGTCTCTGTGCCCTCGTCGTGTGCTAGACTGGCATATCAGACCTATAATGTTCCCAAAGAGTAGGGTTATCAGATAGCTTCAATTCATCAAGGACTGGCTAAGCAGGTCCTAGTTTTTTTGCCTTGTATGTATTCAGGGCCTCTGGTATCTTGTGCTTCAATGACCGTGCAAAGGGCAATAGAATCGGAAACATGCTGCAAAACTGTGCAGAATGGTTAGGTCAATTACACTGGTAAACAAAATCCAAAAAATGTTCTGTCACAGAAATGAAAATGGCTGATTCTAGTACTGTTCTTAGTTATGAACTCAGATATGTACTTAGAAATTCTCCATCGCATAACGTTTTTGAGTGACATGTAGTTTAAATTTAGACTATGTTGCTCATATTTACACTAGATGTATATAGATGTATATTGTAACGTAATGTCTCCTAAAAGGTAGTTGTATATGATTTTCTGCTGTATTGCGCCTCAAGAACATCCCTCTTAAGGGTCCAACAATAGTATGCAAGCATACTGGAGCTCCACTTGCCCTGGTACCTATTTTCCATTACCGAAATGTCCTGATGAAACCTTTCCCCATGTTCATCGGCTGACTGCTCCTTGATTTGCAGGAAAAAAATCCAGGTGTGAATGCAAGAAGTGCATTTTCAAAGACATGTTACATCCCAGTTTCTGGTAAGATTTCAGAAGAGTATCCACTGATTCTGCATAGCTGTCTGCCTTGTTATTTCCCAAGAAGTTGCGGCAAACAGTCTTAAAGGACTCCCGTGCAGCTCTTTCAGTTTCATTCAACTGACCGTCAAAGTTTTCATCTTTCATCAGTTTTCTAATATCAGGTCCTATAAAGATCCCTTCTTTGATCTTCGCCTCACTGATTCGCGGAAATGTCTTTCTTAGATATGCAAATCCAAGTCCACTTCTATCCATGGCTTTTACAAAGTTCTTCATAAAACCCAACTTTATATGGAGTGGAGGTAGATATACTTTATTCGGCTCCACAAGTGGGTCATGTGCAACATTTTTCTGGCCTGGGACTAGTGATGTTCTCTTTGGCCACTGTTTCTGGATGTAATGACTTTTCCTGTCCCTGCTGTCCCACTCACACAGAAAGCACCAATACTTTGTCCAACCAAGCTGTTGTCCAAGCAAGAGGGCAATTACTTTTAAATCGCCACAAATATTCCACTTGTGTTCTTCATACTTGATATTTGTTAGCAGGAGATGCATACTGCTGTAAGTTTCTTTCATATTGGTGGCATCAGCTACTGGAACTGATGGTAAAATATTTCCATTGTGGATAAGCACAGCTTTTAGGCTATATTTAGAAGAATCAATAAATAGTCACCAATCCTCTGTTCTATAATCCGGACAAAGTGTTTCCATCAGGGATTTAACTTCACAACAAAAAGCAATTCCATCTTCAAAGGCAAAGTAATCCACAAACTCGGTATGTTTATTTCTAAAAGTGCACACTTTGGTTTCTTTCTGAAGAAGATTCCAGTCTTTCAATCATGACCCTAACAGTTCTGCTTGTCGCTCTGAAAGATTCAAATCTCTGACGAGATCATTCAAATCGCTTTGGTCCAGTAAATGTGGTTAAGAAGAGGAACCGGATGCCTCAAAGCTTGGATCCTGCCTTACAGCATCGCCATCATTGTCAACATCATCAGCATTCATTGGTTCTTCTTCATCCTCATTCACTGTAAGATTTTCTGGAAGTTTTGGCACCAGCAATTCTTGACAGTGAGGCTCAGGCCTCATGGCAGATGGTAAATTTGGGTAATTTACAGTGTGTTTTGATTTTGAAGTAATGCCTGGAATGTTTGTAAGGCAAAAGTAGCAATCTGTCAAGTGATCTCTTGATTCCCTCCAGATCATTGGAACAGCAAAATTCATGTGTCAAACACCCTTTACCCAACCTGTTAGGAGTCTGACACAGGTAATACAGCAGACATGAGGCGCCCAATTTTTGTCCTGGTCACCGATTTGACATCCAAAGTACAGCTTATAACATGTCTTAACAAGCGGAGTAAAACATCTTCTCTGCTTCTTAAAAGTAACCTCACCACAAATGTAGCAAAATGAATCCGGACAATTAACACACTTTCGAGTCATTGTTAAACAACTACAAGCGATAACCGTAATATTTATTAACCAACTGCTGTTTATGAAATAGATTAACACAAACTCACATCCATTCAGATTCTGTTTTTTCAAACAATGCAAACCACAATCGCTGACGGTGACAGAAAGCATACCAATATATGACTCAGCGTTTTCTGCTTGTTTCAGCCGGACCAGTAGGGCAAGGGGCCTGGTTAATTATATTATAACTACGTGACTCAGCATTTTTGGTTGTGGCTGATAATAATTATGATGGGATTTTTCGTATTCAACCTTTGTTTACTGAAACAAAACTGTAACGGCTAATTTACAGTAATGTACACACTTTACTAGATGATATCCCCTGAAGTATGCGTGATAGAAAAATTCTGATACCATATTTGTAAACAATGGGAAAAATTACATATGAAACAGGTCAGAGCGGGTCTGTGACAAAAATTGTGTTGACCAGTGTTAGTTTCAGCAGTTTATTTTTTTCCCCTAGATTTATTTTATTTATTTAAGACTTTATTTTTATAACACCTTCTTGAATAATTAAAGTGGTTTACAGCATAATATCAACATTACATTATAACATAAAAACTGGTTACATTGAACATCGGATCCAGTAACGTTGCATCAAAGTGCATTGGCACTGTCTGTAGGAAAGGTAATCACATGGGACCATCTTCCCTTTTAGCCTGCTCAAGGCTGCCTTCACTTCTGAGCCCAGTTCTGTGGTTCACTCCCTCAAACATGTTTGGAAGAGATGAAGGAAGGACCATGGGCAGGACCAATGCAAGTATACTGGGCACCCAGGGTGAACCTTCAGCCAGGGCCGGTGCTAGGGTTTCTGGTACCCCCTACAACCTATAGATCAGCACCCCCCCCCCCCTCATTATTATTAATGCTGGCTACACCCCATCCCATCCCTCCCCCTCAAAAAAGCACATCTAAACACCTATTTGAAAAGCTGAACAATTCAAATTACTACCGTACAGAAACCTACATACAAACTTCATGTTAACAGAACACCTGGCCTTTGTCACAAACTCACAACACAGATCCTCACCAAGTACAGAATAAGTGACCATAATCTAAAAATAAACATATGTAGATAAAAATTAAACTGCAACCCCAAGAAGTCAGATTCTGTTTACAATGCAACACCAGAGAAATAGAAAGAGATGCGTCTCCTTGTACTGTATAAAATCTAAAAACTGAAAATAAAAATTATTTTTTTCTACCTTTGTTGTCTGACCATTTTATTCTCTGCTGGTCCCAATCTGAGGTTTCTGTTTTTCTCTTAGCTCTCTTTCTGTGGTCTCTAGTCCATCTGTCGTTTCTTGTCTCCTCTTTTGTTTTCTTCACTTCATTCCATCTTAGATATTGCTCTTTTCCCTTCAGCTTTCTTCTATTTATTTTTCTCTGTCCACTCAGACTTCACTACCCTTTCTTACTATCCAATCCTCAATCCTCCCCTTTTTTTCAATCCTCCTCTTTTTTTACTCTATCTACTTACCACTTTCCAACTATCACCCCAGTCCTCCCATTCCCCACCTTTTTTTTGCTGGTCCATTATTCCCCATTCTCACTCACTCTCCCCCCCCCCCCCGCCTCATCCAGCATATCCCATCTCTCTTTTTCTCCCACTCTCTGTGCTCCCCCCTGGGAAAAAATTTTGTGTGACACCATTCTTGGCATCTTTCTTTTTCCGAGTCAGTGGCAGAAAGATCCCATAGCGCCATCCCCAACATTCACTTCTGGTGAATGGCCCCGCGCACATTGGAAGTGAATGCTCAGGGCAGCAATTGCTGACGTTGCTGATTCCGAGAAAGAAAGATGAAGCTGCGGATGGTGCTGCACAATGCTGGAGCTGCATGCACAGTGAGTTGTCTCAGCTCCTGGGCCCACCATAAGTCCCCACTTCCTCTCCCCATACCCAACAAATCTCAGATTTTGACTTCTTCTTTTCTCCCACCCAATTTTAAAGTCTCCAACTATATCCCAGTCCCTGCTCTCTCCCACCTCCTTTTCCCTACCTCCTACATTCCTTCTGCACACCCACTCAGCTATTTCCTTCTCCGATATTCATTAACCCTGCCGTTCTTCCTTCTTACCCCAGCATTCATTCTTATGATCCTCCCTCTCAACTGTTCCCACTGTATGACTTATTTTCTTCCCTCCCACAGAAAATATCTATCCCAATTTCCATCCTTACTGCCCAGCTCAATTTTTTCTCCCCCCAGCCCCACCTTTTTTTCTCACTTCCAGTCCTCCCCAAGCATCAGTTCCCTTCTAGTTCCAGCTCCTACCAGCATCATCTCCCTTCCAGTCCCAGTCCCTCCATCTCCCAGCATCAGCTGATTTCCAGTTCTAGACCCTCTAATATCATTCCCCCTCCAGTCCCAGTCCCTCCCAGCATCATCTCCCTTCCAGTCCCCCATCCCCCAGCATCAGCCCATTCCAGTCCTAGTCCTCCCCCCCAAATATCAGTCCCCCTCCAGTCCCAGTCCCTTCCAACATCATCTCTCCCTTCCAATCCAAGGCTCCCCATCCCCCAGCATCATCACATTTCCAGTACTAGCCCCCCCCCCATATCAGTCTTCCTCCATTTCCAGTCCCTCCCTGCAACAGCTCCCTTCTAGTCCCTCCATCCCCCAGCATCATCCCTTTTCCAGTTCTGGCCCCCAGTATCAGCCCCCCTCCAGTCCCAGTCCCTCCAAGTACTATCTCCCTTTCAATAGCAGTCTCCCCATCCCCCAAGATTAGCCCATTTCCCATTCTAGCCCCCAGTTCTCTTACAGTGCCAGCAGCTCCCTCACACCAAAAGGGACCCTGTGCATGCCTGATCGGCTATAGAGGGAGTCGGTAAGGCCCAAAGCCCAGTGCTCTGGCTCACCTCTGCACAGCTATGGGAGTAAACAGTGATATTTTCCTTTACTCTCGCGGCTCTGATAAGTCACAGATACTAGCTGCCATGTTCATGGAGGTTAAACAAGGGCACTTCCTGTCTCTTGCACAAGACAGGAACTAACCCTGTTTAACCGCCAAGCACTCAACCACGCCAGCAACTGCTACTTAGCACAGCTGCAGGATTAAAGGAAAATGCTTCTCCCATGGCTGTGCAAAGGTGAGCCAGTGTGCCAGACTTTAGGCCTCACTAGGGTTGCCAACTTTTTCACCGAGAAAAACCCGACACCTGTGGCTCACCATGCTTCACCCATTCTCCGCCCCTAGTCCCACCCCTGCCCCGCCCCCAGCCCTACCCACAAAAATTACCGAGGATACGTGTAGGCTAACTTCCTTGGTCAGATAATAATTAAACTGGGAACCCCAAAATCCAAACATGAAATGTACAACACTGGAGAAATAAAACTATAAAGTAATTTCCTCTTGCACTAAACAAAAACGCAAAGATGTTAGCAATACACACTTCCCAGACCAGACATATTCCAGTTAATAAATTCAAAATAAAAAGTATTTTTCTACCTTCTGTTTGGGCGTTTTATTTTTCAGTTGCAATTGCTCCAGTCACTTTCTTCTGGTTTCTTCGTGTCTTCTGCGAGCTATCCATTTGTCCTTTCTTCTCTTTCAGATGTTTTCCATTCTCTCTCTATTTCTGCTTTAACATACTGATTGTTTCCCTTTTGCTCTTTCCCCCAATTCTTTCCTTATTCCTTTATCATCCGTTTAAATTTCACCCTTCCATTCTCAAGCCCCTCTTACTCTCCCAATACCGGCCCATCATAGACTTTTCTTCCACACAAAATATTTTTTCCCCTCTCCATTCTCATTCCCCATCCATTCTAGTCCTCCCCCCAAATCAATTCCCTTATAGTTCTAGGCCCACCCAGCATCCACTCCCTTCTAGTCCCATTCTCCCATGCCCCACATCAGCCCATTTCCAGTCCTATTCCAGCTCTTCATCAGCCCATTTCCAGTGCTAGCCCTCACATCACAGGCCATTTCCAGTCCTAGCCCACCCCCCCAATCACAGCCCATTTCCAGTCCAAGTCCCCCATCACAGCCTATTTCCAGTCCTAGGCCCTCCCCCCCCCACCATCACAGCCCATTTGCAGTCCGAGTCCCCCCGCACCATCACAGCCCATTTGCAGTCCGAGTCCCCCCGCACCATCACAGCCCATTTGCAGTCCTAGCCCCCCTAATCACAGCCTATTTCCAGTCCAAGATCCCCCTTCCTCCACCATAGCCCATTTCCAGTCCAAGTTCCCCCCCCCCATAGCCCTTTTCCAGTCCAGGTCCCCTCCACCCCCATCACAACCCTTTTTCAGTCGATGTCCCCCCCCCTTAAACCTTTTACAGTCGAGGTCCCCCCCCCCCATCACAGCCTATTTCCAGTCCAAGTTCCCCCCCCCCATAGCCCTTTTCTGGTCCAGGTCCCCTCCACCCCCATCACAACCCATTTCCAGTCCATGTCCCCCCCCCCATAACCCTTTTACAGTCCAGGTCCCCCCCCATCACAGCCTATTTCCAGTCCAAGTCCCCCCCTTAGCCCTTTTCCAGTCCAAGTCCCCCCCCTAGCCCTTTTCCAGTCCAAGTCCCCCCCCCTTTAGCCCTTTTCCAGTCCAAGTCCCCCCCCCTTAGCCCTTTTCCAGTCCAAGTCCCCCCCTTAGCCCTTTTGCAGTCCAAGTCCCCCCTCCCCTTAGCCCTTTTCCAGTCCAGGTCCCCCCCATCACAGCCAATGCAGTCCTTGCCCCCCCCCCCCCGCGACAAGCATCGCGGCTGTCTGAGGCTTCAGAGGGAGCCGGGGAAGCCCGCGCGAGGCCCCGGCTCCTTCTGAACAGCCACCAGCGTGAAGAGCCTTTTCCTTCATGCTGGCGGCTGTTCCTGTGAAGCCGCGAATGCTGGGAAAGGGCAACCTTTAACCTTTCCCAGCATTCGCGGCTTCACAGGAACAGACGCCAGCGTGAAGGAAAAGGCTCTTCACGCTGGTGGCTGTTCAGAAGGAGCCGGGGCCTCGCGCGGGCTTCCCCGGCTCCCTCTGAAGCCTCAGACAGCCGCGATGCTCGTCGGGGGGGGGGGGGGCAAGGACTGCATGGGCGGTGGTTGGGGGGGACCTGGACTGGAAAAGGGTTAAGGGGGGGGGACTTGGACGGGAAAAGGGCTAAGGGGGGGGGACTTGGACTGGAAAAGGGCTAAGGGGGGGGGGGACTTGGACTGGAAAAGGGCTAAAGGGGGGGACTTGGACTGGAAAAGGGCTAAGGGGGGACGACTTGGACTGGAAAAGGGCTAAAGGGGGGGACTTGGACTGGAAAAGGGCTAAGGGGGGGGGACTTGGACTGGAAAAGGGCTAAGGGGGGGGGGACTTGGACTGGAAATAGGCTGTGATGGGGGGGGGGACCTGGACTGTAAAAGGGTTATGGGGGGGGGCCTGGACTGGAAATGGTTTGTGATGGGGGTGGAGGGGACCTGGACCAGAAAAGGGCGATGGGGGGGGGGGGGGAAACGTGGACTGGAAATAGGCTGTGATGGGGGGGGACCTGGACTGTAAAAGGGTTATGGGGGGGGGACATGGACTGGAAATGGGTTGTGATGGGGGTGGAGGGGACCTGGACTGGAAAAGGGCTATGGGGGGGGGAACTTGGACTGGAAATGGGCTATGGTGGAGGAAGGGGGATCTTGGACTGGAAATAGGCTGTGATTAGGGGGGCTAGGACTGCAAATGGGCTGTGATGGTGCGGGGGGACTCGGACTGCAAATGGGATGTGATGGTGGGGGGCCTAGGACTGGAAATAGGCTGTGATGGGGGACTTGGACTGGAAATGGGCTGTGATTGGGGGGAGGGGAGCTAGGACTGGAAATGGCCTGTGATGTGAGGGCTAGCACTGGAAATGGGCTGATGAAGAGCTGGAATAGGACTGGAATTGGGCTGATGTGGGGCATGGGAGAATGGGACTAGAAGGGAGTGGATGCTGGGTGGGTCTAGAACTATAAGGGAATTGATTTGGGGGGAGGACTAGAATGGATGGGGAATGAGAATGGAGAGGGAAAAAATATTTTGTGTGGAAGAAAAGTCTATGATGGGCCGGTATTGGGAGAGTAAGAGGGGCTTGAGAATGGAAGGGTGAAATTTAAACGGATGATAAAGGAATAAGGAAAGAATTGGGGGAAAGAGCAAAAGGGAAACAATCAGTATGTTAAAGCAGAAATAGAGAGAGAATGGAAAACATCTGAAAGAGAAGAAAGGACAAATGGATAGCTCGCAGAAGACACGAAGAAACCAGAAGAAAGTGACTGGAGCAATTGCAACTGAAAAATAAAACGCCCAAACAGAAGGTAGAAAAATACTTTTTATTTTGAATTTATTAACTGGAATATGTCTGGTCTGGGAAGTGTGTATTGCTAACATCTTTGCGTTTTTGTTTAGTGCAAGAGGAAATTACTTTATAGTTTTATTTCTCCAGTGTTGTACATTTCATGTTTGGATTTTGGGGTTCCCAGTTTAATTATTATCTGACCAAGGAAGTTAGCCTACACGTATCCTCGGTAATTTTTGTGGGTGGGGCTGGGGGCGGGGCAGGGGTGGGACTAGGGGCGGAGAATGGGTGGAGCATGGCGAGCCACAGGTGTCGGGTTTTTCTCGGTGAAAAAGTTGGCAACCCTAGATAGGATATGGTGAGAGAGTGATAAGATAGTGGACAGGAAGAAGGGGAAAGAGGATTAATGCTGGTCAGCAGCTGAGGTGAAGGAGAGGGAAGGGGGAGAGAGAAACTGAGCAGGGGGAGGAAAAGAGGGGCATGCTTGTCATGAGAAATGGAGGACAAAGATGGAGGGAGAGAGATAAAGGAGATTCGGGGGCAAACAGATGTGGGTGGAGAAAGGGAGGTTAGGGATGTGCAAAGGAAAAAGACCAGTTAAGTTGGATTTTATTCCTGAGGTGTCCTTCTGACTTGTCTCACCTATTTCTTTCAATGTTGTTGTTAAGTGCCATCGAGTCGGAGTCGACTCATGGCGACCCTCTGGATAGCTATCCTAAATTGTGGTCGGTCTTGAGTCAGGTGGCTCATTGTTGACAGACTGGTACCCGTAGCTGCTGTTATTGTATCGATCCATCTCATTGCTGGCCTTCCTCTTTTGTGCTGACCTTCTATCTTGCCAAGCATGATGTCTCTCTCTAATGATCTCTCTCTTCGTATGATGTGTCCAAAGTATGAAAGTCAAAGTCTTGTCATCTGAGCTTCTAAAGAAAGCTTAGGTTCATCTCCTCTAGTACCGACTGGTTTGTTCTTCGGGCAGTCCATGGTATACACAGTATTCGCCGCCAGCACCATAATTCAAAGGCATCAATTTTCTTCCTGTCTATCTTTTTCACTGTCCAGCTTTCACATCCATATGATGTTATTGAAAATACCATGGCTTGAACAAGTCAAAGCTTTGTATGGAGAGAGACATTTCTGCTCTTGAGAATCTTATCTAGGTCTTTCATGGCCATTCTACCAAGAGCAATGCGTCGTCTGATTTCTTGACTGCTTGTTGCTTCTTTATTGATAGTTGATCCAAGTAGGTTAAAGTTGTTCATGATTTCAGTTTCTTCTCCTTCAACGATGAACCTGTTGATTATGCAACGGTATGCAGCCGGGGCGGGGAAGGCTGTAATTCTTCATGTCTGCCTAGGCTGAGAATACACTGAACATGGCTCTAGTCAGTGTTTTCTCATCTTGTATAGAAAACTGGATAATGTCAGCAAGAGATCTGCATCCATTCTTTTAAAAACATTTCAGTATTAATAAAGACAATTTGCAAACTTGCATCTTTCTAAAACCGCTCCAGTATACTGACATAGTCCACAGCAGGCCATTTTGCTTTAACAGATACCTAAGCTCCACGAACCGAACAATGGCTGGGAAAAATCGTATTGCTAAAGCTGTTGCCCCCGTTACAGCTTCTGCCTCAGTCCAGACAGAGGTCCTAATGCCATTTGAAGGACCAGTTCCATGTGCAGGGTGCCTGCATGCTGAAGCTCTGAGGAAACAAGTGGAGGAACTCAGAGAGGAGGTGGCGAGGCTGAGGAACATTCAAGACAGTGAGAAGTACATTGATGAGATGCTTCTTGCAGCAACAAAGCTCTCCAGCACAGGAGAAGATGGGTGCCAACAGAATGTTGATGGTTGGACACAAGTCACCAGGGCCTACAAAATCACCAATTCAACTTCTCCAGCCCTTGAATTGAAGAACCATTATGCAGCCCTGGAAGTGGAGGAGGTGAAAGCATCGCTGGAAAGGGAAGAACCAGAGTTCAAGTACCCCAAAGTTGCAGAATCAGTGACCAGAAGGAAACGAAGGGTAGTGGTGGTTGGAGACTCTCTTCTGAGGGGTACTGAGGCATCCATCTGCCGACCAGACTTGATGACCAGAGAGGTATGCTGTCTGCCTGGCGCCAAAATCCAAGATGTTACGGAGAGTTTGCCGAGACTCATCAAGCCCACTGACTATTACCCAATGTTGCTAATCCATGTTGGAACAAATGATACTGCCAGGAATACCTCGAAACATATCAAAAGTGACTTCATGGCTCTGGGACAGAGGGTGAAGCAGTTATGTGCACAGGTGGTGTTCTCTTCAACCCTCCCTGTTGAGGGTAAAGGCCAAGGCAGAGAGGCTCGCATCCTGGAGATGAATGCATGGCTGCGTGGATGGTGTCATCGAGAGCGTTTTGTTTTCCTAGACCATGGGATGCTATTCCAAGGGTTGCAGAGCAGAGATGGCATCCATCTGTCCAAGAAAGGTCAACGCATCTTCGGTAGTAGACTGGCTAATCTACTGAAGAGGGCTTTAAGCTAGATTCGTTGGGGATGGGTGAAGAAAGCCCCCAGGTAAGTGAAAGCCCCCCAGGTAGGTGATACATTAAATACCTTTATGGAAATGGGTAACAGGGGTAACATATGGAAAGCAGTGTGTATAAATGCCCGTAGCATGGGAAATAAGATCCCTGATGTTGAAGCTTTGGTGGGAGTGGCTGACTTGGATTTAGTGGCAGTTACAGAAACATGGTTCACAGAAAACCATGATTGGGATGTAACTATACCTGGCTATATTTTATTCAGAAAGGACAGGGTAGGAAGAAGGGGAGGAGGAGTGGCACTATATGTAAAAACTACTATTAAAGCTTTGGAATTACAGAGTTTAAAAGGGAGAGAGGAGGCATTGTGGGTTAAACTAGAAAGAGGAAAAGAGAAATCTATTTGCATTGGTGTGATATACAGACCTCCCTCACAAGAGGAAGAGGTGGACAGAGAGTTAATTGAAGACATACGCAGCATTGCTAGGAAAGGGGAAGTGCTATTGATAGGAGATTTCAATATGCCAGATGTTGATTGGCATATTCCTGCTGCAGTATCATCTAGAAGTAAGGAGATCCTGGATTCTCTACAGGGAGAACTATTCAGGCAATTGGTAACAGACCCCACACGTGAAGGGGCCATACTGGACTTGGTGCTTACCAATAGTGAAAGTGTTTCTGATGTTGTAGTGGGAGATCATTTTGCATCCAGTGATCACCAGATGGTGTGGTTCAATATTAGGACTAGGGTTGTTAGAATCCATTCCAAGGTGAGGATCTTAGACTTTAGGAAGACTAACTTTGCGAAGATGGGCCAATACCTCAGGGAGTCGTTAGTGGAATGGGAACAGCTGGGGGATGTAGAAAAACAGTGGGCAAAACTGAAAGGGGGTATTTTAAGGGCAACCAACCTTTTTGTTAAAATGGTAAATAAAGGCAAAAGGAAAAGGAGACTGCTATGGTTTTCGAAGGAAGTAGCTGAAAAAGTGAAGAAAAAGAGGGAGGCCTTCATGAAATACAAGAGATCACAGACAGAGGAAGACAGGCATCTGTATTTGGAAAAACTTAGAGAAGCTAGCAAAGTAGTCGAGAAGGCAAAGATTCAAAAGGAGGAGGAAATAGCCAATGCAATAAAATGGGGGGATAAGACATTTTTCAGATATATTAGTGAGAAGAGGAAGGGCAAAAGTGGTATTGTCAGACTCAAGGGTGCAGGGGGGGAATATGTAGAAGCTGATAAGGATAAAGCGGAATTGCTTAACAAATATTTTTGTTCTATGTTCACAGATGAAGAACCAGGAGCAGGACCTCAGAAAACACCCACAAATAGGAACAGAAGCGAGGGACATCTTGAACAATTTTCAGAAGACTGTGTTCATGAGAAACTAGCTCAACTTAAAGTAGACAAAGCGATGGGACAGGATGGGATACACCCTAGAATACTGAGGGAACTTGGGGACGTTCTAGCAACTCCACTTACTGATCTTTTCAATGCCTCGTTGGAGTCGGGAGTGGTGCCAAAGGACTGGAGAGAGGCTCATGTGGTGCCTTTACACAAAAGCGGAAGTAAGGATGTGGTTGAAAACTACAGGCCGGTTAGTTTAACTTCGGTGGTGAGTAAATGATTGGAAACGCTGCTGAAAGAGAAAATAGTGAGGTTTCTGGAGTCCAGCGGATTACAGGATCCGAGGCAGCATGGATTCACCAGAGGCAGGTGTTGTCAGACAAATCTGATTGATTTCTTTGACTAGGTGACCAGGGAGTTGGACCGAGGGAGAGCTCTAGATGTGGTGTATTTAGATTTCAGTAAAGCCTTTGACACTGTTCCTCACAGGCGACTTATAAACAAACTGAGCACCCTAGGGATGAACCCTAAAGTTACTGCTTGGGTTAGAAATTGGTTGGGTGGGAGGCGACAAAGAGTACAAGTAAATAGAGCTCACTCTGAGGAGAAGGATGTTACCAGTGGTGTACCCCAGGGATCTGTCCTTGATCCGATTCTTTTTAACATCTTTGTTAGTGATACAGCGGAAGGGCTTTCGGGTAAGGTTTGCCTCTTTGCGGATAATACCAAAATCTGCAATAGAGTAGACACCCAGGAAGGGGTAGATAACATGAGGAGGGATCTAGCTAAGCTTGAAGAATGGTCTAGAATTTGGCAGCTGGGATTTAATGTTAAAAAATGTAAGGTCATGCATTTGGGCTGCAGCAATCCGAGGGAGCAATACAGTATAGGAGGTGAAGTACTTTTGTCCACTAAAGAAGAGCGGGACCTAGGCGTGTTTGTGTCTGATGATCTTAAAGTAGCTAAACAGGTAGAAAAGGCGACGGCAAAAGCTAGAAGGATGCTTGGGTGCATACGGAGAGGAATGCCTAGCAGAAAAAAGGAGGTGATAATGCCTCTGTAGAAGTCTTTGGTGCGACCTCATTTGGAGTATAGTGTGCAATTCTGGAGGCCACACCTTCAAAAGGATGTGAACAGGATGGAGTCAGTGCAGAGGGTGGCTACTAAAATGCTTAGTGGGCTTCATTATAAAGCATATGAGGACAGACTTAAGGATCTTAATATGCACACCTTAGAGGAAAGGCGGGATAGAGGTGATATGATTGAGATGTTTAAATACCTCCGTGGCATAAATGTTCAGGGAGAGAGCCTCTTTCAATTGAAAGCAAGTTCTGCTACGAGGGGACATGGGATGAGGGTGAAGGGAGATAGATTCAGGAGTGATATGCGGAAATATTTCTTTACGGAAAGAGTAGTGGATCCATGGAATAGTCTCCCAGTGGAGGTGGTAGAGCTGAGGACAGTAACTGAATTCAAAAAAGCATGGGACCAACACAGAGGATCTCTAAAGGTAAAAAGTGGACTGTTGTAGTTGTTCATATGGAAGGACAGACTAGATAGGCCATGTGGTCTTTTTCTGTCATCATGTTTCTATGTTTCTATTATGCATCAAAGGCTATCCCATCCCATCAGCCTCAGGGAAAATCCGCATAAAAAGTTATTGTTTCATTCATTCTAGTAAACGTTCATCAATGCCATTCATGCTGACAGTTTTCTTTAGCCTCTTCTAAAATTGGCTTCTCAGGATGCTTTGGAAACATGCAAGTTTGCAAATTTTCTTTAACTACTACCAGAGTTTTTAAATGAATGGTGATGTCAAGACTTTCACAGGGTGTATTTGTATGAAATAGTAAAAGGACAACTAGGGAGGGGTGCACTGGAAATCTATTTATGCACCCCATTTATAGTAAGTTTGAGAAAAAAGCCTTTTCTTTTGACATTAAAGGATGGAGATACAGGGAGCTTTGCGATTATTTATTATAAACACTACCCTGTAGATGGGTGGATTTGAATTTTTATTAATTATATTTTATAAAGGTAGCAGAAAATGCTTAATAAAATGACCCCCCCAAAGTGACCAAAAGTGCTGCTTTAAGCATTGCGCTCCTGCAGAGATAATTTCTTAAGACAGCGGAAAGGCAACCTGTTGGATGCATAACCTGCTAGTTCAGAAAAAGTAGTCCCTTGATGGGTTTTCTTCCCATTAACAGGTAGTATTTTAATGGAAAGAAAAACCCACCCCAGCATTACAGGAAATGGGAATCAGTTTGCTAGAGAGAAAACACAGGATGTTAATAAATTATTTCTTCAAACGTTCAGCATCATAAACTAGATGTTTCTTCCCTTGGCAGATTTATTCTTTGAACAGGTCTTTGTGTGAAAGGATTTCTGTGGAGCTTGGAGCATAGCGTATCTTTTGTTTGGCACCCAGGAAATTTATTGCAGTATTTCAACAGGTTCCTTCTTTAATAAACTTTATATTCAAGCAGCAGAATTCAATCTGCTTCCCAGCAATTATATCATTTATTCAGTTAATGCTTCCTGTTAGCATTCATCCTAAGTGTCTTCGGTTATATTTATTTGAGTAGACTGGAAGGCATATCCCTGAAATGTCAGGTCAGCATTATTTATGAAATCTCCTAATACTCTTCAAACCTTCCTTGTGTTTTCTTATAGCTTCTTGCATGAACAGTGATTTTTCCTTGCTGATTGGACCTACCTAACATCCTTCACGATATAGTTCCTTCCAGCTCAGAATCACTTAGGAACGTGAAGGATGTCACAACCCATTAAATAATGCACTCCATTATTAGAAACAATGAAAATAGTCTTTCTAGAATATGAAACCAATGCTGAAGCCACGTGAGAGGTTTCCACAGTAGCATTCACTAGTAAGTTTGCTTAAAGCCATCAGTATTTCAGGACTTCCCAAAGGTACTGCAACAGCGAGATTCAAACCAAAATAGCTCGATCACGAGAAATTAATTTCATTGGTTCTGTGTGTCATAAAGAGAATACTTTATGGTTTTCTGTTAAAGTTGCATTACCATTTATTTCCCACATATCGCAGAAGCTCACAGTGGGTTATAAACAAAAAGTTTAAAACAAAATATGATGGGAATAGCTCTGGATGCCAACATGATGGCAGCTTAAATGAAGAACTCCGCTGCTCTAATCAGCAATTATGCCAATCAAAGCCTCTAAATCAAGTCTGACTCGATTATTGAGTGAAGATCTGAAGCTTGAATTCTTACTCTGATGGCAAGCTCAAAGTCAAGCAAATCCAGGCAACAATTCATTGTGAACATCGAGCTAAAGTGGTACAAAGCTGAGCTGCTGACCCCTGAAAAGATGGCGCTAACAAAAACAGCCAGAAATACAGTCAGCATAGCACAGATAAGAAGCCTTGAAGACCTGATTGAGCCACAAATGGGGACTATATAGGACATTAATGGGTATGTTTACTAAACCACATTAACGTAGCAGCGGCTACATTAACGCATGTTAGGTAACGTTAACGCACGTTAAGGGTACCTAACGGGCGTTAACGTCACTGTCCGTGGTAAATCCCGTAGAGGGCAGAGAGAGGGCGAAGGGGTCAATGGGCAGGGAGTGGGCGGGGAGAAGCTCCCAAAACACTAACGCGGGGAACTGAAGGGCTGAACATTTCCGGGACTGAAAACCTGTCGTTAGATGCATATTTGCAGGAGGGTGAAACCATTTCCATGTCAGCAATGTACAACATAGGCAGGGAGCCCAAGAAAAGTGATAGTAGTGATTCATTTGCAGCAACGGCATAGTGCCCAAGTATGAAAGGCCACTATGGCGATGGTGGAAATGGGGCATAGGGGGCTGCAGGTGAGACATGTAGTGGGGGTAGCTGGGGCACAGGGTAGACTAGGCTGTCGCCTAGGTGGCACGTAGGAACAGAGAAACTGGAAATCAGCAGGACAGCAGCTGACCAAGGCCAAACCCAATCTACTTACATCTACTTGGTCCACCCTAGCCAATAGTTGCTAGGGCACTGACCTGACATCCCCCCAGCCATCTCTCCCCCATGTGGAAGGGACATAATATTGGTAGGCGGTGATGGGGGGGGGGATGTGTGGATGTCCATGTATGCCTCCCCACCCCAGACCCCGCTCCCTAGGTGACCACCTATCTGCACAGTGGATGGCCTGGGACTGCGCACTACCAGCACTGACAGCATATGGCCAGGCAGCATGGCAGGGGGGCGTGTGTTGGTGCTGGAGGGGGCAGAGGCACCTGCCTGCAGTGCACCTAGGCCATGCCCTTTACCAGTATGTGGTGTGCAGTGCAACAGAAGAGGTCTGGCTGAGGAGAAGTACAGGTAGCCCCAGGGACTGCTGGGCTTCTGTGGCAACAGTGTGGTGCAGTACACACAGCCAATGTATCCCAGAGCAGCAGGTCAGAGGTTCAGGTCCCAGCTGTGGATCCTGCAGAGCATGTCCCTACATTTTACCCTACAATGCAGATACAACATCAACATGTGCGATCCCCAAAGCAGCGACCAACAGGGGTACAAACACCCACTCACACAGGCTCCACTATGCAAAGCTCCATGCAGAGTCAGGCTGTTGGCCCCAGCACGGAGCTGCAGTCACCACCGGAGCACTACCACTACCTCCTGCACAGTCTGGCAATGTCAGCACTGTGATCAGGACCAGTGTGGCGGGCAGGGCTGACAACCACCCCTATCTTTGTGCAATGCTGCAATAGGAGTATGTGTGTGTGTCTATCCATTGTTTTGTGGCTGGCTACACCTCAGTGGGCCCACAATGTCCCACTATTACCAGCATTAGCCTGCAAATGTGCATAATGAAGAGCAAGGTATTGTGGGTATGGTCCGGGCAGGACGGACTGGGCAGGATGCATCAGCAGAGGGTGTAGGGTAATGGCTGGGACATTGTAGTGCCCAACCACCACCTGCATGGACAAGGTGGCCACAGCACTTCTTGCTCACGTCCTCATTACAGACTGCGATATCGGCTACCTGTGGTCTATGGCCTTACACCTACGGCTCCGTTTCTCATGAGGCACCATGTCTGCACATCCTTCAGCGTGTCTTCTACTTTCTGCGCGCCTTATATTGCAACCCCTTCAGACTCTCTGCTGCTTCCTGTCGGCTGTGATGTTCACGAACAGTGGGTCCATAGCACACTGTACCATGCGTTAAGCGCCTTGTAACACGCGTTACCTGACATGGCTTGCTTTAACGATGCACCGCCCACTCCTTTATATGAGCATCCGTAACATTACCGGGGAACTTAACAACCATAGCATTACCGGAGTTTAGTAAACATACCCCTAAATCCAAGCTCAAGAGGCAGTCGAGCCATGCAGCAAGTGCAAGAGAACTGGCGACTTCAGGTAGATGTCGAAGACCTCTCTAATTGCAATTGCCATAGCAATATATGCATATTAGGCCTGATGGAGGGAGAGGAAGGTAAAGACATGAGTGCCTTTTTAATGGACTTCCTTCAATAGCAGTTAGGCCTGCAGTTTTCACTGGCCTTGGAGATAGAAAGGGCCACAGAAAACCTTCACAACCAACCCAGGGATCCAAAGATTATCTGATAACTCCAATGGGTGCTGCTTTCAACCGTCTTCAAAAATTATGGCTAGAGTACCACAAGATAACTAGCCAAGTTACTGCTAGTGAAGCTTTCATGCTTAAAACCTCTTATAATAGGAGCAGTGTTGGGTACTGGCTCAGAAATTGACAATGGATAAGAAAAGGAAACAGGTTGTCACCATTAGAGACACAAATTTGCAAGTAGCTCTCTCAGATTCTCATATAGCATGAAAATGGATAGATTTCTATGACATGTTATATACATCTGAACATCTCAAGGAGGGAATGAACTATGAGATCTTCTTGTTGAGCCCAGCTCATTCAAATCTGACAGAGGCGGATAGGGTCTGGTTGGATAAATCCCTCACCTGTGAAGAAATAGAGACAGCTTGGAAATCAATGCTTTGCGCAAAGCTCCAGGGTCCGGTGGTTACTATATTGAGTTTTATTGTTGCTGTTTCCTTGTAATAGGTCCTTTCTTTTACAGTTATATAACTCATATATGGCCTCTGGTTTCACTGGAAGTGAATTTGGAGAGGCCATTATTACTGTTATCCCTAATCCAGGGCGAGATTTTAGCAAGCTCAAAAACTATTGGCCCATTTCCCTGTTAAATGCAATGCATATCTCCCTACTCTGCACCGTGCTAGTTTCCCTTTGCCCCTCTGTGAAGATGACACCCGATACCTGCTCTTCTACAATTGCACTGGAAACGGCAACTCTTTTGCCTCCTTTTAGCTTGGGCAGCTAACTAAAGGAGCCCATAACCGTACCCTGGGAATGCCCTGTCTCTTTCTGCACACTCATGTCATGCCTTCTTTCTTTCTGTGACTAATGAATTTTCCAGATACACCCTTCCCAAGCATTATGGTACACCTTGGCCTGGTGCTGCAGTGCAGTGCCTCTGCTGAAACTCTTGAGATGACTGTGGGAAGGGGGGGGGGGGGGGGTTGCCCTCTACCTGCGAAGCTATAATAGAACTGAATTCCTAGGAACTGCATCTGTATTGCAGCTTGTACTTTTACTTTTTAGCTAGTTATTGCTATTCTGTGAGCATTGGAATGGAATAGATGAGACACTGAGGTGCCCTGTCTCCTCCCAACTCCACAACTGTCTTGCCTCAGATACCATGGCCAGAGTCCCATGCTGGACCTCAGTTGGCTCTGAAATGCAGTGTGGGAAGGCTGAATGCTTCTAGTTACATTCTTGAAAAGACTGGGGGGGGGGGGGGTGTTTGGCGAGTGCCTATGTGACTATAATGATCCAGAGGGACTGGATTTTCAGAGACTGTGCCTGTATTGCAGTTTTTTACTTTTACATTTTTAGGAGTGCCTTGCTTAAGCAATAGCACCTATTGTCTGCCTTTGTGGTTGGTTGTCGTTCTGGCTGCTTAAGAGCCAAGAGATCAACAGCAGCTTCAAAGAACTGGCAGGAGTCCCAGGGTCCCACCAGCATGGAAGAAAGGAGCAATAGCATCAAAGGGCTGGTGGGAGCTCCATTGGCATGGGATAGAGGAGCAATGGCTCGAAAGAGATGGGAGTCCTGGAGACCCCACCAGCATAGAAGAGAGGAGCAGCAGCATCAAAGAGTCCCCCAGTTCTACTAGCTTGGAAGTACAGAAGAGCGCAGGGAAGGAAGTATGGAGAAGAGGTGGAAGGTTTAGAAGAGACAATGAGTGGCACATAAGAGAAGGGACAGGTTACAGAGGAGGACAGAGAGGACTGAACAGGATGGGCAGGGTTAGAAGTGACAAGGGGCAAAGCATAAGGGATGAGGCAGGATTACAGAGGAGAAAGTGAAAAGAGAGAGAGTGCAAGGAGGGAAAAGGGAAGCGAGGGTGCAAGGGAAGTTAAAGACTGGTGTTAGGGGATGAAGGTTGGATAGCAGTCAAAATAGAGGTGAGGAAGAGTACATGGGTGGATAGAAGAAAAAGAGGAAGACTTAAAGAGAGATTGGGATAGACAGGAAGTAGGAACAGGAGAAAGTCCAAGGGAGACGGAAGCATAAATGCCATAGAATCCCCTACACATGCATGCACATGTACACACACATATGCACACAGCCCCCTGAAATATACATGCAGAGCCTCCCAACACACACACATGCACAAGTACATGCCCATGCATGTGCACACTCAGGCGCCCTGACATATTCACACACATATATGGAGCCCCCCCATACACGCATACTCAGAACCCCTGATATATGCAGAGAATCCTCAATACACACACACAAATGTATAGAGCCCCAACACATAGGGGTATGCTTACTAAACCACGGTAAAGTCACCGGCGGTAAGGGCAGCGTAAATGTGGCTGAAGCAATATAAGGTAGTGGGAGGGTAGGGGGCGTGCCAGTGTTATGGTGCCTTGGGCTATTTAACGTGAATTAAATGGACCAAGTGCGATAAGATGACAAGACGTCCTAAGGAGAGGCAAGGCATCTTAGGATGTGCTAAGGAACCTTAACAGGAAATAAGGCACCTCATGGTGCCTTAAGATGTGCTAAGATGCCTTAACAGGAGAAGACGCCTCAAGGCACATTAAGATGTGATAAGACACTCTTACAGGAGATAAGGCATCCTAAACAAGATGCCCTAAGGTGGAAAGCATGCACCTTAAAGCAGGACCACGGCTGTAAGCCAAACACTGGACAGAGCACCAAGGAATGTTAATGTAAAGGTGATGGAAGGAAGGACAGGTGGGAATTGATGGACCTGCCATATTTGTGGTCACCCTATTTGGCAGTTAGTAAAGTGGATGAGCATGTGGGAGGCAGCTGTACCGATGAACAGGGTAGTGCCAATGTAAAGGGCTGCAGTGACAGTGTGTGGCATAGGGTGGGGAAGACATGTCCCCCTGCGGAGGCAGAAGTGGTCTCTGTTTGCAGCGACAGAAGGACAGAGTAGTAGTGGGTATGTGCAGATCAGACACAGGAGAGGTGAGCATGAAGAGCCATAATGCAGAAAAGGGTACCAGTGTAGGTCATGAGGTAGCAGCCTGCACAAGAAGACAGGACTGTACATGGCCAACAGAGGCAGATAGATGGGTTGAAAGACAGATGGTGGCTGAGGAGAGGGTGGTATGGGCTGGCAGCACAGATCTGCAGAGCCCTGTCTATTAGAGGCATGAAAATGATCTAAGTAACACAGTCACAAAAAGAACAGGTAGAAATCAAACCCCTGTCGTCTGCTTACAGAGATTTTGAACTAACGAATAGGCTATACCTCCATACCTTGCTGCACAGCAATAGCTAGATACAAAGAGACTGCAGGTCACCACCTAAAATATCTGCTGTGTGTGCAGGTATAGGGTAGCCCCAGCAGTGCCCATGATGCAATGCACATGCAGAACAGCAGTCTACAGTTTTTTAAGCATGGTTTATTTATTTTTTTAAAGTAGATGATCTTTTTTGACATCTTTTATGATGTGTATTGTTCATTGTTTTTTATTCTCTTTTTTTAGTGACATATGTTCTCTATTTAACAGAAGTCCTATACAGGAAAGGTATCGATAGACATATTTATGTTTTTAGTTATGTCCTCCTCATCTCATTCTCTGTCTTTTTTAACTTGTCTTTTTCACTTGTTTTTTAGTTTTTTTACTGTTGTTATAATTATAACACATTATTTATATTTGTATTTTTACTTGTGTGACTATTATTTGGTGATTACATATGTTAGCGGTTTGGTTTTCCAGTTACTATGCTATCCATTTTATTATTTTTTAATTATTTTTTAATTATTTTAAATATGATTTTGATGTTCATATTGTTTATTTATTTGATGTGTTTTAATTATTATTGTTTGTTTCCTTGAGGTTTGCACCCTATAATATCCCCCCGAAGAACGCTGTAAGGCTGAAACACGTAGGGGTAATAAAGAAAGGGTTCTTTCAAACCTGAAAACTCTGCCAGTCTGGGTATCTGTTCCTTTTGTTCCTGGAGAATGCATGTATTCATCACCTCAGCTCAGTAAGAGGAACTGACAGGGTATGATACAAGCACAGAGCAGCTACTGAGCAGTTTCTGCGGTCACCCTGAGGGTGAGGATGGGCGCCCAGCAGCATGTCCCCTGTACCTGTAGTGCTAGAGGTGGTCTCTGCTGCAGATCTTCATCATTGCCAGAGTGTGGTAGGTACTGTCTGTAGCGTGATATGCTAGTCACCTTGTGTCATGCTGTATGTGCCAGTCACATCTAGCCCTTTTGGACCCTGACCCTGACCCAGACCCAGACCCACATGCATTGCATTACCCAGTGTTACCATGTTGCCCTAGCTGCCACCTACCAGAAAGAAGAGGCCTCTACATGTGCATGAGGTTGTTACTAGGGTCCTGCTGGTCATACCAGTACTACTAGGAGTAGGCCTGGAATTCCTCACTTCCCAACCACCAAGGTCTACCACTCACCCACAGCCAGTACCTGCTGCCCCAGCCATGCAAATATCAACTGCAGACAGTCCCCTGGCCACTATGCATTACATGTGCACAGAGCAGTCATGTGCACCCAGCAGTTGGTTTACTGATCAGGCCCCCAGGACAGGAATCACACCTATATCACTAGAACCAGACACTATACAGCACTATGTGGATACATAGCCATGCCATGGTCGCTGCTCTGTCAAAGTGAGAGTGCTCTCCCAGCATGACATGATATAGCCAACCGCTCCATGCAGGTGGCAGTTGGGCACTACGATGCCCTAGCCATTGCCCTACCCCCGATGCAGGAGTATCCTGGCCAATCCGCCCTGTTCGGACCCAACACACAATACTTTGCTCCTCATCATGCACATTTGCAGGCTAACTCTGGAAACAGCTTAGGCACTGTGAGCTCAGTGAGGAGTAGAGAGCCACAAAACAATGGATAGACATACACACACACTTACACACACTCTTATTGACGCACTGTGAAACATGGGGATAGTTGGCATTTCTGCCTGCCACTCTGATCCCAATCTTAGTTCAGGCATTGTTAAGGTGTTCTCATTGTGCAGAAGTTAGTTGTGCGCTCTGATGTTGATGCATGCTCAGTGTGCCGGTGCTGTCAGCCTGACTTTCCATCCAGCCGAGGATAGTGAAGCCTGTCTGCTTGGGTTTTTGTACTCTTGTTGGCCGATTCATTGGGGGTTGCACATGTTGGTGTTGTACCTGCACTGTGGGCTAAAATCTAGCCACAGGGACATGCACTGCCTGATCCACAGGCAGGACCTGAATTTGTGATCTTCTACTCATATACATACCAACTATGTGTAGTGTGCCACATAGTCACATCAGTCCTTGGGGCTGACATGCTTCCCATCAGACAGACCATGGCACATGTTGCACTGTGCATGGCGCACTGGAGCAGAGTATGACCTTGGTCTGCTGCAGGCGAGTGCCGCTGCCCCCTCCGCCAACACCCCCCTATGCCAAGATGACATGCCCATGTGCTGTCAGTGTTGGTGGTGCACAGTCCCAGGCCCTCCAACATGTGGGGGAAGAGTATGGGTGGAGCATGGACAAAGCAAAAATTTATATGCAGTTATAAATTACTATCTTCTGTACATTCTTGAAAAATCTAAGTGAGGCCGTTTCAACCTGCCATTAAGCAGGAATAGGTATTCAGGTTTTGTTTAACGTGCATTTTATGCCCCTATTTTATAAATGAAGTGCATGTGTACCTTACTTTATTAAATAGGCTTGAAATATGCATGTGAAAATGTATATAAATCTAGGAGACCCTTATAAAATTACCCTCAAAGCGGCTGCAGCTATACGAATATGAGTTTTTGAATATCAGGACTTTAAAAAATTAGATGCAGGAACAAGAAAACTCTTCCATGCCCTTTAGGTAAGTTCTAAGAACTGTATGCCATGATTGTATATTCCAAGAGGTGAAGATGGTATGGCCTTATAGAAAAAAAGATTAAACATATAGGAGACAATCTTATAAAGTAATTTCCACATGTATATAAATTGGACTGGAACTTTGAATCAGAGTTCAAAGTGAGTTGCAAGTTCAGGCACCCATATGCAGCAAATGGCCTCGTAAATTACTGATCCGTGCAAAAGTACACATGCATCATCATGCATACTTTGCCAGCAGGCGTGCACATGGGTGGAGTTTGGGCAGTGCATGGGTGGAGTGCACAAGTAGGCGCTTAGATTATAAAATTCCACAATGTACATGCATACTGAAAATTTATAGACAGACATTTTCACCTGTTTCAGGGCAAGTGTAAATGTGAGCCTGCAGTGAAGGCTCACGCACTTACATTAGTATTTTCTAAAGACACATAAGCGCCTCTGTGTCTTAATAAAATTGCGCCTAGGTAGTCACCTACTTTCATGCTTAAAGTAGGCATCTCCTTATAAAGCTTCCCACATAGACCTATTAACATAATCCTTCATGTATACCTAGCAGCATCAACAGATCCAATACTCATAAAGTGCTGAAGTACAAACACAAACTGCCAAAATCAGTTTCTGTCCTTAAACTTGGACAGATGTCGGGATGAAGTGTTCCAGTGAATAGAAGGAATGAATGAGAGGCCATAAATACATCCGGGGAAAGAAACAGCTGAATTGGCAAAACAAAAGGTGAAAAGTACTCTTTAAAAATGTAGATCAGCAAATAAGGAAAAGCAATTGGCTAAAGCACGCATTTAATGGGAAATACAGACAGTTACTTTGGGAACTGCAAATAGATCGAAACCTGAGGCATGAATGATTAGGAAGAGGTGAATTCAAATCTAAAGATAAGAAGCTGAAACTTGCAGCATAGGAGAGAGGACTGTGGACAAGATGATTTGGAATCAGTATTTATAAAATACTAGTGTAAGAGGCAGAGCCCATGCCTTAAATTAAGGCAGGATCATTTCCCAGCAGTAGAGCTGGTGTAAAAGACCATGCCTGCTTTGCAAATGCATGCATAAATTATTGTATTCTATAATCAATGCGTGCACTTCCTTGCACTGCTCATGCTCTGCTCAAACTCCTCCCATGCACATGTGTATGGTGAAAGTATGTGCCACGCTAATAATATTGTACTTTTGTTCGTATTTTATGAGTGATCACTTATGCACATGTTCAGCCATTTGTGCACATAAATGACTACAATACTGACTTTTATGGGCATTGTTAGTGTAAAAATAGACATCTCCTTATAAAATTACCCCTGCTGTGGAGCATGAAAAAGTTGGGATGATCTGGGACATTCTTATTCACACAGATAAAAAGCTCAGAAGAAGAAATCCGGGTGTTGTGATAAAAAAGAAAAGCACAAGGAGAGCACTACTGATAGAAGTGTCAATGCCAAGTGATGCTTCAGTATTCAGAGAACAAGAAAATGTGCTAGAAAACGTATTTGTGCACACTGATTTGTTTCCAATGCAATAGTACACCTTATGAGTTCTAGAAGAAGGCTCTTTGGAACAATGCAAGTAAATCTGAAAGACTGAAAACATCACCAGCATAGCTTGGCATAGGGGTGAGGCTCATTCTTGACATGCCATGTTCATAGCTAACTTGTTGAAAGCACTATGCCGAGAGGTGAGTCCTCTATACGTGCTCCTTCAAACCATCCAGGAAGCTGCAGTCAGACTTTTCATTCGCTGCTAGTTTAGCATCAAACTCTCATTGCTGGAACAGTGACTCTCAACCGAGTCCTTGGAACACACCTAGCCGGTCAGGTTTTCAGGATAACCACAATGGATATGCATGAAATGCACTGCCTCCATTGTATGCAAATCTCTCTCATGCATATTCATTGTGGCTATCCCAAAACCCTTACTGGGTAGGGGACTAGGTTGAGAACCTCTGCTCTGGAGTATGTCTTGATCATAAATGCATAAACCATAAAGAGAGTAAGTGTCAAAGGGATTTAACCAGCTAGCTAAGGTGATTTTCCATAGGCAACTACACTCTGGATCTCTAGAAGTAAATTGTTTGGAGAAGGTACAGCTGCATAAATATACTAAATATTTGGCATACATTATGGGGTCTATTCTGTCCCATGAATAGCAGGGATGGATGTCCCATTGGGACTATTCGCCCCTCTGCCAGCCCCATCAAAAGCCTCCCCGTACGAACAATGCATTTATATAGGGAGATTTAGATGGGGGGCGGGATGGGGTGTTCCGGAGACGGAGCGAGGGTGAGACATGGGTGATCAGCAACCACAGACGCGCAGGGCTGATTCTGAGGTCGGCCCTGTAAGTCCGGGGTCAGTAAACTGGACGGGGGACTTATTCCACCTCAGAGGATATCGGAGGACAGCAGGCCCGGGCTGCGGCGGAAAGGTGAGGGGGTGCAGGAGGTTCCCCGCAGCCCAACCCTGGCCATGGAAGGCCAGATTGGGGGTCGGGCTGCAGGGAAAGAAGATTGTGTTTGGCAGTGGGTGATCACAGCTCCTGAAAGGAGCCGTGGTGCCTTGGCAACAGGATGCCATGGCACCACGGCTCCATTCAGTAACCTCACTGAGGTAGCCGGCAGGTGGCTGTGCGTATAGGCCAATCAGAATCAGGTCCTGGCCTACATGTAGAGGCCCTAGACCCAATTCTGATCCCACAGGGCACGTCTAGCCCCTGCGGGATCAGAATCGGGTCTACCTCTGGGCATCTCGATTCTGATCAGCCGAGGAGAGGGTGGTATGGACTGTAAGCATTGATCTGCAGAGCACGGACTGTTACAGGCATGAAAATAATCTGAGTACCACACAGTCACAAAAAGACAAGTAGGAATTGAACCCCTGTCCCCTGCTTATGGAGACATTGCACTAACCAACAGCCTACATCTCCATACATCTCTGTAAGAGCAGTGGCTGGATACAAAGAGACTTCAGGTCACTGCCGAACATATCTGCTGTATATGCTGGTATAGGTTAGCCCCCCCCCCCCCAGTACCCATGATGTAGTGCGCATACAGAACAGCAGTCTGCAGCTGATCACCAAATGGAGAATGCACTGGTCTATCACCTCAGCTCGGTAAGAGGCACTGACAGTGTTTGATACAAGCACAGAGCAGCTACAAACCTTGCAACTGAGCATATGTGTGTGTGCGTGTGTGTGTGTCAGCTATTGTTTGCAGTGCATTGTGCTAGTCACCTTGTTTACTGCAGGGTAGCAGCATGCTGTAGGTGGTTGTCAGATCTGCTGGACAGGAGCCTTCTAGAACACACTTTCAAAGTGTCGGGGCAAGAAAGAAGAAATCAGCAGATCTAATAGAATCCAATCTTGCACAAAACGTTGAAGGAATGGTAGATGGGTTTTACTTCTGGGACTGTAAGGTACATCAAAGGAAATAGGGAACCAAGAAGAACAATAAAAAAATGGGATACCACTGAAAAATGATTTGTGCATCAACATTAAGATCTTGAAGCAATTCTAACACTAAGAAGAAGCCAGTGGTACTCATGGAACAGCAGAGTTACATTTTCAAATTTACGAGGATCATGGAGAAGCTTAATCGCTGTGTTTTGTGCTCTTTGCTAACACTTAAAGTTAGTCACCTTAATACCATTGTAGACTGTATTATGATAATCAAGACAGGAATTGGCAAGAGCATGAATGAGGGAGTGCAATGCTGAGGAATCTAAGGGGTATGTTTACTAAACCGTGCTGAAGGAGCAAGTGTGCTGTTAGCGTGCGCTAACGGGGCACTTGTGCCGTTAGCATGTGTTAATGCGCTGTTAGCGCACGTTAACGAGATTGGCAGCGTAAAGCACCCTATGGGCAGAGAGTAGGGTTGAATGGGTGGGGAGTGGGCAGGAATAAGGTCCTGCTTCCTTAACGATGCCACCTTAACACCAGGAACCTTAACCGCATATCAAAACCTGCCGATAAGAGTGCATTTTCAGAAGAGAGAGCCTGTTTAAACATCTGCAATGTGCTGCAGACAGGTGAGCCCAAGATGTGATAGTAGGGCTCCATTAGCAGCAACAGCATAGTATTTATGTTTGTTTATTAGATTTGATATTTCTGCCCTTCATTGCATAAAAACAGAGTGGTGTACAATTATCAAAAAGTTACAAGAATGGCTAGTGCCCAAGTATGAAAAGGCAGTATGTTGATGGTGCAAATGGGGAAAAGGAGGGCGCATATGGATCATGCAGTGGGGGCTACTGACGCACAGGGCAGACTAGGCAGTTGCCTCGGTGGCACATAAGCACATAGGACCTGAAAATATGCCAGACTATGTCAGACCAAGGTCCATCATGCCCAGTACCCCATGTCCAATAGTGGCCGATCAAGGTCACAGGTACCAAACAGTTTCCCCAAAAGACATACAGGATCCACAATGCTTGTAATGGGGCAAGCAGTACATATCCAGATCCTCTTTAACAATGTTTTATGGACCCTACCCAGGAACCTGTCCAAAATGTTTTTAAACCCAGCTACACTAACAGACTTTACTACATCCTCCGGTAATGAATTGCAGAGTTTGATAACGTGTTGACTGAAAAAAATATCTTCACCTAGTAGTCCTAAATGGCTAACACTGAAGATGCATTGCATGTCCCCTAATGTTTCTACATTTTGATGACATAAACAATCGACCTATGTTTACCCGTTCCACTCCAGGCAATATGTTCTAGACCTCTAACATAACACCCCTCAGCTGTTTCTTCCCCGGGTTGAAGAGACATAACATTGGCAGGCGGTGATGGGGTCCTTGGATAGGCAGATGGTTGTGAGGGGGATAAGTGGCCATTCATGTACGCCTCCGACACCCCCTCAGACCCTGAACCTTAGGCATCCACAAACCCACATGTTGGCAGGCCTTGGACTGCACACCACCAACACTGACAGCACATGGGCATGCCAGCATGGTATGGGGGGGGGGGGGGTGTTGGCAGAGGGGGCAACGGCACCTGCCTGCATCAGACCAACTGCCTGGTGTCCATGCTGTATATTACAAGCCTGGGTGCACAGGGCTTCTCTGTGTACATGCAATGTATACTAACCAGCGAACTGTCTGCAGTTGGTATGTGCATGGCTGGTAAACCCAGTAGTAGGCAGCAGGTGCAGTTTGCTGTGGGTGACTGATAGACCTATTTGTTTGGGATATGAGGTATTCCAGGCCTACTCCAGCAGAGCCCTAGTAACAACCCCATGCAAATTCAGCCACCTCTACCACTATAGTTGGCAGACCTGGCATCAGCATTATAACACTGGGTACTGGCATACACTGTTCTAGGTGGGTCCCTACCAGACAAGGGCAGAGCATAGGACCAAATATGATTGGCACATGCTGCAAGACACAAGGTGACTAACATAGCATAGCACAGACCAGACCTGCCACACACTGGTAGCAATGAGAATTTGCAGTAGAGACCATTTCTAGCACTGCAGGTACTGGGGACCTAGTGCTGGGCACCCATCCTCACCATCAGGGTGACCACAGAAACTGCTCAGTAGCACAGTTTGTAGCTGCTCTGTGCTTGTATCACACACGGTCAGCAAATCTTACTGAACTGAGGTGATGGATATGTGCATTCTTCATTTGGGGATCAGCTGCAGATTGCTGTTGCACTGCATCATGGGTTTTGGTGGGGGCTATCCTATGCTGGCATGCACAGCAGACATTTTAGGCGGTGACCTGTAGTCTCTTTGTATCCAGCCATTGCCATGTAGTGCAGTGTGGAGGTGTTGCCTACTGGTTAGGGCAATGTCCTTATAAGCAGGGGACAGTGGTTTGATTCCTACTTGTTCTTTTCATGATTGTGCTACTCAGATCATTTTCATACCTGTAACAGTCAGGGCTCTGCACATCCATGCTGTCAGCCCATAACACCCTCTCCTCAACTGCCATACGTTCTTCGACCCATCTATCTGCCTTTGTTGACTGTGTACAGTCATGTCTTCTTTTGCAGGCTGCTACTCCATGACCTACACTGATACTCTTTTTCCACATTTCAGCTCTTTGGGCTTGCCTCTCCTGTGTCTGATCTGCATGTCACCACTACTACTCTGTCCAAATGTCACTGCAAACATCCTGACACTTCTGCCTCCGCTGGGGGACACATCTTCCCCATCCTATGCCACACATTGACATTACGCCATTTTACATTGGCACCCTCCTGTGCATTGGTACAGCTGCCTCTCACATGCTTGTCCAATTTACTGACTGCCACATAGGATGCTCACCGATATGGCAAGTCCATTAACTCCCGCCTGTCCTTCCTTCCATCACCTTTACATTGACATTCCATGTTTTTCTTTCAGGCGTTTAGGTTACAGCTGTTTTCATGCCTCAAGATACATGCTTGTCACCTTAATCCACCTTAACGCCTTGGGGCACCTTGAGTTAGGGCACCTTAACTTAGGAAGCCTTTTTTTTTTTTTTCCGTTTTAAACCTCTTTATTGAAGAAGATAAACAAAGAAATACAAGCAATAATACATCACAATATAATACAGAATTAAATTCCACGATTAAAGTAACCCTCAGCCCACAAAATGGAGTGCTAGGAAAGTAAAAAGTATCACAATCTCCTGAAACAGAGGAAGTCAATAACTAACAAACCCCTTTAAACTAAGCAGGAACACAATAAATTACTTTACAACTGATCCCTGCAAAAAGGTCTCTAACTGAATCGAATAAAAAAAAAATATGTTTTACCTTGAAGAATTATCACACATTTACATGGATATTTCAGAACAAACAAAGCTCCCAACTCCAAAACACGAGGACGCAAAGCAAGAAAAGCCTTTCGTTTTAACTGTGTGCTACGACACACGTCAGGAAAAACCTGAATCATCTGACCAAAAAACTTCTCATGACGAAACTTAAAATAAGTACGCAAAACAAGTTCCTTATCTTTTTCTAATAAGAAACTAACCAGTAGAGTGGCCCGAGTAGGAATTTCCTCTATAGATGTCTCCAAGAACTGAGAGAGATCCAAACTCGGGGCAGTCAACTGATCCATTTCCTCATGAACCTCACCATCTGGCTCTAAATCTAACGGACGTTTTTCCCGAACCCCAACTGGTAAGTAATACAATTTAGATAAGGATATAGTTTCAGGCTCAGGAATTTTTAATACGCATAGGGTTGTAACCCCACCCAGTCAGGAGCCTCCTTCCCTGGATTTAGCCATTCCCCACCTAGGTGGGGATGAGTCTTCATCCAAACTTGTTGAACTTCCTGAGACCTTCTTAAAGGTAAATTCTGTTACTGTTCCGTTACCGTCTTCCTTTGATTTTTCCCTACCTTCTGAAACTCCTGACCCACCAACGGCCGTATCCTTGCAAGATATTTGGCAGATTGTCTCTCAGACTGAACTGTCTCTCAATTTATCCTTGACTAAGTTATCAAAATTTACTCAAGAGACGGTGACTGTTCTAACTGATCATCAGGATAGGCTGAGGAATCTAGAGTCTTTTAAAGTTAAAACTGATGGTTTAATTACTTCATTTCAAAGTGTTTTGGCGTCATCTGTCCAGGACTCTCTCTTACTTCATCGTCGTGATGAAATACTTGAAAATGCATTACGTATGAAAAATTTATGTTTGTTAAATTTCCCCCGAAATCACTATCTGTCTCCTAGTATATTATTTACGAAATACTTGAAGGACGTAACTTAGGAAGCCTTAACTTAGGGTGCCTTAATGCTGCCCTTACCGCTGGTAACTTTACCGCAGTTTAGTAAACATCCCCCTAAGTAAGGCTTCTTAGAATGAATTTGCCACAGCCTAAAGAACATAGGTCTATTGATAGCTGAGACCTGAAGTTCAAAGAACTGATAATCTAAAGACTTCTAGATATTTGAAGGAATCTGGCAGGGTTATGAGAGATCCTGCAATAACTGGGGCAATCTGAGGCTGAGATGTTCTACCAGTGAGCCAAACCTAATTATGAGCTTGTTTTTCCAGAAGCATTGACCCCAACCACTAAGTCCTTGAAATAAAATAAAAATAGGTATCCTCCCCTATAAACAAGAACCCAGGAGAAATCATATCATATCACTTAAGGGAAAAAGGTGTGCACCATGGTGGATCTATGGAAATTCAAAGTGAATCTATGGAAAATATTTTGTGGACATGCAGGAAATGTACTATACAGTAGGTTTGGCAAACTACTGAATTTGCATCAGATTTTGACATATTTTTCTAGTAGATCTTGGAGAATTTCTTGGGGTTTTTTTTTGTAAAATACTGTTTAGTGAAACCGGGGCCCTGGGGCTAGCTTTGTGGCTCATGCATTAATACTGTACACTCTACCACAAGGATTCTGGGTCTGCATCTGCAGGCCATGGGGGATCAGTGAGTAAATGCATGACGTACACTCACATTCAAAGTGGGAGAAAAGATTTATGCCACTTTTATGGCGGTCCATACTAGACCAAAAGCAAGAAAAAGACCTCCAGGCTTCTCAGGCTGTTAAAAGTCCTCCAAGTCTCTCCCTCCAAAAAAGCTGTGGCCCTGTTTTTCAAAGCATTTTTCTGCCATCATAGATCATGGTAGAATTTATACATATATATATATCTATATATATATGTAAAACTGAAGAAATCTATACTAAAACATAGACCATATTAGATTAAATACAGTTAAAAGCAAAGGTTGCAAGTCATTGTTAAAGCAAGCAGATGAAGAATTTTATAAATCTGTACAGGGATGTGAAAATTTTTCTATGGTGGAAGCAAACAAATGATGGTTTGCTGTTCCATAGCCCACAGATTTTCCTCAGGTTCACCACATGAGACATGCTGTGAGCCATCATAAATTATTGCAAATGCCATAGCTCTTGTAGAATTCCCCAGCAGCTCATCACAACTTCATTGTAGGAGCTCATGAACTGGCAGCTCCATGACCTGGGCAGAGATTATGCCTGACACCTAACGCCAAGGCTTTTAGCTGAACATACACAGATTTAGTTGCAAACTGCGATTTCTGAAAAAAAAAACTCTTTTAAATGACAGATTGTACGAACAGCTAATACCGTTAGTGCAAGTGTCAGACAGGAGGCAAACGGTAGGAAGCTATTCAGTCTTGGATGTTTGTGAGCATCAGGTCGACAGGAGTAAATGCTGAATAGCTGCGCTTTATGGTTATTATGGATAAAATCTCTGAAGAGAAAAACATGGAATTCCATGCTGACAAGCTACTGAACTTCTTTTTGTCTTGAGCAACGCTCGGAAGGACATAATCAGTGGCACGTTTCCAGTTCCTATTCAGTTACCGGGGAATAAGCTGCAGCTGTTTTATGCCTGGATGTGCCAGTTTGAGAGTATATAATCATATTTGCATAAAGATAAAAAGGAAGGTGTTATGGCACATGGCTAAGCCTATGGTTTCCTCCATGAATTAAAGGTAATTTCAGACTAATTAGGTGTAATTTGTTAAGGAATCCTTCCTAGAGCTGATGACTTTGATTTTGTAATTACCGGACAATGCTTATGGTGGCTGTTAAGGCGGGGATGCGGCGCACCTGGGTGGGGGGAGTCGTGTCTCACACCGGGCAGAACTAATGGTGCCATAGTAGACAGGTGTATTGTGAGATTTCAGCCACATACTTTTAACACCTGCAACACATTAACTGCAGAAGCACTGCTAATGAAGACCAGGTGTCTTTTCCATATTCTAAACGAGGGCCTGGCATGATGTTTGCTGTTTTGTGCTTTCAGAGTCCTCCAACCTGTGTCTAGCTTACAGAACAGGCTTCAGATGTTGCCATGGTGTCTTTCCACCATTTAACAGTGGGAAGCAAATCAAATCGCAAAAGGCAATTCTCGAGTTGTCTTTTTCTCTGTGCCCCCCTGCAAAACACCGTCAGCTTTCACCAGCAATCTTGAGTGAGCTGTGTTTGAGTGAGGGTATTTGCAAATTACAAGGTGCAGTTCCCAAGAATGGTATCCATTTCAGCTGACAGCAGAATCACAAGAGCCTCAGTATTAAGAACGCTGAAGTTTACTATTGAGACAGAAAAATGTGCACAACATCCCCACTGCGAGGCAACTTTTCATAAGCCAGAGAGTTACCGTAGGGAGAACATGGATTGTTCTAATGATATTTTGTGGGACAAGAACATGTTTTAAACATTTTATTTTTTATTTATTTATTGGTTCTTATATACCGCACTCTTAAAAATCATCGCGGTTTACATAAAACGAATATTGTGCCGGTCGACACTTACAATGAAACAGGGGAATGAAACTTGGACTTGAACAAGGGAGCTATATACATTTTGCATTCATTTCTTTTAATGTGAAGTTTGTAGTGGGTCTATTTCTGAAATTTAACCTGCTCAAATAAAAGTCATAATAGCTCCAAAAAATGAAAAGTGAAAGAACTGACTGCAATATATTCTCAGTGTGAGCTTGTTTTATTGTTTTATTTCTTAACCAGTTATCTCCAAATTAACCCTTTTATACACTGTGGGAAGGAAAAAAAACAGAGACAGTCAAAATGCAAATTATGTTATTCAGAATTGAACTGCAATTAAACAGGTTCAAAATATAAAGCTGCATTTTAGAAAGTGTCCAAGTGCAGTCTGGGACGTCCAGGGCATAACATGTAGAAAAACGCCAGGGGCATCTAGGTTTCATCTAGATGAACCTGAGATGAAATTGTGGGGTGGGGACATCCATCTCAAACAAGATTGTACATGGGAACATCCAGTGGTGTGGCAAAACTAAAACATAAGCCCCCATTCTACCTCAGTGTTCACTGAAAAATTGTAAAATAAAGGGGACATAAGTGCACCTCCTTTTCTACACCATTCAGAGGGTTGCCTGACATAACGAGCACTTTTCAGATGCCTGTTCACGTCTGGAGCAGATATAACCTTTGATGCAGCTCATGACCTCCAGGACATTTATGAAATTGGGTGGCGATGGCCAAGTTCTTCGGAATGTCCTGGACACACTTCTACCATGCCCCTGTTCCGACTTGGACATCCTCACACTGGGGACATCCACAGACCTGACTTTTAAAATGGCTCTGGGATTGTCTCATTGCTTTGGACATCTGTATGCCTGTTTTAAAACATCCAAGGCATGAATAGGGCTTCTAAAATACCCCTATATATTTTTTTAACTTAAACCTTTGCATGATTTCCATCAGCCTTTCCCAAATAAACACCAGTGAATTCAGAAGTATACATTTACACTAGGACACAGTGGTGCATTTCTCCTTTCTCCATATGCCAAGTCAAGCATGCCTGCGTGGGGGACTCAACTGAAACAGCTATGGCAAAGTATTTTTAGTAGGATAGCAGGAGATGTGTGAGTGGTTGCCCGAGTGAGTAAGCATAGAGGGGGATAACACAGCAACCTAATAAATGACGGCAGATAAAGACCAGAGTGGCCTGTCTAGTTTGCCCAGTAAGGTGGCTAGAGTTATACCTGCTGCTCTGTGCCATGTACCCCCTTCTATGCCTTTATTTAGGATTGTTCCTGCCCGTGCAGGCTACTGCCTGACTAGTGGTGTATGTGAGGTGCGTTTTTGTGTGTGAACCAGTGTCACGATGTGTATATATATATTTCCACAGGCTCTTATCTGTGAAGATGTGAGGGTAGGATGCTGGAGAATGTGGGATGTGTGTGTGTGTGTATGTGGGTGCATTGGTGTTGTTCCTGTTGACAATGTGTGTCAGGGGCTGTGTATATGTATATATGTGTTGGGGGTAATGTGTGCAAGTGCCTGCGTGGAAGTGCTATCAGTGTATGTTGAAGGTAGCATGTGGCTATGGGCATGTATGTAGGCTTCTGTCAACCTAACACTTTTCCTCTGTCCTCTTGCACAAATTCTGTCCCTCCCCCCTCCCCCTCCCCCTCCCCCTCCCCCTCCCCCTCCCCCTCCCCTTCGCCATACTCTCTCCACCCATGCACTCTCTCTCCCCTCCTTCCCCTGCCAGCCCCTCCTTCCCTTCACTTCTCCCTTATTGCACTTTCTCCCTACCTTTCTCACCCACCCTCATGATGTCATTGAGTTTTTAGAGCTTCCCTACCATTGACTAATGCTAATAGCCTACTCTCCAGCAGTGAAATAACCTTCTCATATGTACATGCATGTATGCATGTATCTATCTATCTATTAATAAAATTGTATTATTTTACTAATTCCATTCTTGGCTGGGGGAGGGGAGACTCAATGCAATCTTACATATTTTTTTTTTTTTACTCAAATGCCTGGCCTAATATTTTTGTAAAAAAAAGTCACCTTTTTAATCTATTCAAAACTCTTCTGCCAGTGCCATTACTCTTACATTACTCCTCTTCTCAAGTCACTTCATTGGTTCCTTCTTCGTTTCCACACACAGATCAAACTTCTCTTATTGACCTACAAATACATTCATTCTGCCGCTCCTCATTATCTCTTCTCTCTTCTCCCTCCCTATATCCCTCCTCGGGAACTCCGTTCATCAGGTAAATCCGTTTTATCTGTTCCCTTTTCCTGCACCACCAACTCCAGACTCCATTAAATCCATCTTGCTGTGCCATACACCTGGAATAGATTGCCTGAGTCAGTATATCGGGATTTATTTCTGGTCCTATTCAAATCTAGGCTAAAAAAAAACATCTTTTGGAGGCTGCTTTTGGATCCTGACCCACACATTCTCCTGTTTAACCATTCTGTAGGAAGGAAATCCCTAGTGCCTTGTTTGTTCTGTCTGTCTCAAATAGATTGCAGGGACTGTCTCTTATGTGCATGTGCAGAGTGTTGCGTATGCCTAGTAGCAGTATAGAAATAATACATAGTAGTAGTAGTACATGGCTTATCTGGTGCTTTGAGGATTATTTTGTTGAAAGAAATTTTAGGAGGTACGAGGCTGTAATTTAATTTAATTCTATTTTGGGTTTTTATAGCCCCTTTTATCCTACAAGGTCCAGACCAGAACATGTTACGACATATTATTTATTATAACATTGATAATAGATACACAAAATAAAAATTACAAGAAAATGTAAAATTTCACAACTTCAACAAGCACAAAATAAATGTATAAAATATTTCCTTACAGAAGTCATCATTTATTTATACAAATATTCTAATAATACAGAAATATAATACATGCATGGAATAAATCAGTGCTTTACCTAGGCCCTGCTCAGCCTATTACTGAGTTAAGTGTTTTTCAAATAGAATTGTCTTAACCTGTTTTGGACAGCTGGCATATACTTTCTTTGTTCTGGATGATTTATTAGATTTGTTACACTCAAACAACTATGAAATACCAGCAATAATAAAAAATATTAAAACTTTGCAGAAAATAGAAGTTTCACATAGGGGTATGTTTACTAAGCAGTCTTAATGTGCGCCCAGCGATAGTGTGCAGGATGCCATAAAAGGAGTGAGCGTTCCGATCTAAATGTAGCAAACCGGGATTATCGCACGATAACGAGCCCTGTGCACATTATCGGGCGATGGATTGAGCTATGCACGTTAACCCGCGTTAATCTTAAGTAGCACAATGGTTAATACACTGACTGATAGTACAGGGGTCATAGGTTTGATCCTCCAGTGTGCCTAATAAATAAGGCTGGCTGAGGCATTACCCTCTATGTTTAAGCAGTGCTTTGTGAGGCATTTTAGTTTTATTTTAATTAGTGCTGCCAGAAAACACACCTTCACAGTGCCGTAACCTAAGGTGCCGCATAAGGCGCCCTATAAGGCACTCCAGAGGGCACATTATAAAGTGCACTGTCTGCCAAGGCACCCTATAATGTCCCCTATAGGACGCCTTATAAGGTGCTTTATAGGGCACCTTATAAGGCGCTTTATAAGGCACTTTATGGGGCGCCTTATGAGGCACCTAAAGGTCACAGCACTGTGAGGGTGTTTTTGCTGGCAGCACTAATTTACATTAAAAATAGACAATGCCTTGGACAGGCCTATCAAATAACCCCACTGTGGGTTCAAACCCATGACCTCTGACTCCACAGACAGAGAAGTAACCAGTGGGCTATATCTCTATTGCTACTAATACACACCCCTGGCTGGCTACAGAGGGACGGCAGGTCACCACACAAACTGCTGTGGTTACCAGGATAGGGTTAACACACCCATACCCATGATGCACTGCACATGCAGATCAGCAGTCTACAGATGATCATAAGATGACGTATGCACCCACACAGCACCTCGGCCTGGTAGGGGGAACTGACCGTGTGTGTTACTGGCACAGAGTAGCTACAGACCATCACATTGTGCGGGTACTGTGCTCACCCTGAGGGTGAGGTGGGGCATCTAGCACCATGTCCACAGCACCTTGATTAACTGAGCTAACTATACTGCAAGTGTGTGATAGGTAGTCCAGTGCCAGTGTGTGATAGGTAGTCCTTGTAGCCACATCTAGGATACACCTGTGTCCATCTGTATTTCCCTGTCACATTTAGCCCTTGTGGACTATGATGCACCCAGAATAGTGCATGTCCTATGTGGGTGCCATGGTCACAAGATTTAAGTGACCGGGGGAGGGGGGGTGGTGTTTGGACCCATAGGCGGATTGTGTAATATCACCCAACCTGCCCTCTGGGGCTCAGGGTGGGGGACAGGATCTCCCACCAACAGATCCACATTCTACATCCCTGCAATGGTGGCAGTAGAGGGGAGCATCAACCCCAGTCCTGCTGGGGAACAGACACCCTATAGGGCAATTAATGCAGATCTGTACGCATCCATAAAGCAATAGCAGACAGACAGTAGGCCTGGAAATGCTCAGCTGCCCCCCACCACTATCTGCCATTCTCCAGCAGCAAGCACAGTGAGTCTCCAGCCACTGCACCCTGCAAGGTGTTCCAACCATACACATACTAACTGCAGACAGTCTGCTAGTTAATCCATAGTGCATGTTCCTGGAGGAGATGTGTGCACCCAAAACTGGGATGTGAGCACACCCACCAAGCAGATAGGTCAGTGATTAGGCCCCAGAAAAGAAAACCCATATATATCACTTGAAAAAAATGCAATATAGCCCTATGGGGGAACCTAGCCATGCCATGGTCACTGCACAGTCAGGGTGAGAGTGACCTCCCAGCAGGACATGCTGTGGCCACCCTGTCCGTGCAGGTTGTTGCCGGGCACTACAATGTCCCAGCCATTGCCCTATGCCCTGTGCAGATGCATTCTGCCCAGGCCGCCCTGTCCGGGCCATACCTACGGTACCTTACTCCTCATTATGCACATTGGCAGGCTAACACTGGAACCAGTGCAAGCAGTGTGGGCTGTGTAAGGTGTTGGCAGCCACCACACACTGGATGGACAGACACACACTCCCACACCTATGCCAGCATTGTGCAACTATAGAGGCTTTTGGCAGCCCTGGCCAACGCACCAGTCCTGGGCACAGTGCAGGCATGGCTATGGTACGCAATACTGTTGGGGTCACTCCCCAGGGTGGTGAACACTGTCAGACACCAGACCTGAAACACACTCCACAGACATCAGAGAGGTTGGTATGATACAGCTCAATGAGCAGATTGTGCTTAACTTAGGAATTGCTATCTGCCAGTAATCATAGCAACCTTTTGATATATGTGTACCGTATTCCCGGGTTTAGGGTGGCATTGCTAAGGTATGCAAGTGCTAGTATTGGGAGATGCACGCAGAGCCCAACATCCTGCCTCTCCAGGAGGCTTTGGATAATGGGGCCTGTAGGTGCAGGTGTTTCTGCTCCTGTTGGCCGCTGCTATAGGGCAGAGGTTCCCAACTCCAGTCCTGGTGGGCCAAACACTGTTTGGGTTTTCATGCTGTCCCTAATGAATATGCATGAAATACATCTGCATACCATGAGGGCGACGCATAGAAATGTAGCACAAGCATCTTTATTAGAGACAGCATGGAACCTGAATGGTGTTTGGCCCTCGAGGACTGCATTTGGGACACTCTGCTCTAGGTAATATGCATGTTTATGGTGTCTGTGCTCTGTAGGGTAAAATATAGGCGTTTGAGGCATGTTTATGTTATCTGCAATAAAGGTTCTGTCTTTATTACCACGGTTTAGTAGTGGGTAAAATATAGGGACTGGGTTGGCAGGAACCACAGCTGGGACTTGAACCTGTGACCTTCTGCTGCTGAACACACTGTCTGTGTGTACTGCACCACCATGTTCCCACAGGGACACTGCATTCCCTGGGGATACCTTGACTGTTCGTCAGACAGTGCCTGTCTGTTGCAGTGCATGGCACCCACCTACACAGGGCTAGGCCATGGCCTGCTGTGGGCAGCTGCCACTGCCCCCTCCACCACCAGTACCCTCTGCCATCATGCTGACATGCCCTTCTGCTGGTGGTGCGCAGTCTCAGGCCATCCAGTGTGCCGGTAGGCGGCTGCCTATGGTGCAGGTTCTGGGGTAGGGGTGCCTGCATAGATGTCCACGCTTCCCCCCAGCACCGCCTGCCAATGTTCTGTGCCCTTGGGGGTACCTGCTGGGTACTATCCCCTGTGACACCGTGGGAAACACACTCGTGCCCATGTTGGGCCCTCATCAGTTGCTGTCTGGCTGCTCTACTGTTTCAGCATTCCAATGGGCCACCTAGGCATCACCCTAGTCTGCACTGTGGCCCAGCTGCACCACAGCATGTGCCGCCTGCAGCCCTCTGTGTCCCCTTTTCCCGCATCTGTCCAGTTGCCTGTTCCGACATGCCCACCCTGCTGTTGTGGAACATGTGCATGCCATAGGAAACCTGTCCAATAACAAGGGGAAACCCTGATCAGCGCTATTTCACCATGGGATCATTCACCTTGTATGGGGACAGAGTATAGACCCTTCCAAAATTAATATCTTTTTTTTGGAGCTTTCTCAGTAGTGTTTTTTGCTGTTTCCCATTAATATCACTATTGGCCAGCTTGGTCATGGTTTTTTTCCATTTTGTTCAGGTCATTTTCAATGTTTATTTGCCCTTTTGTTCCGCGGCACATGTATCACACTTCCCACTTTTTGTAGGTTTCCCTGGCTTTGCTGTACATTGCTGACGTAAATGGTTTCTCTTCCCTTTAATTCTGCTCTAACGCCAGGGTTTCACTGGCGTTAGTTTTCTGCCCCGGAATCCACAGAGTTAGTGTGCAGGGAGCCTCTCCCCTCCCACTCTCCTCCCATTGACCCTCTCTCTCCGCCCCTGGGGAGCCTTCCTCCGCCCTCCGGGGGCCTTCCTCCGCCCTCCGGGAGCCTTTCTCCGCCTTCAGCGCTCGTTTGCGCCGCTGCGCGCGTTATCGCGTGCTAAGGTACCTTTGCGCCCGGTAAAGCACCATTATTGCGTGATAACATGCCTTATCGCCCGATAACATGACAGCAGCGCAAATAGGGCCCTTTAGTAAACATACTCCATAGTGTATGTTTTACATACTCTGGTCCAATATAGTATATTGTCCGTCTTCAGAAAAGATAGGATTCAGTTCCAATATTCATTGACATAAACATACTGTATGATACTATTGAAACTGCAGTTTTCATTTAAAACACTTTATTATGATATAATATAGTTTGTCAACAGTCCATTCTGATGGCGGAATATGATACACATGAAAACACTTCTGATGCAGTGTGTCGATATTGCACCATTGAAACACCTAGAACAAAATGCTTGACAGCAATTAGTTTCAACAACATATTAGCCCAGTGTATGAAAAACATACAAGGCCGATATACGCACCAATAACTCTGACACTAAGGGGCTTGTTTACAAAGCCGCGGTAGCGGTTCCGAATCGTTATCGGAGCCACAGCCCCATTGAAATCAAGGAAATCAATGGGGCCGCGGCTCTGATAACGATCGCGAACCGCTACCGCGGCTTTGTAAACAAGCCCCCTAAGTAACTTACAGTTATCTAAACCTATTTTCTAAAGTCTACACATACTTTTTATTTGCAAAATAGTAGCTATTACAGCATTATAGGCTACTTACTATTTTTTGTGATCTTTTTATGTTGAGCCGCCAGTACCGTCAAAATCAGCAAACTTCGAATACCTATTAAACTAACTAGATCTCAGATAAAAAAATCTGTATATAACACTTTTCGACATAACAATAATAGCTAAACATAGTTCCATTGAATTTATAACCATTAATTAGTAAACAGTTGAGTAGTAAGTATGGAAACCTTATGTATGTAAAACATACTCTGGAACAAAACGGGTTAATAGCATGGCAAAACTGAATATAGCTACTGATACTTTTCAAAAGGAAGACCATTCCACTCGAAAGCAGCTGGATAAAAAAATATTTAGTAACAATCTGTTTAAAATGAATAGTTTTAAAGCTAGGAAAGGTTAGGATTAAACATACATCCAAGAGCAACTTTATTTTCATGATCAAGATGACAGTAGGAGGATCTTTTACTAAAGGGTGTGTACTAAAGGTGCAGAGGTACGTGTGTTGACAGGTAGAGCAGGACCATGACAGTGCAGGATGAATCCTATGCTAACTGCACAACCTGCATTAAAGGCACGAGTGGGCGGGGTGGGGGCGGAGAGTGGTCGCTCTGAGCTAAGCGCAGTTAGAGATGTGTTAACACCGCACACGCTGACTGCATTAGCCCAGGTTCACCTAACACCACCTCAATAGGTGACATTAAGTGCACCTGCCGTAATGTAGCACGCAGCATGGGGCAGGGTGTTAACTGCCAGGGAAATGTTTTCCACGCCTCTGACAGTTATCGTGGGGGAGTGGCATGTAATGGGGGAAGAAGGCTGCTAACACTTAATTGAAATCTGAGTAGTTTTGGGGTGTTTATTTTATTCTTCCTACTCCCATCTCCCACCACTACCCCCACCCACCCCACTTTCTGATCATAACATCTAAGATCGACTCGGTAATTGCAGGAATGGATTAGACAGAATTACTTGGCATTCGTTGGAAGGGAAGCATAAAATAGCAATTTAGATCAACTGTTGCTCATCTGAGTAAACAGAACATTTAAGTAAATTTGAAGGAGAGCTTGATTAATAGTAACAGATATATGTGAGCAATTGTTCTTCGTCGATATGGACAGTTTGGCGTTCTTGGCAACACGATTCTGCAAAGGGAATTGCACTAAACTACACACCTCACATGATAGAACTTTTCTTACTTTGACAGTTTGAGTAATAATGTCTTCAGTTCCTCGGGATATGAAAAAGCAGCAATGAGTCAAAACCTGAAGAAAATTATGCAATCATAAAAGTGCACACACAAAAAATGAGAATTACACTGTCATTTAGAAAGCTCCCTTCGTCTTTCTCGATGTTTGGCAGATAAGAATGTTACTTAGCCATCAAAGATCTGAATAGGCTGGACACTGGAGACTACAGTTCAGCATGGAGAACATCTCAAGTCATGAAATGGATTCCTCTTTAGCACAACCTTTCATTTTCAGGCTATATCCTTTAAGTTAAAATAAAAAAAAAATTGAAAGAGCTTTATAATGTATTTACAAAGCTCCAGAGGTTGCCAATAATTGAATTGCAAGGCTTTTGCTCACCATCCAGGTCTGGAATACAATGTTTCAGATTTAAATTACCATCCTATTCCCTTGGACCTGCCTATCTCATGAGGCACTCTGTGATTTAGTTATGTGAAAGCAATCTTAACACATATGAGTCATTTCTTGCATGGAGTAAATATGCACATAGTTACCATTCAACTGCAGCTGCCTGCTGTCCACACAGAGTTGCAGAAGAGAAAGGGAACATCTTCATCCCGGGAGACTGTGATTTCTGTTGGACTGTGTTACATTTAAAAAAAATAGATGTTGTTAATTTTCCTCCACAGGACTACATTAAAGAGGCCGATGTTTAGTAAAAAAATACCTCCACGCCCCTCACTTCATTTTAAAATAACACACCCTTCAAAAATTGCCCTCCCCCCATCGCTATCCCCAATGTATCCCCCACCCCCACAATCTCAAACTTACCCCTACCCCTGATCTATTTTAAAACATCATCATTACTCATAGAAATGTGTCTAAAACACACACCAAATCTAGGTGCGAGGATTTATTGTATGCCAGCGGGACCCAGGGTCTCCCACCGGCAGTTTCTGATTGCAGCCCCTCCCTTTATGCCGGTGGGATCAGGACTCCAATCGCCTCTTGAAGCTGCTGCTTTGTAGGAGGAGTGATGCCATATGCATGTTTGTTTCTGTATGCGCAAACAGGTGTGTACAGACAGACAGACAGATAAAAAGAGGAACGGAACCTCCCCAGGAGGAGTTATTGCTTTTGCAAAATGCATCTAATTATCTCTTAGGACATTTCCCTTTAGGTGCACATTAACATTTTTGTTGAGCACACACTAAAAAAAATATTATAGTGGCATTTTATCTCCTAGTCCCGACATTTCTGAATTCATCCTGGTACGTTTGCCCTCACATAAGCAGTAGCCCCTTAATTTACTTTGTAGTATATTTCACCTAAGGGTTGCTCTTATAATGAGGCATGTTTCACTTAAGCAAGAGCACACGTTGTCAGTAAAACATTGGTCTGTCTATCCATCTGAATGCATTAGCCCTCAGGCACTTGCATCGCCGAATGGCAAATGGATGACTGGCAGGAGACAGATGCAGGGCTACCGATGAGAGCAGAGTGCAGACAGGGGTTCCCAAGCCTTGCCATCTGAAAGCAGAGACTTTGGGTTAGTGGCCAAAAGAGGAGGGGTGTGGTGAAGAGAGGCTGAGAAGGAGAAGAAAGGCCAGGAACAAGGGAGAGGGGAAGGAGAGAAGACAAAAGTAGGAGATGATGGGTTGGAGATAGAAGGGGGAGGTGGAGAGGAAGTCTGCTAAGTACAGTCATACGTTCCCTTCCAGGCACCCAGGAGTGGCCCAACCATTAGATGAACAAGGTGGCAGCTGCAGGGGGCAGCAAAGAACAGGGCACGTTGGCATGGCAGGGTGAGCAATTAATATGCCAACTACATAGCAGGTTATGGGGTATGAAATGCACGTGGACTGCACATGCTACTTTGCACATGGTCATTTCCTACAGACTGCCACCATTGCAGTTAACAAGGATACACGTGCCGCTGCCCAAATAGGAGGAGGAAAGTAAATCTGAACGAGTATCAGTACTCTTACTGGTAAAGAACTTTTCTGAGTGGTATCTGGATCCCCCCAACCATTACCACACAGGCTTTGCATCTACTGTGGGTTCATTTGTGCATCTAACATGCATTAAGTGCAAACCCTTATCGTGCTTTATGAAAAAGGCTTCTAGAACTGCCCTTTCCGACTTGCTTGCACTTCTGGAATACGAAAGCTAATGTAACAAACCCACTTCTAATCAGTTTAGCACATAACACTACCCAAAAAACGTTAACGTCCTTCCCTAATTTTAACAATTGGCCAAAGTTTTCCATGTAGAATAGCCTTTTAAAGGACCAATGACACTCCTGTACCAAGGACCGTAATGCTTTTTTTTCAAACACAAGTTTAGGGGTTACATTTGATGACCAGTGTCTTTATCCCCACATGTTGGAAGGACAGTTACAGTATATCTTGCTACAAATTTTGTGCATGATTTATCAACTAAAAGCTCTACTGTTGCTTGTAAATTTCTGCTACTACTACTACTGAACATTTCTATAGTGCTACAAGCAGGGCCGGATTTACCTTGAGTGAGGCCCTACGCCAACAAAAATTGTGGGCCCCCAGCAGGGGCGGCCCAAGGGGGGTGCGGACCTCATTTGCATAAGGGGCCTCATTTGCATAAATATTTGCATAATGTTACCATATACTAACTTTTAGTAAACGTGCCTCTTAATGAGTGTATGGATAAAGAAAGACTAAAAGATTTCTACATTACTATAATCCAGTGCCAACTGCCAGACACATTAGGAACTACTACAAACACTGCCCATAGTAAACCCGCCGTATCCTAACAGCACTACCAGGACTCACAAAGCACCATACTCTACCAATCAAAAGGCAACACTGCAAATATTAAACCAATACATTTCAGAGAACAACAATACATGACCTACTGGGGAAAGAGAACAAGTGGCAATGTCAAATAGGAATTATATAAACAGAACACCTCAGCTTAGTTTCACATGCAGAACATAGACCATCACCAAACAAGTAATCACAATTTAGAAATAGGAAGACAATAATTAAACTGGGAATCCCAAAAGCCAAACTTGGAATGTACAACACTGTAGAAATAAAACTATACATTAATTTGCTCTTGTACTAAACAAAGCGCAGATGTTAATGATGCACATTTACCAGAGCTGACATATTCCAATTAATAAATTCAAAATAAAGAGATATTTTTCTACCTTTTGTGCATTTTTTTCAGCTGCAATTGCTCCAGCCACTTTCTTCTGGTTTCTTCGTGTCTTCTGCTAACTCTCCATCGTCTGCTGTCCATTTGTCCTTTCTTCTCTCTTCTAGATTTTTTTCCATTCTCTCTCTACATCTGCTTTAACATACTAATCTTTCTCCTTTTGCTCTTTCCTCATTCCTATTTCATCCACTCAAATTTTACCCCTCCATCCTCAATCCCCACTTACTCTCCCAATACCCGGCCAATTGTAGATTTTTTATCCCTCCCACACAAAATATTTTCCCTTCTCCATTTTACTCTTCCAGCCCCATCCCATTCTAATCCTCCCCCAACATCAGCTCCCTTCTAGTTCCAGCCTCACCCAGCATCCATTCCCTTCTAGTCCCTGCATCAGCCCATTTCCAGTCCTAGCCATCCATCAGCCCATTTCCAGTCCTAGCAACCCCCCAACCCAATACCAGTCCTAGCCCCCCCATCACCCCACTTACAGTCCTATACCCCCCATCACCCCATTTTCAGTCCTTAACCCCCCATCACCCCATTTTCATTTTAAGCCCCCCTATAACCCATTACCAGTCCTAACCCCCCATCAGCCCACTTCCAGTCCTAACCCCATCAACCCATTTCCAGTCAGCCCCCCATAGCCCATTGCCAGTCCTACCCCCCCATCAGCCCACAGCCCATTACCAGTCCTAACCCCATCATCCCACCTCCAGTTTTAACCCCCCAGCCCATTTCCAGTCCTAGCCCCCCATAGCCCATTACCAGACAACCCCCATCAGCCCACAGCCCATTACCAGTCTTAACCCCCCCAAAGCCCATTACCAGTTCTAACCCCCCCCAACAGCCCATTACCAGTCCTAACCCCATCAGCCCACCTCCAGTCTTAACCCCCCAGCCCATTTCCAGTCCTAGCCCCCCCCATAGCCCATTACCAGACAGCCCCCATCAGCCCACAGCCCATTACCAGTTCTAAACCCCCCCAAAGCCCATTGCCAGTTCTAAGCCCCCCCAACAGCCCACAGTCCATTACCAGTCCTAACCCCATCAGCCCACCTCTAGCCTTAACCCCCCCCAGCCCAGCCCAGCCCAGCCCAGCCCCGCCCATTTCCAGCCCCAGCCCCCCAATAGCCCATTTCCAGCCCTACCCCCCCCCCGTCCATTTCCAGCCCCAGCCCCCCCAATCGCCCATTACCAGTCCTACCCCCCCCATAGCCCATTACCAGTCCTAACCCCCCCCATAGCCCATTACCAGTCCTACCCCCCCCCCCGGCCTAAAGTAAAATTTAATTTTAAAAAAAAACCTGGTGGCTGCCGCCGCGGGGCCCCCTCTGCTGCCGCGGGGCCCCGTCTACAAGCTGAAGCGGTCGGGTCGGGTCGGGTCGGGTCTCTCTCCCTCCCTCCCTCGCTGCAGGCTGCAGGCTGCGAGAGACGCGAAGGGAGAGCTTCTCCTCGCGTCTGTGTTAAGCCGGCAGGGGCTGATGGGAAATCCCATCAGCCCCTGCGGGCTTAACACAGACGCGAGGAGACACTCTATCTTCGCGTCTCTCGCAGCCTGCAGCGAGGGAGGGAGGGAGAGACCCGACCCGACCCGACCCGACCGCACCGCACCGCACCGCTTCAGCTTGTAGACGGGGCCCCCGCGGCAGCAGAGGGGGCCCCGCGGCGGCAGCCACCAGGTTTTTTTTTTAAATTGAGTTTAAAAAAAATTACCTGGTTCTTTTTTTGTGGGCCCCTGCCGGCTGTGGGCCCTAGGCCATGGCGTACATGGCGTATAGGTAAATCCGGCCCTGGCTACAAGACGTAAGCAGCGCTGCACAGACACATGTAAAAGACTGTCCCTGCTCATCAGAGCTTACAGTCTAATCAAAACTGACAACACAATAGCTGTAGACATGGGACACATCTAGGGGGAATTGTAAGGAAACACAAAGGAGATCAGGTGAGTCAAGATCCGAAAGCAGCAGCGAAGAGGTAAGTTTTCAGCTTGGATTTGAAAAGGGTCAGGGAAGGCGCCTGATGTACAGACTCAGGTAGTTTGTTCCAGACATAAGGAGCAGCAAGATGAAGGTAGCGAAGTCTGGAGTTAGCAATAGAAGAGAAGGGCACAGATAGAAGAAATTTGTCAGAAGAGCGGAGCTCCCAAAGAGGGATGTAGGGAGAAATAAGAGAGGAAAGGTAGTGAAGAGCTGCAGAGGGAATGCACTTATAGGTCAGCATGAGAAGTTTGAACTGGATGCAGAAATGGATAGGAAGCCAATGAAGTGACTTGAGAAGAGGGGTAATATGAGCATGACGAGGCTGGCGGAAGATAAGCCGCGCAGCAGTATTGAACTGATTGAAGGGGAGAGAGATGATTCAGAGGGAGACCAGCAAGGAGTAGGTTACAGTCTAGAAGGGAGGTGATGATTGAGTGGAAAAAGGCTCGATTCCATCCCAGACGTACAAACCCTCTGTGCGCCTGGCCGGATCCGGATGCACAGAGGGAATCGCGATTTGGGATGGAATTCGTCTAGCCCTGCGGGATCAGAATCACGAACAGGCCTGTACATGCAGGCTGGGACCACGATTCAGCCCAGCTGGGCTTTACAAAGGAGGCCTTGCCCGACTAATTCATTCTTGCCTGACTAATTCAGTCTGGGCTTTACAAAGGAGACGCGGCACCATGGGGTCCGGTTGCCATGACACCATGGTTCCATTGTAAAGCCGTGATCCCTGGCCGCCGGATCCTGCAATGTTTTCCCCACAGCCTAACCCCCGATCTGGTCTGGGTTCACCATCCCCTGGCAACTAGGGAACTTATTACACCTCCAAGGTGGAATAAGTTCAATGTTCAAGTCGCTGGCCCTGGACGTACAAGACCGACATTAGAATTGGCCCTGTACATTTGGAGCCGATGACCACCCACTGCCCACCCTAACACTGCCCCCGATCTGCCCCTGTCTATCTTCCCTGTACAATGCGAATAGCGGGGACGGACGACCAATCCAGATGTCCATTCCCACTTTCACTGTACTGAATGACCCCCAGAGTTGATTGACCTCTGAGACTGAAATTTATTTGTCAAGTATAAGAAGGGCAGCTTTTCGAAAGGTGAGTCCATTTTTATGAAATATGTTGCCCAAGGACTTGAGAGAGGAGAATAATTGATGACATTTTCACAAGAAGTTAAAAGGCCTGTTCTTTGTGTACATTAATATTGTGCTAGTAATTGTATTTTATGTAGATTTTGTTTTATATGTACACTTTGATTGATTTGTACGCCTAAAAATTAAGCTTCCATACAAATTGCTTGCGTGTTGGCATATATGTATGTATGTATTTATTTATTTACTTAAACATTTTTATATACCATCTTCATGACACTCATCATTCAAAATAGTTTACAAATCCATAAAATACAATAAAAGATAAGAGCACTAGAATTATATAAGATTGAAATATAAGAATGAACAACATAATTTCCAATCAACTATAAAATTTTGTTAATCACTAACCCTATAATATAAACATCTTCGATAATGGATAGACCTCATACTGTAATTTCTCACTGAACTTAATTGTAATTTTGTTCTTTACAAAATTTAAATGTTATCTTCTATAGGAAATAGCATAGTTTTATTTTTATGCCCTTTCTAAAATGTAATAGGTTAATTTCTGTTCTCAACCAAGTTGGCAAGGCATTCCATAACTGGGAAGCAGCTACACTGAAAGCCTTCGGTCTCCAATTAACTTTATGAATATAAGAACATAAAAACATAATATGCCATACTGGGTCAGACCAAGGTCCATCAAGCTCAGTATTCTGTTTCCAACAGTGGCCAATCTAGGTCACAAGTACCTAGACGTTTCCCCAAAAGACACAGATTCCACAATGCTTGTATTGGGGCAAGCAGTGGATATCCCGAGTCCCCTTTATTTATTTATTTATGTAACAGAAATTTATATACCACAATTTCCAAAGATCAAATGTGGCTGCGGTTTACAAGGAACAAGTTTGAGCGGTACAAACAGGTACTTGCTCGATTACATAAAACAAATAACTATTTACACTGAAGTAATTAAGTCAGGCTGAACTTGCTGACATTGTGGACCTTTCCTCCAGGAACTTGTCCAAACCTTTTTTAAACCCAGCTACACTAACAGCTTTTACTACATCCTCCAGTAATGAATTCCAGAGTTTGATTACACGTTGCGTGAAAAAATATTTTCTCTTATTAGTGTTAAATAGATTGCCCTGTAACTTCATTGCATGTCCTTCCATTCCCTTTACTATTTTGGTGGCTCTTCTCTGAACCTTTTCTAATAACGCTATATCCTTTTTAAGATACGGCGACCAGAATTGCACACGATATTCAAGGTGCGGTTGCACCATGAAACAATACAGAGGTATTATAATATCCTTTGTTTATTCTCCATTCCTTTTCTTATGATACCTAGCATTTTATTTGCTCTCTTGGCCGCCGCTGCACACTGGGCGGAAGGTTTCAACATGTCATCCATGATGACGCCTAAATATTTTTCCTCGGTGGTGGTTCCTAATGTGGAACCTTGTATCACGTAACCATAGTTTGGGTTGTTCTTTCCTAGGTGCATAACATTGTATTTGTCCACATTAAATTTCATCTGCCATTTGGATGCCCAGTCTTCCAATTTATCAAGGTCCTCTTGAATTTTTCACAATCCTCATGGGTTTTAACAGCTTTGAATAATTTTGTGTCATCTGCAGATTTGATTACCTCACTTGTTATTCCCATTTCCAGGTCATTTATGAATATGTTAAAAAGCAGCGGACCCAGCACAGATCCCTGGGGTACACTACTATTCACCTTTCTCCATTGGAAAAATTGGCCATTTAGCCCTACCCTCTGCTTTCTGTCTTTTAACCAGTTCCTGATCCACAATAGTACACTGCCTCCTATTTACTGAATGTAAGTAGTATCTGGAACCTGCAGAAGATTTCTTTGGGAAGAATGTAATTGTCTTCCTGGTGCATAAGATTACAACCTCTTTTTTAGATAATGGTTTTCCATTTCTCAAAACGTTAACAGGGTATTTTAGAAGCCCTATTTGTGAGTTGGATGTCTGAAAATGGGCATTTATGGAGATGTCCCCATGGCCATTTTGGAAGCTGGGTATATAGATGTCCCTAGTGTAAGAGTGTCTATGTAGCAATGGGATTGGATGGAGTTGAGGACTGGGCAGAACAACAGAGTTGTGCAGCATGGTGCAATTTCAGAATGGCAGAAGCATGTCTGGCCCCGGTTGGTTAGACGTCTATTTCTATACACCTGCTTTTGACCATGAATAAGGTGAAAAAAGTGCTTATTTCATTGAGGTAATGCTTCCAGGGGAAGCACGTAATGCACTTACATTGCCACAATTATTATTTACTGGTTGTAGCAACCTTAGCGTAAATACATACTCCAAACATTGTATTGTCCCTTCGCCATATGTCTGAGTATCTAAACTAGCAGGCCGGGATGTGCAAGTCTCATACCATAGATGCCCCCCTTCTGGGATACCCCTGCTGGTATGCCCAAGCACCCAGTTCTAAGACTGTGCAAGTTGGGGACATCCATATTTCTGAAATGGCTGATACACTCGGTCACCTATCCGGCCTTGAAAACTGAATGGGGCCCACAGCTGGTTACAGGGATGTTTATTTTTTGGGATGGAGATGTAGTGATTTCAGAAGACACTTATACATACTGTACCTCCCTTCACTGCTGCCACTTTCCCGGATTTTTGAATGTCCTGCTCTAGACATTCCAAGTTCAAACTAGACGTCCCTTCTAAAATGCCACTTCACATGTCAATGCTAGCATTTTAAAACTACATATCTCTTTGATAGGAAGCCAGTGTAAATATTTCAATAAAGGCCTTTTATCCAGCTAAACTCTTGCATTTAGACCAGTATATAATATGTTACAGTAATCTAAAATACTCAGTAATATAGATTGGGCTAAAACACGTAATTCCAGATCCTCTAAGAATGGTTTAAGTAGTTGCACCAGTTTTAATTTATAATATACAGACTGAGAAACTTTTGAAATCTGTCTGGCCCCATTATCATCCTTTTCCAACATTATCTCCAAACAATGAAGTTCTTCAACCCACGGGATTGGCTTTCGATGATGAGCACATTAATTCATAGGTATACGTGTGCACAAGTAATTTGCACACATTGGGCCCAATTCCTATTGGGGCCCGTCCGGCCTGTCTGGATATCCAGAATCTGGAAGGACTGGATTGGCATCTGATTCTGAACTTGCAGGAGCTAGATGTTCCTGCGGGATCAGATTTGGGTGCAGAGGGCCTGGACGGGTAGGACGTGCTCCGATTCTGGCCCACTGCACATTCAGCCTGTTCCCGTCCAACACCCTCCCAATGCTCCTGCATGGAGCCTCGGTGCCGTGGCATCCCATCACAATGGCACCTGGACGTTATGCAGGACCCCCGATCCACCACAAGCATTAAAAAATACCCTTTCCCCATCACCCAACTCCCAATTTGGCCTGTCAAGGCTGGGATTGGGCGATGGGGATCCTAGACGGAGAAATTATTCCTCGGAGGTGGAATAGATTCCCTGTCTAACTCAGCAACCCCAGATGTACAGAGCGGGGTGTTCTGGATCTGGCATCGGGATCCAGCGTTTAGCTGGGATGTGCATCAAACCGGATGTACATCCCTGCTAAACACTGCTCAGAATGAGCCTCATTGTGGGCGTGCAATTACGATGAAAACAAAAAAACATTGGTTTGTTTTTGTTTAAAACAAAGTTTTATTTGGCTCTGCATATAGCTACAAAAAACCTTCTCTTTCATGTTTCCAGTCACTTATTTTTAAATAGCTAACTTCTAACCACAGTGATCTGTGAGAAGAGCTAGGGTGGCCCCCAGGAGTTATCTGATTAGTGCAATTTTCAGTGCACTGATCAGATAACAAACTGCATAAAGTTAGGCTACCAAACAGCAAGCCTAACTTTATGTAGTTGGCTATCCAGATGGAGGCGCATTCCAAATGGGACATCCAAGTGCAATCTGGGACATCAAAGCAAGAATGTCTGAAAAGAAAGGTAAGCATGTGCAAGATCAGGTACAATTCCAGAAATGTGGACATGCCCGATAAACATGTGTATGAAATGTCTATATAGACATCCCCAGGAGAGTATTTCAGAATCAAGATGTCTAATAGCTTAAGAGCTGAGTAGCCAGGTTTCAAATCCCAGTGTGGTACTTTGTAATCCAAAGCTAGTCACTTAAAATTCTCCATCTTCTCTACACTCTCTGGATGTTTTAAGGTGGAAACAAACACTTTCCTGATGGTATTCATGCCTTGAGCAGGAATAAACATGTGTGTGCCTACAGACGGCTCTGCTGCTTCTGAGATTGAACTGAGGCGACCATTGCCCTTCCCCAGACATGCCTTGGCCACATCCCTGTGCCTACTTGAACGTTCCATACTGGAGACATCTGCGAATGTCCATATGCACACGTCCAAACCAAGACTAAACCTTTGAGACTGACACTCATAGTGGATAAATATCACTGCTATCTGGATAGATCTAGGTGGTCATCGCTGGCTGTGTATTAAGATACATGGCAAAGTATAACTCGCTAGGGTAGTGAGGGCTATGCAAAGTTTCATCTATACTTGTCTCTGTTTTCAGTGTATGGCTGTGGCTGTGATTGCATGCTTAGATGGGAGATGAAGTGGGGCGGTGTGTGTGTGTGTGTGTGTGTGTGTGTACACATGTGTGTAGCTGGGATGAAGAGCTGGAATGTTTGTCTACCTGTATGCAGAGGATGAAGGATAGGGTGGAGTGAGGGGCTCTATGTGTGCATGTGTGAGAGGGTAGGGGTGGGCGTGTATGTGTGCGTGAGCACCCATGGGGGGTGTGAGAAGATGAGGATGTATGTATGTGGTTCTGTATGAGGGGGAATGTGTGTATGTATGTTTGTGCGTGCGCGTGTGTGTGTTCGAGCATTGTATGAGAGGATGGAGTGAGGGAATCTACATATGTCAGCATGCATGTGCAAGAGGGTGAAAGCTGGGGAAGGGGCTCTATGTGCATAAGGGGCTGTATGTGTGTGTACATACATGAGCGTGGAGAGTGGGGATGGGCACTATTTGTGTGTGTGCAAATATGAGAGGATGGGTGGAGAGAAGATAAGATATGCCATACTGGATCAGACCAAGGTCCATCAAGACCAGTATCCTGTTTCCAACAGTGGCCAATCCAGGTCACAAGTACCTAGCAGTTTCCCAAAAAGACACAGATGTTCAACAATGCTTGTATTGGGGCAAGCAGTGGATTTCCTGGGTCCTCTTTAATACTGGTTTATGGACCTTTCCTCCAGGAACATGTCCAAACCTTTTTTAAACCCAACTACACTAACAGCTTTTACTACATCCTCCGGTAACGAATTCCAGGGTTTGATTACATGTTGAATGAAAAAATATTTTCTCTTAGTAGTCTTAAACAGGTTATACTGCAACTTCATTGCATGTCCCCTAGTCTTTCTACTTTTTGATGGCAGAAACAATCAATGTTTACCCATTCCACTCCATTCATCAATTTATAGACCTCTGTCATATCTTCCCCTCAGCCGTCTCTTTTCCAGGTTGAAGAGCCCTAACCTTCTAAGCCTCTCCTCCTAGGGGTATCCTTCAATCCCTTTTACTATTTTGGTGGCTCTTCTCTGTACCTTTTCTAATTCCGCTATGTCCTTTTTAAGATACGGTGACCAGAATTGCACACAATATTGAAGATGTGGTTGCACCATGGAACAATATAGAGGCATTATAATACCCTTTTGCTTTATTCTCCATTCCTTTCCTTATAATTCCTAGCATTCTATTTGTTTTCTTGGCCGCCGCTGCACACTGGGCAGAGGATTTCAATGTGTTATCCACGATGACGCCTAAATCATTTTCCTGGGTGATGGTTCCTAATGTGGAACTTTGCATCCTGTAACCATAGTTTGGGTTGTTCTTTCCTAGGTGCATAATTTGTACTTGTCCACATTAAATTTCATCTGCCATTTGAATGCCCAGAATTCCAATTTATTAAGGTCGTCTTGCAATTTTTCACAATCCTCTTGTGTTTTAAGAACGTTGAATAATTTTGTGGCATCTGCAAATTTGATTACCTCACTTATTCGCATTTCCAGGTCATTTACGAATATGTTAGAAGGCAACAGACACAACACAGATCCCTGGGGTACTCCACTATTCACCTTTCTACATTGGGAAAACTGGCCCTCTGCTTTCTATCTTTTAACCAGTTCCTGATCCACAATAGTGCACTGCCTCCTATCCCATGGCTTTTTAATTTTTCCAGGAGTCTCTCATGCTTTCTGAAATCCAGATCACTATATTGACCAGCTCACCTTTGTCACATCTTCAAAAAAATATAACAGATTAGTAAGACAAGACCTTCCTTGGCTAACGCTATGTTGGCTTACTGTCATTAAAACATGACTATTTACATGTTCAGTAATTTTGTTCTTTATAATGGTTTCTACCATTTTGCCTGGTACTGATGTCAGGCTTACCGGTCTATAGCTTCCCGGATCACCTCTGGAACCCTTTTTAAAAATTGGCATTACATTGGCCATTTGCCAATCTTCAGGTATTACAGATGATTTTAATGATAGTTCACAAATTACTAATGATAGGTCTACAATCTCATATTTCAGTTCTTTCAACACCCTTGGATGAACACCATCTGGTCCAAGTGATTTGCTACTCTTTAGTTTAACAAATAGTTGTAATGTATCTTCCAGGTTTATCAATATTTCTTTCAATGCTTCCGATGTTTCACCTTTAAATACCATTTCAGGCATGGGTAACTTCCCTACATCTTCCTCAGTAAAAACCGAAGCAAAGAATTCATTCACTCTCTCCGCTATGGCCTTTCCCCTCTTAGTACCCCTTTTATCTCTCTATCATCTAGTGGTCCAACTGACTCTCTCACAGGTTTTTGTTATGAATGTACTTGAAAAAGTTTTTATTATGTGTTTTTGCTGCCATGGCAAGCTTTTTTTTCAAATTCTCTCTATTCCTTCCTTATCAATGTCTTGCATCTAACTTGCCACTGCTTATGTTGTTTCCAGTTTTCGTTATTTGGCTCCTTTTTTTTATTTTCTGAAAGATGCTTTTTTGGCAACAAAAGCCTCTCTGACTTGACCTTTAAACCATGCTGGCAGTTTTTTGGACTTCCTTACACTTTTCTTAAAGCATGAAATACATGTGTTCTGGGCTTCCAAGATAGTATTTTTAAACAACATCCAAACTTGATGTAAGTCTTTAACCTTTGCAACTGCTCCTTTTAGTTTTTTCTTAACTGTTTTCCTCATTTTATCATAGTCTCCCTTTTGAAAGTTAGAAGATCGTACTATGGGTTTCCTTGCTGTCCTTCCTCCATTTATTAAATCAGATGCGATCTTGCTATGATCACTATTGCCAAGTAGCCCCAATAACCTTATCTCATGCACCAGATCTTGTGTTCCACTAAGGACTAGGTTCAAAATGGCTTCCCCTCTTGTTAGTTTATGAACCAGCTGCTCCAAGAAGCAGTCATATATTTCATCTAGAAATTTTATCTCCCTAGCATGCCCTGCCATGACATCGACCCAGTTGATACCGGGGTAATTGAAATCACCCATTATTATTACTGTGTTGTAACTTTTGTTAGCTTCCCTAACTTCAATCTTTTGCTAGTATTCTTTAAGGATACATCCTTCCGATCCATGCACCCTTGGGTGACTGTTGGCTTTCCCCTATTATCTAGTTTAAAAGCTGCTTTTTTTTAAAGGTTAATGCCAGCAGCCTGGGAGTGAAGGAGTAGCCTGGTGGTTAGAACACTGGCTTGGTAACCAAGCAACCAGGGTTCAATTCCCACTAGCACTCCTTGTGGCCTTGGGCAAGTCATGTAACCCTCCATTGCCTCAGAAGAAAGGCCTGGCAATCTACTTCCAGTGACACTGCCAAGAAAACCCAGGAACCTCTGGGTCACTAGGAGTCAGGACTGACTTGAAGGCACACATTGCATTGCCAGCAGTCTGGTTCCATCCTGATTAAGGTAAGCAAGAGGTGGGTTGAGGGGCTGTGTATGTATGTGCGGGTGAAAGAGGGGGGAGGGTGTGTGTGTGTGTGTGTGTGTGTGTGCGTGAGGTTAGAGGGCGGTACATGGGTCTGTGTATTTCTGTGAGTGTGTGTCTGTGTGTGAGAGAGTGAAGGGCAGGAGAAGGAGACTCTGTGTGTGTGTGTGTGTTCATGTGCGCATGTGTAATAGGATGGAGGGCAGGCAAGAGTCTGAGTGTGTGTGTGTCTGCGTGAGAGGGTGGTGGGTGGGGCAAGAGTTCTGTGCATGCGTGAGGGTAGAGGGTGAGCTGAAGGGCTGTATGCATGTTGACATACGTGTGCACATAGGGCATCTATAGTTTTCTCTTCCTTTCATCCCTCCCCCACACTTTCTTCCTTTTTGCTCCAGCCCCCAAGCCACGTTGCCCCTTTCACTCTGGCCACCCCCCCTCCTTCACCCCCTCAGCTTCCCCCCTCTGGCCCCCTGCTCTCCCCTTTTCCTGCTTCTGGCCCCTTGCCCTTTTCCCTACCCCTTCCCCCCTCAACTCTGCACCCCTTCTTTCCATTTTGGACCCCTTACCCCTTCACTCCCTACCCACTCTGGACCTCCTCTCGCTTTCCACTCTAGGCTTGTATCCCTCTTCCCCCTTTAACTAAAAAAAGAAGAAATCTTACACAGACGGTTATTCCAGGCCTCCTCTCTTGGCAAGTAATGAGTTCCCCAAAGCAGCAATGGACATTTTGGGCTCTGTGCACTGTTCTGCTGGTGGGGGATAGGCTCCCCAGTGGCAATCTTAGACACTTTGGGCCACAGTTGTGGCCTAATGCACTGATCTGCTGGTGCGGCATAGGGTCCCTAACAGCAAGCATTGCCATTCATTGTGACCTGTCCTTACACATAGGTTTGTCTGCATATGGACAGACAGAAAGTTGGTGCCTCTCTAACAGGCAGTCTCTCATTAGTGAAACATATCTAAAAATGCTGACCGCCATGGGCAAAATATCAGTCTGTATATTTTTAGAAGAGAATTTTCAGCAAAGGTAGAAAAACACTTCAGGAAATGTTCAATCAGTATTGATCAGATGTATTTGCATTCATATGATTTCAGAAAGGCTAATTTGCATAGCTTTATTACCCTAAAAACCAAACCCATTTGTGGCCCTGAAAAGCTTAAACTGAGAGCCCTGACTTTAGTACTGTATATAACCTACTGCATATAATTAACGAATACCCCTTCCCTGTAACACATGCGTAGATCTCCATTTAGTACAAATGCATGGCCTGAGCGGTATATCAAATTTAAATAAACATAACATAACATAACATAACATAATTCAACTTACTTACAGAAAATGTAAATAAGGGCCTATTTACTAAAGTGCAGTAGGTAGCGATGAACCTCTAGGAGGCAACTGTTCCCATTTTCTGGTGCCACTAGAAAAGGCCACATCAGAATATTTAAATGAGTCAGTCCGATGACTGACATGGATAAGTATTTTAGGTTTTTTTGCTCATATCTTCAGCAAACATCAGAACAAACATCACACAGTGTGGTTCCTCTACCCATTATCAGATGTTGAGGTTATCAGGAGTGTAAGTCTGACCGAAAAGCGGCAATCAGGTTAATGAATAATGAGAAGGAAATGAAAATGTATTATGCAATAGGGATGTGCACTCATGAGAATGCATTTGGGTCATAATGTAAAATTTTAAAGTGCATGCAAATTGCTTGCCTATTTGTATACTTAAACGAATTAACATGCATACAATTGATTTGCCCATGCAAAAAAGTTATTGAGCTCATACAATGTCTGCAAAACATGCAAATCTGTGAAACAGCATGAAAAAATACAAAAACTTCTAAACTAATCAAACTTTTTTTTGGGCTGTGCACACCCTTCTTATGAAATTCTGAGTTGGAGCTCGCACGCACCCGAACATACTCTGAGATAAATTATATATATATTTATTTATTTATTTAACAGGTTTAACATACCACCTTTAGACCAAAGCAGTTTATAGAGAACAGTAAACAAACCCATCATATGACTCAGATACACTGTGTAACATCGGTTATATATATTTTTATATACCAAACCTGCTGATTATTTTTTGCCTGAATAATGTGTTTTAAGTTCCAGTGTTTAGTGAATTCAGTCTTTCATAGGGGCTCCAACACTATCTGCAATACTGATGACGGTAAACAGAGTGCATGGCAGTGAACCCTCTGGAATTTGTATTGCTGTCTCTTAACCTTTCGCAGAAATCAAGGGAAAGGTGAAATACAGTACATTCAGTAACCACCTTCAGCCAGGCACGTCAGGTACTTCTCTTAATTAAGGTACTTGAACAAACAAAGAGTTTATTTAAGGACAGTATGAAATACCAGGAAAGCCAGTTTCCAAGAAAGCCTTGATCTCAACTGGCAGGTTGCCAGATTGAATCTAAAGATACTTAACTGCATGAATGATGAGAAAAGTCAATGAATATGAGACATTGTGATGGATGCGGAATCATATAGCTGACTGTGTGTCTCTCTCTCTCTCTCTTTCTGTATCTCCCTCGCCCTCTCTCTCTCCCCCTCTTTGCTGTTGCTGTTAAGTGCTCTTGAGTTGATGTTGAATCATGGTGACCCCACTCTCAGCAGAATGTCTTTGAAGAACCTGGCGAAGATTTTCTTTTTTTTAATTTTTTAAAAAAAGTAAACATTTCACTTATTACAAAATGAATAACAAAAACAAATACAGAGATGTGTTAAACCACATAAACCGATAATCAAATTGAACAATAAACTGTTCTTAAAAGCCCACATCCAGGGTTAGTTGATACCACAATAATCAAGAAAAGGCAAACAATCCAACTTTGTTACCCAACTAACATTCATAAGTCCCAGTGTTAGCTAAACAGGCTAGCAAGACTAAGCTTTTATGTAGCAGAAACATTTTGAGTCACAGTATGAGACTTCAAGAAATCTTCCTATTGCAATCTTCCTATTGCTGTGAGTATTCTTGTTCATTGTAAACCGCGCTGATGAAAAAGAGCGCGGTATAGAAGAGCTATAAATAAATAAATAAATAATAAATATATCAAAGACAATAAAGTTACTCCCTCCCAATGTTACTAGGCATTTGCAAGGAAATTTAAGAAAAATAGTGGCACCTAAAGCTAAGACATGGGCTTCAAGGCTAAAAAAGTCTTGCACCCTGCCTGTGTTTGCCTGGAAACATCAGGGAATATATTAACATTTTGCTCATAGAAAAAAAAATCATTTTTCTTTTAGAAATACAGTTTCATTATAACATTTTTGTTTAATTCTGAATTAAAAGAAACCATTAGTGTTGCCCGAATAGAAATGTTGTCATCTGACAATTCAATAAATTCAGACAAATTCAGGCTCTCCACCGGTGACAGTATATCATGCCCCTCCCCCATCTTATTGACAACTTTTGCTCCTCTTCAGAAATAATACAAACTATAAAAGAAAGAGCAGCAACATCTTGATTCCCTAATACTTCCCTTAAATACTTGTGGAAAATAATCAGTAAAGAGTAATAGGGAAGTTTAGACATCTAAGATTCTTGGCCCGAGAGGCATTTTCTAGTAACTCTTGTTGATGATAGAGTCGGAGTATCTCTTTGATGGAAGAAGAAACCACCCCCTGCACTGTAGAGCCCTGAGTTTCCATTTCCTGTTGACGACAATCAAGTAAGGCCAAATGAGAGTCATGCTGGGCAAACTTCACTACCGATTCTTTTGTAAAGGCTGAAAATTGGGAAAAAGTACACTTAAGGAAGCTTCCACCAGTGACAATACCTGCCAAATATCAGTCAAAAAAACATCATGTTTATGTTTATTTATTTGATATACCGCCCTACTTTAACAATCAGAGCGGTTCACAGTTTACAGTAACTCAGAAAGTGGGCACAAGGCCAGAAAGTGAAAGGAAATTACAATCAATAATAGGACAGTGGTAGTAAATAGGGATACAAGACAGAGAGTGGAGTAACAATTATAGTTGGGGAGGTGTGTCAAACAAAAGGGAAGGGAAGGTCAAAGGCTAGGGAAAAAAAGGTGGGTTTTTAGGTTCTTTTTGAAGGTGATGCGATGGGGTTCCAACCTGAGGGAAGAGGGCAGTGAGTTCCAGAGTGCTGAGCCAATGAAAAAGAACGCAGATGAGCGTGTGGACTGGAGGTGGGCAAGAGAGGGAGAAGGGAGATGAAGGCGGTTCAGATGGAATGAGCAGGTGGTATGTCTGGGGGTGTGAAATGTGATAAGATCTGCCAGGTATTGAGGGGTGCTAGTGTGGAGGGCTCTATGAACCAGAGTTAATAGTTTGAACTGAGAGCGGAAGGAGATGGGCAGCCAGTGGAGGCGAAGAAGAAGAGGTGTTACATGGTCACGATGGGAGGAGTGTGTGATGAGACGGGCAGCAGTATTCTGAATTCGTTGTAGTCTACCTAGTTGTGATTTTGTAATGCTAATGAGAACAGAGTTAGAGAAATCAACACGGGACATAACAAGTGATAGTAGAAGAGAAGTGAGAGCAGGTGGTGTGAGAAAAGGGCGAATTGCATGTATTTGGCAAAGGAAGAAAAAGGAAGTTTTGGTGATATGTGAAATATGGGCTTGGAAGGAGAGATCAGAATCGAAAAGAACACCCAGATAGCAGAAGCAAGAAACTATGGGTACGGGGGATCCTGAGAAAGAGGGGGCCAGCGGTGGGGAAGGACTGCCATGGGTGAACCAGATTGCAACAGTTTTAGTTAGGTTAAGATGAAGACAATTAGAGGTGAGCCAGTCAGTGACCTCTGCAAGACAAGAGTTGAGAGTAGAGAGATCAGGTTGAAGGGGGGAAGTGTGGTGAAGAAGTACTAGATCGTCTACATAATAGAAGACGGAAATCCCAGATTGCTGTATCAGTAGAGCAAGTGGAGCTAAAAAGATATTAAAGAGAAGGGGTGCCAGAACAGAACCCTGGGGGACCCCACAGGGCAGTGGGAAGGGGTCAGGAGGTGGAACGGAGGAGGATGAGGAAAGAACCGCCCAGGACCGAGAGGAGAGGAAGGAGGGAAATCACCAGAAGTCTGTACTGCAGAGGCTGGCCTCACGCAGACGAAGGAGAAGGAGAGAGTGATCAACTAGGTCAAAAGCAGCAGACCACTGGTTCACATAAGCCAAAGGTGAGGGACAGCATACAGAGAATTTGATACCTCCAGCATATGCATAACACGGAGCAGCAGAACATCCGCAACGGATGCCAGTGAAACACCGGAGAACAAATCTCCACATGGAAACTCACAGGGATGATGTAACTGTTGCTCCAATTCCGGTGAGGAAGTAACAGGGCCCAAAGCCACATTGCTAGTCTGCGGGATTTGGACATCTTCCTCCAATACTAAAGAGGAGCTAGCTAAAGAGTCCAGGCTACCAGTCAAGAATAGTGAGAGATATTCCAAGCCTTTAAGCGGCATTACCGCATGCTTGCCCATAGGACCAATCATTTTCACAGTTTTTGAAGGATTAGAGCTACTCACAGTGGACGTCTTCTTTTTTCGTTTTCCCATTGCAGAGACAGGAACTTCCTCATGCTCCTCAATGCTCCGAAGGGGCTCCAAAGGGGCAGAACCTGCCTCTTTGGACACTTCCCTTTGAATGCACCCTTGTCCACATCCCTCAGAATGGGGCCACGATTTAAAGGCTCCCTGATGGCAGGGAGGCATACAACATTGTTGGTCCGGGTGGCAAAGATAGGCAGTGCTCCAGCCTACTGCCTGATTCTTCGGACACGCAGCGTTGTTATTCTGGGTTGCCAAACAGCACACAAAGTATCAACCATCCCCTGATTATGATTTTTAAGTGCAGAGATGTATCTCTATGTACAAAGATTCGACCTGTTCAAGGCTCTTTACTGTATAAATTCAGAAATAAGAAGGTTTCTTTATTTTAGAGTGTGGTGGGACTTAACCAGGGTTAGTTGATACTACAATAATCAAGAAAAAGCAAAACAAAGTGCAGTGCTTTTCTTGCCAGTGCTGGAGGTTAGTCGTCAAATGGAAATGTAGGTACCGAGAATTTAGATATGCAAAGTCATACTAGAAGCCTTGACTTCAAAAGACAGCACTGTCGTCAGTGTTAAAGGCAATACCTGCACTTTGTAAATGTCAATTCAGTGTTCATAAGACCATTTGAGAGGCAATTGTTATGTTAATCACCGTAGAATCATTCTATGCAAATAACTAGAAGAACAATGTTACTTGTGAACTATTTTAATAGAGTGCTCACACGTAACACACCCATAATGCTTAAAGCCATGGTGCAATACCACCGCAGTAACTGTCAGGGTCATGGAAAGCATGTTTCCAGCATTTAACGCAGTGCACTCTTTGCTAAGGCGGCCTAAAATTAACATGGGTGCAGTGCACTTACCTTTGCCATGGTGGTAAGTGCAGATGCTCTAATGACACACCTTGCAGTTAGGATGGAGCCTGCTGACGGCGAGACAATCACTCCATCTACTCTCCACCCCAACCCACCCACTTACCACCCCAACATGTGCAATACACTTACTATGGAAATCAGGATGCAGTAACTGCTGGCGATAACATTTATGTCGGGTCATAGTGCAGCAAGATGGAATGATCTATAACAATGGTTAAATAAATACATAAATAAATAATAAAGACATGTGAAAATCGTGGCATGTGTATTTGCATTATCCGATCGAGACCACTGCAACACACTTCATATGGAACTCCCAATGGAGTGTACACAATAGCCCAACATCATGTACAGAAGACTCCTCCCAAAAATAAATAAATAAATAAAGGAAGGTAAACACCAAACTGACGCAGAAAACAAAGAAATGAATAGAGGTGAGTAGAGATGCTGGAAAATCAAGGGTTAGACGCTATTTTATTGTCTGATGGAGAATAGTAATAACAACTCATCAGATGGGATCTGATTCAAAGTTTTAGGGCATGAATGTCCTACATAGTATTTACATACTGAGGACAGCAGACGTTTATAAGCTAACTTGGGGTTTTTTTGTGCATAATTAGTTCTCTTCTTTGTGGGACATATCTGGCAATCTGAAACGGTTTGTACAGGAACCTAAGCATTTTGTGATAGGAAGCATGAAGAATGTGATTAAGATATAAAGGAAATTAATATATTGAATGGATTATAATTTTTATGATGAAAATCGCCCTGGTGGTGCATGATTGGGGAGGGGGGGGAGGGGAGGTGACTCTCACCCTGTCCCATCCCACCTAGGTGTTCCAGATTTACACATCAAAAATCTGGCAATCTTAAACTAATGAGGTAAAACTGCAAGAAATAGAACTATGTCCCAAAAGCAATATAGAAAAGAAAAACGCTGCCTTCGTTGCCTTGCCTCAACTATGTGGAACTCCCTCCCCATAGATATCCATTCTGAAAACACATACAGGGAATTTAAGAAACATGGCTGTTTCACTGCTCCTGTTCTAATTACCTATGTTCATAAGAATAGCTAAATCCCAGAATCCGGGCCCTCATTGTTTTTAATTCCCCTGTTTTACAGTATGTATGGTATTTATTTAACCATGTTTTAAGGGTTACAATTTTGTTTTATGCAATTTACCCCCAAGTGGCTTTTTAATATTTTTATGTATGTCATTCTTCTTTTTTTTCTTCAGAAGATATTTTAATATTTTCTCTTTACTCACTTCGTTTCCATTCTCCTACTTCTTTCCTTCTTTCTTCCTACAACTCTATTTTCCCTCTTCCTCCTCTTCTTTCTGTGATGCTTTCTTCCTCTCTTCCAATCCTCACCCTCTTCTTCCTCTTTTATTTCCTTGGGTTTCTCTTTCTCTCCCTCCCTCCGTCAATCCAGGGTGCTTTTTCTGTCCATCCTCTACCATCCCTGGTCCTCTTACACCTATTCCTTCTTGGGTTTCTATTCCTTTTCATCATCATCATTTATCCTGGGTACTTTCTCCCTCTTCTTCTCTCCTCCAAACATTCCAGTCCCTTTGTTCTCAGGTCTCTCTCAAGCACTCATCTGTCTCACATTCCAAACAACATAGATACTTCTATCTCCCACCATCCTGGATCCTCATAACCTCCATTCAATACCCAATACTCTTTTCCCTCACTCTCCTCTTCCCTCATTGGTCCTCTTTCCCTCTTCATGTCCTCATTTCAAGATATCTTTCCAGCTCTCTCTGTACTCATGTCCTTCCCTTTCACTCTGTTCTGACAGAGCCAATCTAATGGTTAGAGAAGTGGGGAGGGAGTTCCATATACTTGAGGCAAGGCAGTGTAAGACTGCCAGATTTTTGATTCCACTGTTGCGCTTTGTGACTTTAGGCAAGTCACTTATTCCTCCTTCGCCTCAGGTACAAACTTAGATGATAATTCCTCTCGGAACAGGAAAATACCTACCGTAACTGAATGGAACTCACCTCGAACTCTGAGAAAGGTGTGAGCTCAATCCAATTCCCTTTCCTCCTTCCCTCTCCCTCCTGGTTTTGGGAAAGGGGGCAGTGTACCTAGCACCTAGAGAAGCAGTGCACACCCTGCTATGAGATGAATGCTGATGCAATTAAAGCTGAAGAAAAGCAAAAAGCAAAGCAAAGAAACACCACCACTGCTCCCCGTCTATGGGGAGCAGCACCACAAAAACCACAGCTGGTGGTGAGGGCAGATGCAGGGCTGGGGTTTGCAATGGGCTTCAGCATGGCAACTGTGGGCTCAGTGTAGACATGGGGTGTCTCAGACTCTGCCAGTTCATGACAGTTTGCTGGCAGTGAAGGATCACAGGACCTGGAATGGAAGAGGATTCACAAGGCTCTCAATGAGTCAGGAGGCAGTGCTTAGGGAAGTGAAAGGTCAGACGCAGGCAAAAGCAACAGCAGAAGTGACTAGCCTTCATAAGGCCGCCAATCACTTATTGGCAATCACTTATTGCCTGCCACCATCACATAGTGCACCCAGAGTGTAACTAAATTGGAGACAAGAGGTTGTTGAAGATACTGATGCTGAGGACATTTGTCCTAAATCAGGGACAATCCATGAAATCTGAGGACGTCTGCTAGGCCCATGCCACTCTGAAGAAGAGGTACCTTGCTGTCATAACTGAAAGTCTCATTTGTTTCTTGTGGATCTGATTACCATCAGGGCCCATTTGGCCCTTCCAGATGTCCAAAATCTAGATGGGCCAGATTGGAACCCGATTCTGAACCTGGGGGAGCTATATACTCTTGTGGGAACATAACGGGGTTCAGGGGCCTGGGTGGGCAGGATGTGTCCTGATTATGGCCCGCTGCACATCCAGCCTGTTCCCCATGCAAGCCCCCCCCCCCCATGGCTCCTGCATGGAGTCTTGGTGCTGTGGCGTCCCATCACCATAGCACTGGGACAACTTGCAGGAGCCCTGCTGTCCTGCACACCTGCATTTGTGCATTTCCCTTGTGCACCGCCTGACCCCCAGATGGGCCTGCCAAGGCCGGGATTGGGTGGTGGCTTGGCTCTCCTGGGTGGGGGTTTCCTCCTATGCCTCTCACTGACCTCGGGGTAACTTATTCCATCTTGGAGCTGGAATAAGTTCCCTGTGCAGCTCTTCCTCCCTGGATGTACAGGACTGTGATTGGAATCAGCTCTGTATGTCCAAGGTCAGAGTCCTGCCTCCACCCCACCCATGATCCTCCTCCAGCCCACTCCCTCTCACCCCTGTCCAGAGCTCCTCGCACATCTCCCCTCTATGTGTGGGGAGCTTTGGGCAGGGAATCCACCACAAACGTTTAGCGGGAACTGAATGCGCAAACCGGATGTACATCCCACTAAACACAGCTCAGAATGACCTCCTGTGTATTTTGTTTGCATTTTGACTAGATTGTAAGTCCAATGGGGTTGCCTAGTATATGTATCTCTAAAGTGCTCCATACATCTGGTAGCAATATACAAATAATAATAAAAAAAATAATAGAATAATAATTATTACAGGGAATCATAGACACTTAGAACACAGTGTTCCAATCTTTACCTCCTGTCCAAAGTGACAATCCATTCCTTGGTGATCTGCTGTGATTGTCTTATGCTTTATTTAGATCATCCTGTCCTTGTCTTCACCACCTCCGCTGGGAGAGTGTTCCACCCATCCATTACCCTTTCTTTAAAGAGGTATTTCCTTACATTACTCTGGAGTCTACCCCCATTCATCCTCATCCCATGACCCCTTGTGCTAGATCCTCCTTTCATTGAAAGAGTCCAACCTGATGAGCGTTTATATCTTGCAGGCATGCGCATGTCCAAACTTTGTATCATTTTCATTGCAAACAAACCAAACTTTGTTTTTTGTTGTGATTGTACACCACTGCACATGCAAATTGTTTTTGTGTGCGTATACCTCCGAATTTACATGTGTACCATTGATAAACACACACACAAACAATTTTCATGCATGCCTAATTTTTAGGTGTGCAAATTAGCCTGAAATCCACAATCCTGCTATCATGGTGCTATTTAAATGTCTCTGTCATATCTCCCCTATCTCCCCTTTTCTCACGAGTATTTAGAGCTTCAAGTACAAAGTCTAAGGGACATAGCATGAGTTACAAAGTAATACATTGAAAACAAACAGAATAAAATATTTTTTCATTCAATGAATAGTTAAGCTTTGTTACCCGTTGCCGGAGGATGTGATAAAAGCAGTCAGCATAGCTGGATTTTAAAAAGGTCTGGACAAATCCTGGAAAAAAGTCAAGGTTCACTGTTTGTTCCTGGGGATAAGTAATGTAGAATCTGGCCATGCGAGGTACTGGTGATCTAGATTGGCTAGTGTTGGAAGCAGGATGCTAGTCTTGTTGGGCTTTTGGTCTGAGCTTCTATGGCTATTCTTATGTTCTTATGTCTGTCTCCATACCTCGTATACTTTATGAGAAAGCATCTTGGTAGCTGCCGTGTGGACTTCCTCTGATTTATACTCTTTGAAGGTACAGTCTCCAGAATTAACATACATGAGGTTCCAGCAGGCTTATACAGATTACATCACTTGCAAGTAAAGATCAGTTCAAAAACTGAAGTATCTCTCGATACATGAAAGGCAGGGATGGCAATTTTCAAAGCAATTTCTTCAGGCAAAACGTATTTTGCCTATGCAAATCGGGTAAAGCCCAAACAGGGCAGGCACTACCATTAGGTGAACTAGGCAATTGCCTGGAATACCAGTGTTTTGAGGGCAGCCCATTGCCACCAGCACTGCCGCTCTCCGGACTTGCAGCATTGACGGTGACTTTAAAACAGCAATATGGTGCTTACCAAATGCCTCCAGTCTTGCATATAGCTGCCTCTGCCCCCTCCAACTCAGACTTCCTCTTTGCATGGGGCCGACAATGCATGCAGTGCCACGGGCATTTGGCAAGCGTAGCATTGCTGTTTTAAAGTCATTGCCACCACCGCAGGTCCCAGAAACAGGCAGCAGGAATGAGATTGGCCTAGGGTGCCTCATATCCCTGCACTGGCCCTGAGCCCAAACTATCAACCCTGCATAGAGGTAAAAGTACACCGATAGTGCCAAAATGCATTTACTTTATTTCCATTTGGGGAGGAGAGGTATCGCTGAGGGTGTGGCTAGGCTGGGTACTAAAAAATTGCGCAAACATTTGTACTTTTTCACTCAAGGAATGCAGACACACAAAAAGTGGGTGCAAGTCTGGGCAGTTCCTCTTTTTCTTGGACAATGTGAGCAGTAAAGGGGCATGGATACTTCACAACTATGCAGGTATTTTGAGAATTGCCCCTAGATCAGTGGTTCTCAACCCAGTCCTCTGGAACCCCCAGGCCAGTCAGGTTTTCAGGATATTCACAATGAATATACATGAGATAGATCGGTATGCCCTGCTTCCATTGTTTGCAGATCTTTTTCATGCATATTCATTGTAGATACCCTGAAAACCTGACTGGCCTGGGGGTCCCAGAGGACTGGGTTGAGAACCACTGTCCTAGATGAACAGTTATCGATCAGTCAATTTCAAAGCCATTTCCACAGGCAAATTAGTGCTTTACAAGCAGAAATCAAAATTGAAACCGAATCAAAAGGGACCTGAAAATCAACTCATCATAAGAGGAACACCAACAGCCCGAGGACACGCGACAAAACTAAGGTACTGTTAAAATCATGCCTCCCTTTCTTACCACAATGTATTGGTCAGCTGCATGTGAGGACTAGAGGATAGCAACCTTGGGCCGGAAGGACTGTGGTTTCTAGTCCCACAGGTGCTCCTTGTGGTCTTGGGCAAGCCACTTAACCCTCCATTGCCCATGTTCCCTGTAAAATAGTTATCTCCAAGTTATAATGCCCTGTTTAATGTAATTTCAGTTTGTTCAATGTAAACCGCCTTGATATCATGAAAGACGGTATATAAGAAATTATAAATAAATAAATAAATGCACACACACAGCCTTAATAAACAGTACAAAACCTCCCTCATGTAATACTCATCTGAAGCAAATCACACCACCTTCATCCAAACCCAACCCTCCACAAACTCATACACATCCCGCGAATAACAGGACACCCCACATCCTCTACACCCATGCAAACACTCCATATCACCCTTATAAATGCCCGCTCAGTGAGGAATAAAATCCCCTTATTCCTAGACCTCATTACACATCACCAGATGTATATCCTCTATATAACAGAGACCTGGCTAACTGAGACAGACACCATACTCAAGAACCAGCTGACACCCAAGGGATATAGCCTTTACAATTGCTCCCAGGCTCATGCTAGGGGAGGGGATATAGCCATAATAGCAAAGACCAACCTACACCTCTGAAGCTCTGTGATTGAGTCCACAGAAGAAGCAGACATTCTCCCATTACCAACAAAAACATCTCAATCTGCCTGATATACAGGGCTCCCATTGCAAATTCTGACCTTTCAGATACCCTCAGACAAATATCCAAAAACAACACTGCAAAAGAACATATAACTCTTTGGGGACTTCAATCTCCGCTCCGTACAAGAGAAGCATGCCAACGCATTCCTTTCAGCGATGGAAGCAATGGAACTCATGCAAGTCAATAATGCCCCAACACATGAAAAGGGCAACACCCTTGATCTCATTTTTACTAAATCCCAAAACACCTTCGCTAACAAGAACCTGAAGATCTCCCCATGGTCAGACCAACATCTTATCAACTTCACTTGCTCTTATCAACCCATAAAAAATAGAGAAGTTGAACAACAGACAAGAAGATTCAAACTAATAAAGAAGAGTTCCTCAACCAAGTCCTCCCAAGCATACAGACAGGTCAGACAGACCCTGAAATTCTAACCAACACCTGAAACAGCATTATAAACTCCACAGCATGAGCAGCTACAACAGACAAAGGAAACAAAATAAGATCAGTAAGAACGCGAATGGTTCACATCCACCCTCCGGAAACTGAAAACATCTTCGGAGAGTGGAAAGGAAATGGTGAAAGACAAAAAATGAAACAGACAGGACAAGATACATGGATGCTCTAAACCATTATTGTATGGAGACAGACAACGCAAGAAAAGCCTACCACTCAAAGCTGATAAACTCATTAATCAACAGACCACGTGAACTCTTTGACATTGTCAAAAACCTAACAAAAACCCCAAACCTCTCAAACCTACTCCCAAACATCCCACCACAATAGCTTGCAGCACAATATGTACAACTCCAACAGATACCCAATCCATAGACAACAACCATAATAGACGTCAACAATGCTTCCCCAAACACCGGCTGGGATACATTTGAGGAGATCTCTAAAGAAAGAATTGAAACTACCATATCAAGTCTTAACACAACCACCTCCCCCCTTTATCCTTGCCCGGTAAATTGGATAAAAAAGGTGAAGACGGAACTAAGCCCAGCACTCCCCATCATGATAAACGTGTCCCTGAAACAAGGCACAATGCCTTTCAGCCTCAAGATATCCACCATCCATCCAACACTCAAGAAGCCAGAACTTGACCCATTGGATCCTGCCTCTTACAGACCAGTAGCAAGCCTCCCTTTCACTGCAAAACTCATCGAGAAGATAGTACAACAACAACTGCAAGACCATTTGGACACAAACAATATCCTCGACCCACAACAACATGGCTTTTGTCCATCTCATGGGGTGGAAACCCTTATGATCTCCCTAATAAGCATGCTAACCAAAGGAATATAAACCAAGCACTCTGGATTCACCCTGATCTTCCTGAACATATCTGCAGCTTTTGATACCGTCTCACACAACATTTTACTACACAGACCTCAAGGAATTGGCATGCAAAATACAGTTCTCCAATGGTTCAGATCATACCTCACGGACAGACCCAAACTAATTCGCACCCGTACCACCACCTCCCCCCCATTTCATCAAACTCAAGGAATGCCACAGGGCTCTGCATTCTCAGCTATGGTCTTCAACATTTACCTTCAACCCCTCTGCTCCATAATAAGGTTCCACAACATCAATTTCCACATTTATGCAGATGACATAATGCTCTATGGACCCATCACAACTGTAAATACAACTATTATCTGCAGTTAACAAACTGCTTCAATGATGTTAACAAATGGCTCCATGAAAACAATCTCACAATAAACCTCAGAAAGACAGAAGCATTATTTGTTACCAAGGACCACACCTTCACCCCCCCCCCCCCCCCCACCAACACACATCACCCTGGGAACGACACAGATAAAAGTCCAGTCTCACATAAAATACCTAGGAATCATTCTTGATCAAACGCTTTCATTCAAACAACAAATTACAAAGACAGCAAAAACAATATTTTTCAAAGCCAAGATGTTACAGCGCCTCAGACAACTCATAGACTCATAGGCCTTTAGAACAGTCATGCAAGCAATAACACTCCCCCAACCTAGATTTTTGCAATGCATATACCATGGTCTACTGACTGCCACCCTTAACCCACTATGGACAACCCTCAATACAACAGTAAGGATCATCCAAAAAGGGAAGAAATATGAACTTATCACCCCCATCTTGAGAGATCTCCATATCCTCCCAATAGAAGCTTGGATCAAGTATAAAACACTGGTTCTGATTTATAATGCACTCCATCAGCAACAAGTCACACATATCAGTACTCTGTTAACCCAATTGAACTCTAGAAGGCTAAACACGTCAAACCACAAGCGACTTGCTGACCGTACCACATGAAAGGACTAAGTTTAACCAACAAGCCTGCAACCGTGCATTTGAACTATACGCCCCCACATTATGGAACTCCATCCCTACCAGCATCTGGAGCAACAAGGAACTTTCCTCTTTTAGGAAACAACTTAAAACCCACCTCTTCTCCATCCACCTCGGATGCGAAAAGAACAGCAACCAATGAACCAGATAAACGGAGACAGAGAGGCAGACTAAAGATCGGACTGGCATCTCTCCCATATATGTATATATGTATGTATATATGTTTGACCCCCCCCCCCCTGGTGATGGCAGTCCCACTCTCCAATTAAATATGTTCTAACCTTTATAATGTACCCCCCTTTTTTATTTTATCCTGTTATGACGTACCCCCACTTTTATTGTAAACCGCTTTGACCTGGTGAAAAGCGGTATATAGGCACAGCTAAATAAATAAAAAATAAAATTATGATTGTTTTAAAACTTGTCTTCCCTGAATTTGAGAAAAACTATATGCATAGTGCCAATAAATGGGTAGAGGGAGGTGTTATTGGAGATGGAAAAGAAAAGGAAAATCTAAAGAGGCTAGGGCTTTTCAGCTTGGAAAAGAGACGGCTGAGAAGAGATATATAAATCTATAAAATATGAATGGAATGGAACTGATAAATGTAGATTGGTTGTTTAATGTTTCAAAAAGTATAAAGGCTAGGGGACATGCCATGAAGTTACAAAGTACATTTAAGCTAATCAGAGAAAATATCTTTTTTTAATTACTGTATAATTAAGCGCTGGAATTTGTTGCCAGAGGATGTAGCGAAAGCTGTTACTGTAGCTGAGTTTAAAAGAGGTTTGGACAAGTTCCTGCAGGAAAAGTTCATAAACCATTATTAAAGTAGACTGGAAAGTCCCTGCTTACCCCTAGGATAAGCAGCATGGAATCAGCCCACCTTTTGGGAACCTGACAGGTCCTTGTGACCTGGATTGGCCACTGTTGTAAACAGGATATTAAACTTGATAGACCTTTGGTCTGACTCAGTATGGCAACTCATGTTCTTATGAGCTTTGGATATATGTGTGCCCTTTTGAATTTTGAAAAGTGCTGATACTGAAATGGTTTCTCTCTCCTACAAATGTGCATCTAACGACAGGTTTTCACTGGCGTTAATGTTCAGCCCTTCATTTCCCCGCGTTAGTGTAGCAGGAGCCTCTCCCCGCCCAATCCCCACCCATTGACCGCTTCTCTCCACCCTCTGCGGGACTTAGCGCGGACGGAGACATTAATGCACACTAACATTGCAGGGGTGTGTGTAATGGAAATGGTCTGTGAGGGGAGGGAGCTATGATTGGAAATGGCCTGTGGGGAGGGGGGGGGGGAGCTGAGACAGGATATGGGCTGATGGCAGGCCGAGGATCAGACTGGACATGGGCAGTTGTGGGGTGCCAGGCCTGGTCATGGGTTGTGGTGGGGCCTAGACCATGAGGGAAACATGGAGGGGCTTGAACTGGAGGAAGGCTCATGGGAGGCATGGGATAATGCTGGGATGAGTGGTGTGGAGCTAGGATATGACATGGGATGATGGTGGGGCGCTAAAAGGACTAGATAGGTGCTGATGGGTGTTTGGGATTGGATATGTGCTGATAGAGGGACACGAATGTGGCTGGAAATGTTTTGGTGCACTAGGAGCTGAAATGGGCTGATGATGGGTGTAGGATAGGACAAGACATGGGGTGATCAGGGGCTAGGACTGGACATGGGCTGATGCGGGGACCAGAAGGGAGCGGGGCACCCCCATCCCCAGGTGCCAGCTGGACGGTGCCCCGGAGCAGACCCTGTCCCACCCCCAGTGCCTACCCCTGCGTGTTGCCCCGTGACCTGCTGGGCATCTGTGCACATCTGCCACACCCACCCCTACGCGGCTGACATGTTGTTTCCCCAACGTGGGGCAACACAGCTCCCAGACATGACCATGGGGGCACATGTATGTAGGGAGCTCCACTGTCAGTGTGCGGGTATGTGCCCCCACTGCTGTGTCTGGGAGGTGGTATGCCACACCACCACATGCAACCATCCAGGCAGTTACCTACCTTCAGAATCAGCACGTGACAAGGCGGTACGGGCACACAGCTCTTGCAGTACCACATCCATGGTGGTGGGTGCTGTGCCAGATGGCTCTGGTACTGTCAATGTGGGCTCGATCCCCACGGTCTCTGACCCCTCCCTGGGCACTGTGCTGCTGCTGCTTCTCCCCGATGGTGTGTGGATGTCCGCTGCCCCATTTTCCTCCTCCTGCGCCACATCACCCCCTGGGGCCTCCACACCCGTGCTGCCAGCAACCTCTGCATCTGCCACCTCGGGCACGTCTCCAGCCTCTGGCTCTGCACCATACTCCTCTTCCTCCACCTCCATGGCCTGGGTGTCACCTGGGGTGGGGGGGAACAAGGTACACAGTAAATATGTGGTTGTCCTACACAAATATGTATAGTTCAATGTTATGTCCTCACCAACAGCAATGTGTGTACCGCCTGTAACTGATGTCACTGCGTTTACAATGTGGTCAACACATGAGTGTCCAGTGTGATCTACCAGGCGGGGGGGGGGGGGAGCAGCATGTCTTGGCACTGGAGGTGCTATGCCACATCGGCAGGTATATTTGGGGGGACGGGGTGGCAAGTGATGGGCCCACTATGTGTAGCACTAGGTGTTCCCTGTTAGTGTGATCTGGGGTGTGGGCACAGAGCTACATGTGTCCAGGAGGGGTTGTGAAGGAACCTGCATCGTGACTGGGGCCTGTCATAGTGTGTGTGAGCGATATGTGTGCTATGGAGGGTATATGTATGCTCGGTTAGGTGTTGGTGCAGGTGTGCCTGTCAGCCAGACGTGTGTGGGGACTGCCGCATTGGTGCCTGCTATGGGGTGTAGATGGACATCTATCCAGCAGTGTGCATTTGGGGGTGGGATGTGGCGGGGGATGGGGATGGGGGCGATGTGTGCCGGACATACATGGGGATGTGCTTCCTCCCTGTATGGCTGCTGCACACCGACTGTTGTTGGCCATGGTGGTGGGTCAGATAGGTGGTCCAGTGTTTGCTGTGCCTGTCCCCTGATTTGGCTGTACTGGAGGCCATCACACCAGTTATGTGTGTGGTATGACACGGTGTGTGTTTGGCAGTAATCTGCGCACTGTCATGTGTCTGCGGATACGTGTGTGGTGAGTGCATCCCCTGTTGGTGCTCCCAGCATATCCATGAGTTCAGGGCCAGAACATCCATCTGGCAAGACTGCTCTCTGCATAGGGCACTGCCTATCATATGTCCACACACAGACAACGTCCTTATCTGCATATCTGCAGGATGGATGGCCTCACAGGGGTCCAGGGATAGCTCAGCTCACTCGAACAGCTTCAGCGGTTGGAGAGGCCTCATCATCTGCCCCTGTGGCAGCTGTGTGTGGGAGCAGGGCCCTCACCAGCTCCCCGTTGGCTGGCCACAGCCCTCGTCTGGGGGGTGTGGGGGGGGGGGCAATGCTGTGCATGAGGTTGCAGTGTGGGTAGGGGTCATGGGAATGGGTATGTGTCACTGCAGTGGCTGTATGAGAACTGACCCCGGGTGGTGTTGGTGTTGGGGTACGTGCATATGTTGGAAGGTTCATTGGGGCTGGAGATGGGGATCTGACATGGAGTGGTGAGGGGATTCCACTTTGTGCGGTGGTGGATATCTGCACATTGGGCCAGGTGTTGTGTGTCCTGGGGTGGCAGGGTAAACTGTGACTGGCTGACTGGGGGGTCACGTATGCTGGTGGTGGTGGCGTGGGATGGGAGGTTCAGGTGTGTGTGGTTGGTTGGTGCATGTTAACATTACATGGGAACAGGCATTGGGACATGACATATCCATCACAGGTTACTATATAGTATCAGATATAATCCAATGAGCCAGAAACGTATCAATGAACAGGTAAACCTCCCAAAGCACAACACGGGAACAAAAGAAACTATATAAGCTGCACTAAGCCAGATCAAATAGTACTAAGTCACTTTAGTAACAGAGGAAAGAGGCCCTCAGCCATCCTCCCACAGATACAAGCCGAGAGGATGAGCACCTCAGCTAACCTCACAACAGTGCTTTAACTCTCAATATGCTCATAGTGACATCAGTGCTTGAAAAAGACCTCCGTACTGGGGCATGCATGATGGGCCAAACCAAACCCCCACTGTTGGTAAATGACAGGGAGACAAGGTCCTACCTAGCACACAAGGCAGTAGAAACAGGCAGCAGCAAGCAGGCAAAACAAGCAGCAACAGGCAGCATACGATGATGCAGAAAAACAAAGCTCACAAACATAAAATCTGGCTGTCCACAGGAGCACCAACACCAGGTGTTTTGGCAATCAGCTTCTTCAGGGAGCTCTACATGCAACACACTGCGTTTCAGTACCACTGAAGCAGATAGGTGCAGGCTGTTGGCGGCTCATGGTGATAGCATGTTTCTGGCGGAATAGCGGATTTTACCATGGGCCGGACACAGCCTTGCACTTATCTGCCTCAGCGGTTCTGATATGCAGGGTGTTGCATGTAGAGCTCCCTGAAGATGCTGATTAGTGAGACACCTGGTGTCGGGGCCCTTGTACAGGGCTGTTCTGGGGGTGTTTGTGCTTTGTTTTCCTTCCCTCATTGTATGCTCCTGTTGCTTCCAGATTATACTGTGTGCTGCTGCCTGTTTCTACTGCCTTTGACCTAGGTAGTGCTTTTTCACCCTGCTAATTACCAATAGTAGGGTCCAGATCTGGGTTATTTTGCATACCCCAGTACAGAGGTCTTTAGGACCATTGATGGCACTCTGAGCATATATTGAGGTAAAGCACCATTGTGGTGTTATCTGAGGTGCTCCTCCTCTCTGATTGTATTTGTGGGAGGTTGGCTGAGGGCTTTTGTCCTCTGTTACCTGTGGTACGTGTTACTATTTGATTTTGTTTAGTGCAGGTTATATGATTTGCTTTGTTCTCTTGTTTTGTTTTGGGTGTTTTCATGTTATTAGAAACCCCTCACTGGGCCAGACGGACATCCTTCAGGCCCAGGGACCTGTTTCCAACAGTTCTCAGTCTCTTTTCTCTGTACCTGGTTGTTTTCATGGATGACACCAGTTACACACTGTCTATATTGGGCTGTTCATTGCTATACTATGTCCCTCAATGTGAAGTTTGGGACACACTCCCAGGTACCTGTCCGAGCCTTTCTGAAAACCCATTAGGCAACTGTTGCTGCATCCGCAGCCTTCTGTGCCTCTGTTGGCCCACACTTGATCTCAGGACATGGGCCTGCACCCCCCTGAGGCTGACTTTGCATGTGCTGGAACATTAGCTGTACGTGGGATGCATATCTCAGACCTACCTGCCAGTGGATGGGCTGTGTCCAGTGCTGGGGACAGTCCATGCAGGTAGACCGGGCAGAGACGTTCTGCCAGCTGCTGCTCCAGGGGTGTCTCGCCAGGGCCGATGGGTCCACCCCCACCAGTGCCCATAGCATGCCATCTCTCAGCCATCATGTAGGCATGGACTCCACGCTTTATATCGTTATATCTCTTGCATAGGCTGTCCAGGTCCCTGGGTGGGCCACGGCCTCCCGGACCTCCTCCCACACCTGGGTCCATGTGCTCATTGTTGTTCGTGAGCTCAGCCGCCCATACAGGACCTCATAATTTCTAGTACATTGGCCAGCAGGATGTGATTCTCCTGCTGGCTGAATTTGAGGGCCCTCTTACTTTCTTCTGCGGGCACTGGCTTCTGCCTATGCTTTGCACTTTGTGGCCTCTCAGGCTGCTCCTGCGTGGGCTGGGACACACCCGACGGCTCTGCAACCTCCACCTCAGGCTCATGCATCCCTGCCGCCTCTGGGGACTGCTGCCCAGGTGTTCCCCCACCCTCTCCTCCTGTTGTGTCCTCTCGCTGCATATCCCTGCTCTCACTGTCATCTCCCTGCCTGTCACACATCTCTCACCTCCTCTATCCCTCGCCTAATCTACCCCTTGCCTGCTCTGCAACTCACCTACTCTTCCCCTCACCTACTCTACCACTCACCTGCTCTTCACCTCACCTACTCCACTCCTCACCTACTCTACACCTCACCTAATCTACACCTCGGCTACTCTACACCTAGCCTGCCCTTCACATCACCTACTCCACTCCTTACCTAATCTACACCTTACCTAATCTACACCTCGTCTACTCTACACCTCGCCTGCTCTGCACCTTGCTTACTCAAAACCCTCGGCCTGCACCACGTGCGCAGACCTATTTATTTATTTTATTTTTATTTATTTATCTATTTCTTCTATACCGCCCCTTCCAGAGATCAGGGGCGGTTTACATGGAACAATTTAACAGTTTTGTATACGTTCGTATAACATTACATTGAACAGAAATTTTTTAACTTTTTACATATAACAGAGCATTATACTGTTTAAACTGTTTACAAGGGGTATACTTTTGTATACTTCTGTATCGTTATATTGATCAGAAGTTTCTAACTTTTTACAGGGATATAGGCAACGAACTGCCATTGCCATTTACAGAGGTTATTTACAAAAAGGTTAGGATACAATGAGTTATAGTGTAGAGTATTCGTCATTCAAGTGGGGGTGTGTGTGTCTGTGTGTGGTGGAATTTATTTCCATTTTTTCGTGGATTTTTTGGTGTGTCTTTGTGAGGGCTGTCTGAGAGAGGGCTGTGTATGTTCAATTGATTGTGTCTTTGCGGGCTTTTTGTTTGTGTGTCTGTGGATGCTGTGTGGTTGGACTTGGAGGGTAGGGGATTTCAAAGTGTTTGGAGAATAGGTATGTCTTGAGTTCTTTCCTAAATTGGGAGAGGTCTTTTATGATACGGATGTTTATTGGGAGATCATTCCAGAGCGTGGGAGCAGTGTATGTGAAGGCTCTGGCACTGGTGGATTTTTTAGTCTTCGTGAATGTTTTTGGTAATTCCAGTGAGTGGGTTGCGTTTAGTCTGCGGGCTCTTGAATCAGTTGGGGCGTGAAGTAGTGTGGATAGATGTGAAGGGGCGATATCGTTTAGGAGCTTGAATGTTGTTAGTAGAATTTTGTATTTGTATCGGCTATTTATAGGGAGCCAGTGTAGTTCTAGCAGTATAGGGGTTACATGGTCTGCTAGGCGGGCTTTAGTGACTACTTTTGCACAAATGTTCTGGGCTCTTTGTAGTAGGTAGATATTTTTTTGTGGGAGGCCGATTAGGAGACTGTTACAATAGTCAAAGTGCGGGGTGATGAGTGAGCTAACAACTGATCTAAAGTCATGCGTGTCAAGAAGGGGCCTTAAGTGTTGAATGGTTTTGAGTTTGAGTTGTAGAATATGGTTTTTACTGTTTGCTTTATGTGTGGTAGCATGGTGAGTGTTTGATCGATTATTACACCTAGGTATTTTACCTCTTGTTTAACAGGTATAGTTGTGTTATTGATTGAGATTGCTGTTGGATAAGTGTCTTTGGCCTCAGGTGATCTTGTTACAAACATTGCTTCAGTTTTTTTGAGATTGATGCTGAGGTAGTTGGTTTCCATCCAGGATGTGGTTTCCGCCATGCATTCGGATAGAGTGTTATAAGTATGGTTTTTCATGGTTATGGGGAGAGCGAGCATGATGTCATCAGCATAGATAAAATGATTGATCTTGTGTTTTCTAAATATTTTTGTAATGGGTTGTAGGTACAGGTTGAAGAGGAGAGCAGACAGGGCTGATCCTTGGGGTATTCCTTGTCCTTGGGGGAAGGTTTCTGATGCTTCTTGGTTTAATTGAACACACATTAGTCTGTGTGTGATGTAGGACTTGAACCATTTGAGGACAGTCCCGCCTATTCCTAAGTTTTCTAGTCTATTGATCAGTGTAAGATGGTTGATGTTGTCAAAGGCGGCGGAAATGTCTATGAAAAGGAGTAGGAGGCCTTGACTGTTATCATCTGTATGTTTTATGAGGAAGTCCATCAGTGTAATTAAAAGGGTTTCTACACCATGGAAGGGGCGGAAACCAAATTGGGGCGGAAAAGGGAATTGTGCTCATCAATATGTTCTTGCAATTGTAGTTGAACTGTTTTTTCTATTATTTTAGCCATAAATGGAATGCTGGCTATCGGTCTATATGAGTTTGGGTCTTTTGGGTCGAGTTTATTGTTTTTTATTATTGGGAGGATCGTTGTGAGTTTTAGGGCATCAGGCATAATGCCTTGGGAGAGGGATAGGTTTACTATGTATTGTATGTTTCCAGCTAATTCTTCCTTAGTACTTTTGATCCATGACACAGGGCAAGGATCGAGTGGAGAAGTTGTGGTGTTGATAATTGTTATGATCCTGAGGAGGTGTTTTTGATCTATCGTGTGGAAGGTTGTCCAGTTGCTATTAATTTCGGTGTTTGAGGGTAGTAACGTCGGTGTAGTATTAAGTTTGCACTTTAGTTTTTCAGCAAAGTGGGTTGCTAGGGTTTGCATTTATGCATTTTTGGGCGGGGGTGTGGCCTTGCGCACATTGCACATGCGCAGTGCCACGTTTGGGGCATCTGCGTGCATTATGCACATGTGTAGGACGTGTGTGCACACATTGGGCAAGTGCAGGCCACATGCGTATGCGGCGTGCACAGTACCCTGCGTTGCGCATGCACTGTACGTGTATGAGTGAGGGACATGTGGATGTGCTACGCGTGGTTCCGCCCACACCACATATGGATACGGTGTATGCACCTTGCCAGCATTGTGCATGCGCATGCGATGTCTCTGTGCGCCATATACTATTCATGTGCACCGTGGGCAGTGTCATGTGCGGAACCAGGCACAACTTGTGCAGGTATGCGCATTGCATGCACACAACCCAGGGTTCCATGCAGGATGCTGCCCACGTTGCGCATACATGGCACATGGTGCCCAGAGACGTCACATGCACATGTGCAATGCCTGCAGGGCACGTACGCCGCATCTGTATGTGGCGTGCACAGAATCACTTGTAGCAAATGTTCACATCCCTCGCTCATACACGTACAGTGCATGCACAATGCGGGGTACCACGCTCACTGCGTATGCACAAGACCTGCGCATGCACAATGTGCGCACACACGTGCTACGTGCACAGCATCATGCACTACGCGCTCGTTGCCCGTGATACACAGGTGTGTGTTTGTTCTGATTGTTTGCCACTACCCACACCATATTAAACCTCTGTCTCTGTTCTATCTGCTGTCCATGATGGCAGACTTTGTTGTTGGTGCTTGTGTGTTGGGGTGTGTGCTGGAGCTGCGGTTGCCTGATGAAGGAGATGGTGTCCATGGGGCTATGTCACAGGGCATGGGTGCAGTCCTGCTGCAACACAGACCTGCAGCTGTGGGGACTCTGCAGGCTGGGGCTGTGCCGGCACGGCACCGGAGGCATGCTGAGGTGCACCCTCGCCAGCCTCACCTCCACAGGCCCAGGGCCCAGCTCCAGGACATGCGTGAGGGCCAGGTCATCTCCCTTTACCGTCTGAGTACAGGGGCTATTAGGGAGCTCTTTGAGGATCTAAGACCTGACCTCGAGCCCAGTCACATGCCATACTGGGTTTGGTCAAGCTCCTGGGTGCCCTACATTTCTTTGCCTCTGGCTGTTTCCAGTCATTTGTGGCTGCAATGGGTAGGATGAGCCGCCCCACCTTCTCACGCTGTCTCCACCAGGTACTGTGGGCCATGGTCAGCCGGGTGAGGAATTACATTGCAATTCCCAACAATAGGCAATAGAGGGGGACCCTGAACAAGCCCTCTGAACAGGTTGCGGGGATACCACACATGATGGGAGCTATTGATTGCACACATGTTGCCCTGGCCCCTCCCAGAGACAGGGAGGCAGTGTTCTGCAACCGCAAACACTACCATTCCCTGAATGTTCAGGTTGTATGTGATGCAAATATGCGTATTCTGAATGTGGTTCCTAGGTTTGCAGGGTCCACCCATGACTCCTATATCCTGCATCACTCGGCACTATTCAGACAATTTGAGACCGGACAATATGAGGACTGTGTACTGCTGGATGGGTATTTCTCATCTCTGACATGCACATGGTGTTCCTCTGAGTAACCGTATGCGCACATGTCTGTCTTTATGGTGTGACCCTAGTTGTTTGTATGTGTCATCTGTGTGTGTGTTCTAACGTGGTGGGGGGGGTGGATTTGCTCTCAGATCTTCTTTGCTGCAGTGCTATGTGTTGGGAGCACATTCACCTCTGACCATTTCGGCCATTTCACATTGTCTGATTTCTATTGGCATGTTACAACACACATGTATGCTTCATGTATATCAACAGTGTATTGTTGTCTCTGCCATCCTATCTGGCCCACTCAGGTACATGTTCCTGTACCACCTGCTGTGTGTGGACAGTATCATGGCCCTCACATGCTTGCACAGGTGTGCATCTCTGCCCTTGTCCAGAGTGCATTGCCATGTATCTGGCTGATGTGTTCACAACTGGCGCTACTACCTTTCGGCTACAGGTGTTTGGTCATTTGTTTGGTGTGGTTACAGATGATGTGTATTGCCCGTGTTCCATGTCTCACACCTCCAAATACTGGCGCATAGCTGTTGTGTGAATCACAAGAAGCAGCATACGTATGCAACTTATGCTGTGGACTAGTCTCACCGACGGAACTCCCTTTACAGTGCCGACATTTTTAGTGGTTTTAAATCACCTGTTAATTACACACGTACAATCGATACAACCTTTTGGATTTGTATCCCTTCCCCCTGAAGAAGGCGTTGCCGAAACGCGTTGGGGTTTCCATACAATAAAGAAGAATCTGTTCATCCGACGTCTCCTGCTTCTTGTGATTCCCTGATCTCCTGCAGGAGCTCCTGCTCCCCTTGTGTGCATAGCTGTTGTGTGCCATCATGTGACATCATATGTTTCTGTCAGTCTTTTATGTGTTGTTGGTTTGCACTTACATGCTTGTGTGCATGTGTGTGGACCTCAGCTCCTGCTTTAACTTTCCACATTTCTTTCTGCAGGTGATGCCGGATATGGGTGTCGTCCCTGGTTGCTGACCCCTGTGCATCTACCACGGACACGTGCAGAGATGAGGTACAATGAGGCCCATGCCTCCAGCTGCTCAGTCTTCGAGCGCACCTTTGGCTTTTTGAAGAGTCGCTTCAGGTGTCTGGATAGGATCGGCAGGGCCTTACAATACAAACCCATGACTGTGGCACAGATCATTCTGGCCTATTGCATCCTGAACAACATTGCTCTTAGGCACGATATCCCAGTCCATATTAATGAGGATCTGGAAGATGATCCTACGTGCTGTCATGTACGTGCCCGTGGTGACACACATGAGGGCACGGCAATCAGGCACTAGCTGATTGAGGAGCTCTTTTCATGTAAGTACTGCATATGTTGGTACAGTAAATGCATTTGGGTATATATGTACTACTACTGAGCATTTGTATAGTGCTACCAGTCATACACAGCGCTGCGCAGACATATAACAGACAATCCCTACCCATCAGAGCTTACAATCTAGTCAAAACAAAACACAGAAGGTGTAAGCAGGGGAAAACAGCGGGTAGAAGGAGATTAGGTGAGTCAAGATTAGTAAGCGAAAGCGGTGAGGTAAACTTTCAAATGGGATTTGAGGTTGGTTAGAGAAGGTGCCTGGCGTACAGACACAGGTAGTTTGTTCCAGGCATAGAGTGCAGCAAGGTGAAAGGAGTGTAGTCTGGAGTTAACAATAGGAGAGCGGGGCATAGATATTTATTTAAAGCAAGATATGAGCAGTTGCCTAGAAGTGTGGAATTCCCGATGAGGGATATAAGGAGATTGATTAGATTGTAGGCTCTGATGAGCAGGGACTGTCTGTTACATGTTTTTCTACAGCGCTGCATACAACTGGTAGCACTATATAAATGCTCAGTAGTAGTATTAGTAGTAGTAGTAGTAGTACTGAGGAGCCACAGAGTGATTGCATTTATAGGTTAGCAGGAGAAGCTTGAACTGGATGTGGAAATGGATAGGGAGCCAGTGAAGTGACCTGAGAAGAGGAGTAATATGGGCATGACGAGGCTGGCAGAAGATTAGCCGTGCAGCAGAGTGTTGAATAGATTGAAGCGGACAGAGATGATTCAAAGAGAAACCAGCAAGGAGTAGGTTACAGTAGTCAAGACAGGAGGTAATTAAGGAGTGGATTAGTGTTTTAGTTGTGTGTTCAATGAGGAAGGGGGGATTTTGCTAATGTTATATAGAAAGACATGGCAGACCTTAGCTACAAGATGGATATGTGTGGAGAAAGAGAGAGAGAGGAGTCAAAGACAACCCCTAGATTGCGGACCGAGGAGAAAGAAAGGAGTACTGAGCTATCCACAGAGACTGAGAAAGGAGGGGAGGTTTTAGGGGATAAGATAAGACATTCAGTTTTGGCCATGTTGAATTTCAAGCAGCGGGGAGACATCTGGGCAGCACTGTCAGAAAGGCAAGCAGAGAGTCGGGTCTGGATTGTCAGAGAGAGTTCAGGCGTGGAGAGGTAGATTTGGGAGTCATCAGCATACAGATGGTACTGAAAGCCATGGGAAGAGATAAGCGCACCAAGGAACTAGGTATAGAGAGAGAAAAGAAGCCAACCCAAGACATATCCCTGGGGTACACCAACTGGGAGCAAGGTAGCAGAGGAGGAGGAGCCACCAGAACACACAATGAAGGAGCGATGGGAGAGATGGGGGAGAACCAGAATAGTACAGAGCCCTTAAAGCCAAGCGAGGACAGGGTATCGAGGAGAAGGTTGTGGTCAACGGTGTCAAAGGTATCAGAGAGGTCAGGAAGGAGGCGGACAGAGTACAGGCCTTTGGATTTTGCCAGGGAAAAGTCACTGGAGACTTTGACAAGAGCCGTTTCAGTAGAGTGTAAAGGACAAAAGACAGACTGTAAAGGATCGTTGAGGGAATGAGAGGAGAGGAAGTCAAGGTGCCGTGTGTGTTGCACAGCTCCATCATGACATATGTATGTTTCACTTGTGTTTCTCAATCCCCAGGATATGCTTTGTGACCTGCCCGGTGCTGTGGTGCAGTGGCAGCTGTGTGAACACAGTTTGAAGGACTAGAAAAGGGGACTGCTACTTCTGGAGAGAGATCTGCAAATGTGAGTATATACTTCTGGGATTTTTTCTGAAGGGACTTCTTTGGATTAAAGCTCATTAATCTGTGAACCCAGTGTATTTGTTAAATCAGTCAGGGCCTAGTAGCAGCAGTTTAAGTTTAAATTAAAAACACAGAAGAGAACTTTCTGGTTAGATTTCATTCCCAGCAGAAAGCTTGTAGTTTAAATTTAATACTCACTCTGGGTCTAGTATCAGCAAAGTACTTTTAGTTTAAATTTAAAATACAGAAGAGAGCTTTCTGGTTAAATTTAGAACCCAGCAGAGAGCTTCTACTTTAAATTTCATAATAAGTCAGAGCCTAGCAGCATCAAAGAGCTTTAATTTAAATCAAATCAGAATATAACTTAGCTTAAAAGGCAAAACAGGTCAGTATTCTTTGAGCAACAAATAAAGTCTTCTAGAGACCTTTACAAAGAGGCCTTCTACCAAGGGGGCAAGAGACATTTTCAATAGGTGTTAACGCGAGGTGTGGCAGGTCAAAAGGCCATTTTGAAAGACTCCTTCTATCCAAGCAAGAACTGTTAATCACCCAGGAAGTTGGTCACAGCTTACCTCAGAAGCACAGGACAGGGTACTGTGTAGCAGCCATCTTTTAATAAATGTTATTTCTCTCCCTCCCTCCCCAACAGCCACCCACCCCTGGGATAATCGTAGCTTTATAGGTACTTACACATCTTAAAGGAAAGGAGGTGCTCTCAGGTGCAGCTCGTTATCCAAATCAGTCATACACTAAGGACCTGAGATTAATTAAGCTTCAGGTCAACAAGGTATATTAAACGTATTAGGTACAATTTTATTAGTATAAGTATCCATAGCAAACCTTAGTAAGTAAAGAACTTAAAGATCTAAACACAAGCTTAAAACTAAGATGCAGACAGCAGTCCAGCAGCAAGATGGGGGTTTTCCAGTCTTTTGCATTGAGTGTCACATGTATGATTTTCTCCCAGTTGGTGAGAGGTCCTATGTGTGCACTAGGTGCAAGGAGCTCTTTGCTCTCAGGGAACAAGTCCATTCTCTAGAGGCTAGAGTAGCAGACTTGGAAGACATAAGAAAGACAAAGAGATACATAGACGAGACCTACAGAGATAAAGTCCTGAAGTCCCACCTCCAGTCTGGCAGCATCCCTGTTGCCATGGAGGAGAGAGGTAACGTGACAGGACAGCATCACCTTGGTGTGGCAGGAAGTGATCCTGTAACTAGGACCTGTTCTCCAGGTTATGTAAAACCCTCTTGCACCAAGGACATTTCTCCAGGGCCATGTGCCCATAAGGGAAGGGCTAGGACAGCCTTTATTGTTGGTTATTCGATCATTAGGCATGTAGATAGTTGGGTGGCTGGTGGATGTGAGGATTGCCTGGTAACATGCCTGCCTGGTGTGAAGGTAGCAGACCTCACGCGCCACCTAGATAAGATCTTATATAGTGGTGGGGAAGAGTCTGCTGTCTTGGTACATGTCGGTACCAATGACATAGGAAAATGTGGTAGGGAAGTTCTGGAGGCTAAATTTAGGCTTTTAGGTAGGAAATTGAAATCCATAGCTTCTAGGGTAGCATTTTCTGAAATGCTTCCCGTTCCATGTGCAGGACCCAAAAGGCAGGCAGAGCTCCGGAGTCTCAATGGGTGGATAAGACAATGGTGCAAGGATGAGGGTTTTGGATTTGTTAGGAACTGGGGAACATTTTGGGGAAAGGAGGGGCTCTTCTGAAGGGATGGGCTTCATCTTAACCGGGATGGAACCAGGCTGCTGGCATTAACCTTTAACAAGGAGATAGAGCAGCTTTTAAACTAGATAATAGGGGAAAGCCGACAATCGCACAAGAGTGCATGGTTCGGAAGAATGTATCCTTGAAGGATACTACCAAAAACAGAGAGGATCCAAAAAAGAGTAAAGTAGTCCAAATGCCCTCGAGTATGGAGCAGACAGATCTTAAAGATTGCAAATTACCCATGCCTACCAATAGCCAAATTAATATGAATAAAATACAGTCTCTAAAATGCATGTATGCAAATGCTAGAAGTCTAAAAAATAAGATGGGTGAGTTAGAATATATAGCACTCAATGAGATGTTAGATATGATTGGAATCTCAGAGACATGGTGGAAGGAGGATAACCAGTGGGACACTGTGATTGCTGGGTACAAACTATATCGTAATGATAGAGCTGATCAAATTGGTGGAGGGGTTGCGCACTATGTTAGGGAGAGCATTGAGTCAGAAAGCATTAAAGTTTTGCAGGAAACAAAATTTGCTGTCGAATCTTTATGGATTGAAATTCCATGTAAAAAGGGGAAGGCGATGGCAGGTGGGGTGTACTATCGACCGCCTGGCCAGAATGAACAAATGGATGATGAAATGCTCAAAGAAATCAAGGAAGTTAACAAAAGTTACAGCACAGTAATAATAATGGGTGATTTCAATTAGCCCAGTATCGACTGGGTCAGTGTCACGGCAGGACATGCTGGGGAGATAAAGTTCCTAGGTGAAATACATGACTGCTTCTTGGAGCAGCTGGTTTATGAACCAACCAGCGGGGAAGCCATATTGGACCTAGTCCTTAGTAGAACACCAGATCTGGTACAAGAGATAAGGTTGTTGGGGCCACTTGTCATTAGGGATCATAGCATGATCGCGTTTGATCTAATTAATGGAGGAGGGATGGTAAGGAAATCAACAGTATTACCTTTTAACTTTCGAAAGGGAGACTGTGATAAAATGAGGAAAATAGTTAAGAAAAAACTAAAAGGAGCAGTTGCAACGGTTAAAGACTTACCTCAAGCTTGGTTGTTGTTAAAAACTACTATCTTGAAAGCCAAGACCAGCTGTATTCCACGCTTAAGAAAAGTGGAAGGAAGTCCAAAAAACTGCCAGCATGGTTTAAAGGTGAGGTCAGAGAGGCTGTTGTTGCCAAAAAATAATTTTCAGGAAATGGAAAAAAAGAGCCAAACAACGAAAGCTGGAAACAGCACAAGAACTGGCAAGTTAAAGGCAAGGCATTGATAAGGCAGGCAAAGGGAGAATTTGAGAAAACGTTTGCTGTGGTAGCAAAAACACGTAATAATGACTTTTTCAAGTACATTCGTAGCAAAAAACCTGTGAGAGAGTCAGTTGGTCCATTAGATGATAGAGGGGTTAAAGGGGCACTAAGAGGCGTCAAGGCGATAGCGGAGAGACTGAATGAATTCTTTGCTTCGGTCTTTACTGAGGAAGATGTAGGGATGTTATTCATGACTGAAGTGGTATTTAAAGGTACAGAAGAATTGAAGGAAATATCGATACATCGGGAAGATGTATTTTAACTATTAGATAAACAATTTATAAAAAGGGTTCCAGGGGTGATCCGGGAAACTACAGACCGGTGAGCCTGACGTCAGTACCGGGAAAAATGGTAGAAACCATCATAAAGAACAAAATTGCTGAATATATAGTCATGGCTTAATGGGAGACAGCCAACATGGCTTTAGACAAGGAAGATCTTGTCTTACTAATCTGTTATGTTTTTTTGAAGGTGCGAATTAACAGGTAGACAAAGGTGAGTCGGTTGATATAGTGTATTTGGACTTTCAGAAAGCCTTTGACAAAGTCCCTCATCAGAGACCTTTGGCAAAACTAAAGAGTCATGGAATGGGAAGCAGTGTACTATTGTGGATCAGGAAGTGGTTAAAAGATAGAAAGCAGAGGGTAGTGTTAAATGGCCAATTTTCCCAATGGAGAAAGGTGAATAGTGATGTACCCCAGGGATCTGTGCTGGGTCTGCTGCTTTTTTACATATTCATAAATGACCTGGAAAAGGGAATAACGAGTGAGGTTATCAAATTTACAGATGACACAAAACTATTTAAAGTTGTTAAAACCCAAGAGGACTGTGGAAAATTGCAAGAGGATCTTGATAAATTGGAAGACTGGGCATCAAAATGGCAGATGAAATTGAATGTGGACAAGTGCAAAGTTATGCACCTAGGGAAGAACAATCCAAACTATGGTTACACGATGCAAGGTTCCATATTAGGGACCACTATCAAGGAAAAAGATTTAGGCGTCATTGTGGGTGACATGTTAAAACCCTTGGCCCATTGTGCAGCGGCGGCCAAGAGAGCAAATAGAATTCTAGGTATCATAAGGTAAGGAATGGAAAATAAAACAAAGGATATTATAATGCCTCTATATCGTTCCATGGTGAGACCGCACCTTGAATATTGTGTGCAATTCTGGTCGCCGTATCTTAAAAAAGATATGGCGTTATTAGAAAAGGTTCAGAGAAGAGACACCAAAATGGTAAAGTGGATGGAAGGATACTCCTATGAAGAAAGGCTAAAAAGGTTAGGGCTCTTTAACCTGGAAAAGAGACAGCTGAGGGGAGATATGATAGAAGTCTATAAATTAATGAACGGAGTGGAACAGGTAAACGTAGATCGATTGCTTACGTTATCAGAATATAGAAAGGCTAGGGGATATGCAATGAAGCGACAAGTTGAGAATCAGAGGTTTAAGTTAAGTACAATTTTTTGGTATTAAAAGTATTTTTGAGAGGTGACACAGGATCACACAAAAGAAAAAAAGGCAGCTAGCTGCTTGGTGGGGGATAGATAACACTGCTATCCCTCCTACAGCATAGCTTCGACAAAAATAAAAAAGAAAAGAGGTGATGTTTTAGTGAGCAGTAACCATGGCATGGCTATGTATCCACATAGTGCTATATAATGTCTGGCTCCTGTGATGTGGGTACAATCTCTGTCTGAGGAGCCCAATCACTGAGACAAATGCTGGGTGTCCATGGTCGCTCTATGCACATGCATTGTATGCTAACCAGCAGACTGGTTGCAGTTGGTATGTGCATGACTAAAACAGCCCAGTGGTGGGCAGCAAGCGCAGTATGACTGAGCTTGCTGTGATAGCTTGTTAGTCCTTGATGGTTGGGACTGCAATTGTTCCTAGCTTACTCACTGTGGTCATGGCAGGGCAGTAACAGCAAGCCGAGAAGCCCCCACTGCACTTGGTGTCTATAGCATCAGCCTTTTAACACTGGCACTGTTCTAGAAGAGTCCCAGTCTAATAGGGGCAGGACACAGGGCTCCGCTGTGATTAGCACCTCTAGCATGCTGCAATTGTGCAGGAAACAAGGTGATTAGCATTACATACTGCAGGAAATACCTGCCACATACTGACAGTGATGTGGAGCTACAGTAAAGTTGGCAGTAACTATCACTAGCAGTGCAAGTTCAGGGGACCAGATGCTGGGCGCCTATCCTCACCCTCAGAGTGACTGCTAAAACTGCTCAGTAGCATGGTCTGTAGCTGTTATGTGCATGTAGTACACACTGTCAGTATGTTTTACTGAGCTGATGTGATGGACCAGTACTTTCCCATTTGGTGATCAGCTGTAGACTGCTGTCCCGCGTGTGCAGTACCTCTTGGGTACTGGAGGGGCTAAACTATACCAGCACACACAGCAGACAGGTTAGGCAGAGACCTAAAGGCTCTTTGAATCCAGACACTGCTATGTTGCAAAGTGTGGTGGTGTAACCTACTAATTGGTGCAATGTCTTCAAAAGCAGCCGTCAAGGATTTGATTCCCACTTGTTCAATTTGCGCCTGTGTGCTACTCATGTCATTTCCCTGCCTGTAACAGTCTTGGCTCTGCTGTGACTTACAGACACTCATCCTTCTACTTTTTTATGTGTTCTGGCCACACTTTGTTCGGCAAATATGCTATTCCCCATCATGGCCTTCTGAGAGCATTGGCTCTGCTGCAGCCCATTGCAGGGAGTCAGACATGTTCATGCTGCAGATATCAGGCCCCTGTTTGGAGACATGGTGTAATGGTCATGGTAATGGCTAGGGGGCCAAAATACCATGATTTGAGGCCCACTACCACTCCTTATGTGACATTTCAGAATGTGTTACTGTCGCATTTTATGTCTGCCACAACCTTCATGGACTGACAACACTTCCTTGTGACCTTGAGCAGATCACTTAACCCACCATTGGCTCAGCTGACTGGAGGTCTGTACCATCCTTGGTTATCATCAGACATTACCAATTGATGGTAAGATGTACCCTGATGTGACTGCACTGCTACAGCGGTATACTAACAGGCAGTTACATGCATACAGCTGTAACCTACTTGGTCAACATGAATCATGTGTGACATCATGACTGTGACTGTACAGCTTTGGCTCTATTACATCTCTGCAGGACATATGGACACACCCTACTTCTCAGATATCCACCTGCAGGTACCACCTTGTGTCCGTATGTGCCCCATTTGCCCAGTTTGGATGATAACTGTGCAGTTGTTATCTGCACATTTGTCTGAGGTGTTATATGGTGGCTGTGTGGCTAGGAAAGGTGTGAGTCCCACATGTCTGGTATCAGGCCTTCCAAGTGGCATTAGTGCACATTTTCACACAATGTACAAATACATTGGAGATGGCGCTTACAGCACATCGGTGCTGCCATCCCATACTGCCCTCTCCTCAGCCGCCATCCTTCCTTAAGCCCATCCATCTGCCTCTGATGGCTGTGTGCAGTCATGTCTTCTTGTGCGAGCTGCTATACCATGGCCTACACTGGTACTCTTTTCCACATTTCAGCTCTTCACGCATGCCTCTCCTGTGCCTGATCTGCATGTCACCACTCCTACTCTATCCTCCTGTCACTGCACACATCCTGCCACATCTAACTCTGCTAGGGGACATGTCTTCCCCATCCTATGTCACACATTGACATTGTGCTATTTTATGTAGGCACTCTAGTGTGCATCAGTACAGCTGCCTCCCACCTGCTCGTCCACTTTACTGGATGCCACATAGGGTGTCCATAGATCTGGCAGGTCCATAAGCTCCCATCTGGCATTCCATCCATCACCTTCAGATTGAATTTCCTTGCTGCTCCTTTATCCAGTGCTAGGGTTACAGTTGTTTTCGAACAGGAAGGTGTATGCTTGACATCTTAATGCCAGATGTCCCGTTAACACAAGTTAAATGGCCTATAGCGCCCTTAAAGCTGGAATGCCTCCTACCCGCCCAGAGTCCTTTTTGCCTGTAAAATCCCTTATTGCTGCCATTAAAGCTCACTAATGCCTGCTCCTTTAACACCCTTTAGTAAACATACCCCATGGAATCTCTCCAGTCTCCAAGGATTTATTAAACACATCCTTTAAAGGTCCTGCCAAAACCTCTCTGAGCTCTCATCTGGTTCTATGGCTTTTGTCCACTCTCAGTTTTGCAAAATGCTTTGTCCACTTTTAGTTCTGCAAGCTGTTTCTAAATATCTTATTCTGTGAATGGTGTGGCATCTACTCTATTCCTATCATGTATGGTCTTTCTCCAGGATTTTTTCTCATGAACACAGAACAGACATATTTATTTAGCACTTCCACTTTTTCTTGGTCACTTTCCATAAATCAGTCCTCAGCACCTTAAAGTCTTATAATTCCACCTCAAGCTTCTTCTCCCCAATTTACCTGAAAAATATTGCACATTGCTTCGCATCTATAGTCAGGTTTTTGTTCTTTGTGTGCTTTTGCCAGGGCCGGCCTGACCATAGTACGGGAATGTTGCCAGCACATGGCCCAATGCCTCAGGATGCCCAGGCCTGCCTGACCAGCTTCAGAGGGAAGACCCAAAGCCTTGTGCCCCGACTCACCACTGCACAACCGCGAGAGTGAAGAGTGATGTTTTCCTTCACTCTTGCTGCTGTTAACTTGCAGCCCACTGACATGCTGAGTGCCGGGAAGTAAACGGGAGCATTTCCTATCTTGGAGATCCTCTTTTTACCTTCCTGCACTCAGCATGCTGACGGGCTGCAAGTTAACAGCCGCAGGAGTGAAGGAAAATGCTGCCCTTTACTCCAGTGGTTGTGCAGAGGTGAGCCGGGGTGCCAGGCTTTGGGCCTCCCTGGCTCCCTCTGAAGCTGGCCAGGCAGGCACAGGGCTCTTCTTGTGTAGGGCCATATGGAGAAGGGAGGAGAAAGCTGCTGGCCTTGGAAGAAGACTGGGGGCTTGGACTAGAAATGGGCTGATGGGTATGGGGGAGGGGAGAGCTGCTAGCCCTGGAACAGGACTGGAGGCTAGGACTGGAAATGGACTGATGGGGGGGGGGAGGGGAGGAGAGAGCTGCTGGCCCTGAAAGAAGACTGGGGATTAAGAATGGAAATGGGCTGATGGGGGGGATGGGAGAAAGGGACTGTAAGGAAACGGATGCTATGAGGGTCTGAAACTAGAAGGGAGCTGATGCTGGGGGAGGACTAGAAGGGGATGGGGCTGGGGCTGACAGGATAAACAAAGAAGCTGGGGGAGCGAGGATGGAGAGGAGACAGATATTTTTTGTGGAAGGGAAGAAAAATCTATGGCTTGGTATTGGGAGAGTAAGTGGGGATTGAGGATAGAGGGGTGAAATTTGAGTGAATGAAAAAGGAATAAAAAAAATGGAGGAAAGAGCAAAAGGAGAAAGATCAGTATGTTAAAGCAGATGTAGAGAGAGAATGGAAAAATCTAGAAGAGAGAAGAAAAGACAAATGGACAGCAGACAATGGAGAGCTAGCCGAAGACACAAAGAAACCAGAAGAAAGCGACTGGGATAATTGTGACTAAGGGGCATGTTTACTAAGGCGCGCTAATGTTACCGGCGTTAAGTGCAGCGGTAATGTTACCAACACCATATAAGGAAGTGGGCGGTGCGGCATTAAGGTATCCTGAGCCATTACCATGCGATACAGGGCGCCCTGGCCAGTTACCATGCGTTAAAGGGCGCCTGGCCGTCTAACACACATTAAAGGGACAGCGCACGGCAAGGGGACAAACAGGGCATGTGAAGGCTGACAAAGCGACCTAACCATAGGCGCCGTATCCCAGGGCACCCTATAGGGCGCCTTATACTAGGGCACCCTATAAGGTGCCCAAACCTAAGGCGCCTCATAAGGCACCTTAGGTTCATGCACCTTATAGGGCGCCCTAGGATAAGGCGCCTTATAAGGAGCCTCAGGTTAAGACAGGCGCAGATAGATGGACTGAAGGATGGTTGGCAACTGTGGTGAGGGTTTGATGTGCTGGCAGCACAGATCTGCAGAGATATGACTGTCACAGGCATGAAAATTATATGAAAAGTACAGCCATAAACAAGAGAAAAACAAGGAGAAGGTGAACCCATGACCCCTGCCCAGAAAAGCATTGCACAAACCAGTAGAATACACCCCCATGTTGAGTTCCACAACAATGGCTGGATACAAAAACACTGCAGGGCACTGCACAAAATGTCTGCAGTATGTCAGGATAGGGTAACCCCACCAGTAGCCATGATGCAATGCACATGCAGAACAGCAGGCTACAGCTGATATCACAGTCTGTAATTGGGACGTGAGCCACAGATAAACACATGCATACCCACCATGAAATGGAATGTAGTGAAAACAGCATGCAGAAGAATCAACAAAGTAAACCGAAAGGGCATCAGGGGCCATTCTGAAGGGCCAGCCATGTGGATGGTGTGTGTACAAGGACAAAATGGGGAAGAGATCCAAAAAGGAGCATGTGAGAATTGAACCAGTACACTGAAGAGTCCAAACACAGCTCACCAACAGCAATACGAAACTACTGAGTCATCTGCCCACACAGACAGCTCAAAGAAAGGGACCATATGTAACAGTTAATATGTGATGGATAGGCTGCATGGAGGGCACACTGTAGTGCACAGTGAAGAGAAGGAAGAGTGTGTGGAGAAGTGATGAAGCTGCAGCCATTGTATGATAAGGTTAGCAGAACACAAGAAAAGAAAAGGAAAGGAAAATGTGGGAATCAAAACCACAACCTATGGTGGTTTAACACACATCTGTAACCACTATCCCAAACAACCACAACAAGCACAATGAAATTATGTTCCACCAAAGGGAATGTGTGTATGGAAACCCATAGCTCCCCATGAGGTGGCAGACGACTGGCACACAGACAGCTGCCACCGTTCAAGGATGGGAGCTCAGGTGGGCCATGTACATCAGCAGTATACCACTAAATACGTTGGTCAGTGGGGTGATGCAGCAGCAGAGACAAATGTGTGTCCAACATGTCACACAAACAGTCACTGGCCCGTCCACAGATGATGAGCAGGACAGATCATGTCCAGGAGCTGCATGGTGTGTACTGCTCAGTAGCCCCCCCCCCCCATGCAGCTGCATGCCCCAAATGCCGTAATCACATATGCATGCATGCAGACAGTAGGTGATGCATGATGAGGACCCAACACACATCAGTTATGAAATATCCACAAAAACATACCTGCCCGTCAATACAGGACACACAATCCTGAAAAAGCATACACATCAAAGTGTTTGCAAGTGTACAGACATATGTATGTAACTAGTTATTTAACAGTTTTCCTATACTGCTTTATCATATCAATCAAAGCATTTTACATTGTAACTTAAACCTGGCAATGTACATTAAAGAGGGACATTGATAACCTGGATCCTGTCTGAGCAATGGAGGGTGAAGTGACCTACCCAAGGCCACATGGAGTGCCAGTGGGAATTGAACACTGGTCACCTGGTTCCCAAGCCAGTGTGCAAACTATTAGGCCACCCCACCACCTCATCACCCCATGACATGAATAGCTCTGCTGTCGATGATGTGTAGACAAGGAGGCAGGTGCATTTGTAATCCGCCCCGCTGCCACTGTCAGCACCAGTGCCAATGTACACCAATGTCAGCTATGTCCCTGATACACCTCCCAGGTGGGGATGTACTCGCACCAGCCTGACCATGCATGTGGCTAAGTAGTAGAAAACCCTACACAAAAGCAGCCACAATGGTCAAAATGAGATGACATGCAACTGGCCAGGAACATGGGACTGAAGAATGCAGCTGTGTTAGAATGTAATACCTATGTGGATATCAGTGAAACCATCTGTGGGCAAGAATGCAGCAGCACAATGTTGGAGACACCTCACACATCCTGTGTATGATAAAACAGCCACACTGGGCAATGATCACAAAGGTGGTCTGGGGTTATTGTGCTGTGAGTGATCCAGACGACATCAAAGTATGTTGTCTGCATCATCACTGCAATAGCAAGAGAATACATGGTGCATGGTTGATGTTCCAACATACCTTGTTGGAGTGTTTGCACATGTATAGCTGTCAGTGTCAAACACCTGTGCACGAGTCATCATAAGATGGACAGGACAAAGTGATCGTAACATGTGTCCAATGTCCATCAACTGTACCATGGCCATGTGAGTGCTCAGATAGGTGTGTCAGCCATGAAATATATGTCAGGCCACACAACTGACATGGAGCATGGTCTAGGCAGGTACACCAAGTTGACCCCACAACCACAAGGCAATAAGTTAGGAAAGGAAGATACACAGATGTAATGCCATGCTGCCATGCAGAGATGTGGATTTGCAGTGCACAGGAAAATGCACAAACATGACAATGATGTCATGTCCCAGTGCCCCAGTACAACCCCTCAGCTGTGTAGACCATATGTGTGTGTGTATCAGTGGGTCATACAGCAGTGTAGAAGGCCTAAAAAACAGTATGTGATGTGCCGAGAAAGAGCAGATGTCAGATACCCAGGCAAATACACACCTTTAATGCATAAATGGGTCCAAAAACAGTGACACAATGCAAAATGAGGACATGAATACAGGTACGAGAGGCACATGTTGCCAAAGAACATACAAAGCAGAACCTCACAGACATGCAGAGATAGCACTATGTAGAAGGCCTGCTGAAATGGGTGCTGTGGATACAGGAGCATCACACCTATGTCAAGGTACATGGAATGCACAAATGCAGGTAGAAAATGGACACACCTACTGCCACAATGCAAAGGTACCTGTGCAATGTGAGTGGTACAATGTCATGCAATAAATATGACTGTGCAGACATGCAATGATTAGTGTGTACATCAATGTAGAGCGTCACATCTCTACAATAACAAAACACAATAAAATGTATGTGGAGGTAGGAAGAAAGCTCAACAATGGTGCACAAACCCACCCCAAATCCACATCAGCACATGCACTGGTGTACCAACATATTCAGTCACATACACATGCGCCATCTACGTTGAACCATGACAGAGTGCTTCCCCAGATACACAGTAACACCCCTGGCGAGGGTCAAGCAAGAATCCAAGATGTTGGCACGCATCACTGTGGTGTGGTGGCAAACAGCGTGTCATGTCCAAGTGTATGGTAGCCAGACAGATAAAACAGGACCAACACAATATTCCTCTTGTGCCACACACATGGCTGTATGCTCCTGTTGATCCAAACATATGAAGATATCCAGCGATGCAAGTCACACACATGGGCCACACACACGAACACAATGTCAGATGGATTTACAACACACAGCGAGTATGTGAGTCCCTGCTGCACATGTACAGACCAGTACACAGTCTCTACAGTGCAAATGGTGTTTGCAACTGTACATGTCCCGTTAAGATTGTCCTTGAATCCCTGTACATGCATAGTCATGTGTGACATCTCAATGTGCCACAGTATGTCAAAGGTGATGTGTGTCCCCTGCGATGAACACGACACCCAGCAAGAGCAGGGCAGCAATGGTGTGTTAGTCATCCTTTTGATACACAAAGTACCAGTCCAACAATAATGTCCATCATAGGCATGTGTCCCAATCGCATAGGTCCATCACCATATAGCACCATCTGCCAGGGATCATTGCATGGTGTTGCTGTGTCCTCCAACAAGTGGGTGATGGTGACTGCAAATGCAGTGTAGTAGATGTGCTGGGTGTGTTGCCTGTGCCCTGTGGTAAAAGGAAGAGAAACACTGCTATGGTATTCATCACACAATATTAGGTCACATTGCAGGGAGGGAAACATCAATATGTATATAATGAAACATCAGACATGCAAGCATTACACAATCGCAACACAGAGCACATTGCATGTCGACGACATTAGGAAATGGCACTGAAGACCAGGTTGTCATTTCGACATGGTCATGTCCCACAGGCATTTTAGAGGTCCACATCATGTCCATCAGTGTTGGTGCAAATAGACCCCACAAAAAAGCACAATGAAACTAACAGCTAAACACAAACATGTAAAGGTTGATATCAGCCAGAAATGATCCAAGGTGCAACCTACCGTCTGTGTGCAGCAAGTGTATGATAGCGACAGACAGAGGCAGTCAAAGTCTACAAGATGTCATAGTAAAGGCAGAATATATCATTGATATGTGTTGAATGACCATGTCTGCATGTGCAGCCATCATTGCCACATGTCCAAACTTAAAGTATGGTGATATGTAAAACTGAAATGTTGATGTGTAGTGATCCATCAGCACACAATAGATAGGTCAGTCAACAACACAGAACACATGTGCACAATGTTCACAAGGTCAACATCAGAAAGGTAGAAATAGCACATTGATCACCACTCCACAGGTGTCCAGACAAATCCCATCACAAGATAAAGTGATATGGCTGCACAGTGTATTGTTAGATATACACACTCAAAACATACACACACACACACACACACACACACACACAGTATGACAAGGTGAGAATGCCTCCAGTAGCATATGGCCTGTCTGTCCACAATCCGAGCTCAGTGGAGATCATTATAACAGTCCATGCGACGATAAACTGATGTTTTGTAACACCACAATGTCAGGGAAGGGTGTACATGCCATTCACCGCCACAACACTTAGGACCTGTAGACACACCCAGCTCGGTTGGATGGGTCCCAAATACAGTGTTGAAACACATGAACAGGTGAGGAACACATGGACATGTGTATGCCAACATGAACATATGGGGTATGGGGGTGCATGTCAAAGAGGTGTACAACAACATATGTGCAGTGGACAGATAACCTCATACATGTGCTATGCTGCTCTGTCCCTACAGTATAGTTACCTATATGTCTACCTACCCCAGTCTCCTGCAAGTTGAATGATGTACACACAGTTTTCACTGTACCACAACACCCAGGAAGGTCCAACAGCATATTCTGTGGAGTCACAAACACAAGTGAAACATACATATGTCATGATGTAGTGTTGGAACACACATGGCAGCATGTACATGTATACCCATATGCATTTCCCCACTATGCAGGACTTACATGAGAAGAGCTCATTAATCAGATGTTGCCTGATCACTGTGCCCACATGTGTGTCACCATGGACACGTACAGGATGGCACGTAGGATCATCTTCCATATCTGGATTAATTTTGACTGGGATATTGTGCCTGAGAGCAATGTTATGCAGGATGCAACAGGCCAGAATGATCTGTGCCACAGTCATGGGTCGGTATTGTAAGGCCCCGCCGGTCTTATCCAGACACCTGAAGCGACTCTTCAAAACACCAAAGGTGCGCTCGATGACTGAGTGGCTGGAGACATGGGCCTCATTGTATCACATCTCTGCACATGTCCGTGGAAGATGCACAGGGGTCAGCAACCAGGCACAACACCCATATCCAGTATCACCTGCAGAAATACATGTGGAAAGGTCAATCATGAAGTGATGTTCACACACATGCACACAAGCATGTAGGTGCAAACCAACAACAGATAGAAGAATGACACAAACATATAATGGCACATGATGGCACACAACAGCTATGCGCCAGTGTCTGGAGGTTTGAGACACAGAACACAAGGGAAGGGTAATGAGGGCAACCCACATCATCTGTGTCCACAACAAACATATGACCAACAACCTGTACCTGAAAGGCATTAGCAGCAGTCGTGAATGCATCAGGCAGACACACGCCAATGCACCTTGGACAAGGGCAGAGATGCAGACGTGTGCCAGCATGTGACGGTCATGATACTGTTCACACACAGCAGGTGTTACAGTAACATATACCAAAGGAGTCCAGTCAAGATGGCAGAAACAACAAAACACTGTTAATATACATGACGCATACCTATGTGTTGTAACGTGTCAACACATAGTGGAGGAGTGGAGTGGAGGAGTGGCCTAGTGGTTGGGGCAAGGTACTTCAGGCCGGAAGGTCGGGGGTTCAAATCCCACTAAAGGACAGCAACCTTGGGCCGGAAGGACTGGGGTTTCTAGTCCCACAGGTGCTCCTTGTGGTCTTGGGCAAGCCACTTAACCCTCCATAGCCCATGTTCCCTGTAAAATAGTTATCTCCAAGTTATAATGCCCTGTTCAATGTAATTTCAGTTTGTTCAATGTAAACCACACTGATGCAGAATAGCGCGGTATATAAGAGAATGTAAATAAATAAAAATAAAATAACACAAATATAACAATGTAAATTGGTCAAAATGGTCAAAGGTGAATGGCCTCCCAACACATAGTACCGCAGGAAAATATCAGGAAGCAAATCTAACACCCCTCACCCTACCAAGTTATCACACACACACACAGATTACACACACAGACAACTAGGGACACACCAAAATGTCAGACACATGTACATGTGCATATACGGTTAGTCCAAGGCTGAGAGCCATGGTTGTCTACCTAAAGGTATTGCACACCACCATATAATGAACACACCATATATGTCCATAAGTTCCCTGTCTAAAAGGCCCATAAAACAAAGCAGCAGTAACAAATACCAATGGAAACCGTATGTGTGCAGAGACACCTAGAAGAGCCATGACACACATATGGTAAACATATGTCAATGTAGAAACCCTTAAAGGTATGTGAACACGTCCCCGGAGACAGTGACATGATGTGATAGCGGGCACAGCTCCATACGAGGTCAGTGCTCCACCACCACAACACAAAGCAAGGGATGTAGAGGTCATAATTTCCAATGGGACCAAGTAAATCACACACTGGCTGGCCAGTGATATGCCACTGGCTGACAGCCAGTGTCCTGAATGTTCCCAGAAAATGAGTCAGATTTACATCAGGGCATGTCATGTGTGTCACAGGAGATATTCAGTCATAAAGGTCTCACACCAAACCATAGGTGACCCTGGCCTACCCGTGCGAGTTGGTGAGCACCCCAGGACACAGGAACATCATGTGCACGTTAGAGATGAGAAATATCCACCCAGCAGGACACAGTCCTCATATTGTCTGCTCTCAAATTGGTCGAATAGTGCCGAGTGATGCAGGATATAGTAGCCATGGGTGGACCCTGCAAACCTAGGAACCACATTCAGAATACGCATATTTGCATCACATACAACCTGCACATTCAGGGAATGGTAATGTTTGCGGTTGTGGAACACTGCCTCCCTGTCTCAGGGTGGGACCATGGCAACATGTGTACAATCAATAGCTCCCATCACGTGTGGTATTCCTGCAATTTGCTCAAAGGCCAGGTTCAGGGCCCCCAACTGTTGCCTACTGTTAGGAATAGCAATGCAATTCCTTACCCAGCTGAACATGGCCTGAAGTACCTGGTGGAGCCAGCGTGAGAAGGTGGGCTGGCTCATCCCACCCACTGCGGCCACAGATGACTGGAAACAGCCAGAGGCAAAGACATGTAGGGCACCCAGGAGCTTGACCAAACCTGGTATGGCATGGGACCGGCCAGTCATGGGCTCGAGATCAGGTCTTACATCCTCAAAGAGCTCCCTAATAGCCCCTGTGCTCAGATGGAAAAGGGAGATGACCTGGTCCTCACGCATGCCCTGGAGCATGGCCCTGGACCTGTAGAGGCGAGGCTGGTGAGGGTGCACCTTGGCATACCTATTGCGCCTTGCTGGCACAACCCCGGACTGTGGAGCCTCCACAGCTGCAGGTCTGTGTTGCAGCAGGACTGCACCCATGCCCTGTGCCACACCCCCATGGACACCATCTCCCTCTTCAGGCAACCACAGCTCCACCTCACCATCCAATGCCTGGATCGCACAAGCAGCAAAGACAATGTGAGCCATCACAGACATCAGATAGAGCAAAGACATACGCTAAAGATGGTGTGGGGAATGGCAAATGATCAGAACAAATACAACACACCTGTATATGCAGGGTGCACACCAGCAGCGGCGTATCAAACATTTCCATGCCCTATGTGTGTAACATGCCCTACGTAAGCATAGCACATGTAGTGCCGTAGTGTGCATAGAGACGTGCAGGGGCGTATCATCAACTATGCCGCTTAAACATGTGCGACGCGTGGTGCACATGCGCAAGGTGCGGTTCTGCATGTCTTCCACATATACATGATGCGGTCTTGTGCATGTTGTGCATATGAAGGGTGTGGTCTTGCATGCGTTGCACGTGTGCATGTGCAAGACTGCCTTCCGTGCGCATGCGGAAGCATGGCCGTAGACGTGTTGCGCATGTGCACAGTGTGCACGGCTATGCTTACTGCGCATGTGCAATGCACACAAGACTGCTGTGCCGTGTGCATGCAGAAGCGTGGCTGTACACGCCTTGCGCATGCACTGCACAGAAAGACCGCACCTTGTGCATGCGCAATGCATGCAAGACCGTGCCCTGCGCATACATAAAGCGCATCGCACATGCACAGAAGGCTGAGGGTGTATAGTAGGTGAGACAGGAGCAGGAGGATGGAGCGATGTGCGACAGGCAGGGAGAGGATAGTGAGAATAGGAACATGCAGGGCGAGGAGACAACTGGAGGGGAAGGTGGGGGAACACCTAGCCAGCAGTCCCCAGAGGCGGCAGGGATGCATGAGCCAGAGGTGGAGGTGGCAGGGGCATCGGGGGCATCCAGGCTCACACAGGACCAGCCTGAGAGGCTACCAGGTGGGAAGAGAAGGCAGAAGCCACTGCCTGCGGATACAAGGAAAAGGGCCATGAGATTCAGCCAGCAGGAAAACGATAACCTGCTGGTCAGTGTGCTGGAGAATTATGAGGTTCTGTATGGCCAGCTCAGCAGCAGAACACTAATGAACACACGCACCATGGTGTGGGAGGAGGTCCGGGAGGCTGTGGCCAAGGCTGGTGTGCCACACAGGGACCTGGACAGCCTCCGGAAAAGCTTCAATGATATAAAGCGTGGAGTCCGTGCCCACATGACTGTGGAGAGACGGCATGCTATGGGCACTGGTGGGGGTGGACCCATTGGACCTGGCCTGACACCCCTGGAACAGCAGCTGGCCGAACGACTGGGGCCAATATACCTGCATGGACTGTCTCCAGTACTGGACACAGCACATCCACTGGCAGGTACATCTGAGATATGTATTCCAGGTACAGCTAACAACCCAGTACATGCAGGGGCAGCCTCAGGGGTATGCGGGGCCATGTCCTGAGACACGGTATGGGGCAACATATCCACAAGAGGCCACAGATGATGCAACAGTTACATAATGGGTCTGGAAAGGGTTTGGACAAGTTCCTGGGAGAAAGGTTCATAAACCATTATTATAAAGGGACCTAGGATATCAATGCTTGACCCAATAGAAGCATTGTGGAACCTGTGCCATCTGGGGAAACCGCTAGGTACGTAGGACCTAGACGGGCCACTGTTGGAAACAAGATACTGGGCCTGATGGACTGTGGTCTGACCCAGTATTGTATATCTTATATTCTTATGTATGTTCTTATGTAATGTTAGCATACAAAAACTGATGTTAAACATGCCTCTTAATGAGTGCATGGACAAGGTATGAGTACCAGATATCTACAGTACCATAATCCAGTGCAAGCTGGCGTCCACATTAGGGAGAACTGCAAAGACTGCCCATCTAGAACCCCTAGCAAACACTCCATAACCAGACAGCACTACCAGTACTCACTACAGCACTACACCAGACCTATCACAAGGCATCAGTGCAAATATCAGACCTATACATTGCAGAGACTAAACATACATGACCTACTGGGGAAAGTGAACAAGTGGCAATGTGACATACTATCCACAGAAACATAATACATCAACTCAGTTACACATGCTGAACAAAGACCATCACCAAACAAAGATCAAGGAAGCACAATGTAGATATAGGGAGACAAACATATAACTGGTATTACCAAAAGCCTAGCATGGAATGTACAACACCACTGTAGGAAATGTACTACACAGTAATGTCCACCTGTACAATAAATAGGGCAGACGTTCATGATGCACATATCCCAGAGCTGACATATTCCAGCTATGAAGGTCAGTGGATAGGGATAGCTCCCCACCTTTCGTGCATTTGTATTCTCAATTGCAATTGCACCGGCCACATTCCTCTGGTGTCCTCTTGTCTTCTGTGAACACTCCACCGTCTGCTTTGCAATTGCCCTGTCTTCACTCCTCTAATTTCCATCCATCCTCACACAACATCTACCATACCATACGAACCTTTCTCCCCATGCCCTTTCCGCCAGCAGATGTCATAAGTATATAAGAACATAAGATATGCCATACTGGTTCAGACCAAAGTCCATCAAGCCCAGTATCCTGTTTCCAACAGTAGCCAATCTAGGTAATACATACCTAGCAGTTTCCCCAAAAGACACAGGTTCCACAATTCTTGTATTGGGTCAAGCACTGATATCCTGGGTCCCTCCTTAATAATGGTTTATGGACCTTTCCTCCAGGAACTTGTCCAAACCTTTTTTAAACCCAGCTACACTAACAGCCTTTACTACATCCTCCGGTAACAAATTCCAGAGTTTGATTACACGTTGAGTGAAAAAATATTTTCTTTTATTAGTCTTAAATTGTTTACCCTGTAGTTTCATTGCATGTCACCTAGTTTTTCTATATTCTGATAACGTAAACAATCGATCTATGTTTACCCGTTCCACTCCGTTCATTAATTTATAGACTTCTATCATATATCCCCTCAGCCGTCTCTTTTCCAGGTTAAAGAGCCCTAGCCATTTTAGCCTTTCTTCATAGGGGTATCCTTCCATCCCCTTTACCATTTTGGTGGCTCTATTCTGAACCTTTTCTAATAACGCTATATCCCTTTTAAGATGCGGTGACCAGACTTGCACACAATATTCAAGGTGCGGTCTCACCATTGAACGATATAGAGGCATTATAATATCCTTTGTTGTATTTTCCATTCCTTTCCTTATCATACCTAGCATTCTATTTGCTCTCTTGGCCACCACTGCACACTGTGCCGAGGATTTTAACATGTTATCGAGAATGACGACTAAATCTTTTTCCTGGGTGGTGGTTGCTAATGTGGAACCTTGCATCGTGTAACCATAGTTTGGGTTGTTCTTCTCTAGGAGCATAACTTTGCACTTGTCCACATTAAATTTCATCTGCCATTTTGATGCCCAGTCTTCCAATTTATCAAGATCCTCTTGTAATGTTCCACAATCCTCTTGGGTTTTAACAACTTTAAATAGTTTTGTGCCATCTGCAAATTTGATAACCTCACTCGTTATTCCCTTTTCCAGGTCATTTATGAATATGTCAAAATGCAGCAGACCCAGCACAGATCCCTGGGGTACACCACTATTCACCTTTCTCGATTGGGAAAATTGGACATTTAGCACTACCCTCTGCTTTCTATCTTTTCACCACTTCCTGATCCACAATAGTACACTTCCTCCTATCCCATGACTCTTTAGTTTTGCCAAAAGTCTCTGATGAGGGACCTTGTCAAACGCTTTCTGAAATTCCAAATACACTATATCAACCGATTCACCTTTGTCTAACTGTTTATTCACACCTTCAAAAAAACATAACAGATTAGTAAGACAAGATCTTCCTTGTCTAAAGCCATGTTGGCTGTCGCCCATTAAGCCATGACTATCTACATGTTCAGCAATTTTGTTCTTTATGATATTTCTACCATTTTTCCCAATACTGACGTCAGGTTCACCGGTCTGTAGTTTCCCAGATCACCCCTAGAACCCTTTTTAAAAATTGGTGTTACGTTCGCCATCCTCCAATCTTCAGGTATTACTGGTGATTTTAATGATAGTTCACAGATTACTAATAGCAGGTCTGCAATCTAATATTTCAGTTCTTTCAACACCCTTGGATGTATATCGTCCAGCCCAGGTGATTTGCTACTCTACAGTTTATCTAATAGTTGCAATACATCTTCCCGATGTATCGATATTTCCTTCAATTCTTCTGCACCTTTAAATATCACTTCAGTCATGGGTAACATCCCTACATCTTCCTCAGTAAAGACCGAAGCAAAGAATTCATTCAGTCTCTCCGCTATCACCTTGTCGCCTCTTAGTGCCCCTTTAACCCCTCTATCATCTAATGGACCAACTGACTCTCTCACAGGTTTTTTGTTGCAAATGTACTTGAAAAAGTCTTTATTATGCGTTTCTGCTTCTGCAGCAAACTTCTTCTCAAATTCTCCCTTTGCCTGCCTTATCAATGCCTCGCTTTTAACTTGCCAGTGTTTGTGCTCTTTCCAGGTTTCGTCGTTTGGCTCTTTTTTCCATTTCCAGAAAGATGCTTTTTTGGCAACAACAGCCTCTCTGACCTCACCTTAAACCATGCAGTTTTTTGGACTTCCTTTCACTTTTCTTAAAGCGTGGAATCAGCTGGTCTGGGCTTCCAAGATAGTATTTTTCAACAACATGCAAGCTTGATGTAAATCTTTAACCATTGCAACTGCTCCTTTTAGTTTTTTCTTAACTATTTCCTCATTTTATCATAGTCTCCCTTTCATAAGTTAAAAGGTAGTACTGTGGATTTCCTTACCATTGCTCCTCCATTAATTAAATCAAACGCGATCATGCTAAGATCACTATTGCCAAGTGGCCCCAACAACCTTATCTCTTGTACCAGATCTGGTGTTCCACTGAGGACTAGGTCCAATATGTCTTCCCCTCTGATTGGTTCATGAACCAGTTGCTCCAAGAAGCAGTCATTTATTTCATCTAGGAACTTTATCTCCCTAGCATGTCCTGCCGTGACACTGACCCAGTCGATACCGGGGTAATTGAAATCACCCATTATTATTACTGTGCTGTAACTTTTGTTAGCTTCCTTGATTTCTTTGAGCATTTCATCATCCATTAGTTCATTCTGGCCAGGCGATCGCCATCCCCTTCCCCGTTTTACATGGAATTTTAATCCATAGAGATTCTACAGCAAATTTGTTTCCTGCAAAACTTGAATCTTTCTGACTCAATGCCCTCTCTAACATAGAGCACAACCCCTCCACCAATTTGATCAGCTCTATCATTACGATATAGTTTGTACCCAGGTATCACAGTGTCCCACTGGTTGTCCTCCTTCCACCATGTCTCTGAGAGTCCAATCATATCTAACCTCTCATTTAGTGCTATATATTATAACTCTCCCATCTTATTTTTTAGACTTCTAGCATTTGCATACAAGCATTTTAGAGACTGTATTTTATTAAAAGAGGGCTGCTACACAGTTCCCTGTCCTGTGCTTCTGATGTAAGCTGTGACCAACTTCCTGGGTGATTAACTGTCCTTGCTTGGATAGAAGGAGTCTTTCAAAATGGCCTTTTGACCTGCCACCTCGTGTTAACACCTATTGAAAATGTTTCACAGGTCTCTTGCCCCCTAGTTAGAAGGCCTCTTTGTAAAGGTCTCTAGAAGACTTTATTTGTTGCTCACAGAATACTGACCCTGTTTTGCCTTTATGCTAAGTTATATCCTGATTTGATTTAAATTAAAGCTTTTTGCTGCTTCTAGGCTCTGATTTATTATGAAATTTAAACTAGAAGCTCTCTGCTGGGTTCTAAATTTAACCAGAAAGCTCTCTTCTGTGTTTTAAATTTAAACTAAAAGTACTTTGCTGATACTAGGCCCTGAGTGAGTATTACATTTAAAATACAAGCTATTAGTTATGAAATCTAACCAGAAAGCTCTCTTCTGTGTTTTAAATACTATCTTGGAAGCCCAGACCAGCTGTATTCCATGCTTTAAGAAAAGTGGAAGGAAGTCCAAAAAACTGCCAGCATTGTTTAAAGGTGAGGTCAGAGAGGCTGTTGTTGCCAAAAAAGCATCTTTCAGGAAATGGAAAAAAGAGCCAAACGACGAAACCTGGAAACAGCACAAGCACTGGCAAGTCAAATGCAAGGCATTGATAAGGCAGGCAAAAGGACAATTCGAGAAGAAGCTTGCTGCGGAAGCAAAAACGCGAAGTAAAGACCTTTTCAAGTACATTCGTAGCAAAAAACCTGTGAGAAAGTCAGTTGGTCCATTAGATGATAAAGGGGTTAAAGGAGCACTAAGAGGTGACAAGGCGATAGCGGAGAGACTGAATGAATTCTTTGCTTCGGTCTTTACTGAGGAAGATGTAGGGATGTTACCCATGACTGAAGTGGTATTTAAAGGTGCGGAAGAATTGAAGGAAATATCGATACATCGGGAAGATGTATTACAACTATTAAATAAACTGAAGAGTAGCAAATCACCTGGGCCGGATGGTATACATCCAAGGGTGTTGAAAAAACTGAAATATGACATTGCAGACCTGCTATTAGTAATCTGTGAACTATCATTAAAATCATCTCTAATACCTGAAGATTGGAGGATCGCCAATGTAACACCAATTTTTAAAAAGGGTTCCAGGGGTGATCCAGGAAACTACAGACCGGTGAGCCTGACGTCAGTACCGGGAAAAATGGTAGAAACCATCATAAAGAATAAAATTACTCAGCATGTAGATAGTCATGACCTAATGGGAGACAGCCAACATGGCTTTAGACAAGGAAGATCTTGTCTTACTAATCTGTTGTTTTTTTGAAGGAGTGAATAATCAGGTGGACAAAGGTGAGTCGGTTGATATTGTGTATCTGGACTTTCAGAAAGCCTTTGACAAGGTCCCTCATGAGAGACTTTTGGCAAAACTAAAGAGTCATGGGATAGGAGGCAGTGTACTATTGTGGATCAGGAACTGGTTAAAAGATAGAAAGCAGAGGGTAGGGCTAAGTGGCCAATTTTCCCAATGGAGAAAGGTGAATAGTGGTGTACCCCAGGGATCTGTGCTGGGTCCGCTGCTTTTTGACATATTCATAAATGACCTGGAAAGTGGAATAACGAGTGAGGTTATCAAATTTGCAGATGACACAAAACTATTTAAAGTTGTTAAAAACCAAGAGGATTGTGGAAAATTGCAAGAGGATCTTGATAAATTGGAAGACTGGGCATCAAAATGGCAGATGAAATTTAATGTGGACAAGTGCAAGGTTATGCACCTAGGGAAGAACAACCCAAACTATGGTTACACGATGCAAGGTTCCACATTAGGAACTACCAGCCAGGAAAAATATTTAGGCGTCATTGTGGATACCATGTTAAAACCCTCGGCCCAGTGTGCAGCAGTGGCCAAGAGAGCAAATAGAATGCTAGGTATGATAAGGAAAGGAATGCAAAATAAAACAAAAGATATTATAATGCCTCTATATCGTTCCATGGTGAGACCGCATCTTGAATATTGTGTGCAATTCTGGTCGCCGTACCTTAAAAAGGATATAGCGATTTTAGAAAAGGTTCAGAGAAGAGCCACCAAAATGGTAAAGGGGATGGAAGGATACTCCTATGAAGAAAGGCTAAAAAAGGTTAGGGCTCTTTAACCTGTAAAAGAGACGGCTGAGGGGAGATATGATAGAAGTCTATAAATTCATGAACGGAGTGGAACAGGTAAACGTAGATCGATTGTTTACCTTATCAGAATATAGAAAGACTAGGGGACATGCAATGAAACTACAGGGCAAACTATTTAAGACTAATAAAAGAAAATATTTTTTCACTCAACGTGTAATCAAACTCTGGAATTTGTTACCGGAGGATGTAGTAAAGGCTGTTAGTGTAGCTGGGTTTAAAAAAGGTTTGGACAAGTTCCTGGAGGAAAGGTCCATAAACCATTATTAAGAAGGGACCCAGGATATCAATGCTTGAACCAATACAAGCATTGTGGAACCTGTGTCCCTTGGGGAAACTGCTAGGTACATATGACCTTGATTGGCCACTGTTGGAAACAGAATACTGGGCTTGATGGACCTTGGTCTGACCCAGTATGGCATATCTTATGTTCTTATGTTCTTATAAATTTAAACTTAAACTGCTGCTACTAGGCCCTGGCTGATTTAACAAATACACTGGGTTCACAGGTTAATCAGCTTTAATCCAAAGAAGTCTCTTCAGAAAAATTCCCAGAAGTATTGTGGTGTCGAAAGCTCTCTGGAAGCTATGGAACTGGATGAAAATCCTGAATTCCCCTTGGAAGTGAATGGCAGTGCACATTTGCAGGGGAATTACAAGCCAAGTCAGAGGAAAAGTCAGCTCCCTGCAAAAGTCAGGCCACGCCCTAGCTGAGAGGTGGAGACAGGCTTCCCTGCTGATTGGTCACACAGGTGTAGAGAACAGGGAAGGCCTAGCAGGCAGCAGTGTTTAAAATCACGAGCAGAGCAAAGCAAGAAAGAAGGAAGAGGTGATCAAGGAAGTGGTCATCAGAGAGGTGAAGAAAGTGAAGGAAACAGAGGCTCAGGCTGAAGCCCTGACACAATCTCAGACACGGGAGAGAAAGACTCGGTGGAGAGAGATACTGAGACAGCAACTGAAGGCAGAGGCACAAGTGAACGGAGGAGAGGTGGACGTGGAGCAAGGAACAGGAACAGCTGTTGGAGCTGGAAAGGTGAGAGAGGAAAGAAAGAAGCTGAAGCTGTGCTTAGCTGGAGGAGAGAGCCAGAGGGAATTTCCCCAGAAAGCAGCTACCTCAGAGGGACTGGAGTAGGACGGAAGGACCCTGCATTTCAGAGCCTGGAGGAACCCAGGAGGAGAGAAAGCAGCGTTTGTCTGAAAGAAAAGCTCCAAGGTAAAGCCAGCAGTTTCATTACTGATAATCTAGTAAAGAGACATTTTGCCAGTTTTAAAGGGCAGGAAATTGAGTCCTCACCTTCCGCTGTTAAGGAGTGGGTAGAGAGCTTATCAGAAGCTAAAAGCCATAGTGCTGTTAAAAGTACAGCCTTTGAAACGTCAAAGTTAGAGGCATTAAGGAAGCTGTTCTCTGAAGAGAAGGTTCACTCCCCTAATTTAAAAGTGCCAACACAGGCTGAGTTGCTGTGGAGCCAATTTCAGGAGTACTTGAAAGAGAGAAAGTTTGGGAAAACTCCTAACCTTGAGAGAGACACTATTTGATCTAATGGTACTGAAGGAATGCAAATAGACTCATGTTTGCCTAATGGTGAATGTTTGCCCATTCCAATGGACTGTTCTTTAGCCTTAAGGAAAGATTCTGCAGTAAAGAATATGAGCTGAGAATCTGGGAAATCCCTATAGGAAAATAAGGGCAGTCTCTACTTTATGCTGAAGAAAGCTAAGTTTGTGTTTATTGAGTTTTTACCACTGGCTGAAGTTAAGCAGTGCTGTGAAAGAACTGTGTGCTTTCAAAAGAGAAACCACGGCTGTTAGAAAGTTTGTGTTACTGCTAATTGACCACACGGGGCAGTCCCCGGTGTGAATGTGTATGAGAAGCAGAACAGCTGTGAAGTAAAGCTTGTGTTACGTTATCCTGATTTAGTTCTGAGTTCATCTTTTACGTTGGAGATGTATCCTTCTGCTTATGTTGTGTACTGAACGTTTTGCATGACCTGGAAAATCCACACAATAAATTTCTTGCCGCCTTATAACCACCGACTCAACTACAATTATTGTTCCTCAAGAGTAAAGAGCACTACAATCTGAGCACTTTTCAAATCATTTAGAATCCCTTCAGCAAAGGCTCCAGCGATCCTGTGAGCAGTGAGTGAGAATCAGCTGTGCCTACTTGGTTGGGAACTGTGTGTGAGAGAAAACTGCAGCCAATCTGAGCACTTTTCAAATCATTTAGAATCCCTTCAGCAAAGGCTCCAACGATCCTGTGAGCAGTGAGTGGGAATCAGCTGTGCCTACTTGGTTGGGAACTGTGTGTGAGAGAAAACTGCAGCCAATCTGAGCACTTTTCAAATCATTTAGAATCCCTTCAGCAAAGGCTCCGGCGATCCTGTGGGCAGTGGGTGAGAATCAGCTGTGCCTACTTGGTTGGGAACTGTGTGTGAGAGAAAACTGCAGCCAATCTGAGCACTTTTCAAATCATTTAGAATCCCTTCAGCAAAGGCTCCAACGATCCTGTGAGCAGTGAGTGAGAATCAGCTGTGCCTACTTGGTTGGGAACTGTGTGTGAGAGAAAACTGCAGCCAATCTGAGCACTTTTCAAATCATTTAGAATCCCTTCAGCAAAGGCTCCAACGATCCTGTGAGCAGTGAGTGAGGGTCAGCTGTGCCTACTTGGTTGGGAACTGTGTGTGAGAGAGAACTGCAGCCAATCTGAGCACTTTTCAAGTCATTTGAAATCCCTTCAGCAATGGCGCGCCCGTGCCTTGCGGGCCCGTGCCTGAGGGCCTCGCAAGAGGGCCCTTTGGCGTGGCCCTTAGGCGGTGGACCGTGCGGGACCCACTATCTGCTGCTATATGCTTATTCTATATGCTCATTCTGTTCAGCGATATGCTGTTTGTAGTTAATGTAAGGTAATGTAATGTAAGTTATGTACTGTGTTCCCTGTTTGTACTCCTAGTGTTTTGTTGTGATGTAATGATAATGCAATGTATGTTTCCCTCACCTTTGTTTAACTTTGTGCTGTATTAACCGCTTTGATTGAAGGAAAAGGCGGGATACAAAACATGTTAAATAAATAAATAAATAAATAAGTCCCAGAATCCTCTGGTCACTTTAAAGGGAACTTTATTCAGGGAGGACATACAAGGCCGTCTTCCAGTCTGTAAGCCCTTTGGCCCAGATAAGGATGTGGCAGTATATACTCAAAATTGCAGATCTCTCTCCAGAAGTAGCAGTCCCCTTTTCTAGTCATTCCCCAGTCAGTCAATCACAGTGTACCACGTCCTCTACAATCCCCCCCAACACATCCAATACCTGGTCAAATGTAGAGCTACCCTCCCTCGCACACAGAGGACCTCCCCTCACACCATGTCAATGCCCCATCCCCATCCCAGATGAACCCTCTCCCAATAGCAGCTAGCTCCCAGTTCCAGCCCCACCCAGTGTCGGCTCCCATCCAGCCACCGCAGTGGCACATATCCAGTCCCCGGAACCCCTTCCACAATCCACCATCATTCAAAGCATCCCCCTCCCACACACCTCCAGAAGAGGGCCACGGCTAGCTAACAGAGAGCTGGAGAGGGCCCTGCTCCCCCCCCCTCCACAGCTGCCTCAGGAAAGGTAGAAGCCACCCACCACCGCTGCAGCTGGTTGAGGGAGCTGGGGTATCCCTGGCCTCCTCTGAGGCAGCATGGCCTGCGGATATGCAAATAAGGATGTTGTGCGCGCATGGCCACCTGAAATACGGGGCCCTGTACAGATAACATTCCAGCCAGATGGACGTTTCGGCCCTGAACACATGGTCATGCTGGGAGCACTAATACATGATGCATGGCGCATACAGCTCCACACACATATCTGCAAACACATGACAGTGCGCAGAGTACTGCCGAACGGACAGCTGTGTCACACCACACACATACCGAGTGTAATGGCCCCCAGTACAGCCATAGCAGAGGGACAGGTACAGCAAACATTGGAGGACCTATCTGATCCACTACCAGGGCCCCCAACAGTCAGTTGGCATCGGCCGTACAGGAAAGGATCACATATCCATGTATCTCTTGCCCCCATTGACCCCCCTATCCGCCACCTCCCCCCACCATGTCCCCCCCTCATCCTCATACTGCTGGACAACTGTCCATCCAATCCCCATAGCAGTGACCAAAGAGGCAGTCCCCACACCTGGCAGGCCAACTGGCACACCTGGACCAACACCTACCTGTGTAGTCAGACACCCTCTGTTGCACACACGCCACTCACCCACACTATTACCAGCTCCAGTCATGATAACGGGACCCTCCCAATGCCCTGGAAGCATGTATCTCTGTGCCTAATCCCCAGGACCCCCTCCCAAAGCACACCTATCTCTGCCCACAGTAGGCCCATCACTCACCACCCCGTCCTCACAAACATACCTGACAACGTGGCGCAAACCCAAATGCACCAACACGTGGTGATACCCTCCCTGTTTGGTCCATCCCATTGGACTGTAATGTGTGGACCGCATTGTAACCGCAGTGTCATCGGTTTAAGGCGGTACATACATCACATTAGGTAATGACGTAACGTAGAGCTATACATAGATGTGCAGGACCACCACATATAAACTGTGTACCATGTTCCTCCCCAAGCGACACACAGGCCATGGAGGCTGAGGAGACAGAGGATGACACAGAGACAGGGGCAGGGGCCCTGGCCAAGGTGACAGCCGTGGACATGGCAGACAGGGCTGATGTGGAGGCCCCAGGGGGAGATGTGGTGCAGGAGGAGAAAAGGGCAGTGATGGTCCACCCCCCATCGGAGAGCAGCAGCAGCAGCACAGTGGTCAGTGAGGGGGCCCAGACCGTGGGAGCATAGGCCATGTTTGCAGCAGGGAGACCATCGCCAGGACTGGAGCTGGGAACAGCACACACCGCCATGGGGGAAGTCATGCGGGAGATGCAAGGCCACTCCACCACAGCCCATGCTGACGATGAATGTGGGTGACTGACCAGATGGTTGCATGTGGTGGGGTGACACACCACCTTCCAGACATGACAGCAAGGGAACACACCCACACACTAACAGTGTGTGTCCCCACATACGTGTATCCCCATGGTCATGTCTGGGAGGTAGGTTCACACCCACAGGCGAACAGACATGTCAGCCGTATGGGGCAGTTGTGGCTAATGTGCGCAGATGCCTAGCAGGACATGGGGCAACACGCATGGGTAGGTGCTGAGGGTCGTGCAAAAGGTGGGCGAGGGTTAGGTCCAGCTGCTACCTGGGGATAGGGGAGCATACCACAGCATGGCCATAGGGTGACACAACCCATCCTGGCAGATGACAGGTCCCCCACACCACAACAGTAGGTCTGGCCCGCAGAAAAAGTCCCTGTCCTCCGTGATTCACATTTGGGCTGGCACTCTTCACTTCAACAGGGCCAAGACAGATGCAACAAATACACTGGGTGCACAGATGACACAGCTATGATCCATGGATGTCCTATTTTCCCATACCTCAGATAACCCCCCAGCTGTGCTACCTACATTTGCAGATTCCACACCATATGTAGCAGTCCCCCTTTGTTGTCCACCAGGACACTAGTTGTATGTGTCACAGTGGCATGTGTGAACCAGATATCACAGATGACACCATTTTGGAGGCCATCGCTTGATGGTGACAGCAGCCAGCGGTAACAGCAGCACCAGCACAAAGGGGTGGGAGGGGGCCAGGTCAGCTCAGATGTGGGCATCCACGCAGGCAATAAAGGTGGGGGGGGGGGACACCCAATATGTCAATGTCAATAAAGACATATGATTTAGTTGACACCTGTAGCCACATGTCCAGTGTTTCTGTCTCTGCTCACATGGTTAGTCTGTCCCCCATGTGGTCTTCCTGGTCACATATTCCTTGCCGTGGTGCCTACAACATGTGGCATGGCATTCCCTGTCCCCATCCCTTGTTACCGGGGGTGTGTGGTGTGTCTGCCCTGCCACTGTGCCATGCACTGTGCCATGTGCACACTGCTGGCATCTCAGTGCCACCAGGCATGTGCCCATGTATGTGGGTTGTGTCAGCACATGGGTAAATCCATGTGCCCATGAGAGATGCATACAGTACTGTGCCTGCCTGTCCCCCCTGCATGCTGTGTGGACCATGCCATGTACGTGGCATCTGTATTGCACGCATACACACATGGGCATGCTCACATGTGTGGGTCTGTGAAACTGCATGATGGGTGAGGGGGCACATGAGCTAGAGATGTGGGTCAATGTAACAAATAAACTCTTTATTTACAATACAGAAAACATGGGTGTTGCCCTGTCCATACCCAGCCATGCCCGCAGGTGATGGCAGTCCTGGGGCACAAGACTGCACAGGACAGTGGTACCACGTGCCACCTATGTGGTCACTGCCCTTGGGGGCCCCCATGTCCATATGGCCCATGAGCTGTGCTGCCTGTGAGTGCCTCACGCAGCATGCACAGCCCATGGGCCATCCATGCCATGGCGCACACCACCTGCACCATGGTCCGGGTCTGCTCCTTTTGGCCAAGGGAGACAGCATGCAGTGCCGTGGACAGGGGGCTTATGCAGTCACACCCACACAGGCAGCATGTGCATGGTGTCTGTGTGGAGGCATCTGCATATGGCCTCTCTGCGGCACTATATGCCTCCCCTGTGGCCAGCTGGGGTGCATCCCCTGGGCCATGGTGCAGGTGGCAGGGACTCCAAGTGCCTTGTGCAGTCCTGTGCTGCACAGCACTGGCCCCAACCTGCCCAGTGAGGCTGGATGCACCCATGGTTGTGTGTGGCTGTAGCAAGCTCACATCACACACCACCAGGGGTGCATCCTTCCCTGCTCACTCCCACTCCCCACTCCCCACTGCCCCCTACCCCTCACCTTCCCCACCAGCCATGCCCACCCTCCTCTCCCATTCCCTCTCCCACTCCCCTACCTGGCCCTCCCCCACACCATGGGCAGCCGCCCCTTCCCCCTCCCCAGACACCCCATCCTCCTCCTCCTCCCCCTTCGCGGCCTCCCCCTCCACATCGGTGGCTTCCGCCTCCTCCCCCATGTCCTCCTCCACTGCCTCAACATCCATTGCATCGGCCAACAAGGATGCCTCAGACTCCTCTGGGGGGCTGGCCAGCTGAGGCTAGGCTTGGGATGCCCCTCTGCCATCTTCTGTGGCCTCTGCTGGTCCCTCACCAGCATCTGCATTCGCTGTGAGGAAAAACAGACATTACCACCTTGGTCATGTGTTCACCACATTATCAACACATAGTAGGTGGCCCCACAACATTCTGGGGCATTGAAACATGCTGTTGTGTGACACACATGCTCCATCACTCACCATCCTGTGTGGCCATTGCCTCCCGCTGCAGTCGCACAAGGTATCCTGGGCAGCACTGCTGCATCTCCCTCCCTTTCTTATGCAAATCCTGCATCTGGGGATACAGCAATGGATAGTTACTATGTAAAACACAATTTATCTAGAAAGGAGTGGTCAGCACTGACATCTTTACAATCAGATTTCTCTGTGGTTATTAAACCTGCAGATAAAGGTGGTGGTATTGTAGTTATGGGTAAAGATATGTTTGATAAGGAAGTTATGCTACAATTGACTAATAGGCAGTTTTATCGTCCATTGGAAGAGGATCCCACACAGGCTATTCAATCTGAAGTTTTAGAGGTTTTGGAGATGGCTTTGTCACAAGGTTTAATTACGGAACGTTTAATGAGATTTTTGTTTGTTCAACATCCTCGTATTCCGACATTTTATGTTGTGCCAAAGATTCATAAATCTTTAACTCAACCACCTGGTCAACCTATCGTTTCAGGTATAGGTTCGGTTTTGGAACCATTATCACAATATATGGATTCATTTTTATGTCAATTGTTACGGCAAGCTTTTTCATATATTAAAGATTCAGGAGATGTTTTAACATATTTGGATAATGGAAAAATGAGGTTGGTCCTTATATATTAGTTACCATGGACATTATAGCCTTGTATACCAACATACCTCAGGATAGGGGTTTAGAAATTCCCATGCATTACCTATTGGATTTACATTTGTCATCGGTGAGGTATGCATTTTTTCGCGATTTGTTAACTCTGATTTTATGTAGGAATTATTTTGAATTTCAGGGTAGTTATTTTCATCAGATAGAGGGAGTCTCAATGGGTACTACAGTAGCCCCTTTAGTGGCAGGGCTATATGTACGATACTTTGAAGAAGAGATTGTTTTGAAATCCTCTTTTTGGCCTTTTGTGGAAAAATGGGTGAGATTTATAGATGGTATTTTTTTCATTTGGAGAGGTTCAGGTTCATGAGATTTGAATGATTTTTTGGGTTGGTTGAACACCCAAGATTCTCATTTACAGTTTACTCCTGAGATCTCATGTACATCAGTTCATTTTTTAGATAGTCACATCATGTTTGATGGCTTTGGATTTCATACCTCCATTTACTTGAAACCAACAGATAGGAATAGTTTATGAGAATATAGCAGTTTTCATCCACGACACATAAGGGATAACATCCCGGTAGGACAATTTTTGCGGTTGCATAAATTGTGTTCCTCACGTGAAGAATTTGTTTCACAGTCAGGTACTATGAAGAAAAAATTCAATGAACCTGGATATCCTACTCGGATAATCCACAGGGCATATAAAGTCCATCGAGAATGGTTTTCCTTTGGAGCCCACAATAGGTTTGAACCGGCATTAACTTGTGTATTGACATTTTCTACTCAAGCAGTACATGTTAGAGATTTAATTTTATCCCATTGGAATATTCTGGGGGTTCATTCTTCTTTTCAGACACCTCCAGTTTTTTCATTTAGGAGGGGTAGTAATTTAAGAGACATGTTAGTACATTCTCGTTCACATCAAAATGAGGATATAGGTTCACCAGCAGGAGGCCATCATAAATGTAATTGGTGTGTGGTGTGTTTGGTTATATTGGAGACACAGTCCTTTATTCATCCAACTTTGGGGTTCATTTACCATCTACAGGGGAATACTAATTGTTTAACAAAAAGGGTGATTTATGCCATTCTATGTCCTTGTTCATTGGTATATATTGGACAAACTTCTCGACCATTTAAAACGCGTATTATCGAACACATGTCAGCAATCCGTCGGGGTGTGGAAACAGCGCCCTTAGTGGCACATTGGAAATTAAAAAAGCATTTAGTAGAAGAATTACGATGTTTTGTTATACTGCAAGTAAGGGGTGGAGAGGGTAGTAATTTTCAACAGTTGTTGTGTCGGAAGGAGCAACAATTTATATTTTGATGGCAGACTGTGGAACCGCGAGGGTTAAATTTTCAAATTGAATGGCATTGGTTCTATTGAATCGTGGTGGTGTAAGAATAAAACTGCACATGCGTCGACATTTTTTGTCAATGAGGACCGTACGTTGCTAGGATTTATTGGATTACTAAAGGTCAGTGTTTTTTCTTTTTGGTTTCGGTTTTTCTTCTCGTGTGTTTGTGGTTTTTTCACTTGTGATATTGTGTTGTATAATTTCATTTGTTTTTTTTTGTGTAGATGGAATGAAATCCTTGAGAAAGCCGGTCATCGGCGAAACTGTTAAATATATGGAGGTTTTGGTATACTATGAAGCGTGGGCAGAAATGTAACGGCTTGAATATCATTCAGGTGATATAAAATGGAGTTTGAACGTGTATAAGCATTTGTGTTAGTGGTTTTTGTAATGTGTGTGTTGTTTGGAGAAGAGTATTCTCATGTGTTCTTGTTTTGATTTGCAGTCGGGGCTGATGTATTGTTAATTAAATTTGTTGATAACAAGAAATGGAAGAGTGACGCCCCTGAAATTTATCAATGAATGAACTGCTTGAACAACAGTGGAGATTTTGCGACATTCAGTTGATTTACTGATTGGACTATTTGGCAGATATCAGCAGTCTCCAGTGTGTGGAAGTACTCATTGGGAGGAAACATTTCTACCCTATCCATTATGTTTGCCTTATTCAACAGTTGGAGTTACTAAATACTGTTTTAAAAGTGTTATTAAGAACGGAGCTGTATGTGTGTAGTACAACGTTAGTTGTTAATGGGGGAGACATTAAGGAGTCATAATAAATAAGCTGGTATAAGTTCTTTCAACTGATAGATTGGTTTGGACAATGAAAACTATATGTATTTTTATAAAAGTATTATGCAATTTTAATATCAATTACCTACATTTAAAATTTAAAAAGACATGTATATTGGAATATTTAATATTTATACATAATAAAATATTGTTGATATACACTAGTGTCAGTAATTATAAATTTAGTATGGTGTTGGTTACATCTGTTAGATGTGTTTGAAAATTTTTGCAGTAATGAATGAGGTATTATTCTCAAGCTGTATGTATTTGCATTGTGTATTTTTGGTGTTAGTTACTGTTAGGGGACACACATGGCTGGCCATCATCTGATGCATGTCACACATGGCTGTGTGCAGCAGGATGATGCTCCTACTGTACACTGACAGTCCAATGATATCCATCGCCAATGCCATCTGCATGTGTGCGAGTGCGGCTGGGCATATGTGGTTTACCCCTATGTTTCCAGTGTGCCACCACACTGGCACGTTATGCCTACCTGATGGCCTACCATGGCGTAACATGTTTGCCCCATGGCATATGTGGCATTGTCATGCTGCTGATCATGAACATCGCACAGACTGTGCCATATGGTACCTGTATCTGAGTGGGGAGTTGCCGAGGGGGGTTGGGGCATGCGCAACATCATACACATATGTGCTGTATCTGCATGTCTGCTATACCTTTCAAAATGACAGCATGTGGCTATCATATGATGTGACTCCATCCGCTCGTGCCACAGTACTCATTGGCGATGTTGCTGAACATGTGGATGGCCATTGTGGACAGGTGCTTCCTACTAAATGTCATGCCCAGCCATGCATATGGCAGATGAGACGTGGTATGGCAACATGCTATGTTGTGAGACAGGGACATGATGTCTCAACATATGTGGTCACCATGTGGGCCACCTCAGCATGGCCAGACATATAGACCTGTATAAACCTGGGGCCACCTGGGGGTAGGGCAGGTCTGCACACAGCTGCAGGCGCACCTACAAGGGTCCAAGCGATGTAACACAGACCTCTCAGTGGTGACCTAGGCCCACATGTGAATGGGGATGGCCAACACACATAAGAAGGCACACCTACTTTATCATCATGAGTAACCACAGACCCCTGTCATTTTCCCTGAGGCCTCCTGGGAGTAGGGCTGACCTGCACTGATCTGCAGGCACACCTACAATAGCACCAAGATTAACCACAGACCCCTGTTAATAGGCCTGCAGCCTCCTGGGAGTAGGGCTGACCTACACAGATCTGCAGGCGCACCTACAATAACAACAGGATTAACCACAGACCCCTGTTAATAGGCCTGAGGTCTCCTGGGAGTGGGGACAACCAGCACACAGAAGCAGACACACCTACATTAATAATAGGATTAACAACAAACACCTGTTGTTGGGCCTGAGGCCTCCTGGGAGTGAGGCGGATCTGCACACGTGCAGGAACACCTACAATAGCACCAGGATTAGCCACAGACCCCTGTTAATAGGCTTGAGGCCTCCTGGGAGTAGGGCTGACCTGCACTGATCTGCAGGCGCACCTACGATAGCTCCAGGATTAACCATAGACCCCTGTTAATAGGCCTGTGGCCTCCTGGGAGTAAGACTGACCAGCACTGATCTGCAGGCGCACCTACAATAGCACCAGGATTAACCACAGACCTCTGTTAATAGGCCTGCAGCCTCCTGGGAGTAGGGCTGACCTGCACAGATCTGCAGGCGCACCTACAATAGCAACAGGATTAACCACAGACCCCTATTAATAGGCATGAGGCCTCCTGGGAGTAAGGCAGACCTGCACACATGAGCAGGCGCACCTACAATAGCAACAGGACTGACCACAGACCCCTGTCATTGGCCCTGAGGCCACCTGGAAGTGGGAATGACCAGCACACATAAGCAGGTGCACCTACATTAACAACAGGATTAACCACAACCACCTGTTGTTGGGCCTGAGGCCTCCTGGGAGTGGGGCAGATCTGTACACATGTGCAGGCGCACCAACAATAGCACTAGGATTAGCCACAGACCCCTGTTAATAGGCCTGAGACCTCCTGGGAGTATGGCTGACCTGCACAGATCTGCAGCCGTACCTACAATAGAATCAGGATTAGCCACAGACCCCTGTTAATAGACCTGAGGCCTCCTGGGAGGAGGGCAGACCTGCACACATGAGCAGGCACACCTACATTGGTCCCAGAGGTGACCACTGACCTGTCATTTTCCCATGGTGTGCTTGTATGATATTTGTGTTGATTGCTGGCTACTAGGTTGCACTCCTTGGCTTGTGTGACCTGCCCCCATGCACTTACCTCACGTGGGTGGTCGGCTGATGCATTGAAACATCTTGTCACCTGCTCCCAGGCCCTTCTGACCTTGTTGAGGTCCTGCCTCCTGGAGGAGCCTGGGAACAGACGCCTCTGCCTTTGGCAAATGAGACGCCCGAGCACCTCCAGGTCAGAGAACATGGATGGTGGCTTCCTGGAATGGGTTGCCATCTTGTCTGCTGTATTATACGCATTATATTATGACGCAGTATTGCAGCTTACGTGTGTTGCGGCATATTGCGTAATGCTGCAATGCACGTAGCTCAGCAACGCAGTACGTCGCAACGCATGTATGCTGGAAAGCGCGTTTTTCAGCCGCTAGCACATTGCAGTGCCGCAGATGTGCAGCATGCACAATAACGCACGTGACGTTCTTTTCTGACGTGACAGACGTTGTTACGTGCCTTATGAGATACCTTTAGGCGCTTTAGGTTAAGGTGCCTTCTAGGGCAGGTTATGGCGCATAACAACACAGGTCCCAAACAAATGTCATGCACATTATTGTGCGCGCTGTGCGTCTGCTGCACTGCAATGCGTGTAGCGCCACAGTACTGCATCTTGACGTAATGCACATACTACGGTAGACAGGATGAGGCAACTTACTACCTGTTCATTGCCTTTTCTTTTTGCTGTATCCAGTATTAGAGCTACATCTGTTTTTCTGCCTTACAGCTCATGCCTGTCAACCTGATGCATCTTACAGTCCATAGGATGCATTAACCTAAGGCGTCTTAGGTTGTGGATGTCATCGGGGGAGGTGGGGTGTTAGACCAGATCTGGACCTGTTGCTATGGCACTGGCAGACCAACAGTAGCACTGGGAGCCTTCGCTGCCTCCAACCATGGTCTGACATTCACCAGCTGCAGGCACAGTCAGGCTCTACCTGCTGCACCCCACCAGGTGTTCCAGCCATGCACAAACTAGCTGAAGACAGTCCGCTAGCCAGTCTATATCACATGTTTACAGAGGAACTATGCATACCCAGACCTGAATTGTATGGCACAGACACCCGGCAGTTGCCTCAGTGATTGGGCCTCCAGAAAAGGGGGCACACATATATCATTTGTGACAAATACTGTATAGCACTATGTGGGAACATAGCCGTGCCATGGTCGCTGCTCGGTCAGAGTGAGAGTGTCCTCCCAGCAAGATGTGCTGTGGCCACCTTGTCCATGCAGGTGGTAGTTGGGCACTACAATGTCCCAGCCATTGCCCTACCCCCACTGCAGACGCATCCTGCCTGATCCGCTCTCTCTGGCCCATACCCACAATACCTTGCTTCTCATTATGCAGATTTGCAGGGCACGCTTTGTGGGCCCAGTGCAGAGTAGGATGCCACACCACAATGGATGGACATGTACTCACCCACTCCTATTGCAGCATTGTGCAAAGACAGGGGTGGTTGGCAAACCTGACCGCCACACTGGTCCCGATCACAGTGCAGGCATTGCTAAGGGGTGCAAGAGCTAGTTATGGGCTCTGCTGATAACTGCTGCTCCAAGCCGGTGCAAACAGCTTGACTCTCCATGGAGCTTTGGCTATTGGGGCCTGTGTGTGTGGATGTTTGTTCTCCTGTTGGCTGATGCTTTTGGGATTGCATATATTGATGTTGTATCTGCAATGGAGGGTAAAATGTAGGGATATGCATTACAGGATCCACAACTGGGACATGAACCTGTGACCCTCTGCTCCAGGACACACTGGCTATGTGTACTACACCACACTGTTGTTACAGAGGCAGAGCAGTCCCTGGGGCTACATTTGCTATTTATCATACAGACCTTGTTTATTGCACTGCACACAGCACACTGGGGCAGGTCATGACCTTGGTCCACTGCAGGCAGGTGCCACCGCCACCAGCGCCCTCCCCTGCCATGCTGACATGCCCATATACTGTTGATGCTGGTTGTGTGCAGTCCAAGGCCATCCACAGTGCAGGTAAGCGGGAGCCTAGGTTCAGGGTATAGGGTGTGGTGGCATACATGGACATCCCTCCATCACCACCTGCCACTGTTCTGTCACTTCCACATGGGGGTGAGATGGCTGTGGGGTGTCAGGTTGGTGATCTGGCAACAATTGGCTAGGGTGGACCTGGTTGATTGATTGTGTTCTGCCAGCAGACTGTGGTCAGGCTGGGTCATGCACTGTGGGTCCAGTGTATCCAATATGGACTACTGGGTGTGTACATATTTCAGCCAATGTGTGATCACACCCTGCACTGCCTTACCAGGGGCTTTAGTAAAGGGTGTTCATTTAGCTGGGTTTACGGACAGTTTGGGATTTATCCTGGGGAAGGTCCATGGACCCTTGCTAGAGTGGTCCCCAGGTGTGCACTGATTGCCCCATTACAGGCATTGTGGTTCCTGTGTGATGTTTGGGGTACCTGCTGGAAGGGACACTGTGGAACACAGAGTACTGGGCATGTTTGACTTTGATCAGACACTGTCATGCTGATTTCCAGTTTCTGTGTTCCTATGTGCCACCTAAGTGACAGCCTAGTCCACCCTGTGCCCCAGTTGCCCCCACTGCATGTCCCACCTTTCAGCCCCCTTTGCCTCATTTGCACCATCAACATAGTGCCCTTTCATACTTGGGCACGATGCTGTTGCTGCAAATGGGCACTACTATGCGTTACTTAGACAAATGGTGATGGAACCAACCAGGGAAAGCTCATTGCTGGATTTAGTGCTCACCAACGGTGATAGCATGTCGAATGTCTGCGTGAGTGCCCCTGTGAGCAGCAGCGATCATCACAAGGTGTGGTTTGAGATAAAAGCCATGGTACAGGCCAATCATACCAAGCTCAAAGTCCTAAACTTCAAAAACACCAACTTCAATAAAATGGCCGAGTACCTAAAGGTGGAGCTGACAGGGTGGAAGGAGATAAGAGAAGTGGAATTGCAATGGACTAAACTAAAGGTGGCAATAAAAGGGACAACAGATAAATATGTAAGAAAAGTAAACAAAAACAAGAGGAGAAGAAAACCTATTTGGTTTTCCAAAGAAGTGTCTGCTCAAATAAAGGCAAAAACCACAGCTTTCGCAAAATTCAAAAGCTTACAAATAGAGGAACACAGAAATGAATACAGGCTCAAACTCAAAGAGACAAAGAGAGAAAAAAGGATAGCAAAATCATAGGCAGAGGAAAAGATGGCTAAAGATGTTAAGTGTGGCGACAAAACGTTCTTCAGGTATATTCAGGAAAGGAAGAAGATCAGAGGTGGAATTGCAGATCTTAGAAGTGCTGGGAACGGACTCATGGAAAGTGACATTGAAAAAGTGAAATTGCTAAATGAATACTTCTGCTCTGTTTTTACTATAGAAAGTCCTGGAGAAGGACCGCCTGTGACTCCCAAATATAAAAATGGGAATGAAGTAGATACCACACCATTCACAGAAGATGAAGTGTTAGAACAACTTGCAAAACTGAAAGTGGACAAGGCCATGGGACCAGATGGGATACATCCCAGGATACTGAAATAGCTCAGAGAGGTTCTTGCAGGGCCGTTAAAGGATGTTTTCAACAGATCCTTGGAAACAGGAGAGGTTCCTCAGGACTGGAGAATGGCTGATGTCGCACCTCTACACAAAAGTGGTGATAGGGAAGAAGTGTCAAACTACAGGCCTGTGAGCCTTACCTCAGTGGCGGGAAAAGTAATGGAGGTGCTCCTGAAAGAGCGAATAGTGAACTTTCTCAAAACCAACAGGTTGCAAGATTCGAGGCAATATGGTTTTACCGAAGGACGATCATGACAAACAAATCTGATTGAGTTCTTTGACTGGGTGACCAGGGAACTAGATCAGGGGCATGTGATGGATGTCATCTACCTGGATTTCAGCAAAGACTTTGATACTGTTCATCATAGGAGGCTTATCAATAAACTCAGTAGCTTGGGGATGGATCCCAAGATGGTAAATTGGTTCAGAAATTGGTTGACTGATAGACGACAGAAAGTGATGGTAAATGGAGCTCACTCGGATAAAGGGAAGGTGATTAGCGGGGTGCCCCAGGGGTCGGTCCTGGGCCCAGCACTGTTCAATGTATTTGTGAGTGATATTGCTGAAGGACTGAATGGAAAAGTCTGTCTTTTTGCAGATGACACAAAAATTTGCAACAGAGTGGACTCCCCGGAGGGAGTGGTTAACTTGAGGAAAGATCTACAAAAGCTGAAAGAATGGTCTAATGCTTAGCAATTGAGATTTAATACAACGAAGTGCAGAGTAATACACTTGGGTAGCAGAAATCCAAGGGAAATGTACGCAATAGGGGGTGAGAGGTTGGTGTGCACAGATCAGGAGAAAGACCTTGGTGTGATTATTTCTGAAGATCTCAAGGTGGCAAAACAGTGCGACAAGGTGGTGGCAAAAGCCAGAAGGATGTTGGGTTGCATACAAAGAGGAATTACCAGCAGAAAGGAAGAGGTACTTATGCCACTGTACAAGTCACTGGTGAGTAGGGTTGCCAACTGGCTCCAGATGCGCCTGACAGGCTTGATCCAGTTCTGGGCTTACCCCATTGCATGCAGTGACTTGTAGTTTTCCTTTTCTTATGGAGTGTAATGGAGAAATCAGAACTACATATCCCTGCATGCAATGAGGTAAAACCAGGACTGCATTGAACCTGTCGGGCGCATCTGGAGCCAGTTGGCAACCTTACTGGTGAGGCCTCACTTAGAATACTGTGTTCAGTTTTGGAGACCATATCTTGCAAAGGATGTAAAAAGACTGGAAACTGTTCAGAGGAAGGCGACCAAAATGATTTGGAACCTGCATCAGGAGCCTTATGAGAAGAGACTTGAAGACCTAAACATGTACACTTTGGAGGAGAGGAGGGACAGGGGAGATATGATTCAGGCCTTTGAAGGCCTACTTTAAAATTTTAATGCACATTCTGCAGCCGGGTTAATTTTTGCATATTTCAGGAAAATTGTACCCGTCTTATTCAATATGTTCTAATAGTGATTTTCCTTCTGCTATGGTCTGTATTACATACCATTTGATAGGAATATTTAGTCAGAATTTTGGATCCTGAGAGTTTTGGGCTTGGCCTAGAAAGGGTTAAATACTTAAAGGGAAATAATGAACAAACAAACCTCTTCCAAAGACGGGGAAGCTGTAAAACTAGAGGGCATAACAGGAATCTGCCAGGTGGTAAATTGAAAGGCAATGTCAGGAAATACTTTCTCATAAAAAGGGCGGTGGATGCTTGGAATGCCCTCCCGATGGAAGTGGTAGGGGTAAACACAGTGATGGAATTCAAAATGGCATGGGACAGACACAGTGGACCCCTTTACAGCAACAGGATAAAATCAAAATAAACTGAACCATCTAATTTCTCAACAAATAGGGGTGTCCTACATGGAGTGGTGGGTTCACCCCTAAACAAAAACAAAGACATGGGGAGGGGTGGCCTGCACAGAGCGACAGGTGCACCTACTCTTGCCATCGTACTGGACAGACTAGGACCATACTGGTCTTTATCTGCCGTCATTTACTATGTTACTATGTATCACTGTTTTTGGGCTCCCTGTCTGTGCTCTACATTGCTGACATTGAAATGGTCTCTCTCTCCTGCAAATGTGCATTTACTGACAGGTTTTCACTGGCGTTAATGTTCCAGCCTTAATGTTCCAGCGTTAGTGTAGCAGGAGCCTCTCCTCGCCCACTTCCCGCCCATTGACCCCTTCTCTCTGCCTTCTCTCCACCCTCTGAGACAGTTACCGTTGCTGGTAACATTACCACGCAGTAACATTACATCAGGTAACATTAATACGCGATAACGTTACATCAGGTAACATTACCGCGCGGTAACGTTACATCAGGTAACATTACCGCGCGGTAACGTTACATCAGGTAACATTACCGCGCGGTAACGTTACATCAGGTAACATTACCGCGCGGTAACGTTACATCAGGTAACATTACCGCGCGGTAACGTTACATCAGGTAACATTACCACGCGGTAACGTTACCAGTACTACGTTACCGCGCCTTAGTAAACATACCCCTAAGAATAAAATGCCCAAAAAACAAAAGGTAGAACTTCGCCAATTTCTGTCTATGGATTCAGATTTTTCCTTTATGTTGTGCTTTCTATTCAAGTGCATAATTAAATTCTCTTCTTTGACATATATTTTCTATGACCCAAAGCAATTGCATATGTTTCTGGACTCTAGACAATCCACGGGTGCTGTTGTGGTCGCAGTGGGGTCTGTGTAAACTGGCTGTACTGGGTCACCAGTGTTTAATGATATGGGCCATGTAGCCACCTTTTTCCAAAGTTTATGTTACCTTGTTATTATAATTATAATTCAATCTTTAGCCTCCTTGCCGGATTCTCTCCCTCTCGTAGTGGGCTATCTGTGTTTAGCACTTATTTACTTTTTGCTTAAGTATAGTTAATATTGTCTTCTGATGTGTTAATGTTTTTCAAGTGCTTCTCCTTTCCTTCAAGTATTTATTTGCTTGATGTAATTTTTGGAAAAGAATAAAAAAATAACAACAAAAGGTAGAAAAATACTATTTTATTTTGAATTTATTAACTACAATATGTAACTAGAATATGTCATCTTTGGGAAATGTGCATCACTAATGTCTTTGCATTTTGTTTAGAGCAAGAGGAAATTAATTTATTGGTTTATTTCTCCAGTGTTGTTGTACATTCCACGTTTGGCTTTTAGGGTCCCAGTTTAATTATTGTCTTCCTATTTCTAAAGTGTGATCCCTTGTTCTTTGTTTGGTGACCGTCTGTGTTCTGCATGTTTAACCAAGCTGTGGTATTCTGTTCATGTAGTTTCTATTTGACAATGCCACTTGTTCTCTTTCCCCAGTAGGAGATGTATTGGTATTCTCTGAGATGTATCAGTTTAATATTTGCAGCGTTGTCTTTTGATAGATAGGGTTTGGTGCTTTGTGAGTCCTGATGGTGCTGTTATGATATGGTGGGTTTGCTATGGGTTCTAAATGGGCAATGTTTGTAGTACTTCCTAATGTGCTTGGCGGTTGGCTCTGGAGTATAGTAATGTAGAAATCTGGTAGTCTTTCTTTATCCTCACTGCTCATGAAAATGGTACTCAGACACTCATTAAGAGGTATGTTTACTAAAAGTTAATGCACATTCACAAATGTTAATGTGCGTTAAGTGCAGGAACACCCATTTATTTCTATTGGTGCAGTGGCACTTAACGCACATTAATATTTAGTAAACATGCCCCTGAGTCATTGCCAGGAGAAAAAAGAGGCTTGTGAAGGGCTCCTTTGAATGCTGCCTAAAATTTTAGAAGGGCAACATATACATTTTAAAATAAAATAAATTAAATTTATGCAAATGAAGCCCCACATCACCCTTGGGACCCCCATAGCTTTTGCCATCCTGATTCCTCTCTTTGCCTCTTTCAGCTTTATCTGGTATTCTTTTTTGTGTTCCTCTTTTTGTGATCTTCAGGATCCTATGAATGCTGCATTTAATGTGGCTGCCACTTTTTTAAATAACCATATCTGTTTCCTTTCATTTTGTTTATAATTACTTTCCTTACGTATACATCTATTGCCATTTTTTTCTAGCCTCTTTCAGTTTAGCCCAAAGGCTTTCCACTTTCCTAATTTTGTCTCACCCCACCAGCTCCTCCTTCAGATACTTTTCAATTGTACTGAAGTCAACATTTTTAAAATCCAGGACTTTGGGAAATGTTTACTAAACAGTGCTAACATTGCAGTGGCGACGTTATCGTGCGATAAGTGATGTTATTGCGCGATAATGGCACATTACCATGCGATAACGTCACCTATCGCGTGATAATGTCTCCGGCGGCGTTAATGTGCACAGAGGGTGGAGTAAGGCTCCCCAGAGGGCGGAGATAAATGGTCAATGGGCAGAGAGTGGGCGGGGAGAGGCCCCAGGCACACTAATGCTGTGAAATCAGGGTCTGAAAATTAACGCCACTGAAAACGTTGCGCTCTAGAGGCACATTTGTAGGAAAGAGAAACCAGTTCAGTCAGCAATGTACAGCAAAGGCAGGGAGATCTAGATAAGTGATAGTAGTGATACATGTGCAGTAACAAATCATGCAAAAACCAGAGAGATAATGACCAGAACCAAAATAGAAATACAAAACACCGAGCTGGCCAATAGAAAAAACATTGATAAACGGTAATCAACACTACCCATAAAGAATAAAAAGGAAGATGGCACTTTTGGAAGGGTCAATTCTGATTCCCCCCACAAAGTGAATGTTCCAACATTGATAGTGTTGATGAGGGTTTGCTGTGGTGTATATTGGGCAGCTTGCTTATGTGGCTTTCACATGTGCAGCAACAGCAAAGTGGCCACATAGGAAAGGACACTATGGTGATGGTGTAAATGGGGTACAGGGGGCTGCAGGGGGCACATGCAATGGGCCAGCTGGGGCACAGGGTGGACTAGGCAGATGCCTAGGTGACAAATAGGAATGTAGAAATGGAAAACCAGCAAGACAGCAACTGACCAAGGGCAAACATGTCCACGAGTGTGTCCCCCACAGTGTCCCAGGGGACAGTACCCAGCAAGTTCCCCAAAGGGCACATAACATTGGCAAGCAGTGCCAGGGGGAAGCGTGGATGTCTTGCCAGGCACCCCTACCCCATATTATGCACCATAATCAGACGCCTACCAGCACAATGGATGGCCTGGGACTGCATACCACCAGCACCACCGGCACAAGGGCATGTCAGCATGGTGGCGGAGGGGTGCTGGTGGTGGAGGGGGCAGTGGCATCTGCCCACAGCAGACCAGGGCCAAGCCCTGTTTAGGTGGGTGCCGTGCACTGCAACGGACAAGGTCTATCTGATGAACAGTCATGGTATCCCCAGGGAATGATCTGTCTCTGTGGCAACAGTTTGGTGCAGTACACACAGCCAGTATATTCAGGGGCAGAAAGTCACAGGTTCAAGTCCTAGCTGTGGCTCCTGCAGACCATGTCCCTATATTTTACCCAGTACTAAACCGTGGTAATAAAGATGGAACCTTTATTGCAGATAAAATAAACACGCCATAAACACCTATATTGTACCCTACAGAGCACATACACCATAAACATGTGCAATCCCTAGAGCAGAGTTTCCCAACTGCAGTCCTGGAGGGCCAAACACCATTCAGGTTTCATGCTGTCCCTAATAAATATGCCTGTGATGCATTTGTATGCACTGCCCCCATTGTGTGCAAATGTATCTCATGCATATTCATTAGGGACAGCATGAAAACCTGAACCGTGTTTGGCCCACCAGGACCGGAGTTGGGAACATCTTCCTAGAGCAGCAGCCAACAGGGGCACAAACACCCACACCCACACCCACAGGCTCCACTATCCAACTGCTCATGGAGAGTCAGGCTGTTGGGCCCTGCGTGGAGCAGCATCTGCCAATACTAGCACCTGCATACCTTAGCAATGCCGTCTTAAACTTGGAAACACATTCCACATATATCAAAAGGTTGCTATGACTAATGTCAGATAACAAAACCTAAGTTAAACACAATTTGTTGACAGAGATTCATCATAGCAACCTTTCTGATATCTGTGGAGTGTGTTTTAGTTTTTGTTTCTGACAGTTTTTACCATACCAGGGAGTGATCCTAACACTATTGAGTACCATAGAACTGCCTGCACTGTGCCCAGGACTGGTGTGGTGGCCAGGGCTGCCAACCACCTCCAGATTTGCACAATGCTGAAATAGTGTGGGAGTGTGTGTATGTCTATCCAGGGTTATGTGGCTGCCTACACCTTACTGAGCCCACAATGCTTGCACTGTTTCCAGGGTAAGCCTGCCAATGTGCATAATGAGGAGCAAGATACTGTGGGTTTGGCCTGGACAGGGTGGCCTGGGCAGGATGCATCTGCACAGGGCATAGAGCAATGGCAGGGACATTGTAGTGCCTGACCACCACCTGCACAGACAGGGTAGCCACAGCATGTCATGCTGGGGGGATCACTATCACCCTGACTGAGCAGTGACCATGACATGGCTAGGTTCCCCCATAGTGCTATACAGTATGTCTCTCAAGTGATATCTATGAGTTCCCTTCTCTGGGGCCCAATCACTGACATACTTGCTTGGTGTGTGTGCTCACATCCTATTTTTGGGTGCACCCAGTTCCTCCAGGAACATGCACTATGTACTAGCTAGCAAACTGTCTGCAGTTAGCATGTGTATGGCTGGAACACCTTGCGGGGTGCAGCGGGTGAAGACTGACTGTGCTCTCTGCTGGTGAATGTCAGATAGTGGTGGGGGGCAGCTGAGCTTTTCCAGACCTACTGCCTGTCCACCAGTGCCCTATGTGATGCATACAGATCTGCATAGACTGCCCTGTAGGGTGCCTATTCCCCAGCACGACTTAGGTTGATGGTCCCCTCTACTGCCACCATTGCAGAGATGTAGAATGTGGATCTGTTGGTGGGAGATCCTGTTCCCCCACCCTGACCCACACAGTGTGGGTTGGGTGGTGTGACATAATCTGCTTTTGGGTCCAAACACCACTCTCCTCTTATAACATGTGATCATGGCAACCACACAGGATATGTACTTTTCTGAATACATCATAGTCCACAAGGGCTAGATGTGACTGGGAGATACATATGGACACAGGTGTAGCCTAGGTGTGTCTGCAAGGACTACCTATTACACACAGGCACTGATGGGGCCCTGCAGTACATCCTGTCTCAGCCAACCCAGGTGCTGTGGACCTGGTGCTGGGCGCCCCACCTCACCCTCAGGGTGAGCACAGGAACCGCACAATGTCACGGTCTGTAGCTACTCTGTGCCAGTAACACACACAGTCAGTTCCCCCTACCAGGCCGGGGTGCTATAGAGACACATACCCCATCTTATGATCAGATGTAGGCTGCTGATCTGCATGTGTAGTGCATCATGGGTAAGGGTGGGTTTACTCTATCCTGGTACCACAGCAGACAGGTTGTGTGGTGACCTGCAGTCTTTCTGTAGCCAGCCAGTGGTGTGTTAAGTGCTATGGGGATGTAGCCCACTGGTTACTTCAATGACTGTGAAGGCAGAGGTCATGGGTTTGATCCCACAGTGGTGTTATTTGATACAGCTGTCTGAGGCTTTTCCTTTTAATTTAAGTCAGTGCTGCCAGCAGAAACACCCTCACAGTGCCGTAGCCTAAGGTTTCTCAAACAACTGTGATTCACCCTCAAGATTTTGCAGATTTCCTGCAATCAAAACTATGTCAGATCAACAAGTCCTCAGCACCACCACCTGTGCAAGAGCTAACCCACTCAACACCACTTACCATCTTCGCTACCCCGTCCAAGAAGTGCATCGAGGAAACTATCACTTCAACCAATATCACCACTGCACAAACTGACCCATGCCCGGCATTCTGGATAAAAGAACTACGTAGTGACTTTAGCCATTTCATAGCCAAACTCATGGACCTGTCATTTACAACAGGATCCTTCCCCCAGAATCTCAAGCACACATCCATTAAACCTCTGCTAAAGAATAATAAACTTGACCCCCATAAGGCTGATTCATACAGGCCTATATCTAGTATACCCCTTCTAGCCAAGATAATTGAAAAAGAAGTCCAACGCCAAATTCAACAGCACATCGATGACACCGCCCCACTGGACCCAAGCCAGCATGGATTCAGGGACTCCCATGGCGTGAAAACCCTATTCACCACCCTACTCAGCAACATAATTGCTGGAATTGATAACATTCGCCATGGATTCGTCTTCGTATTCATGGATATAGCCGCGGCTTTTGACTCAGTAAGCCATGAGCTACTCCTGAGGTGACTCAAAGAAAAGGGCATCCGAGACACAGCACTAAATTGGTGTAAGTCATATCTATCGGACAGATGGCAGCATGTACTAGCTGGGACCTTAACATCGGAGCTTTTCCACCAAAAGCAGGGTGTTCCACAGGGTTCATCCCTCTCCGCCCTAATGTTCAACATATACATGCAGCCCATCTGCAACCTAATCCACTTATCAATGTCAACTGCCTGGTATACGTCAATGACGTGCTACTCTACATGCCAATACTAACTGACCAGCTAGACCTCTCTCCACTGACAGACTGCTTTGACGCAGTGGCCAACTGGCTTCAGACCCAAAACCTCCGAATTCAACACAAAAAAAATGAAGTCCTTTTCATCACAAGAGACCAAGATTTCACCCCGCCTCCCTACCTAAAGGTCAAGGATGCAGAGCTTCAAACCAAATCTGCGATACGATTCCTTGGAATCACTTTAGACCAACACCTGTACATGAAGACGCACATAAGCAACATGGTAAGAGCAGTCTACCCTAAGATCCAGACTCTCAAACATCTATGCCCCCTGTTAGAACCTGGTGACTTCCGGACAATATATCAAGCACTGATCATCCCACATTTTGACTACACCAATACGATTCTACAAGGGCTCCCAAAATCCACCCTAGCACCGCTCCAGTTCGCAATGAATGCAGCTGCTAGATTTCTATATGGAGCCGCCAGGCGAGACCATATGACGCCCATACTGAAGCAACTCCATTGGCTCCCGATTCAAGCCAGACTAACCTACAAGACACTACTACTGACTTTCAAAGCCATCAACGGACTCATCCCCAAGGCAGCAACTCAATGCATTAAAACAACAACATACAGGGCTTTCAGTTTCTGTGCACCTAGTTGCTCGAACGCCCTACCACCTGGCATCCACGCTATCCCTGACCTAATACAATTTAGAAAGGCCCTGAAGCACCATCTCTTCCTGAAACACTATCCAGAAGAATGTTCTAAATAACGCCTTGCCCCACACTAACACACATTAGGAAACCGCATAATTAACGATGATATATGTGACATTTGATGTATATATGTAAATAGTTTCACCCAGTTGTTAGCCAAGTTTTAAGCTCCTGTTTATTGTAAGTGTGTCACAGAACCCTGCGTCTTATATGTTCTATGTTCCATGTAAACTACACTGATGTTGAATAGCGCGGTATAAAAGAGACTGTAATAAATACATAAAAATAAATAAATATTCTGGCCTCAGAATCTACCCCATAGCTAAGCAGTTTGATATAGGCCTATAAAAAAGCAGTCCTAAATTAAATTTAGGCCAGAAGGTCGAGGGTTCAAATCCCACTAGAGGACAGTAACCTTGGGCTGGAAGGACTGGGGTTTCTAGTCCCATAGGTGCTCCTTGTGGTCTTGGGCAAGCCACTTAACCCTCCATTGCCCATGTTCCCTGTAAAATAGTTATCTCCAAGTTATAATGCCCTGTTCAATGCAATTTCAGTTTGTTCAATGTAAACCACCTTGATATCATGAAAGGCTATATATAAGAAATGTTAAATAAATAAATTGCTTACTTGTACATGTGGAGGGGCATTTTAGACAGGACATTCAAGTGCAATCTGGGATATCTAAGCCAGAACATCTGAAAAAAAAATCAGGCATGTCAAGGGGGAAACACAATTTCACAAACTTGGACGTGCCCAATATGGATGTCTGCAGGGAGTGTCTACATAGACATCCCCAGAAAAGTGTTTCGGAACATGGACAACTAAGTATAGCTTAATAGAGTGGAGGTCAAGGTTCAAATCCCACTACTACTGCTGTCATTGTGCTGAGTACCGATATTGATAGAATGCTTTCTCCTCTACACCTTCTGGATGTTTTTCAACCAAAATGAGCACTTTCACAATGCTTATTCATGACTGGAGTGGTTCTAAACTTAGACACAACTCTGGATGTTTCTGAGATCAGGCAGTAGCCTCCAGGTTCTTGGGAACGCCCCAGTCATGTCTTCGTTCACACTTGTACAACCTCACACTGGGGAGATCCATAGAACAGGCTTCTAAGATGGCTCTGGAGATGTCTCTGTGCCTGTTTTCAGATGTCCAAAGCATGAATAGAGTTTCCAAAATAAGCCTCAAAGTGGTTGAATATCGCTGCTACAATATATGACCAGTCAGTGGTGGAGACTGCATTATATATATTTATTTAACAGTGCTGCTTATCCATATAGCAGTGCTGAATATATGTATTTTTTAGAAGCTATGCTGGCATTTAAGAAAAAAAACATTTCCCACCGCCATTGAAAATTAACCTGAGCGTGTTTCCCTAAAGATATCCGACAATTATGAAATAAAAGTAGCTTTTCAAATTTAACTAAAGGAAGAGGGTTTTGGAGGACAATGTTATACCTTTTTAAGTATCTGTGCACTGTCAAATGGTTAAATGGTTAAACAGAAGGAAGCAGGTCCATATAAAGCCATAAACTCAGTTACATCGAGTATGTTGTATTCCAGAAAAAACACACTGGGGCCAATGCAGAAAGTCGGTGTTAGAGTTCTGTGCTAAAAGTCGTGCCCATGGACTTCTAACGTGAGAGTAATGCAGAAGTTGTGCACCTGTATGCACCAAGCAAAAAACATGCAAATGAGGTAGGCACAGAAGGTTTGTGCTAAACCAGCAGACACATGAACACAAATGTCTGTGTCAGCAGCGCCTAGATCCTACATACAAAAAGGCACGTGTGCATGTTCTGGAATTCTATGTGGTGCATATCTTTGCTCTGAATAATATCGGTGTCTTTGAACAGTGCTATTATTCTGAGCAATATTCCGAGCGGAATAGTTGCTGTCATGTGCTATTCATACAATATAGGCATACATTCATTCCAGCAGGATTCCCTTGCCTTTCTTAAGAACTCATTTCAGAAAACCCAGATAATGCAATGGAGTCGAGGGGTTGTCCGATCATGAAACAGAGCTAAATTCCTCCTCAGCACTGAGCACAGACCCCTTACGTTTCCTTCAAGTAGGTGTTAAAATTCCATGTTAAGTTCAGTCTATGCTTTTCTACTCACTTCTCTGCATCTGGGTAGAATAGCTCTTTGCTTCACTATCACATAATTTGAATGAATTTACATGCTTTGTGCACTTGCATTGGCCCTGGCATCTATGCAGTGATTGTGCACTAATGTTTCTGTATTGGTTCCATTGACATCTTTTCTCCTTGTTTATTACTGCATAGTACTACTACTACTATTACTATTAATCATTTACATAGTGCCAGGGCCGTACCGACAGTGAAAAGCACCCTGTGCGAGTTGCAAATCGGGCGCGCCCCCCCCCCCCGCACCTCCATCTAGCCAGTTTATGGGGGCGGGAGAGAAGAGACGCGCACCTGATGTGCAACTCGCTGGTACACTAAACAGGTCTGGACCCTCCCGGAGAGACCAGACCCGCTTAGTGTGCCAGCGAGAAGACTTAAGGGGCGCATTTCGGCTCGCTGCTGCTGCCTGCCGCTGCCAAAGTGGTGGCAGCAGGCAACGGCAGAGAGCCAAAATGCGCCCCTTAAGACTTTGCACCCTGTGCGGCCGCACCACTCGCACAGGGTTTGGTATAGTCCTGCATAGCACTACAAGGCGTATGCAACACTCTACAAACACATATAGAAGACGGTTCCTGCTTGTAGAGCTTACAATCTAGTTAAGACAGCACACTACTAGAGAAATAAGGGGTTCAATAGGGAGAGGAGACCCAAGGGGAACAATAGATTAGGATCCAAAAGCAGCTTCAAAGAGGTAAGCCTTTAGCATAGATTTGAAGAGGGAGAAAGATGAGACTTGATGTAAAGATACAGGAAGTTTATTCCAGGCATAAGGAGCAGCAAGGTGAAAAGACCAAAGTCTGGAGTTAGCAGTAGAAGAAAAGGGCAAGGAGAGAAGGAAGCCAGAAGAGGAGCGAAGTTCACGAGTTGGGGTGTAGGGAGAAGGAAGATAGGAAAGGCTGTGAGAGGCAGTAGAGTGAATGCATTTATAGGTCAGAAGGAGAAGTTTGAATTGTATATGGAAACAGAAGGGGAGCCAGTGTAGAGATTTCAGAAGAGGAGCTATATGAGTGTATCGGGGCTGTTGGAAGATCAGTCATGCAGCAGAGTTCTGAATAGACTGAAGAGGAGAGAGATAACTCTGAGGAAGACTAGCAAGGAGGAGGTTGCAATAAACAAGATGGGAGGTAACTAAAAAATGAATAAGAGGAAGGGGCAATTTTTGTTTATGCTAAAGAGAAAGAAACAACAGGTTCTAGCAATCTGTTAAATATGTGTGGAGAAGGAAAGGAAGGAGTCAAAGATGACCCCAAAGTTTCAGGCTGAGGAAACAGGAAGAAGAAGAGTATTCTCAACAGTGATAGAGAAAGAAGGAAGGGGGGGGGGGAGGAGGACGGTTTAGGGGGAAAAATAAGAATTTGGTTTTAGCCATGTTTAATTTCAGATGGTGGTGAGGCATCGAGGCAGCAATGTTAGATAGGCAGGCAGAAATATGAACTTGGAGTGTAAGAGAAATGTCAGGTGAAGATAGAAAGACTTGAGAGTCATCAGCATAAAAATGATACTGAAAGCCATGGGAAGAGATGAGGGTACCAAGGGACTGGGTATAGAGAGGGAAAAGGAGAGGGCATAGAACAGCCAACTGAAAGAGGGATGGTAGTAGAGGAGGAACCACCAGAACAAACACTGAAAGAGTGATTGGAGAGATAAGAAGAGAACCAAGACAGCAGAGAGCCCCTAAAACCAAGAGAGGATAATGTGTTGTGGAGGAGGAGGTTGTCAACATCATCAAAAGCAGCAGAAAGATCAAGAAGAATGCAAACTAAGTAAAGGCCTTTGGACTTAGCTAGGAACAAGTCACTGGAGACTTTGGCTAGAGCCATTTCAGTAGAATGAAAGGGTTAAAAAACAGACTGGAGTGGATTGAAGAGGGCATGAGAGGAGAGAAATTTGAGGCAGTGGCACAGAACTGCATATTCATGAAGTTTAGAAATGAATGGAGAAGGGAGATGAGTCGGTAATTAGAAGGACAAGTAGGGTCAACTGAAGGTTTTTTGAGGTAAGAAGTGATTACAGAATGTTTGAAGGTTGCAGAGAAGGTTGCAGTGGAGAGTGAAAGGTTGAGAATGTGAGATGGAAGGGATGATGGAGGAGGAGATGGAGTTGAGGAGATGGATGGGGATAGGATCAGAAGAACAAGTAGTGAGTTTAGAGGAGAAAAGAAGAGAGGTTTCCTCTTCAGATATTTTTAAAATGGATGAAAGGGTGGTAGAAGTTGATGGGAAAGTTGGTATTAGAGAGGGGGAAGAGGGGGATAAGAAGAATTAGTAGTAATTGGAGTATTTTTATGGACTTTGTTGTCGGCTAGGGTTTGGGCAGAGAGAGAAGGAGGGATTGGAGATAGTGGTACCTTAAGAAGGGAATTGAGAGCAGAGAAAAGACAGCAGGGATTAGAGATAAGACAGGTGGATAAAATAGTTTTGCTTAGCAAGTGCAATGGTGGACTGGGAAGAAGTAAGCATGAATCTGAAGTGAAGGAAGTCAGAAAGGGAGTGGGATTTGAGCCAAGTGCATTCAGCTGAGTGGGCACAGGAGCAAAGGTAGTGGGTAGTTGAAGACAGCCAGGGGTGAGGTGAAGTGCGCCTCACAGGACATGCTTTGGGTGGAGTAAGAGTATCTAGAGTAGAGGAGAGTGTGGTATTATTTTAAACCATGGCCTCATCAACAGAGCATAGAGTGGAAGAAAGATGAGAAGAGACAGTAGTGGATAGAGTCAGTGGATCAATAGCATGAAGATTCCTAAAAAGATAGGAGGAGATTGGGTTAGATTGAGGTGGGGAGTGATGAAGAGTGAAACTTAAGAGGTGGTGGTCAGATAAGGGAAGAGCTGAAATGTGGAAATTAGAAGGTAAACAATTAGAATAGAAAACAAGGTGAAGGCAGTGCCCAAGATGATGAGTAGGGACAGAAGAGCAACGCTAGAGGTTGAAAGAGGAGGTAAGGGAAAGGAGATTAGATGCATAGGGGTCAGAAGGGTTATTTAGGAATAGTGACTGCTATGCACAGAATAACAATAATCTTTGACACTCATTTGCATGAAGTAGGAATCTCTCTCTCTCTCACACTCTCTCTCTCTATTTATATAGGGGTCTATTCTGAACCATGAATAGTAGAGATGGATGTCCCAATGGGATGTCCATCTCCAATATTCGTGCAGACTGCAGCCCCCGACTAACTTCCCTGCTGGTTTTGCTGGGAAGTTAGTTGGGGGTAGGGAAGAGGCGGCCCAGGGGCAGAGAGTGGGTGGGCAGTGGGACCTGGAGGTGGAATAACTTCCCTGGATGTGTTTTTTTTTCTCACGGCCCGGGGCGTGGAAGGGGCAAGGGGGGCAAGGGTTTATTCCTTTTATGTTTAAATTTGTTTATTCATCAACCAAATATCTAACAGAGTCCATATCACACACTGCAGAATGTAACATCCTTATCAAGTATATACCACTTATTTATTTATTTAACAGGTTTTATATACCGCCTTTTCCTTACTAAACACCAATCAAACGCCTTCTGCTGTATATCATCAAAATAAGTGACTAACAATAACCAATATACTGTCTAATACATGATTAGGACTAACTAATAAGACAATTTGCCAATATTTTTATTTTTTTTGACTTTCCCACCTCTCCTTCCCCCTTTCCCCTTTCCCCCTCCCCTACCATCCCGTCTACATCACATTACATGGTGAAGGCCGACAAACCCAGGGGTGGTTCCTTCTCCCCAAGCCGCCCCCTAGCACCTGCTTTATGTCTTCTTTGGTCTCGATTTATCTCCCCCCCCCATCCCTCCCCTCCTTCCTAAGGAACCTCACGAGCTAACCCAAAGTATTGTCATTACTACCCTTCCATATATATCTGTTAAATGTCACCAACAATGGAGCCGTGGTGCCATGGCAACATGACGCCATGGCGCCGCGGCTCCATTTAAAGGCCCTGACTGAATTAGCCAAGCTAGTAATGTATGTGCAGGCCAGACTGAATCGCAGACCCGGCCTGCATGTACATCGCTATTCACGATTCTGATCCCGCAGGGCTAGACATTCCCCACGGGATCAGAATCACAATCCCCTTTGTACGTCTGGCTCAGATCGGACGTACAAAGGAGATGTACGTGCAGGACAGAATCAGGCTGAGACTGTATATATATACACACACACACACACACACACATTTATGTTCGACTTATTTTGTATGGCCAACATTCCTGCAGATTAAAACAATGCATGTGGACATTTATAAGAAACATATTTTAGGTGCTGTAAAGTAAGAGAAAGTAATGAACTATTTGGGAAAGAAAGAGCAATAGGATGGGTTATTTTCTTTCCAAGAGAAGTTCCATTTTTATAATATTTTGCATGTAACAGTGATCTTTTTTGAGTTTGTACACTGGTTTAGTTTTCATGCAGTTACATTTGCGAAGATACAGTTTCACTAGGGTCCTGCTGGTTCTATAGCAGTACTGCAAGTCTACTTGCTTCGAATTATAAAAAGGGTCCTTTAAGCCACACAATCCAGACTCCATCAGTTCCTTGGCTTGCTTGCTTCCTTTTCAGAGGTCTTCTTTCCAATACTTGACAAAATAATTCCTCATTCCTTCAGCACATTATTTGTAGTGGCCTGCAATCTATGATCCATACTTTAGTGTCTCCTTGTCATTTCCTGTCTGAAAGAAAACCTTGACCGAGTCTTGCAGGAATTCGGGAAGCAACCATAGGAAAGATTCTGCAGCCTAGCAAAACCATTCCGACAGCATGCTAAAATACTAAAGCCAGAACCTATGATATGTAAATTGAGCTAGCCTTCAGATCGTGTAGGACCTTACATATGAATTTTAAGGGTAGAGGTTCCTCCTTTATAAGTGTTTTTTTCTTTCTTCTCTCACACATCATCGGGAAAAAAATACTGAAACAAAATGCAATAGGTTTTAGCAAAGTATTAACAGGAGTGACTGTTGAAAGTGGGATATTCCAGATGCACTTACAGCGGGGTGAAGGGATTACAGCAGGAATGTTTCGGCTTTAGATAATTTATTACATATTCCTTTGTGCTTTATTTGGCGCAAAAGGCAGGATTATACAAGTGAAAGTGGGGATATAATAAAAACATTCTGAAACTTAGTAGGCGTCAATGAAGTACAATGGTTGCAATTTTTCACAGTAAAAGAAATTCAAGGACAAGAGGTCATGATATGAAGCTTGATGAAAAGATGCTCAAAGGAAGTATAAAGAAATATTTCTATGTTGAGAGCATAACAGACACATGGAACAACTTACCAGCAGAGGTAACGGTGTCAAAACTGAGAGAATTTAAGCATTGTAGGACAGATACAAAAGACAATAGTAAGAACAAAGTATATATACAAAAGTCAATAATAACAACAAAGTATCAAGAATCTGGGTAAAAGAAGAAATGGAATAGGTACCGCAGTAAACAGTCAAGGGTATAAAAATAAGTTTGCCTGGGAGGGGGGAAGGTTATGGCTGCTTCCCCAGTACTGATCTGATGTTTTCTAAGTGGACCTTGCAGAGAGGGGGCAGGAGCACAGATCACCTCTCCTTTATGAACGCAATCCAGGTAGTAATTGGCTGCTGGGGGGAGGAAGAGAGAGGGCTATGGAGCCACAATTACAAGGATAGTGCAGAGAAGCTGTGGTAGGAACAACTGTGGCTGTTTTTTCCATCCCCTCCCCACCGCAACAGTTCATCACAAGAGCTACATTTAAGAAAGAAAAAAAAAGAGCCATGTCAGGCTAAGGGGGAAGGGAAGGGAAGAGGAAGCCAGGAAACACTGTACCCTGCCTAAATAGCAGCAGCAAGGAAGAGGAGCAGGACCGATGCTGGAGTACACCACAAAATAAAGGAAGGGCCGATCCAGCTGAATTGCCCCTATAGGATGCAGAGGCAGGTTCAGTGAGGCTGTTCTCCAGCTGTACAAAAAGGGAAGAAGAAGAAAGATTCTTCCCCCAAAAGAGACTGCTGCAGGAGAAACAACCCCTCCTCCCCCAATGCCCCACTAACATCATGGGAGATGGGTGCAGGAAGAAGAGACTCCTCTCCATGCACTGAAGAAGAGGAAGGTGAGGGGGCGGGGGATGGAAGACTTCCAGAACCAGATAAGAAAAAAAGATCACAAGATGAAAGAAGCAGAAGAGAAGAGCATGAGATTGAAGAGGAGGAGAAAACATAAAGAGTCCTCATTGCTGAAGTGGCTTCAGAAGAAGAGGGCATAGTAACAGATCGACAGACACAGTGAAGAGACAGAGGAGAGGGACAATGTGACAGTAAGAGCTGGGAGTGAAGCTGCAGTACAGAGATGTGCTGCCCATTCTGGGAGAAACTCTAAAGTCTGAGTTGAAGGCAGAGCTGAACTGGAGCAGTTAAGAAAGCTGTGGCACTAGGGAGCCCCTGAAAAGCCAATGGAGAGATGCAGAAGCTAGGAAACCATCCTGGGAAGTGCTCAGAGCCTGCCACTGCCCAAAGGCTGCTGAGCTGAACGTTGTGCTACAGCCTACAGACCCCAGCAGAAGAGCTGTGCCAAGGCAGAAAAGAAAGCAACTGCAGATAAGAGAGTCCTAGTGAATTCTGCAGTGGCAGAAGAGCCTGTGAAGGGAAGCTGAGAGCAGACAAAGCCTCTGGGTAAGTGAATATTATTTTACTGGCAAGTTTAGTGACTTATAGCTTGGGATAGAGGAGAGATTTGGACTTTATTTGGAAAAGTCTGTTTTTTTATTTTGTTAAAAAAGCAAAAATAGTTCCCTGCTGGCCTTGGAGATTTAGGGCCCGATGTTGAGTTGGGTGAGCTCACCCTTAATCCTGGCTATTCAATGACACACTGATATTGAATATCTGTTTTGGGTGCCCTGGGGAAACTGCCTCACAGCCTAATTGGGTAGCAGCAATATTGGACTGCTACCCAGTTAGCATTCATGGGTAAGACTAAGCGAGGTCCAATATTGACGCTACCCAGTTAGCATTCATGGGTAAGACTAAGCGAGGTCCAATATTGACGCTACCCAGTTAGCATTCATGAGTAAGACTAAGCGAGGTCCAATATTGATGCTACCCAGTTAGCACCATTCTCTGCCCCCACTCTGCCCCAGAACACCCCCAACACACCCCGATGCTAACCAGATAGCATCGGGGTGCATAGGGGGCATAGACGGGGATATTCAATGGCACTAACAGTGTAGATGCCGTCGAATATTCCCATTTAAGACATTTACATGGTTTACTGGGCTGTAAACCATGTACATGCCTTTCAAATATCGGGCCCTTACAAATCATTTTTTTTGGTAGTCCGTTATAGTCTTAAAAGAAAAAAGACAGGTAGTTCATTTTTTCCCACTCATCCCAGGCACATCTCTTAATTTATACTTAGTTATCCAAATTAAGAGAGTATAATTTGACAGCACAATGTATTTTCAACCTCAAGTGATTAACCCATAACAGATTAGCAGTTCATTGGGAAGAAACACTAAATAATATTTTAATTTAATTTTTAGGCCTGTTTTGCATCAGGTGGAAATGCCTTTGTTGAGGATCAATCTGACTGTTCTTCTGTTCGTCTGTCCATATGAATAGCTTTGTTTGCGTATGTGCAAACAAAGCTATGCTTATGGAGAGAGAATGCAACAGGCAGACTGTCTTAAAGCAGTAATGAAGAAGCAAAGAGACCAGTGCATCTCTGCAGGTGGGGAGCTCAGGTCCCACCTACTGAAGAAGGCGGTATTGTGGCAGGTGGGGAATCTGGGTCCTGTCTACTGAGAAAGAGAAGAGAACAGAGACATTGAAAAGAAAGTGCCGCCCATGAAAGAGACGGCAGGAGCCTCCGTTTCCAATGGCAGGAAGAAGAGAGAGCGCCACCCATTGAAAAACTTGTGGAAGCCCCCAGTTGTTGCCGGTGTAAAGGAACAAAAATACCCCTTAAAGAAAAGCCATCCAGAATCCTCGGTTCCACTGATGAAGATTGGCTGAGGTCAGAGAAGGGGCGCAATAGAAGAGAGGGGGCAGGGTTAGGAGAAAAAGAGAGGGGTTGCAGAGGAGTGGAACATATGGGAAGGGAAGAGCTAGAGAGGAGAAGGGAAGGATGGGGCAGAACATAAGGGAAGTGCTGGGCTAATGAGAAGGAGGAGGCAGGGCTAGAGGAAGAGCATAAGGGAAGGGTTAGGGGTAGACAGGAGGAAAGGAAAGGAAAGGAGTGTAGGGGGAGGGAAGAGTGGAGGGGAAGAGAGGAACTAGAGGGGTGAAAGGTGATGCAAGGAAGTTAGGGAGGGACTGAAAGGAAAATAGAAGGGGGGAGGGAGTAAAAGGGGGTGGAAGGGTAAGGAGCCAGAATGCATTGGTAAGTGTCAGGAGAGGAAGGAGAGTAGCCAAAGGTAGAGAAGGGGGAATAGTGCAAGAGGGTGGGAGGGAAAGGAGTTTGTGCAAGAGGATAGTGGTAAGTGCAACCACGCACACACCCTGTCCCCAACCTACCACTCTCATACTATTGACACATATCCCCTGACATACATACACCCACACAAACATGCAGCCCAAGATACCATGGCGACATATACACCCCTGCCTTTCACACTCACAGACACCCACACAGCCCTTGACACCCACACAGGCACAAGTGCAGCCCCTCACAAACACAAGCCCCACAACTGTCAGCTGAGTCACCTACACAGACATGTCTGAGTCTGCAAATGGCAGAAAGGGAAATTGTGCAAATCTGATGGAGAATAGCCCGGGCCCCACCTGTCAAGGAACTGCAAAGATCAGAAGCAGTCTGACAGGTGGGAGCCTAGCCCCGACTGTCTAACATACACATTGGGGAGGATGAAGGGGAGGGGATGCTAAAGGGAAGCAAGGGGTACCTGAAAAGCCCTCCAGCACTGTGTTCATCATTCTAGTCACATGTCCTGCTCCCCATTCACTCACTCTTTGCAGCAGGGCACAGTTAGCTTCCCCTGCATTCACACAAACATACTAATACGCTCACATCCATCTATTCACTCACTCTCAATATCCTCATGCCACCAACTCCCATTTGGCAACCCACTACATAACCCTGACACTTATACACCCATCTACTCACTCAATCAGCCCCTCCACTTACTAATTCCCTCACTCACTTCACTCCACCAATCATAACCCCTGCATCCACTTATTCATTCAATGCTTATCTACTACTTATTACTAGGACTTCTATTCAAACTCCAGAATTCATTGTCAGAAGATGTAGTAAAAGCTGTTAATGCAGCTGAGTTTAAGAGAGATTTGGACAAGCTCCTGGAGGAAAAGTCAAGAAACCATTATTATAGTAGACCCGGGAAATGCACTGCTTACTCATATACCTTTTGGGAACCTGACAGATACTTGTGACCTCGATTGTCCACTGTTGGAAACAGGATACTGGGCTTGATGGACTGTTGGTCTGACTGTATTGCATATTTTATGCTCTTATGTAATTATAAATTTAGGTGTTTATTTTCCAGCCAATTAGGAGTACTTTGAGGGCTCAAAAACTTGTGTTTATTGGTGTTTTTGCACTACAGGTACTATAGCTTGGTACCTCTTCTGGTAAAATCAGAATGTACAATCAAGTCACTTAGGAGTTACTAGTGTAAAAAAGGCACAAAAACTGAGTAGAGGATCTAAGGCGAGCCAGGGAAAAGATGAGAGAGCACTACAGGAAGTGGTTTTTTCCAGAGTTTATCCAATATACTTCTGTTGTCATTTTTTAGAATTGGGGGTGTTTTATTGGTTTTTATCGGTTAAAATCTGAAATAAAAAACCTTGCCTATAACCCCGTCCATTCATTTTGTTAATCCTACCCATCCGATCACTGACTTACTCAGCAACTTGTCCCACCACTCTTAGTTGCCTCATCTACTTACAGGGTGACTTAACACTTATAATCTCCCCTCAAACACTCACTGTGTCTGTCTGTCACTCAAAAAGTCACCTACTCACTGACTCACTCTGCCTCTAATGAAGCTATAGGCATTCCCTCATCCTCTTGTCACTCATAACCTGCCAGACAGTCCTTCCATCCACTTAATCACTCACTTAACTCAGTCCCACAATCTAGTAATAATCGCCCTTCCACTCAGTCACTTAACCTCCACCACCACTCATAACATCTCCATCCTCAGAGGAGATGGGGATCCATTCATTCATTAATCCCCTTGCAAGTATGAAGTGCTACATCTAGTCACTCACAAACAGCAACCATGCACTCCATCAGTGAAAGACGCCTTTGTGGGATGCATGCACTTTTCAACTTGTTTGCATATATATTCCCCCTCTTTCAGTCTTTCAACAGTACAATGCAGATTAGAATATTCCTCCCTCCCAAGATCACTCCTTATCTTTCCCTCCCTCCTACTTTTAAACCAATTAAAAACTCAACCCCATTTACAGCTCAAGATATGACAGCTGTACTCTACCTATCTTCATTAAAATCTTTCAAATATTCCTTAAAAACCCAGTAGATGTATATTCAAAAGGGTTTATCTGGTTAGAAAGACTGCTAACCAGATATACCCTGCTGAAAGGGATATTCATAGGCACTCTCTGGAGAGCCATTGGATATCTTCTTTAACCACTGCATTACTATCTGGATAGTGTTGGGGTGGTCCATGAGTGGAAGAAGAGCAATTTTCAGACTGCTAACTACTACTACTATTACTACTACTACTACTAATCATGCGTATAACGCTACAAGGCATATGCAACACTGTACATATAGATGTAAGACACAGTCCCTGTTCATCAGATCTTAAAATCTAATCAAGATGAAAGAGATAGTGAAACTGCAGATTAGAGTATGGTAAGATATACATACTGTAAGTAGAGGACGAGAGAGTGAGGAGCATCAGGATCGAAAAGCAGCTTCAAGAAGGTGTTTTTTTAGCCTGGATTTGAATATGGGGCCTGACGCACTGACACAGGTAATTTGTTTCAGGCACATGGAGTAGTGAGATGGAATGAATAAAGCCTGGAGTTGGCAGTGGCAGAGAAGAGCACAGATAACAGGGATCTGCCAGAGGAGCAGAGCTTCCGAGGAGGGATGTAGAGTGAGATAAGAGAGGAAAGGTACTGAGGAGCTGCAGAATGAATGTACTTGTAGGTAAGTAGGAGAAGTTTGAACTGGATGCGGAAACAGATAGGGAGCCAGTAAAGTTACTGGAGACATTGGTGGAAGATAAGCCATGCGCTGAGTTTTGAACAGATTGAAGGGGAGAGAGATGATTCAGAGGGAGACCAGTGAGGAGCAGGTTGCAATACTTAAGGCAGGATGTAACTAGTGAGTGGATAAGTGTCTTAATAGTGTGAGTATTAATAGTGTGAGTAGAGAGGAAGGGACAAATTTTGCTGATGTTATAGAGAAAGAAGCGGCAAGTTTTAGCCATCTGTTGGATGTGCCCAGAGAAAGAGAGATGACCCCAAGGTTGGGAACTGAGGAAACAGGGATGAGTGTAGTGTCATCCACTAAAATAGAGAAAGGAGGAAGGGGAGAGGAGGGCTTAGGGGAGAAAGATAAGGAGGTCAATTTTGGCCATGTTCAATTTCAGACGGCAGTGAGACATCTAGGCAGCAATGTCGATAAGCAGGCAGAGATTCAGGACTGGAGTCCTGGAAAGATTTCAGGTGCAGAGCAGTAGTACTGCGAGTCGTCAGCCTAAGATGGTACTGAAAACCATAGGAGGATATAAGTGCACCAAGGACAGATTATAGAGAGAGAAAAGGAGAGGTTCCTAGATCGAGCCCTGAGGTACACCAACTGCAAGCAGGATGGCAGTAGAGGAGGATCCACCAGAATATACACTAAAAGTGTGCTGAGAGAGATAAGAAGAAAACCAGGACAGAACAGTTACTAAATCCAAGCGAGGACAAGGTATCAAGGTATCAACAATGTTAAAGGCAGCAGAAAAAGCAAGAAGGATGAGGATCGAGTAAAGGCCCTTGGATTTGCCAAGGAGCAAGTCGCTGGAGAGTTTGCCATGAGCCGTTTCTATGGAATGTGGAGAATGAAAGCCAGTGGGTCCAGAAGGTCTTCAGAGTGAAGAAAGTCAAGAGAGTGGTGATGAACTGCTCATTCGAGTGGTTTTGAAGCAAAGGGGAGGAGAGAGATAGGCCATTAGCTGGAAGGACAGGCAGGGTCTACTGAGGGCCTTTTGAGAAGATGTGTGATCAGAGCATGCTTGAAGGCTATAGGAAGAGTTGCAGTAGAAAGTGATAAGTTAAGGATATGACAGATGAAAGTTATGATGGTAGAAGAAATAGAGCTTAGTAGATGTCTGGATATGGGATCAGAAGAGCAGGTAGTCAGTTTGGAGGAGGAGAGAAGATTTTCACTTTCCTCCTCAGTGATTTCAGAAAAAGAAGAGAGGGTGACAGAAGTTGAGGAAGGTATTTGGGATTGAAGAGGGGGAGGGGGAGGGGAAGGTGAAGCTATGGAGAAATAAAGGCTAATCTTTTGGACTTTACCATGGAAATAGTCAGCCAAGGTCTGGGCAGAAATGAAGGAGGGATCTTGAGGACAGAGTTAAGTGTAGGAAAGAGACGGCAAGGGTTAGAGGCAAGAGAGTTAGTCAAATGGACATAGTACTCTTGCTTGGTGAGTGCTATGGCTGATTTAAAAGAGGTTATCATGAATTTGAAATGTAGGTGGTCAACAAGGGTACATGATTTAAGCCAAAGGTATCAGTTGAGCGGGCACAGGAATGTAGGTAGCAGGTTGTTGAGGACACCAGGGTTGAAGTACGGTACACCTCACAGTGTGTGCAATTGGAGGAACAAGTACATCTAGAACAGAGGAGAGTATAGTGTTATAGAAAGATATTGTCTCATCAACAGACTCAGATGACCTAGTGTAGGATAAAGGTGATAAGACTGCAGTGGAAAGAGCTGAAGGGTCGATAGTGCAAAGATTCCTAAACATGTTAGTGGAGATAGGTAAGACCAGGATGGGGGGTGGCTAAGGGTGCAGTGCTGTGTACATCTTGTAGCACTATACAAATGCTCAGTAGTAGTAGCAGTAGTAGTTAGCAGGTGATGGTCAGATAAGGGAAGAACTGAGGTGGAGAAGTTTGAGAGTCAGCAGTTGGAGAAGACGAGGTCAAGGCAGTAGTCATACTTGTGAGTAGGAGTGGTAGAGCACAACTGGAGGTTGAATGAGGTGGTTAGGGAAAGTAAAACTACATAAAGTTAGGCCATGAAAAAAGAAGACCTAACTTTATGTAGTCTTGCTATCTGGATAGCAGTGGAATATTGCCAGATAGCTAGTGGCAGCCTCCACTAACCCTGGATATTCAGTGAAGGTTGCAATCCAGGGACTTCCACTGAATATCCAAGTTCATTTTTGCCTGCGGCAGCAAGTGCTTTAAAAATGCTGACCACCACAGGCTGGATACCAAATTTTCAAATGCTTTCTAAACAGTTCATAGATCTCTAACATAGTAACATAGTATATGATGGCAGATAAAGACCGGTATGGTCCATCTACTTTCCCAGCAAGGTGGCTAGAGTAGGTATACCCACCACTCCGTGCAGGTCACCCCCCTCTATGCTTATGTTTAGGATTGTACCAATCCACTCAGTGTAGATCACCCCTCTCTATTTGTTGAGCTGTAAGAAATAGTTTAATTTATTTTGATTTTATCCTCTTATTATAAAGGGATTCACTGTGTCTGGCCTATGTCATTTTGAAATCCATCACTGTATTTGCCCTCACCACCTCTTTCGGGAGGGCATTCCAAGCATCCACCACCCTTTCAGTGAAAAAGTATTTCCTATGTTACTTTTAAATTTATCTCCTTGCAGCTTCATTTTATGCCCTCTTGTTTTACAGCTACCTCTTCTTTGAAAAAGGTTTGTTTGTTCATTAATACCCTTTACATGTTTAAACATCTGTATTATATCTGCCCTGTCCCTCCTCTCCTCCAGAGTGTACATATTTAGGTCTTCAAGTTTCTTCTCATATGTCTTCTGGTGCAGGCTCCAAATCATTTTGTTTGCCTTCCTCTGAACCGTTTCCAGTCTTTTTATATCCTTTGTGAGATACGGTCTCCAAAACTGAACACAATACTCCAAGTGAGGCTTCACTAATGACTTGTACAGCCCCCATCCTGGACTTACCCTTCTTTCTGTTGGTTATCCCTTTCTGTATGCAACCCAGCATCCTTCTAGATTTAGCTACCACCTTGTCACATTATTTTGCTACCTTGAGAAGCTTAGAAACAATCACTCGGAGGTCCTTCTGGTTCGTGCATATCAACCTTTCACCCCCTATTGCATACAGTTCCTTTGGATTTCTGCATCCCATGTGCATGACTCTGCACTTCTTTACATTAAATCTTAACTGCCAAACATTAGACCATTCTTCCAGCTTTTGCAGATTTTTCCTCATGTTGTCCACTCCCTCAGGAATTGAAAAATTTTGTGTCATCTGCATAAAGGCAGATGACGTGTTCTTAAATGTTCTTTTCCAAAATCCTGATACTGCACAAGAGAAACAACTACCTTGAATTCTCATCTGCTTAAAAGGCCAAGTTGATTCCTGGTTATTTGCCTTGGAAGCCAGGATCCTTGATCCCTCCTGTACAGGGAGAGGCAAATGGAGCACTTTTTAAAAATGTATTTGTGTCAGGGAGCAAGTGCAAATCTGGACGTGGGCAATTTCAGGCTTGCATGTACATTTCCTATACAAAATAGAAAATACATATGTAGAATTTTGCCTACCTAGACCATGCCCGTGACATTTCCCCATCTACCTTTAACATGGTACGGTCATCCCTGTGTAAAAAGAGCCTTTTCTAAAATGGCCATTTACACATGAATGCAATGTAGATATGTAAGTGGTCATACTGACGTGTTTAAATGGCAAATAAGGTTTCTAGGATAATGTAGAGGCAATTGATTTACAATGCAGTTAATTACATCTATTGGATGGCATTGTCTGCTATGTTACGTAACAGTTAATGTTCAGTAACTGCATCCATGGTGTAACTGTATAGTGTAGTCTCCACTTATTATCTACTACTACTTGTCAGGTATATAACGCTACTAGGATTTAAAATGCTCATTCTTAAGCCCATTCCATGATAGGCTGAGGGAGGGTAATTTAATATCAGGTTGCCTATGTGTGAAGGCCACATATCTGCATATTTTTTGCCTATTTAGTAAAGGCACATAAGTACCTATAAAATACTAGGAGTAAACTAGCAGAAATAGTGACTAGCTTGAAGCCTCAGATATACCTGCTGGGGAGCAGGCATAATATTAGCACATAAAGTATAAGTGTATAAAATACATGGGAAAAATCACAACTCTGCCCGTTCTCTGCCCAAACTCTACCTTGGAACACATATGCATGTGGATCTCATAAAAATACGTACCATCTTGACACCTCACATACTTTTACGCAGGTAACCCTTGGAATGATTTTATAAAAGCAATTTCTTGCATATAATTAGGTCAAAATATCCTTTATAAAATGACCTTCTTAAGATGGGAATTAGCTGCCGCACTAACTGTTAACATGCATTAATGTCCATTTGTCACAGCTTAGTAAATTGGCCCCTAAATGCAACAGAGTTGGTTAAAGCCCCTCCATAGCACAGTGGTAGACTGGTAGCATATCACATCACTTAAATATGAAAGGCCTGTAGCCCATCTTCCTGAAATTCATAATCCAAACTTGGGCAGTCTATGGCATTGTCTATTCTTAGCCAAAAACAGTGAATTTGAAAAAAATAGTTTCATTATTTATATATTTGGAGGAGTAGCCTAGTGGTTAGAACACTGGCTTGGTAACCAAGCAACCAGGGTTCAATTCCCACTAGCACTCCTTGTGGCCTTGGGCAAGTCACTTAACCCTCCATTGCCTCAGATGAAAGGCTTGGCAATCTACTTCCGGTGACACATTGCCAAGAAAACTCAAGAGCTTCTGGGTCGCCAGGAGTCAGGACTGACTCGAAGGCACACATTGCATTGCATATCACTTTCTATACATATTTATATCAAGGTGGTTAATACTTCCAAATAAAACAAGAATGAACCCGTGCACAATAAAACACAAACAACCCTCAATACACCCAGCAGACAGGACAGCCGTATAGCCAGAACAAACAAATAACATTGCCCTCATCAAACCCACCCTGAAAAAGTCATCCCTTGATCCTTCCATTCCCGTGCACTGGCTTCCACTTTCTAACCTTCTGTTCCTGTCAAAGGTTCTGGAAAAGCTAGTTTTCACACAATTATCCACACGCCTTGACACCACTCTCGCACTCCTCCCCCATCAGTCCGGCTTCCGTCCCGGCCATAGCACCGAGACCATCCTCCTCTCTTTTCTTAATGAACTCCACCAATCACACGAAGTAGGTAATCTCTCCCTTGCAGTATCTCTTGATCTCTCCTCTGCCTTTGATATCGCTGATTACTTTGTCCTTCTCACTCGCCTGCACGATCTTGGCATTCACAGTTCTGTACATCAATGGTTTCACTCTTTCCTCTGCTCCTGTTCTTTCTCCGTTCAGGTTGGCTCTATCTCTTCACCATTAACACCCTCCCTGTAGTGTACCTCAGGGCTCCGTACTGGCTACTCTTCTCTTTAACATCTTCCTCCATCCCCTTGCCCTTCTTGTCCAACAGTTTGGTGTCTCAGGCTACTACTATGCTTATGATAGTATTCTTGTATTTCACACCAACCCCTCCTCCCTGGATCTCTCCCACCTGAATAATTGCCTTTCTCAAGTCTCCACCTGGCTGCGTGACAACTACCTGCATGTCAGTCATTCCAAATCAGCCTCCATATGGTTCACTTTTGGTGCCCCATGTCCCACTGTCACTCCTCAGTTCCCTGCCTTCCCAATACCTCTTGTGATGTCCCTCAGATACGTTGGGATCACCCTCGATTCCTCCCTCAATTTTCACCAGCACATCTCTTAGCTTGTCCATCCCTCTTTTGCCTCTCTCCATCAGATTCACACCGTATGCTCCTATCTCCTTCTGTCTTCTCTCACTACCCTTGTGCTATCACTTGTGATATCCAGGCCTGACTATTGTAATATCATCCTCGCCGGCTTGCCCCTCTACCAACTTCATTGATTACAGCTTATCCAGAATACTACTATTACTACTACTACTACTAATTAGCACTTATACAGTGCCACACACGCAGTGCTGTACAGTCAAACATACAAGAGACAGTCCCTGCTCATCAGAGTCTTGCTCATCAGAGCTTATAATCTAGTCGCAACAATACAGGCATAAGTCAAATCGGTGCAAGGCCCAGTATGGTCTTTACAATTCGGTTATGAAAATTGATGGGGGGTAGGTTAAGATGAGGATAGAAGTCAGGATCTGCTTGACATTGAAGAAGTGGGTCTTCAACCTGGATTTGAAGAGGGCCAGGGAGGGTGCCTGGTGTATAGGCAGAGGTAGGCTGCTCCAGGCGTAAGGTGCAGCAAGATGAAAGGAGCGAAGTTGGGAGTTAGCAGTGCAAGTGAAAGGCCTAGATAGAAGTAATTTGCTAGCGGAGCAAAGTTCCCGAGAAGGGGCATAGGGAGAGATAAGAGATGAGAGGTATTGAGGGGCCGTAGAGTGGATGCATTTATAGGTCAGTAGGAGAAGTTTGAATTGGATGAGGAATTGGATAGGGAGCCAATGAAGCGACTTGAGAAGAGGAGTAATGTGGGCATGGCACACAGTATTAATGAACCAGCTAACCCCAGAAGTATATACCCTCCACCACTGCTCCCGAGCACACACCAAAGGAGGAGGTGTCGCTATCATCGCAAAAACCGACCTTCACTTCAGGATCCTCTCGTCAGAAACCACTAATGAAGCTGACCTCCTCACCATCACCAATAAACACCTCTCAGTATGTTTAATCTACCGTGCACCCACCACGTCCACTAACCTACCGAGGATACTTCAATTCATATCAGAAAGCACAAGCTCGACAAAGGAACAAATCATCTTAGGAGACCTCAGCCTCCCGTCACTGCAAGAAGATCAGGCGACAACATTCTGCACCACTATGTCAGCAATGGATCTGATGCAGATCATACAAGAACCCACTCATGACAAAGGCAATACTCTAGACCTCATATTCTTAAACTCCATAACTGCCACCTCAGGAAAAAACCCACAAATTACGCCGGTACCCTGGTCTGACCACTACCTCATCACCATTTCCTACACCTACCAACATAAGACCAACGAAGAAGAGGGACACCACATAAGACGATTTAAAACCTTCAACAAGGAGGACTTCCTAGCCCAAACTCTACCCCATCTTCAAGCAAACTCCAGCAACATCAATGACTTAATACAGAACTGGAACACCACGATCTCTACAGCATCTGAAGCACCAACAAACAAAGCCATCACCAGACCTCCTTCCACAAAGGCCAGATGGTATACTCCCAACCTCCGGAAACTAAAAACAAAACTTAGAAGAACTGAAAGAAAATTGAGAAAAAACAAAAATGAAAACGACAAAACAAAATACCTACATGAACTCAAAGCATATCACCACGAGACCGACAAAGCAAAGAAAATCTACCACATGAAAATCATAAATACCTCCATAAACAAGCCTCATGAACTCTTTCAGATTGTCAAAAAACTGACAAAGACACCCCAGAACTCTGACCAACTTCCGAAAATCCCACCAGAACTATTAGCCCGTCAATACAAACAACTACAACGACCGCAGAACTCACAGCTAAACACAGAGGCCACCATAACAGACCTCCACCCTAACCTACACAGCGATTGGACCACATTCAAAGAAACCTCACCAGAAGAAACATCAACCACCATCTCCTGCCTCAACACCACCACCTCCCCGCTAGACCCCTGCTCCACAGACTGGATAAAGAAATCCAAAAATGAACTGAGCACACCACTAGCCCATATCATCAATGAATCCTTCTCCCAAGGACACATGCCAGATACCCTCAAAACTACAATCATCCGACCATCCTTAAAAAAGCAAAACCTGGATCCCCTTGATCCAGCATCCTACAGACCCATCGCAAGCTTACCTTTCACTGCTAAGATAATCGAGAAGATCGTCCAACAGCAACTACAGGAACCCTGGATACCAACAACATCCTGGACATGACCCGCAACAACACGGCTTCCGCCCTCTACATGGGGATGAGACCCTCATGACCACACTGATGAACACTCTTCTCCTGGGAACACAAGAAAAACACTCTGGATATGCTATGATCTTCCTCGATATATCTGCAGCTTTTGACACCATCTCACACAACGTCCTCATACACAGACTACGCACAATTGGGATCAAAGACACCGTACTAAAATGGTTCCAGTCCTACCTTACTAACAGGAAACAACTAATCCGTACCAGCACCATGACATCCCCCCTATTCCAGCAACACCAAGGGTGCCCCAAGGATCTACACTATCAGCCATGCTCTTCAACATCTACCTTCAACCACTCTGCTCAGTCATACGCACCCACAACATCAGCTTCCACATATATGCTGATGATATCATGCTTTACGCCCCCATTACAACCACGGACCCAACAAACACCCATCTATCAGCATGCTTCGCCGAAGTGTCCGACTGGTTACGAGCAAACAACCTATCCATCAACATGAAGAAAACAGAAACCCTCATAGTCACTAGAGCCCCAGATTTCACCCCACCTACACACCTCACTATAGGACCCACAAGCATTCAAATACAACCACAAATATGATACCTGGGCATAATTATTGACCAAGCCCTCAACTTAAAGCAGCAAATCACCAAAACCTCCGGAATTATATTCCACAAAGCAAGAATGATGCAACGTCTTAGACCCCTGCTTGACCATCAACACTTCCAAACTGTAATGCAAGCCATGATGCTCCCACATCTGGACTACTGCAACATAATCTACCATGGCCTTCCAGCCACACAGACAACTCCCCTCTGAACAGCACTAAACACCACGGCAAGAATCATCCAGACTGCAAAGAAAATCGACCACATCACCCCAATTCTGAAAGACCTACCCATACTTCCCTTCGAAGCAAGGTCTAAATACAAAGCCATCCTACTCACCCACAAAGCCATCCATCAAGCACAGAACTCCCAGCTTCGCACCCTACTGTCTCGTCCAGCCCACGGCAGAACTACCAGACAAACCTCCAGCAATTCCCTCACCATCCCCCACAAAAGAACTAAATGCTTGCAACGGACCTGCAACCGGGCCTTTGAACTTTATGCTCCATCCATATGGAACTCTTTACCGAGTTATCTCAGAAACAATGCCGATCTACCATCTTTCAGGAAACAGCTGAAAACCACCCTGTTCCAAGAATACCTCAACACGACCCCCACCAAAAAGTGAACTAACCTCTGATCTCATCCACCAAGAACCTCTGATTCAAAACTACAGTAACCTGCCCATGTCCAATGTCTGTCCCATGTCCAAAGTCTGTACCATGTCAAAATCATTAATGTTGCCTCCCTGGTGATGGCCCCGCCCTACCAACTTAATTCCCCCACCCTTCTATGTAACACCGCTTTGACCCGGCGAAAAGCGGGATATAAATACAGCCAAATAAATAAATAAAATGGCGAGGCTGACGGAAGATTAGTAGAGCCGCGTAGTTTTGTATAGATTGAAGGGGAAGGAGATGGCTCACGGGGAGATTAGCAAGGAGCAGGTTGCAGTAGTCGAGGCGAGAGGAGATTAAGGAGTGGATAAGCATTTTGGTAGTGTGTTCAGAAAGGAAGGGGCGGATTTTGCTGATGTTGTAGATAAAGAAGTGGCAGGTCTTAGCTACGAGCTGGATATGTGAGGAGAAGGAGAGGGAGGTGTCAAAGATAACCCCCAGGTTGCGGGCTGAGGGAAGAGGAAGGATAGTGGATCCATCCACAGAGATTGAAAAAGGGGGAAGAGGAGGGGAGGAGTTGGGGGGAAAGACAAGGAGTTCAGGCTTGCCATGTTCAATTTCAATCGGCGATGAGACATCCAGGCAGCGATGTCAGAAAGGCAGGCAGAGATCTTGGTCTGGATTGCTGGAGAGATATTAGGGGTTATGTTTACTAAACCGCGCACACTTGCGCGGTGCACAGTAGCGTATGCTAATGATGCACTTAAGTGCTCTTAAGTGCCCCGCATGCGTGCGTGTCACACTAACGGGCCCCCGCACATGTGCACCTCTCACTAACGGGCCTGCGCAAGTGTGCGGTGCGCTGATGTGCGATAGAGGTGGGGAAAGGCGTACGGAGGGCGGAGGAAGGCCCCCGAGGGGTGGAGGGACGGGGTCAGTGGGTGGAGAGTGGGAGGGGAGAGGCTCCCTGCACTGGAGCGTGGCTGAATTTCGGCAAAAAAATACCGCGAGTGAAAACCTCGCGTTAGAGCCGATTTAAAGAGAAGAGAAACCATTTCCGTCAGCAATGTACAGCAAAACCGGGGAAACCTGCAAAACGTGAGCAGTGTGATACATGTGCACAGAACAAAATAGCAAATATAAATTGAAAATGACCACCACAAATTCCAAATAACTTATAATCCAGCTGGGCAACAGTGATATTAATGGGCAACCATAAAAAACACTCCCAGGAAAGTTCCAAAAAAAAGAGATGATTTTGGAAGGGTCTACGGTCCGTAGACTCTTTCAAAAGCACTGCATTTTAATGGAGCTTTCCTGGGAGTGTTTTTCTGGTTGCCCATTGATATCACTGTTGCCCAGCTTGGTTTTGTTTTTTTTCCCCTTTTTTGGAGGTCCTTTTTGAGGTTTATTTGCACCTTTGTGCCCATACAAGGTAAACGAGCCCACAGTAAAATTGTGCAGAGCAGGGTGTCTGACTCGTGCGGCCAGGTTTCCTATCTCCAGAGACTGCACTGTCTCTGTGGCCACAGTGTGGAGCAGTGGACACAGCCAGTGCCTGTAGGACCAGAGGGTCATAGGTTCAAATCCCAGCTGGGGCTCCTACCAACCCAGTCCCCATAGTTTTACCCACCACTAAACAGTGATAGTACAGACACTCCATTATTGCAGAGAACATAAGCATGGTTCCAACACCTATATTTTACCAGACACATCCACACACACACCCACAGGCCCCATTGGCCAATGCCTCATGGAGAGGCAGGACATTGGGCCCTGCCTGTATCTCCCAATACTAGCAGTTGCATACCTTAGCACTGCCACCCTACACCTGGGTATATGGTACACTGCTATCAAACGTTGCCCATGATAACTAGCAGATATCAATTCCTATGTTAAGCACATTTTGCTCATTGATCTCCACCATAACAATCATTGTGATGTCTGCAGTGTGCGCTGCAGGTCTGGTCTCTGACAGTGTTTACCACCCTCGGGAGTGACCCCCAACAGTATTGCGTACGATATCCATGCCTGTACTGTGCCCAGGACTGCTGTGGTGGGTATGGCTGCTGGACTCCTCTATAGTAGCACAATGCTGGCATAGGTGTGGGGGTGGCTGTCTGTCTATCCAGTGTGTGGTGGCTGCAAACACCTTCCATAGCCCACACTGCCAGCAATGTTGCCAGTATTGGGCTGCCAATGTGCATAATGAGGAGCAAGGTACCATGGGTATAGGCCAGACAGGGTGGCCTGGCCAGGGTGCATCTGCACAGGGCATAGGGCACTGACTGGGACATTTTAGTGCCCGGCCACCACCTACACCAGGGGTGTCCAAACCTGTCCTGGAGGCCGCAATCCTGGCAGGCTTTTGGGATAGCCCTAATGAATATGCATGATATATATATGCATTAGAGATATCCTGCCAACCTGACTGGTTTGTGGCCCTCCAGGACTGAATTTGGAGACCCCTGCTTTACACCTCTGTCATTTAAGATTATGAGTGGGCAAGGTACAGATGTCCTAGACATCAAAAGGGTAGATAGAATTTCTCACTTTCCTTCTCGATTCCCACCACCACCAAAAAGTTGTCTAATAGACCACATTTTGGTGGTGGTGAGAAGGGAGGAGGAATGTGACAAAGTCTATCAACCCTTTTGATGTCTAGGACATCTGTACCTTGCCCACTCACAATCTTAAATGACAGAGGTGTAAAGCAGGGGTCTCCAAATTCAGTCCTGGAGGGCCACAAACCAGTCAGGTTGGCAGGATATCTCTAATGACCTACACAGACAGGGTGACCTCAGTATGTCCTGCTGAGAGATCACTCTCACCCTGACTGTGCAGTGACCACAGCATGGCTAGGCACCCCCATAGTGCTATATAGTATCTCTCTCATGTGATAGATATGGGTTTCCTTTTGGGGCCCAGTCACTGATTTATCTGTTTGCTGTGTATGCTGACATCCCAGTTCTGGGTGCATGCATCTCCACTGGGAACATGCACTGTGGACTAACTAGCACACTGTTTGCAGCTGGTGTGTGTCTTGATGGAGCAGCTTGCAGGGTGCAGTGGCTGATGACTTGCTGCAGGAGAATAGCAGATAGTGGTGGGGTGCAGCTCACCATATCCAGGCCTAATGTCTGTCTGCTATTGTGTTATGGATGTGTGTAGAGCTGCATTGATTGCCCTGTGGGGTGTCTGTTCCTCAGCTGGACAGGGTTTGCAGGGAGGTAGAATGTGGATCTATTGATAAGGGACTCTGTTTGCCACCCTCGGCCCTGGAGGAAGGGGTGGAAGTGCATGGCCCACCTGGGGGTCCATAGGGGCTACACCTAACTGAAACAGACAGAGATATCCAAGGTGTTTCTGTAGAAACTACCTATCTCACACATTAACACTGCTTTGGGCCTCCGGGATGGCCTCTTTCAGCTCTGGAAGGTGTTGTGGACCTGGTCCTGGGCGCCTCACCACACCCTCAGGGTGAGCACAGTACCTGCACAATGTGACGGTGTGTAGCTACTCTGTGCCAGTAAAACACACGGTCAGTACCCCCTACCAGGCCGAGGTGGTGTATGGGTGTACATGGTCACTTCCCTCTACCAGGCCGAGGTGCTGTGGGGGTGCATTGCCCATCTTGTGTTAATCTGTGGACAGCTGATTTGCATGTGCAGTGCATCATGGGTACGGGTGGGCTAACCCTATCCTGGTGACCACAGCAGACTGTCTGTGTGGTGACGTGCATGCTCTCTGCAGCCAGCCAGGGGCTTGCTAGCAGCTATAGAACTGTAGCCCAATGGTGACTTTACTGCCTCTGAAGCCAGCGGTCATGGGTTTAAACCCACAGTGGGGTTATTTGATAGGGTTGTCCAAAGCAATATCTTTTTTTAATGTACATATTTTGATGCCAGCAAAAACACCCTCAGCGTACTGTACCCATAAGGTGCCTCTGAGGGTGCTTTATAGGGCGCCCTATAGGGCACCTTATGGTTCCCGCCAATATAAGGTGCACTATACAGTATCCTGTGATGCAACCTATAGGGTGCCCTATAGGGGACATTTTAGGGTGCTGTGGCGGACAGTGCAATTTATAATGTGCCCTATGGAGTGCCTTATAGGGTGCCTTATACGGCACCTTCAATTACGGCACGTGAGGGCGTGTTTGCTGGCAGCAATTAATAACATAAATTTAAAGTGCTGCAGGACAAAATATGTACAATGCAAAGCTGATGCCACAGCCAGCCTTACGTATTAGGCACACTGGGGAGCAAACTCATGACCCCTGTATCAGCAGTCCGTGCCTTAACCATTGTGCTCCACTGCTGCTCCTCCTTGTCTGTCAGCGCACCTACTTATGCTTTTCATTCCTTAAACTGCACAGGTCTGCCATAAAAAACAGTACACTGACCTTGCGGTACCTCTAAAGCGCCCTATAAGCAACATTCTAGGGTGCCTTGGCTGACAGTGCACTTTAAAATGTGCCTTATAGGGCGCCTTATGTTAACACGCTTTGAGAGTGTGTTTGCTAGTAGTGATAATTAAAATATGAATAAAATGCCTCCAAAAGCAATCTTCCCCATAATATGCTATGTCTCAGCCAGCCTTGTTCATTGGGCACTGTGGGGGATTGAACCCCTGGTCCCTGCACCATTGGTCAGTGTCTTCACCATTGTGCTGTGGTTCTGTTCCTATGATTGCCCATCAGCGCGCCGCCTTATGCCTCCCAATATTAAAAAGCCTCCTAAAACATCAGTGCGCCGCCTTATGCCACCCATCATTTAAATGGCTCCTAAAATAATGCCTCAGCCAGCTGTCTCCATTGGGCACTGTGGGGGATTGATCCCTGCACCATTGGTCAGTGTCTTAACCATTGTGCTGTGGCTCTGCTCTGCTTCTTGCACTTCAGCGCGCCACTTATGCCTCCCACGCAGCTATCTCATGCGCTAAGGTGCGGGGCGCACATGGGCACCATGCACCTTAGCGCATATGTAAATTCCGGCTTTTCTTTTTCAGGACGGAACGCCCACTCCTTATATGGCACACGCACACTACCGCGGCACGCACTTTACCGGGGTTTTAGTAAACATGCCCCTAGGTGTGGAGAGGTAGATTTGGGAGTCATTGGCATAGAGATGGTACTGAAAGCCATGGGAGGAGATGAGCATGCCAAGGGCTTGGGTGTAGAGACAGAAAAGGAGGGGGCCCAAGATGGATCCCTGGGGTACACCAACATGGAGCGGGGTAGGAGAGGAGGAGGAGCCACCAGAGAATACACTGAAGGAGCAGTTGGAGAGGAGGAGGAGAACCAGGAAAGTACAGAGTCCTTGAAACCAAGGGAGGAGAGGGTGGTGAGGAGAAGATTGTGGTCCACAGTGTCAAAAGCAGCGGAGAGGTCAAGAAGGATGAGGATAGAGTAGAGGCCCTTAGATTTAGCCAGGAACAAGTCATTGGAGACTTTTGTAAGTGCTATTTCAGTGGAGTGTAGGGGATGGAAGCCAGATTGTAGAGGGTCCATGAGGGCTTGGGAGGTGAGGAAGTTGAGGCAGCGGTGGTGGACTGCTCATTCTAGTAATTTAGATATGAAGGGAAGGAGGGAGATGGGTCGATAGTTAGAAGGACAGGTAGGATCGAGTGAGGGTTTCTTGAAGAGTGGTTTGACAACTGCATGTCTGAACTCAGCAGGGACAGTTGCAGTGGAGAGTGAAAGGTTGATAATATGAGAGATGGAGGGGACAACGGTGGAGGAGATGGGGTGGAGGAGGTGGGTGGGAATATGGTCAGAGGAACAGGTGGTGGGTTTGGAAGAGGAAAGAAGGAGTGCAATTTCCTCTTCGGAGATCATATGGAAGGAGGAAAGGGTAGCACAGGAAATATGGGTGGGAGGGAAGAATTAGGGGGGGAGGTAGATGAGGAGGCAGGGAATTGGAGGGTGATCTTGTGGATTTTGTCATGGAAGTAGTCGGCTAGGGTTTGGAAAGAAAGGGAGGGCGGAACCGGGGGCAGAGGCACCTTGAGGAGAGAATTGAGGGTATTAAAGAGGCGGCGAGGATCAGAGGCAAGGGAGTTGGTCAGATGGATGTAGTATTCTTGTTTGGCAAGTGCTATGGCTGATTGGAAGGAGCCAAGCATGAAATTGAAGTGTAGAAGGTCTTCCTTGGAGCGGGATTTGGACCAAGCACGTTCAGCAGAACGGGCACAGGTCCATAGATAGCGGGTTGTGGATGAAAGCCAGGGCTGGGGAACAGATCGTCTGACAGGGCGTGGGGTGGGTGGGGCAAGAGTTCTAAACGGGGGCGCTGGGCGTGAATGTCCACAGTCTTGGCAAAGGCAAAACACTATTATGACTTGCAAAGGATTGTGGGGGATGTAGTCCATTCATACCAGAATCAGCCGTTCACAAAATAATGAGTTGTGTTGCTCGAGTGTAAGCAAAGAAAAATATATTTTTATTCCTTGGGTTAATTCTCCCACACAGATTTACTTGGTAACACAAAAGGACACTTGCTTTCAGTATTGTACTGAGGAAAAACAAATCATGATATAAGCAACTGAACCTCTTAAGCAATCAAACAATAAAGACCTTGATGGGAAACAGAAAAGGTCTTTTTGAGGGCTCCTGCTAATAACTTTTAGTAGTGCGCCAAAAGCAAAAACAAAACCCAAAAGTAACCAAAAACTGTTCTTTTTCAGGGATAACTTTCTTCTATTTTACACACACAAACAGAAGTTTCCTTTCAGAGCTCACGTGCAATTGGGCATGGCTTAATTACCAATAATTAGCCAGCTGCAAACCCCTTTGCTGGTTCACTTTCTCTACGTGGCTCAAATCCTACCCTAAAGCTTTCTTGCAGACTTTTCTGGGTAGATAAAAGAACAAGTTATAGTTCCTTTTGATGGTTGTTGTATTTGTGAAAGTATTTTACCACAGTAGCCTAGTCAGAGAGCAATCCATGTATTCATTCTGATCATTTTAAATATCTCCTTCTTCAAATATCATAGAATCAATATCATGATCTGGCTCAGAGGAATTCCTTAATGGATCACTCTCAAGATAACAGTTGTTTCCCTGCTGTCTTCCAAGTGAAGAGCTAGGGCATAGATCAGTGTTCATACCTGAGCTTCCTTTGCTGTTAGGTTTCCTCTCCAGATATCCTGGCCAGTAAGTAGTCCAGCTTTTATGTCCAGCCTTCCAATCAAGATCCCTGGACACTGGGTCTCTCTTCACATACCTTCTTGCACTGGTCTTAGGGCCCCTTCCAAATGCAGCCGTCTCCTTCACAGGTGCCGTCTGGGAATTCCTGGCTCTGTAACCCCACTCCTCTGGCTTCCTCCAGTCCAATTTAGTATGCTTGCCTCTGGAATGACTCCCAACACACGTACTGCTGTGGGCTCCTTCTTTATACCTCCAAGATGTCTTTCTCTTCTTCCTTCCATGTTGTTGGCTGCTTCCTGATCTCCATCTGATTCTGTGTAGAATATGTTTTACTTTTAACTTGTTTAGAGGGATACTCCACCCTAGCACAGCTCAGCTGTGCTGAATCAAGCCCTGCCCTTGGAGATGAGTGATTGGGGATTTCCTCATAGCTCTCCTGATTGAACACACGTTTCCCCACTTCAGCTCCTCTAGATGTAGCAGCAGATAAGCATGCAATAAATAAATCCAGGAGTCTTTTCAAGGATCCAAGCCAGTTTAATGTGCACATGGCTCAAGCAATAAGCAATTTCAAAATGGCTGAGCAATGGCTTCTAGTAAAACAACAACTTTTATAGCTTTCTTGTCCATTCTAAGCATAGGCAAACTTTTCATTGGTCCCAGTACCCCTCTCACCCATCTATTGGTCCCGGTACTGATATGGCTACCCAATCGGGACTCTGGTCTGGGCCCAGCACCTGGTTGCCCCCCTTCTAGTCCCAATTACAATGGTCAGTGTCTCTAACTTGTTACTTCTCTCCTCCAAGGTCGCTGAGCTTGTTAAAACATATGGGAAGCAGGGCACTGTAACTTTGCTTTTTGCAGAGTTAATTAATTCCATAGAAGCTGTGCTCTCTTATCAGTACCAATTAGAGCTGTTTTCTGTCTTTTATAAGTTTCGTTTCTGCTTAGCTATGTTCAGTTAAACTGAGTTAAGTTTCAATTCTATGGTGTCATCATTCAGGGGGGTTTTCATTCCTCTGGGCCTAACTACAGGCTTCAGTTACAGGTCAAGCTGCTCAGGCCTGTCTGCTTAGTTCAATTAGCATGGATCATAGGCCGTCGCCTACCACATTCCCCCCTTTGATTATTCTCACCCGCATGTTAATAAGGTGTGAGAATCAAATCACATAATACTAGGTAAAGGTATCACTCTGTGGTATAGGGTAGTAAGTTCACATAGCTAGCATCTTTGTAGCTGTCTTACGCTCTACAGTGTTATTAATAACTAAAGTTATCATTTGCAAGCAAAATGGCAAGAAACAAGGGAGCAACAGGCAGATAGTCAAAGTCCATAGTTTGGCAAGAGTGGGAAAAAGAACTAAAGGATTAGAAGGTTCGGTTGCATCTTTGTTGTGCTGTCGTAAAGCTTCTGATTTAGACAGACCAGCTGTCCATCCTTCGTAGTAGATTGTGGTCCAGTCCGAACAAAACACAAACTGTCAACAATGGGGTGGGCCAATACCCACTCACTAGTAGTATTATGTAAATCAGTCTGATTGTATAGGATAGAATAGTTCAGTTCTTGCGTCTCCCAGGGCCACTGATCTCCCATCTTAGTTCCTCCACAATAGAAACAGTCAGAAGTGTGGAGACTAGATGCTATTGCTCCAGTAAGTTCAAGAAACAAGTTCTGGTGGTGGTATGAGGAATTGCAACGGTGGCTTGCATAGCCTTGTAGAAAGTCAAAATCTAGAACAACTTTTGGATTGGAGAGTATACCAATGCAAGTATAGGAAGAATGATAAAACAAGGTCTGAGTGACCTTCGGTCCAGTTCATGTTGTACTTATACAGGCTGCCCAGGGAGATAAGGCAAAAGTCATTTCAAAGCACTCCAAGGCTGCTATCACGATGAAACAGTAGAGAATCATGATGAAAGTTCTCTGAAGAATTAGTGCAAGTCTTTGAAAAACCAGTGCAATCTGTTGATAATTCTTGACCACGAAGTCTTCTTCTTCTTTACTGTACGTTGACCTGTTTTGCTCTCAGTAGCATGCAACAGGTGTAGCGTTGATTGTAGATCCTCAAGCTTCCACTGTACATGACCTTACCAGCTTTTTGGCAGGAGTAGGGCTGTAGATTCCAAAGTATCACTGTCCTCTGGGATGTCTCAATTTCTTAAAATATCATAGCATAGTCTCTTAGGCTATTATTGCTTCCTTAGAGCAGTTCACTCTTTAGGAGATCAAAACAGTCTTTTCAGAGTATTTAAACACAGTCTCTTAGAAGATTCAATTTCTTAACACAACACAGTCTCTTTCTGATGATTGCAGGTTTTTTCAGATGCGAGGCTTACCTTCAGATAAACAAACAGTCTTGAAATAGTGCAGTTTCTGAGGGACCAATAAGTCTTAGGTCCGTGGTTGTTGTTGTAGGGTGAGGTGCAATGGAGTCTCAGGATGCTGTACAGTAGTCCAGTGATCAGGTTCAAGAGCAGCTGCTGGCTTCACTTGATTATGATGGGTCCAAGGATCAAATTCTGCGACTTTTACTGCAGTTGGAGTTGACAGGATGACGACATAGGGTCCTCTCCAATGCAGGGCTAACAGTATCTTTCTCCACTCTTTGATCCACACCGAGACTCCAGGCTTGAAAGGATGCAGGGGTGCAGGCAAATTGATGAGTAATCGATTTTGTACTCAGGTATGAAGACTCCTGCAAAACAGAACTTAAAACCAATAGTTCATGTCTAATAATTTCAGATCCTATCTGTCTCATATCTCCTTTTATTTCCTATACAATAGGCAGGGGTTGCCCATACAGAATCTCAAAAAGGGAGACTCCTATAGACTTAGCAGGGGCTAAGTATATCCTAAGAAGGGCTATGGGAAGAACCTGGGGCCACTTCAGGTAAACCTCTTGGCAAAGTTTAGACAACTGAGATTTCAGGGTTCTATTCATACATTCTACTTTTCCTAAATTCTGAGATCTATAGGCAGTATGTATCTATTAATATCGATATCTTGGGCTATACTTAATGGACTTGCTTCCTAAGGTTATCCACCCTCATTCTTTGTACAGGGCCCCATATGCATGCAAGGTTGTAAGGGTATACTTGAAATCTGGGTACACATTTAGACAGGGCTCTTTTCCTATTGTTAGTGCTCTAGTGAGGACTATCAGTTCAGCTTTCTGTGGTGAAGTTTCTGGGGCCAGGGCTGAGGACTCAACTACCAAATCAGGGGTCACCACTGCATATCTAGCACAACAATGTCCATTGATGATGAAACTGCCTTCAGCCACAAAGAAAGTCTGTTCAGGGTTCTCCAGAGGGACATCAGTCAAATCCAGGTGGCTTGAGAATACAGTGTCCATAATTTCTAAACAGTCATGATCAGGGGATCAAGACCAACTGATAACAACATAGCAGGATTGAAAGCTTGACTGACCCTTCAGTTGTATCTGGGGTTTTCACACAACATACTCTAATATTTCAACATTCATAGATTTGTTAGCTAGTAATTTCCTTTGTATTTCATATTGGTTAGAACAGAGTGTGGTACAGTAACTTGAAGATTCTGTCTCAAAGTGAGCTTGTCAGCTTTGCTCACTAGGAGGGCTGTAGCTTGCAACAGCTCTCAAATAAGGGGCCAGCCTTTTGCAACTACATCCAATTGTTTGACAAATAGGCTACTGGTTGTTGCCAAGGTCCAAGAGATTGAGTCAACACTCCTAGAACATTTCCTTGCGACTCATGAACATAGAGACTGTAAGGTTTTCTGGACATCTGGTAGACCCAGAATTGGTGACAACATCAGAGTGTTTTTTTCAAAGATCAAAAGGCTGCATCCTGTTCAAGTCCCCATTCCTCTGGAGACTTTTCCATTCCTTTGATAGCTTGATACAATGTGATACAATGGTTTTTGCTAGCAGCGCAAAATTGGGGATCCATATACAACAGTACCCTGTGGCACCCAAGAAGGCTCTCACTTGCCTCCTGGTGGTTGGAGTAGGAATACTGCATACAGCTGCTTTGCGTTCTGGTAAGGGTTCCAGGCGTCAAATTCCGCTGGACAACTGGAATCCTAGGTATTTAACTTGTTTGACATAATTATGCTTTGGCTCTTGAGACTTTGTATCCAGCCTCATTAAAAAGGTGCAAGAGTTCACTGGTGGCTGGTGGACATTCACTTTCTGAGTTGGTGGTAATCTTGTCTAGGTGAGTTGGCCCTACCTCCTTGTAGTGGGGTCTTGGGCTAAGCGTATACAGAAAAAAACATCTTTTTAAGTCCAGAATGATGAAATGTATAGCTTCAGCAGAGATCAGCTCCAAGAGAATATAAGGATTTTGGTACCACTGGTTGTATAGTTTCAGCTGCATCATTCATTCTTTCTTAGATCCTGCACTGGGCGGTAATCACCTGTCCCAGGCTTCTTGACTGGCTTGAGGGTGACAATGGCAGGGGCTATGTTCTTCGCTAGGCCAGGTGGATTATCTTCTGCCCATCCTCCAGGTAGGGCTATGAGGTTGGTAAGTGTACAGCTTGTTGCTTTGGATGCAGGTGAATAGAACCGCCATTCTTCTTCTTGGGGACAGTTAACACCATCAGGCCAGCAGATTTTGAGTTTCATTTTTTTCTTCCTTCAACAGAGGATATCTGTGCTTGAAGCTTTGCAAGCAGGTCTCGGCCCAAAAATGGAATAGGGCATTCAGGCATATACAGGAACTGGTACATTATTATTATTATTTTTTTTCTAGTTCACACATGTGGTTCTGCAGAAAAGGCTTTGCGAGAAAAACACAGGGGCTACTGGCTTTAGTATTCTGCTCCTGTATCCCCCATAAAAGTCCATATATTGGTCCCCTATTTTTCAGACTGACTCCTGGGGACCCAGGGAAACTGGAGAGTCCGGTCTGGCCTAGTCTTCATCCATGCTGTAGCCCTCTCAGGCTGCCACTCACGCTATAGCTGCTCCACTCTCGTGCTGAAACACTGTGCTTGGTTTATTGTTTTATGACTTTGCAATCAAGTACTCCCTCGGGAGTCAAGATACGGGCATTCACTTCTCTAATGTCCTTCTTTTTCTATAATGGGCGCACTCACACCCAGTTTTCACATCCGCTGCTCCTTCGATTAGGAAAAGCTCCACATCATCCAACTAAAATATCATTCACTTTCTCTGTTACATTTATTTTCACAATTCACACACCCTCTGATTAACTTTCATTTAACCATTATGCCCGCAAATTCATCCAGTTCTTTGCAATTTCCGTTCATTAGTTCAATCAAGTCCTAAAACTTCTCAGTGTATAATGCAGTTTTTTTTTCAGTTCTAAACAAGTCTGGTCAGCTGACTTTCACTTCTAGTCCGGAGGGGGTGGACATTCCCCTGTTGCAGAGGTGGCTAGCAAACTACTTGGGAATCTGTAGTCCCCCCCCCCCCCTCTCCTGGATTCTGTTTCTCCTAGCAATGCTCTATCCAGGAGGTTGATTTTTTTTTTTTTTTAAAAGGATCCACTTCTCTGCTGTGGGCACATTAGTTCACGCCCACCGGGGGGTGACATCATCGGTGGAATGGGCTCCATCCCCCCCTTAAGCACTCTAAACGGAGCTACTTACAGAGAGAGAGAGAGAGAGACGAGACAGGATACCTAGAAATTCTGGGGCAAAATCCTGATTGGGACAGAGACATTTCATAATCTTCAGTAAATCCCTTACTGAAATTCTTGATCATACTTGAAAAGACACTTATTATTTCTGTAAACATAGGGCAGGCAGGAAACACTTAGATTGAGCACATACATCCATTATGCTTCTTATAGAGAGAACTATAGCTATCTGTCAGCATGTCTCTGCAAAAGAAATTAATTTTTTTAGTTCAGGAAGCAAATATTTAAAAGACATTCCGGATATTTTTCATAAAATACAGTACACCTTTCCTTTTTTTTTTTTAAATACAGAAAAGCTAACTGATTTGTTCATTAGTAACCAGCACAGAGGGGAAGCATGCATTCAAATGACTTATACTCATTCATAAAAAGATAAACTTTGTTTTTAAAACTTTTGGTTAAACAGAGCTAGTGAAACCAGAGAAAAAACTAATTATAAATTCATCACGCTTCGATTAAATGAAGAGACTTTTCAAATCGGCAGTCCCTTTTCATTCCTAGGAGAAATTTCCTGCAGTCTCCAGCTGTCTCTCCAGAACCTTTTTTTTTTTTTTTTTTTAAGGATATGTGGAAGCCACACCCCTCTGCTCGCGGGGAAACAATTGAACTGTGCTCATAAAAAGAGACTTCTCATTCACATGGACAGAGATGCCAGAAAAAAACAATTTAAATCAATGTTAAGTCGTGATCTAATTACTTTGTAGATCAAAGGAAAAACAAAAACAGTTCTTTATCATTTCCTATTTGAATCATAAAACACAGGGCAAAGCTAAGCCCACAAATATATTATACCTATCTGACCGGAATAACTAATCTTACCCTACACACTATAACTGAACTAAACCCGTCACCTCCTGGATAGTTCTGCAAAGTAACAGCAATATAACAGGCTCAATTGACTTAGAAATGCAGACAGAGCAGAGAATATAACTAAAAACTGTTTGCGGAGCTCTGATGATTAATACAACCTTCAAAACTAAAATTCTGACTAAATATTCTTATTGAATGGTACACAATACATGACCACAGCAGGAGGAACATTACTATCAGAACAAAGTGAATAAAAACAGGTAGAAACAGGTATAATTGTCCTGATTAGTCCAGCAGCAGATCGTTGAAAAACATGCCTGCATAGGGTTAAACAGCACCAAACATTCTCCTGCACAGACACGCCCCCTGTCAGCTTTTTCACTGTGCTAAAACCAACTGGGTGAGACCAGCTTTTTGATTTCTAAAAATGACCGTAGGTGTTTTGGGTCTTCATTCTGCTCTATTAATACAATTTCTTAACCAGTGAACTGTCACAAAGTACTCAACATAATAATCTCACATTTATAACAGAAGGGAAACTCGTGGTTTCAACAGATAACAAAAATCAAATACACAGGACGGACAATACATCAAACGCTTCATCCGTTTCGCGACCTAGACGCAGTCACCCGACTAGGAACTGCGCTAGTCCAGAGTCCACTCTGCTTGGTCCGTGCTGCCAGACCTCTCATTCACACTTCATTCACATAATCATGCTAGCAACGTATCTTAGAATGCATTCCTTTCTATCTATTCTGACTAGTCTTTTTCCCAATTACAAAAAGGATGAGGGTTTCACCCGGCGAATTCCCATGCGGGGTTAACTCGGCCGTTCCTTGAGAGCTCTCTTACCAATTCCCAATATCTCGAGATTACAAATTCCAAGTTCCACTGGCAGTACTGCTCTTTCTATTTCTGTCTAGACATACCAAAAACCCAGTCCTGTCTGCTCTGACCAGGCTGAATCATGATTCTCTATAACAACTGTACCTAGCGAATACTCATGCAAGGATTTTCAAACAAAGACTTAAGTCTTACCAAAGTTTGCAAACTGCAGTTCTAACTCATCTGTCTAGACAGGTTTTCAAAACTATACTTACCAGATCTGGTTCCCAAGCTTCTGAGTTGGATCCTGGACTCCCCCGGGTCGGAAGTGTTAGCCAGCTGGACTCAGTGCCTGCCGAGGCCAGGCAGAACTCCCTCCGATACAAGAGGATCGGTGGGCCCAGGGAGATTCCCCTGCGTCGGATTGGCATGGTTCCAACTGGACCAAACCTCAAGGCGAATTACGTGGATTTATTCACTTGAACACTATCCATCACTCGCACTTCTCGGCCAACGCACCAAGAATGTAGCAGCAGATAAGCATGCAATAAATAAATCCAGGAGTCTTTTCAAGGATCCAAGCCAGTTTAATGTGCACATGGCTCAAGCAATAAGCAATTTCAAAATGGCTGAGCAATGGCTTCTAGTAAAACAACAACTTTTATAGCTTTCTTGTCCATTCTAAGCATAGGCAAACTTTTCATTGGTCCCAGTACCCCTCTCACCCATCTATTGGTCCCGGTACTGATATGGCTACCCAATCGGGACTCTGGTCTGGGCCCAGCACCTGGTTGCCCCCCTTCTAGTCCCAATTACAATGGTCAGTGTCTCTAACTTGTTACTTCTCTCCTCCAAGGTCGCTGAGCTTGTTAAAACATATGGGAAGCAGGGCACTGTAACTTTGCTTTTTGCAGAGTTAATTAATTCCATAGAAGCTGTGCTCTCTTATCAGTACCAATTAGAGCTGTTTTCTGTCTTTTATAAGTTTCGTTTCTGCTTAGCTATGTTCAGTTAAACTGAGTTAAGTTTCAATTCTATGGTGTCATCATTCAGGGGGGTTTTCATTCCTCTGGGCCTAACTACAGGCTTCAGTTACAGGTCAAGCTGCTCAGGCCTGTCTGCTTAGTTCAATTAGCATGGATCATAGGCCGTCGCCTACCACATAGAGGCTGTTTGAAACCTGATGCATTCTGGGACTGGTAGTCTTTTATGAAAACATTCTGTTTTAGTATTTCTACCAGCTAAGACAGGTTGCTTGTTCAGAACCAATTCACCTCTTTTCTAGCTCCCTCCTGAACTATGATAAGCTTCCTTATCACATACCCCCCTGCTTAAGTTATTACGGACTGGTGCAACTGGTGCAACTTCTTTCCTACAGTCCGTAATACCTACGAGAGTATTATCTTTTTGACGCTCACCTACTTCTTGGCTGGCTTCAGGGTCATTATTATTTACAGGCCTCTCCTTCCAAGATTTAAGTACATTAATGTGGTAGGTCTGTCTACGACCTCTTGCATTTTCTACCACATAAGATACTGGGCTCACCTGTCTAACAACCTTCCATGGCCCTTTCCACTGTACTTCAAATTTTGGGGCTGTACCTGCTACTTGAACCAAAACCTTTTCACCAATACTTAATTGGCGGCTTTTGGCCTTCCTATCATACCACCCTTTCTGGTGCACTTGACTGTCCTGCAGGTTTCTCTCAGCAACCTGCGAGGTCCTTTTTAAACGTGCTCTCAAGTCACATAAAAACTGTGGCACCTCCTGATTTTCTGGTTCAGGATCAATCCATTGTTCCCTCAAAATATCCAACAAACCCCGTGGAGCCCTACCGTACATCAATTCATATGGAGTTACACCTAGGGACACCTGAATTCTTTCCCTGCAGGCATATAAGGCAAAGGGCAATAACATATCCCATTCTTTTACCTCTCCTGCTAACCCCCTTCTCAACATTTGTTTGAGAGTTTGGTTGAATCTCTCCACCAAACCGTTTGATTGTGGATGGTAGGCTGAGGTTTTCACGTGATGAATGCCAAAGGCATCCCAGACCTGGGCCAAATATTTGGATACAAAATTGGACCCTCGGTCAGTCAACACCTCTCTTGGGAATCCCACTTCACAAAACAATTTGACTAGCTCTAAAGCTATTGTTTTTGCAGAAACATTCCTCAATGGTATGGCCCAGGGAAACCTTGTTGCCTGATCTACCATAACCAGGATGTATTGGAAACCTTGGGGCGTTTTAATTAATGGGCCTACAATATCCATAGCAATGCGACCAATTGGGTCTGTGATAATTGGCATGGGAATCGAAGGCACCACCGGTGGGTGAGTCGCTGTAACTCGCTGACACGCTGGACATGCAGCACAAAACTGGGCAGTTTCTTTGAAAATACCTGGCCAGTAAAAACGCATAAGTATTTGATCCAGCGTTCCTTGCATCCCTTTATGACCTCCAACTGGATGATCATGTGCTAATCTAAGTACTAGTCCTTTGAAAGTTGTGGGTACCACCAATTGTTTACGTATGGTCCCATTTCTGGGGTCCTGACTCTCTCTATATAATATTTCATTATCTAGTATGAATCTGGGCAACTCCTCCCTGACCTCCTGAGCATACTTAAAAGCTCGGTGAGAGCTTGATCAGCTCGCTGCTCTTGTGGAAAGTTAGGAAACTTTGCCACTAACTCAGCTGGCACCCATGGTAAACTTTGACCAGCCAACATCTCAGCCCTACCCTGTGCTCTGCAAAGTCTCTCACGACGCTTTTGTGCTTTCAACTTTCTTACTTTCCCAGATGGTGGAGTTATTAAATCATCATGAGAGGGTAAGTCTCCTAATAACTCTGCCTGCTCCCCCTCCTCCTTCTGACTCTCTACCTTAGCCTGTGAGCGGGTGGATACAAGGCCCCTCTTCTTCCCTAGTTCTTTCTTTATAGTTTGGCCTTCTGGAAGCTTAACCATCTTTTTAGCTAGGGACTGAGGACTTCCAAACAAAGGCCCGGGAGCTATTACCATCATTCCTTCTCCCTCCTTCTTTCCTAGTCCTTTCACTAGTCCCTGCTTAAATCTTGGCCAGTCCCTTCCTAGAACCAAATCAAATGGAAGCCTAGGCACTACTGCTAAAAGAATTTCCTCTTGTTCCCCCAGGCACTTAACCACTAGCCTATAGGTGGGATATGATGTTGCAGCACCATGAATGCATCTGATGTGAACCTGGCTTTCAGGGGTTCTAGGCACAAATCCTTCTTGGGCCTCTATCCTCTTCCAAAGCCTCTTTGAAAGCATACTCTGGTCTGCCCCAGAGTCTAACAGAGCATTTGTGGTAATTCCCTGCACATCAACCACCAAAAGGAATCCTTCTTTGGGCTGTTTTAAATCAACACCCATCAAGCTAGTGTGTATCTGGCATCCCCTTTCCAAATGTCCCCATTTTCCACATTTGAAACATTTCTTTTTACTCCACTGTGTAATCTGGGTTGGCACAGTACATTTATTCTCAGAAACATTTTTAACCATTTTCTTTTCTGATAAAGCACAGCTTGCCTCAGCACCAACCTTCAGAGGGCCACCCATTCTATGGCAAGCCTGCGTGGCTTCCAAGAATCTCTCTGCTAGCATGGTTGCCTCTCCAAGGTTCTGGCAATTTTGCTGTATAAGGAAAGTGTGTAGATCTTTAGGCACAGCAGACATAAATTGTTCAAGCATAATAATGTCTAATAACATTTCCACAGTCTTTCCCTCAGGCTCCAACCATTTTACAGCCAATCCTCTGATTCTCTGACTCAGAGCCCTGGGTGTTTCACCCACTCTTAATGCAGTAGCTCTAAACATTCGCCTATACTCTGAAATAGACAACCCTAGGCAATCTCTTATAGCAGCCTTTACATCTCTATAATTCAAAGCCTGAGCTGCTGGCATTGCTCTATAAGCTGCAAGCGCCTCCCCAGTTAATGAGGCTGCCAGCCTTACTGCCCACTGGGTCTCTGGCCATGCTAATGCTTGTGCCACTCTCTCAAAAGATTCAAGGAAATCATCAACATTATCATCTGGAGTCAGCTTCCCAAAACTAAATGCCCCAATTCCCTGATTGAGTCCCACATTGTCCACATGTGGTATACCAGTTGTTACTGCTGGTCTTGCATCCGGTCCACTTTGGTTACGAAGAGCAACTAAGGCTTCCACCAGATCAAGCACTGGCTTCTGCTGGTCCCTTAATGCATTAATTGCAGTGTCCTGAGCCTGCTGCGCTAGCTCCTGTTGCCTGCTAAACTGGGCTGCCATCCAGCTGGCCAGTTCCCTTGGATCCATCTTGTCTCCCTGCAAGAAAACAAAAGAAAAAAAAACACAGAGCAGCACCCTCCAAACAGGTGTTTTTCTCCTATTTTTTTTTCAATTACCCCTGTGCTTTACTCCCATCCACCACTAGACATGCCCAGGTACTTATTACCTTATGCCAGTGATGAATCCAGCTCACACAGGGTCTTTTCCTCCTGGGACAGCTCCTGGAACAGCTACCTCTTTTTTTTTCTCCAAAGTGTTGTTAAGGGAAAAATCCTTTTTCCAGCTTTTAACTTGAACTTTTTTTCTTTCAGATTTCAGTTGTAATCCTTATTATCATGTAAATCCTTTGCGTAAAAGCAATCCAAAAAACTACGCCAACTGTAAACGGGGGTGCTGGGCATGAATGTCCACAGTCTTGGCAAAGGCAAAACACTATTATGACTTGCAAAGGATTGTGGGGGATGTAGTCCATTCATACCAGAATCAGCCGTTCACAAAATAATGAGTTGTGTTGCTCGAGTGTAAGCAAAGAAAAATATATTTTTATTCCTGGGGTTAATTCTCCCACACAGATTTACTTGGTAACACAAAAGGACACTTGCTTTCAGTATTGTACTGAGGAAAAACAAATCATGATATAAGCAACTGAACCTCTTAAGCAATCAAACAATAAAGACCTTGATGGGAAACAGAAAAGGTCTTTTTGAGGGCTCCTGCTAATAACTTTTAGTAGTGCGCCAAAAGCAAAAACAAAACCCAAAAGTAACCAAAAACTGTTCTTTTTCAGGGATAACTTTCTTCTATTTTACACACACAAACAGAAGTTTCCTTTCAGAGCTCACGTGCAATTGGGCATGGCTTAATTACCAATAATTAGCCAGCTGCAAACCCCTTTGCTGGTTCACTTTCTCTACGTGGCTCAAATCCTACCCTAAAGCTTTCTTGCAGACTTTTCTGGGTAGATAAAAGAACAAGTTATAGTTCCTTTTGATGGTTGTTGTATTTGTGAAAGTATTTTACCACAGTAGCCTAGTCAGAGAGCAATCCATGTATTCATTCTGATCATTTAAAATATCTCCTTCTTCAAATATCATAGAATCAATATCATGATCTGGCTCAGAGGAATTCCTTAATGGATCACTCTCAAGATAACAGTTGTTTACCTGCTGTCTTCCAAGTGAAGAGCTAGGGCATAGATCAGTGTTCATACCTGAGCTTCCTTTGCTGTTAGGTTTCCTCTCCAGATATCCTGGCCAGTAAGTAGTCCAGCTTTTATGTCCAGCCTTCCAATCAAGATCCCTGGACACTGGGTCTCTCTTCACATACCTTCTTGCACTGGTCTTAGGGCCCCTTCCAAATGCAGCCGTCTCCTTCACAGGTGCCGTCTGGGAATTCCTGGCTCTGTAACCCCACTCCTCTGGCTTCCTCCAGTCCAATGGAATATGCTTGCCTCTGGAATGACTCCCAACACATGTACTGCTGTGGGCTCCTTCTTTAGACCTCCAAGATGTCTTTCTCTTCTTCTTTCCACGTTGTTGCTGATTCCTGATCTCCATCTGATTCTGTGTAGAATATGTTTTACTTTTAACTTGTTTAGAGGGATACTTCACCCTAGCACAGCTCAGCTGTGCTGAATCAAGCCCTGCCGTTGGAGATGAGTGATTGGGGATTACCTCATAGCTCTCCTGATTGAACACACGTTTCCCCACTTCAGCTCCTCTAGAGGTTGTTTGAAACCTGGTGCATTCTGGGACTGGTAGTCTTTTATGAAAACATTCTGTTTTGGTATTTCTACCAGCTAAGACAGGTTGCTTGTTCAGAGCCAATTCACCTCTTTTATAGCTCCCTCCTGAACTATGATAAGCTTCCTTATCACAGAGTGTAAAGAGCTGAGGATAGTGCAGCATTATAAGAGGATACTGCCTTGTCGACGGACTTGGAGGACATAATGGAGGAGCTAGATGGAGAAATGGTGGAGGAGAGGGTTAGGGGAGCAATATTGTGGAGGGTTCTAAATAGGACGGAGGGGACGGGACGAGGTTGGGACGGCGGAAGGTGAAGATTAAAGGTTAATAGGTGATGATAAGATGAGGGGAGGATTGAGTTGCGGAAGTTTGAGGGAGAGGAATTAGAGAAGAGTATTAGGTCAAGGCAGTGGCAGTGTAGGTGGGTGGGGGCGGTGGAGCAAACTTGGAAGTCAAACGAGGAGGTGAGGGCGAGGAACTTTAAAGCATGGGGATCGGATGGGTTATCAACGTGAATGTTAAAATCGCCAAGAATAAGAGTGGGGGAAGAGGGATCTAGGGAGACGGAGAACCAGGAGTCAAAGTCGGTGAGGAAAGTCGATTTGGATTTATTGGGTGGGCGATGTATAACAGCTACTCGGAGGGGAAGTGGTGTGGAGAGGCGAAGGGAGTGGACTTTGAAAGAGAGGGAGGAGTGTGACTGAGGCAGCAGGAGGGGTTGGAATTGGCAGGAGGGAGAAAGTAGCAGCCTGACACCACCACCGCGACCAGTAGATCAAGGTGTATGGGAGAACTGGTAGCCCCCGTGGCAGAGAGCAGCAATGGATGCAGTATCATCTGGGAGGAACCAGGTCTCAGTTAGGGCAAGAAGGTGTAGTGCATTAGAGATAAAGAGATTGTGAATAAAAGGAAGTTTGTTGGAGACTGAGCATGCGTTCCATAGGGCACATGAGAACGGGAGAGCGGAGGAGGAAAGGAGAGGGATATGGATAAGGTTGGACAGGTTACGTGAGGATTTCTTTTCAGAGTAAGACAGCGGTCTATGGGGGCCATTACATGGGGATCTATGTCCAGAGTAGTACAGAGATTTAAAGGGGCCAGGGTATGGGTGGGAGTCTCTGGATACGTATGCCCTCCAAGAGGCATGTGGGGGAGGGGAAGTGGGGGATGAATGAATGGTGATATTGATGATATCAGATAGGTTAGGCAAGAATGTTTTTTTAGAATGAGGCAAATCTCTAGAGGGGATAGTGTTGGGTTGATGTCTCTGGGTGAGTGATTGGAGTACGAGTGATGGAGGGAGGAAGGGGAGAGGAGCGGGATATGGATGAGATTAGATAAGGTACTTGAGGAACATTTCTTAGAGTGAGAAAGAAATCAAGGGGGGCCAGGATTTATTTATTTATTTATTTAACTGTATTTATATACCACCTTATCATACAATCAAGGCGGTGTAAGAAACAAAACAGACAAAACTTATTGCGAGTAGTGAGAAAAATAAAAACCTTAAAACATATAATCATTAAAACAGTGCACATTAATCATTACAACATAACGTGTGCTAAACTACAAAGTTATATAAAATAAACAATATCATATGACAATATAAACTATTTAAATAGTTTTGAAGTGGTGGGTAGGTAGATCTGAATATTAAGTGATAGGACCATAATGTTCAATGAAAAGCAAAGTTTTGAATTGCTTACGGAAGTCTTGGGGTTGAAATTACCTGATGAGAGAAGGAGAAGGAGTAGTAGAGAATGGGGTAAGGCGGAAGCAGTACGGCGGAAGCGAGGGTGGGGTTGCTTTAAAGAGAGAGGGGCTGGTTGAATGAGGGGGAGGGCATGATAAAGCTCAAGAGCAGATGCAAGGTTAGAAGACAGAATGGAGGGAGAAGTGAGGAAGGTAGAGGGAGAGTAAGGGGGAGAGGGGTGAGGGTGCTGGTAGGAGGGGAGGCAGTTGGGGAGTATGAGGAAGAGAAGGACCATGTGATGAGGAGCCATGGAGGAGGGGTAAAGGGTATATGCAGCATATGTTATCTACAAACAATGAGGTGGTTATGGATTCTAAGTACGGGGCTATGCAGCAGTTGTTATCTTACAAGCAAGCAAGCAGGAAATGAGGTGGCTAGGGATTCTAAGCACTATGCAGTATATGTTGGGTTACAGTGGGGATTACACCTATGCAATGTAGGTTAAAATACAAGCAATGGGTAGTGCTAAAGCCTGTGTAGCAAAGATAATGAAAGCGATGGGTAACAAGTTCAATGCAAGCGATGGGTAGCAAGTTCTAGGCAGGCAGAGGATAGTAGGATCTATGCAGGCAAAGGGTAGTAAGTTCTATACCAGCAATGGGAAGCAAGTGCAAGCAGTGGGTAGCAGGTTCAATGCAAGCAATGGATAGTGAGTTCTATGGAAGCAATGGGAAGCAAGTTCAAAGCAGAATTAATTGCAGATAGTGGGGTAGCAATGGCTCAATAGGCAGTGGGTAACAGTGGTGGGTGCTTACTTCATGTGGGAGTTGGTTGGGGTCAGGAAGCGAGGTGTGGAGAAGCATTGATTCCTGCTTAGCTCCTTGTCGTTTCTCCGGTGATATGCTGGAGCTGGGTTGACGGCTCGTGCCAGGGTGCCTTAGGTCCCTGCCTAAGGGCCACGCCAAAGGGCCCTCTGGCGAGGCCCTCAGGCACGGGTCCGCCAGGTGTGGGATGCCCCCGATGGCGCCCTCCTTTAAAGGGCTTCAGGCCCGCGAGCCTGACGCTGGCTGCTGGAGGCGGGACGCTGCCTCGGGCCTCCGCTTCACCTGGATTGAGCCGGGGAGATCATTGGTGGTGTCGGGTGTTGTGCAGCATGCCTCCTCACCCACCTTCTCCAGTCCATACACGTAAACCGCCTCTCCCTTCCCTCCCCTGCACATGCCCATTTAGAACTCACCTGCCACTCTGCCTTTTTCTTCCTGGGCCCTGCCTTATGGAACTCACTGCCCCACACGCTCCGTTCTGAACTTTCTCTCCCTTGGCATTGCCTTTAGCATTTCCCAGCAATCGTGGCTTCACAGAAACAACCGCCAGCGGGGGGCGGAGCCTGATGTCGAGCAGGACGGACGGCTAGAGCGTGAGCTCCAGAGCGACCCACCAACAAATCCGTGATTACCTTGCGTTATTGTGCGGCGAATCTAACAGATTGCATCGGAAGATCTGCAGATATGTCAGTAATAAAACCAGCCAGAATAGACTTCTCTTCGGGGCAAAATGCGAGCGCTAAACGGTCGAAGACTGAACCTCCGTCACCTCAAAAGATGGCGGCACGCCTTGACGGTCCGGAGGCCCTGCAGGAAGTGTTGACAGAGTTGAGAGGGATTAGAGATTTGATTACAGCTAACGGAGAAGCGTTGTCGGTGGTGCGCGAGGACACCGCGGCTCTCCGATCCAGTCTAGAGGGGCTGTCCCTTCGTCAGGATAAAGTTGAGCAAGTTATGGCTGTGCATGATGAAAAGCTAAAGTTAGTAGATAAGCACGTTCAACAGATTCGAGCCATGCAAAAAGAGATTGAAGAAGGGAATAACAGAGCGCGACGCAACAATGTCAGAATTGTCGGGGTCCCAGAGGGAGCTGAGGGTGGCGACATGATTGCCTTCTTAGGCAAAATGATCCCGGAGATTTTACACATTAAATTTGTACACCCATTTGAGATGGACAGAGCTCATAGGGTGCCCTCGCAAGTGATTCAGGGCCACAAAAGACCTCGCCCAATTATTCTGCGTGCCCTACGCTACCAACAGGCTGTGCAAATTCTTGATGCAGCCCGTCTACGTCCCAACGCTGAATTTGAGAACAGCAAAATACACTTTTTTTCCGGATTTTGCAAAAGCCACCGCTGACCGGCGTCGCAGTTTTCTATCGCTGAGGCCGCGCCTGATCCAACTCCAGGCAAGATTTGGCCTTCTCTATCCAGCTCGCATGAGGGTCACACTTCATAATCACACCAAAACTTTTGACGATCCGGAGCTGCTTCAGCAATTTCTGGAGGAAAAAGAACATATGCATATGCGCTGACAATAGCATTTCTCTGTATTTGCACTAGTGTAGATTTCATGGTCACATAGTATGCTGGTCGCAATATCTTTCTCTCTGTTTGCTTAACATACTTATCAGATAACTGACATATCGCTTGCTATCTCTCCTATACTGTTTCTTATTACATTTACTGTCGCAACTGTGCATTGAATTTTGTATTAAGCTGTGCTAGATATCTTGTGGGTATTCTGTTAATGGTGGGTCCCTCTGTTTCGTCCCTGTTCTCACCGGGTTCACCATGGTATGCGGGGTGGGTTATAGTCCTCTGGAGTCTAAGGGGGAATTTTGTTTTTTGCAGTCTGTGCCACTGGTGCCAGAGCTACAGGGGGCCTTTATGGTGGAGCAACGGGGCAGAGACAGTTTAGCCCAATCCAGTCTTGTGGGGGTATGCCTGTTCTACATATACAATTTCTCAGCTGTCTGGTGCGTTTAAACTACTATCCCTGAATGTCAAAGGGATTAATAGCCCGATAAAACGGAAAAAAATCTTACATTATGCGCAGCAAGAGAAAGCAGACATACTCCTGTTACAGGAAACACACCTGAACAATCATGAATCACTTAAACTTGGTATCAAGCCCTTCAGTTTGGTGGCCTATTCCGCTGCGATCCATAAACATAATGGAGTGGCCATTTTGGCTAAGAAGTCTCTCATGCCCACTATCACGCAAACACTCTCCGATGCACAAGGTAGATGGACAAGTGCTACTTTAAAAGTGGGCCGGTTATCTTTCACACTGGTGAATGTGTACGCTCCAAATGCCGATCACCCAGAATTTTTTCGTACCCTGGCTCAGGAGGCTTTCCTCGGAGGCGGTGAGCCTGTCATACTAGGCGGTGACTTCAACCTGGTTCTTGACCCCTTGACTGACAAAGATCCTCCGAAGCCCAACTTGTTCTCCAAGTCGCATGCCGTCCTCACAGAGTTGATGAGAGACAGGGGACTGGTAGATATTTGGCGCCTCTATCATCCAAATGATCAAGAGTTTACCTTTTTCTCCAACCCTCATCGGTCCTCGTCACGCATCGACTTTTTCCTGGCTTCAAAATCCCTGGTAGCGAGCTGTATAAGCTCGAGTATCCAGGCGTTGCATATATCGGATCATGCTGCTATCTGTCTAGAGCTCCAAGACTTGCCAGCTGGCGCTAAATCCTCCCACTGGGCTTTTGATAGATCCCTTTTGGGTGATGTGGAGTTCCGCTCCAGTATACATGCAGCTATAAAAGATTATTTTCAGTTCAACCTTCCGCAAGACACTGGGGGATGGGCCTGGTGGGAAGGCTTTAAGGCCTCCATGAGAGCTGTCATCACGAGTTGCATGATCCTTAGGTCCCGGAGAAAGAAGGAACGTTTAGCGGCGCTAGAGGATCAGATCAAGGCTGGGGAACGGATTTTAACTCGACGCACCGAGCCTTGCATCTTAGCACACCTTCAAAAACTTCGCTTCAATTATAATCAGTTGCTTACGGACGCAGTTACAAGGAGTATCCGGGCTCAGAGCGGTGTTTACTATTGGGAAGGTAATAAAGCGGGTAGACTCCTGTCACACGTCCTAAAGGGACAACAGGAGGCGCGGCGGGTGGAAGCCCTGCGAGATCCTGATGGACCGAACCTGCTGACCAAAGACGAGGAACTTGCGGAAGCTTTTGGCTCCTATTATGCGCAGTTGTACTCCTCTGAAGTTCAGAATTCCCGACTGGCTTTTGATGAGTTGACTGCTGGGGTTCAGAGACCTACACTGGACGGAGAATCTGCAGAGATGCTGGCGGCCCCTTTCTCCCTTACCGAAATTCATCAAGCAATTCAGGCACTGGCCTCAGGTAAAGCAGCTGGCCCGGATGATCTTCCCATTGAATTTTACAAAACTCTTTCCAAAGAGCTTGGCCCACATCTGCGGGTCTATTTTCAGGCTCTCCTACAAGATGCTCCTATGGTAGGGAACTTCGCGTCGGCGAGGGTGATTGTGTTGGAAAAGAAAGGCAGAGATCCTCAACTAGTCAGTAATTACCGTCCGATATCCTTGCTAAACGCCGACTACAAGATCTACGCCACGATACTGGCCACTCGCCTTGCTGGGGTTATGACACAACTGATACATCCGGACCAATGTGGCTTTATTGAAGGGAGATCGACAGCGGATAATGCCCGCCTCCTGTGTCATGTTTTAGTGGCCGGAGAAAGACTCAACAGCCCGTTCGTTGGGCTATCCCTTGATGCAGAGAAAGCTTTCGACCGAGTGGAATGGTCCTTCATCTTTGACGCACTCCGATGGTTTGGAGTTGGTGATGGCTTTATCAGTCTGCTGAAAGTGTTATACGCTCGGCCTCTGGCGCATGTCCGGATTAACACGCTACAATCGAGGGAGCTGAGTTTGTCGCGAGGAACTCGACAAGGCTGTCCGATATCACCACTACTGTTTAACTTGGCCCTTGAGCCCTTATTGCTTATGATCCGCCAGCATACACGAATATCAGGGGTGCCGATAGCGGGTCAAACAGTGAAGCTGTCGGCTTACGCGGACGACCTTCTCCTTTTTACTTCCCCGGAGTCAGTGTCGGAGATTTTGGATTGCATAGAGCGCTACTCACAGTTATCCGGTTATAAAATTAACTGGGACAAGTCAATCGCCTTCCCTCTGAATGCTCGGACTTATAAAGCGGATATGGAGCACTTCCAATTCGTCTGGGAGCCCAAGTTCTTCAAATATCTTGGAGCCTATTATGGTTACCCCTTGGTCGAGGCGGTGAGCTATAACGTGAGCATGCTTTTAGAAAAAGCACACCTTCTGACTACTAAATGGCTCCCGTTGACCTTATCGTGGTGGGGGAGACTTGAAACAATTAAGATGACGATAACTCCGAAAATTAATTATGTTCTGGAAATGCTGCCTCTCTTACTGCCCCCGCAGACATATCAGCAAATTGAAAGAGTTTTAGTGAGATTTTTGTGGAATAACAAAACTCCTAGGATTGCTTTTAAGAAACTTAAAGCTTGTAAGGAGCTGGGAGGAGTGAAATTTCCGGACTTTCAGTTATACCACAAAGCTTTTCTGTTAAGGCAAGGAGCACAATGGTTGCCATCCGAAGCCAAATTATCCCCAGCGTGGCTAGAACTAGAAAAGGCAATTGTGGCTCCTTTTCCCGCACCGCTCCTGCCTTACATGCAGATGCCACTAGATAAAACGTACACTCCCATGATAACTGATACGCAAAAAGCCTTTATGGCTCTGCGGTTTTCTTTTTTTTTTTTTTTTTTTTAAACTTTTATTTTCATTTTGCAACAAACAAAAGAAACAACACACCAAAGGAGACAAAACAAGTATACAATAAGGAAAAGCAAACCCTATTAACCCCCACCCCCCTGCTTCTTCTCTAAGCCGACTGTATCAGCATGTGAGCGCTTCCAAACAACAGTAATTGTACATCAAAACGAACATAAATAGCATCTGCGATACAGAATGATCATGTGACAGAGATTTATACAAATTTAAACAGTCAGATGAGAGTATTTAGCGGTGTGAACATAATCATTGAGCATCTTCCATTTAGACAGATGATGGGGGGTCTGAACGGAAGAAGCGAACATACGAGGTATTTGTTCATATTTACTGTAGAGACAGACATGATTCCACCATTCATTGGGGCTCAGATGGGAGCTATTTTTCCAGTATTTCGTAATTAGGGAAATAGCAATGCCCAGCATGAAGTCTAAAAGGAAGTAAGCCGATTTTGGAAGAGAGGGGATCCCTGCAGCTGAGCGGAGTCCCACTATCCTCCAAGACAGGGGCTCTTGAAAGTGCAAAATAGATTGGATACGACCCCAGACCCGACGCCAGTAATACTGTAGTGCGGGACATTCATACATAACATGAGTTAGTGATCCAATGGCCGCATGGCATGTCCAGCATTTATTGCCCTGGGAGGTGTTCCATTTGGCTAATCTGTCAGGAGTATAGAAACACCGGTGGGCTAGAAAGAAGAGTGTCTGAGTGAGTGAGGCGGATCTGGAGACCCGTGTCACTCTACTCCAGACAAGGCTCCATTGTTCCGGGGTCAAAGTTACATGCAGTTCCCGCTCCCATGCTTTCTGTGCTATAGGGGTACCTCTATTTACAGCATTACTTAAGGTTTTGTAAAAGTTAGATGCTACACCCGGTGAGCTCCCGATAGATCGGATAGTCTCCGACAAGTCTTGGGTAGGGGATTCCGATGGCGGGAGCACCTTAGCACTCCGAAGACAATGCTGTAGTTGCACCAACTGAAAGTAGTGTTTCGCTGGGAGACCAAATTCAATTTGCAATTCACTAAAAGTTTTCCAGCGACCATCATGGAACAACTGGGTAGGGGTCCAAATGCCCCTAGTGTACCAGGGGCTCCACGCCATCGGTTTATTTTGTATTTGAAATCGAGTATTGTACCAGAGCGGGAGTCTGTCTAACGGACAGAATCGGGAGTCTAGAGATTGAATAAGAGTATTAAAGGCACCTAAAGTGTCTAAAAGCATTGGTGGATAGTGGGAGTCTGATGGGAGAGTCATACCAGGGAGAGAAGTAAGAGGAAACGGTTTGCAAAGGTTCTCCTCTATGTCTAGCCACACAGGTCTACTCGGTGCTAGATCTTCCAGCCAACGAGCACCTTGTTTGAGAAGAAAAGAATGGTGATATTTCAGGAAATCAGGGAATCTGACACCCCCATTTTCCTTATCAGCTTGCAACTTATGCTTCGCTATCCTAGGTGTCTTGTTTTGCCATAAGTATCTAGTCAGAAGGCCCTCTAAATCTTTATATGTACGTCGAGGTAGGAGACAGGGCAACATTTCTAAAATGTAATTCACTTTAGGAACAATCATCATTTTTATGGTTTCTAGGCGACCCCACCAGGTAAGTGTTAAAGGAGTCCAACGGTGAGTAAGCGCCCGAACTTTAGAGGTTAAGTCTTTGGCATTAAAGGAGATAGCGTCTTCCAAAGGAGAGCAATAGTGGACCCCAAGGTATTTGACCATGCGAGGTTGCCATAAAAAGGGAAAGGATTGCATATCTGCTTGATGAATCAGAGGATTTAATGGAAAGGCTACCGATTTGGTCCAATTTATCTTATACCCCGAGAGTTGTGAATATTTACCGATTTGCTCTAGGACAGCCGGCACCGAGTCTAAAGAGACAAAGAGCATAAGGTCATCAGCATATGCTGAAATTTTAATTTCCCTATGAGAGAAGGGGACTCCATGAATCTCCTCCGATTGCCGGATTAGTAAAGCTAAGGGTTCGAGTGCAAGATCGAAAAGAAGTGGAGACAGTGGGCATCCCTGACGAGTACCGCGTTGAAGGGGAAATGGCTGAGACTTTAAAGTATTAGCACAGATACTGGCTGTAGGCTGTGCGTACATGGTGTGGAGACAACGGAGAAAACCTTCTCCGAATCCGTACCAGCGGAGAGTTGCAAACAGGAAAGGCCATTCTAAGCGATCAAAGGCCTTCTCAGCATCAAGTGAGAGGCCAACAAATGGTCGATCAAGATTAACTGCGGTAGTCAGTACATGACATAGAGTCCGAGCATTGTCAGCGGTTGATCTACCGGGAATGAAACCGCATTGATCTGGGTGTATTAAAGTAGACATCCTATCAGAGAGCCGGGTGGAGAGAATGGTGGCAAATATTTTATAGTCCGCATTTAGGAGGGAAATTGGACGATAATTAGCTGTTAGTTGCGGATCTCTCCCCTCTTTCTCAAAAACTACTACATTTGCCATTGAAAAGGACCCAGAAGGAGATCCCTCCTCGGCCAGAGCAGAAAAATAAAGTTTCAAAACTGGAGCTAAGTCAGCGTTAAAGGTTTTGTAGAATTCAGCAGGGAGACCGTCCGGGCCGGCAGTTCGACCGGTGGCACATCTCTTGAGAGCAGAATGAATTTCTGATAAAGTGAATGGTTTGTCCATGGCCTCTCTATCTTCATCAGATAGGGTCGGTCGTTGTACCCCTGAGAGCAATCGTTCAAATACTTCTGGCTCAAAATCACATTCAGATTGATAAAGCCGAGTATAAAAATCACGAAAGAGTTCTAAGATTTCTGTATCTTTAGTGACCAGGCCCCCCCCCCGACGGATTACGGAGAGCGGTAACACGCTTGGCTTCTTTTTGACCTTTCAGGGCATTCGCTAATAATTTGCCAGCACGGTTATTTTCCCGGTAATACAACCCTTGTTGTGATTCAATATTTTTAGCAGCAGCAGTATATAAAAGCTGATTGTATTGAAAGCGGAGGCGTTGTAAACGGAGTAAAATACATGGGTCAGTACGGGACGTAAGGAGACGCTCCCCAGCTTGTATCTGTTGCTCTAGAATCAGTAAGTGTTGCTTTCTTTGTTTCCCCTGTCGAATTTGATAGCTGGTTATAGTAGCACGGATAGATGCCTTAAAACCCTCCCACCAAGCCCAGCTCGCTGTGTCATGGGGTGAGTTAAAATGAAAATAATCTTGGATAGCGGCCTTTATGTCAACCTGAAAATCTTTTTGATCCAGTAGGGATCTATCAAAAAACCAAGCACGGGGATGATCATCTCGCGTAGTGACATGCAATGAAAAAGATATGGCAGCATGATCAGAAATATGGAGAGGATGAGTCCTAGCCGTGTCCACTTGAGAAATCAGTGCTTTGGAAATGAGAAAGAAATCTATTCTAGATTGTGAGTGATGGGGGGCAGAAAAAAAGGTGTACTCTAAGTCGGAGGGGTGAAGTAGCCTCCATATATCTACTAGCGCAAGGTCTTGCATCAGAGCTGTAAGGGTAGCAAGACTCTTGGGTGGACTACTCGTTCTAGGCGGTTGTCTATCTATCAAAGGGTCTAGCACTTGATTGAAATCGCCACCAAGTATTAATGGAGTATTGGCAGAGGCCTGTGCCAACTGCGCAATACTTGCATAGTAAGCAGGGTTATCCACATTCGGGGCATAAATACAAATACACGTGAATTCACTATCTCCAACCTTAAAATGTGCACGGGCCCATCTACCCTCCTTATCAGAGCTAGTATCTATTACAGTAGCTTGCAAAGACTTCTTAACCAGAATGGCTACCCCACACCGTTTAGAAACGGCGGGAGAATAGGCAGCCACCAGGTAAGGTTTAGCATTGAGTTTCAGTGTTTCAGCGGAATTTAGATGCGTTTCCTGAAGAAACACTAAATCAGCATGCTCATGGTTAAGATAGCTAAGAATTTTCTTTCTTTTGATTGGACTATTGATGCCTTTTACGTTAAGTGATAAGATCTTACATAAGGCCATTGAGCAAGGTTAAAAATTCTGAAAGAGAACATGATAACGCACATAAGTTCACAAAGTCCCTCATAGTAACTGTATCTGGCTGTACACATGACATGATAGAAAATGAGCTAATGTAATACAATGAAGCGCCCCACATTAAAAAATAAGAACCGCAGTGCGGTAGAGAAGAAGCAGAACCCCAGAAATTACTGGCGACCATGTGTCTGCGGGGAGAAACCCCAGAGAAGGCCGAAATTGAAAACATATAACCTGTATAACTGTGCGTGCTCCGAATCCAACCGAGGCACACATCATGGAGGGATAGAAGACCAAGAAAGTCATATAAAGACAGAAAGAAAAGTCCAGGCAGTCTCTGTGCTTGGCTATGACCACCGCGTCGGGCCCTTCAAAATGGCGGACAGAGCCGGCAGATAATAAGTCCAAGTTGTTGGGTTAAAGCATCTGCTCTGCTTCTTTGGAGTCTAAAAATGTTGATAGTAGATCAGGATCTTCGAATGTCCTAGTTTGGTTGTGGAGAGTCACTCGGAGCTTCGCTGGATACAACAGGCCAAAGCGAGCCTGTAGCTGTTGAAGTCGAGGGCGAAAAGCAAGGAGTCTCTTCCGACGGTCAACTGTGGGCTTTGCCAAATCAGGGAAGAAGGAGACTTTATGACTTTCAAACTCCAGATGACGATTCGCCCGGGCAGCATTTAGAATTTGTTCCACTTGTTGATATCGTAGTAATCGAAAGATAATAGGCCGGGGGGTCGTTTCGGTTGAGCGCCATATGGGTAGGAACACGATGTGCTCGATCAATTTCCAGGTCTCTATGAAATGTGATCTTCAGCAAGGAGGGAAGAGTTTTGAGCAGGAATTCTCTGATATCTCCTGCTTCCGCCCCCTCCGGTATTCCAAGGAGCCTCACATTGTTGCGACGGGCTCGATTATTGCTATCTTCTAACTCTTTTTGAAGATTCTGTATCTGGCGCTCAGCCTTGTCCAGTTTGACCAAGCGCACCGCGTGCGAGTCGAGGACCCCCGCCATGTTGTCCTGCCGTAATGAAAGACTTTCAAGTCGGTCCTGGAGCACACCGAAGTCTTCTCGCATGGCTCGAAGCGCTTCTCCGTTGGACTGCACCAGTTCCTTCACGCCGCGTATTTCCTCTAAGATCTCCTGATGCATTTTGGGGTTTTCCCGAAGTGGAACCATCTTCTGTGGGGAAGACACCTCTGTTTTGGAGCGTTTTCCGTGTGAAGAAGAAGGAGACCCGAAGTCCAAGCGCGCTGGTTTATGGGCCGCCATCCCCCCCCGAGGTATCCCGGTAAGTTCGGAGCAAAAAATTGAGTTTATGTAGGTATTAAGTCAGGATTCTGAGTAGGCCTCTCGGGAGCTTCAGCGCGAAGCGTCTAACCCGCTGGACATCAGGCTCCGCCCCCCCTGCAGTTTTCTTTTGTTGATGCTACCTGCCCTACTCGTCGATGGCCACTCTGGTATAACCCTCATCTTAAGATCCAACGTAAATCCTTTGCTTGGCGTCTTTGGTACTCTAGGGGTATCTGGACAATTGATCAGCTACTGGAGCGTGATGACTGGAAGAGCTTCCCGCAACTACAACAGGAATTCGGCTTACCGAGCTCTTCTTATTTTCAATGGATGCAACTTCGGCACTGTATAACTAAATCAGTGCCACATTTCCGGTCTTTGGAACACCCGGATCCCGTCAGTGATGCAGTAGTTTCTTCCAGTAGGGCATCTCATTTTTACAAATTACTGCTTTCTGGTATGTCGCAAGGCATGACTGGCACCCAAAAAGTCTGGGAACATGATACAGCTATGGCTTTGTCGTCCCAACAATGGCAACGATTCTGGGCAAAACAAGTCCGCATCTCAAAATCTGCCTCTGTTACCCAAGCTTTATTTTTTATGGCACACAGAGCTTATCTTACCCCGGTCAAGATGGCCACTTGGGGTCTGGAAGCTGATGGGCACTGCTGGTCATGCAAGCAGCAGTTGGGTACCCTTGCTCATATTGTTTATCAATGTCCCTGTATCCACATTTTCTGGGAACAAGTATGGAAGCGGATCCAAAAGATATTGTGCTTTAGCGAGCCTCTCTCCTGGGGCATCGTTAGTCTACGTTCAGCATGTACTATACCCTCATTATCACAACGACACTTTTTTCTATTGGATTTTATGCTTGGAATTGCATTGTACCTTATTTCTCGCTATTGGAATCGTACTTATGATCTCACTCCACAAAATTGGTGGAACCACGTTTGTTGTTACAGCAAGTATGAGCAGCTGCCAAGAAAATGTGCATCCAGAGACAAATCCGCTCTTTCCAAATGGCAGCTACTAAATGAGCATACGTCTTTGACCCCCATGTAAGCCCTTGCTGATCTTTTTCCAAAAGGCACCCTGCTTCGTCCTTTGTTTAGCGGATTCCGTTTTTTACAGCGTCTTTGCCGCTGACATGCTTTCTTTGCTCTCTCGTTGACTCCAGAGGATTGGTTGGGTGTGTGGGAGGGAGGGAGGGGGGGTCATGGGGGTTTATGATTTGAGTTAGTATCTTTTTTGTTTAGTTAGTCGCAGTCTTAGGGGATGTACTGATTGTTCTGTCTTATTTTATTAGGCTGTTGTTTTCCTAAGACTGTACAAAAAGCAATAAAAAAAAAAAAAAAAGAAACAACCGCCAGCATGAAGGAAAAAGATCTTCACGCTGGCGGTTGTACAGAGGGAGCCAGGGCCTCGCACGTGCTTCCCCAGCTCCCTCTGAAGCACCTCAGACAGCCGTGGGGCTGGTCAGGGGGGGGGGGAGGCTAGGACTACAAATGGGCTTTGATGGGGGGGGAGGGGAGGCCAAGGACTGGATGGGCTGTGATGGGGTGTACCTGGACTGGAAATGGGCTATGGGGGGGGGGGGAACCTGGACTGGAAATAGGCTATTGGGGGGAACTGGACTGGAATTGGGCTATGGGGGGGTGTACCTGGACTGGAAATGGGCTATGGGGGGGACCTGGACTGGAAATAGGCTATGGGGGGAAACCTGGACTGGAAATGGGCTATGAGGGGGCCTGGACTGGAATTGGGCTATGGGGGGGGGGGGGGACCTGGACTGGAATTGGACTATGGTGGGGGAGGGGGAACTTGGACTGGAAATAGGCTGTGATTAGGGGGGCTAGAACTGCAAATGGGCTGTGATGGTGGGGAGAGGACTAGGACTGCAAATGGGCTGTGATGGTGGGGGGGGGCCTAGGACTGGAAATAGGCTGTGATGGTGGGGGGGGGGGGCTAGGACTGGAAAGAGGCTGTGATGCGGGGGCAAGGACTGGAAATGGCCTGTGATGGGAGGGCTAGCACTGGAAATGGGCTGATGAAGAGCTGGAATAGGACTGGAAATGTGCTGATGGGGGCTGGAATAGGACTGGAAGTGGGCTGACGAGGGGGCTAGGATTGGAACTTGGAGTAGAAATTGGCTGATGGGGGGCTGGAATGGAACTGGAAAAGAGCATATGTGGGGCTAGGACTGGAAATGGGCTGATGAGGAGCTGGAATAGGACTAGAAATGGGCTGAAGGGGGAGCTTTGACTGCAAATGGGTGATGGGCTAGAATAGGACTGGAAATGGGCTGATGTGGCAGCATGGAAGAATGGGACAAGAAGGGAGTGGATGCTGGGTGGGTCTAGAACTATAAGGGAGCTGATTTGGGGGGAGGACTAGAAGGGGATGGGGATGGGGAATGAGAATGGAGAGGGGAAAAGATATTTTGTGTGGAAGAAAAGTCTACAATGTGCCGGGTATTGGGAGAGTAAGAGGGGATTGAGAATGGAAGGGTGAAATTTGAGTGGATGATAAAGGAATAAGGAAAGAAATGGGGGAAAGAGCAAAAGGGAAACGATCAGTATGTTAAAGCAGATATAGAGAGAGAATGGAAAACATCTAAAAGAGAAGAAAGGACAAATGGATAGCTCGCAGAAGACTCAAAGAAACCAGAAGAAAGTGACTGGAGCAGAGGCGTAGCGTGGGGGGTGCAGGGGGGGCCGGCCGCACCGGGCGCAACATGGGGGGGGGGGGCGCTCGCACTCGCAGCTCTCTGTTGCCGATGAGGGGGAAAGGCAGGTCCCTATGATACATGTTGGCGCGTACGCCATCTGGTGGTGGCACTGCAAAGAGGTTTGCGTTATAGCCCTCGAGCCCGCAGTCCTGGGAGTCGCATTGTTCTTGGCAAACCCTCGGCAACAAAGCGCAGGCGATGCGATTGACCCCCTCTAGGTAGCTATTTCACACAAGCTGCCGGGGCGGGGTGGGAGGGGGACTGTTTATCGCGTCGTCGCCCCTCGATCTCAATGTAAAGCTGGGGTTGGGGTCGGATCACCCTGTGCGCTCGAGAAGGTGGAGCTGCAGGGCGGCATCGCGAGTTTCTGGTTCCGGATCTCCTCCTCTTCCCTGCTGTTGGGCGTTTAACCATGCTTGTCGGGCTCTTGCTGCTGTGCTGTTCGTTTCCCTGGACTCCGGCTCAGCGAGGTCAGTGCTGACGATCGCTCCCTCCCGGGGTAGGATCACGGTCGGCTCCCCTGCGCAAAGAAGCTCCCCGGCGGCTAAAATCCACGGGTTAGGGGGCGCAAATTACTTGCCTTGCCCCGGGTGCTGACAACTCACGCTACGCCACTGGACTGGAGCAATTGCAACTGAAAAATAAAATGCCCAAACAGAAGGTAGAAAAAATCTTTTTATTTTGAATTTATTAGCTGGAATATGTCTGGTCTGGGAAGTGTGTATTGCTAACATCTTTGCATTTTTGGTTAGTGCAAGAGGAAATTACTTTATAGTTTTATTTCTCCAGTGTTGTACATTTCATGTTTGGCTTTTGGGGTTCCCAGTTTAATTATTATCTGACCAAGGGAGTTAGCCTACACTTATCCTCGGTAATTTTTGTGGGTGGGGCTGGGGTGCAGTATGGGTGGGACTGGGGGTGGGGCAGGGGTGGGGCTAGGGGCGGAGAATGGGTGGGGCATGGTGAGCCACAAGTGTTGCGTTTTTCTCGGTGAAAAAGTTGGCAACCCTACCTGAGAGTGTCTCTCCTCTCCTTTATTTCTTTTTATCTAAACTCTCCATCTGCCTCTACTTACAATCTATCCTTTGCCTCGCCTCTCCTCTCCTCTTTCCTGTCTAGGAAATGGTGTTCTTTTCATCCTTCCTGTTGTAGGTGAAATAAAGATATAGATAACAAACAGAATATGATTGCCAACGTAAAAATTATAAATTACTATACACAAAACAAACATAATGTAGTTTCTAGACTTAGAATAAGAATATAACAACCCTGCAGACAAGGACAACCTGACACTGCATCCCAGAGTCCCTACTATGTGTCAAAGGCCTGGTTGTTGTTCTCAAGTGCCATCAAGTCGGTGTCAACTCATGGCGATGCTCTGGATAGTTGTCCTAAACTGTGTTCAGTCTTCAATCAGATGGCTCATTGTTGATATAGTGGCACCCATAGCTGCTGTTATTGTATTAGAGAAAATAAAAGTTTGTGGGCCTGCCTTAAACAATATAATCAGTTCTTAACATGAAACAAGATGAACTCAGAAGGGCATAGCAAAACCGTTTATCACTGCTGCAACAGGAAAATGAAGAAAGACTTGCAAACAAACATCAAAATCATTACAAACAATGAAAAAAAAACCAAGACATCAGCAAAAGGGCAAAGCATGTACAATCAGATATTCTAAAATTTGAACAAACATTTTGAAACCATAGGGGTTGATTTCAAAGGATTTGTTTGGCCAGTTTAGGGTACAGTTTGACGTTCTGCAACAGTTTGCATGTGCCTTTTCCAGATTCCACGGTAGGGCGCATGAGTTGCTCTGGATCTCTAGAAGACTTATGTTCTTTTGCAGACCTTGTGGCGAAAGAGAAGAAAATGACCAGCTAGTCTGCAAACTGTAGACATTTATCTTGTGTTTTTCAGTTTTAGTCTTGGCACTGAGGATGACTCCTTTCTGCGGGGAGATTAAAGAGGATAGGCTTAAGGCTAGAATCCCATTTGGTATTCCGTTCTGCCTGAAGCTATCTGTTTGGATGTTGCTTATCTTTGCCGTACAGGTTACAGAAATAATGAAAGGCACAATCAACTGGCAGCCTTTCCTGCGCTCCAAATTCCACAGCTAGGGCTCTGGCAATATGCATGGCGATAGTGCAGAATGTCTTTCTGCAGAAAGGGCAGGGGGTGGGCGTAATGTTTGGAAATGCTGCTTTCACTTGCCCCCTTCCATACCTAATTTTCTCCATTCTTGCCAACTTAAATATCTCTGCCTAGAAATACTGCTGCTAAAGAGGAGGGAGACTGACAGAGTAAAGGTGTGAGAATTAAGAGAAAGGAATAAGCATCCTCCTTAGATCTATGAACGTTCCCTCTAATACTTGCAATGCTACCCTAGATCTCCATAATATGCTCGCCCTAATACTCGCAAAACTACTTCCAATAGAAAACCATTGATAAAACCTCAATATATATATGTAAATAGTTTCAAATATTGATCAAATCTATCTATATAGTACTGATTTCTGTTCTTTGTACTTGATATTAACTACCTGTATATAGTTTTGAATGCTGTTCAATATACCTGTATATAGTTTAAATACTGTTCGATGTAACTGCTTACCATAGCAATGTTTTATGTATTTGTTGTTTAATGTAAACCGCCACTGATCTTGGGAAGTGGCGGTATATAAGAGATTTGCAAATAAATAAATAAAGAAAGAAAGAAAGAAAGAAATAAGGAAAAGTAAAACAGAAAAGAGGAAGAAATCAATTTTTGCGTGAATGAATTTAAACTTCCATAAACAAAATTTCCGTTTTTGATATAATTTAACAACCTTTGTCCCCTGTGATATATCAGAAATAGATTTTGTGGAAAGGGACAGAGAATTCAGTGGAACACTTTTCTTGACTCCACGGTGATCTTGTGACAAGTACAGCACACACATTGTATAATATACAGTAGTTGTAGATAATAGGGAAAAAGCCATATTGAATTAAAATGTTCCAAGTTCTCAATAGATTTCTGGAGAAAACCAAAGGGGTCTGTTTACTAAGCGGCGCTAGTGGCTTCCATGCGATATTGGAGCTGCGGCCCGATTGAATAAAATAGAGCTGCGGTTCCAATTTTGCACGGAAGCTGCTAGCACCGCTTAGTAAACAGACTCCAAAGTTTTCAAAATTTTTTAATGTGCATGTGGATAGTTTCTTCTTTTATCAGTTTTACATTTCCATAGTTAATTTACTCCTCCCCATCTTTTATGCTATTATTAATTTTTTTTTAGTTTTCTTTCATTTCTTATTCCATCTTTCTTTCGTTCAGTTTCCTTCTCCAGCTGCTCCTTCCCGTCAGATTTGTTTCCTCTCCTTGAGTCACTGCTCCAGGTTTCCCCTTTCCCTCCATTCTCTCTTCAACCTCACTTCCAGACTCTCTTACTCCTTCAAATCTACAAACTTTGCTTTCCATCCACTCTTCTTTCTTCCCTCCTCTCTTATTTCTCCCCTTTGTTCTATCAGTAGTTCCCAAACCTGTCATGGGGGCTTCACAGCCAGTTGGGTTTTCAGGATATCGACAATGAATATGCAGGAGGCAGTGTATGCAAATCTCTCTCATGAATATTCATAGTGGATATCTGGAAAACTCAACTGGCTGGGAAGCCCCCAGGGCAGGTTTGGGAACCACTTCTCTCTATATATATATTTCTTGTTTTATCTTGTGTTACACAGGCCAGATGCAGAGTTCTTAGCTTTAAAACTGAGATTTCTAGCTCTGAAGGGTAGCTTTAATTTGAAATTTCCTTGTCACTGTTAATTATGGTGGTAAAGATTTTTCCTGTTTCTTGAATAGGTCCTGGATTTTATTGTTGCAAAGGAGGAATAACAAGTTCTAGTTTCTACGATTCCAGAGGCTTGGGCGATTCAACAACTAATGTTCTTTATGTGTTTCTCTGATTTACTGAACTATTTTTTGACTTTATACTGTACTTCCTGTATTTGGACTCCATTATAGTGGACCTGGAATGGAGGCGAAGCATAATGATTAGAGCACTGGCTTGATAATCAAGAGACCAGAGTTCAGTTTCCACTAGCTTTGACCTTCATTGCCTCAGAAGAAAGGCCTGGAAATCTGCTTCAGATCACACTGCCAAGAAAACCCAGGAGCTGCTGGGTCACCAGGAGTCAGCATTGACTCGAAGGCACACTTTGCACAGTGGACAAATCTGAAATTTTTATTTCCTTTGAGAGAGCATTTCTTGATCAATGTAAAAGACAGAAAATGCAGAACATCTAAAAAGTTTTCTTGAATGTAAGGTTGTAAAAATTCAATAATTAACAAAAGCACTGGCCAAAATCACCCAGCATTTCTTTTCCTGTCCACCAACAAACATGCCCAGTGAACAGATTTTCTCAATAGCAGAGGAAATCATGAGTGCACACTGTTCATGGATAGCAACAGACATGTAGAAAAACTTCTGATCCTAAAGACAAACATCCCTTTACTTAATTTTTGTCAATTTCCACATGACTGGAGGAAGACTGAGTGTACAGATACCCTAAGATAATACATGCCCACACACTGATCCTCCTCAACATCTTGCTATGGATCTTGCCATTGGCCACTTCCGTTGTTCATTCCCAGGAGGGGCAGCAGAATGCCTTTTTGGGGCTGAGTTTCACCCCAAATTTACTTAGCTCTCACTTCAATTTCTCATATTACTTTTACACTTATTCTTACATAACAGTTTGTATATAAAACATATAGAGGCACATTCCGACCTGACCATCCAGCCCCTTGTGCGGCCAACCAGAAGCGAGAAGCCCAAAGATATGCACGATTCTGATCCTGCAGGGGCTAGACGGGTCCGCAGGATCAGAATCGGGTCTATAGCCCAAACGTGCAGGCCAGGCCCTGATTCTGAATGGCCTGCACGCCTAGCAGATCCTCGGCTACCTCACTCAGACTCTTGAATGGAGCTACAGTGCCATGGCGTCCCATCGCCATGGCACCATGGTTCCATTCAGGAGCCGCAAATGCTGCCTGCCACAGTTTTTCTTCTTTCCTCGCAGCCGGACCCTCGATCCGACCTCCCAAGGCCAGGGTCTGGCTGTGGGGATCTTCCTGTACCCCTCTACCTTTGTGGTGTGGCCCGGCGGTGGACTTATTCCACCTCTGTGATGGATTAAGACCCCCATCCATGTTCACGGTCCCGGACGTACAGGGCCAATCTCAGAATCGGCCTTGTACATCCGTGGTCTTGGCTTGCCACGCCTTCGCTCCACCTCAGTAACACCCTCTCCTGCCCCCATCTAAGCCTCTCCATACAAATGAGCTGGGGCAGCAGGGGAGCGGATAGCAGGGATCTCATAGGAACATAAGATATGCTATACAGGGTTAGACCAAGTATCCTGCCCAGTATCCTATTTCCAACAGTGTCCAATCCAGGTCACTTATCCAGGTCACTTATCACAGTGGCCAATCCAGGTCACTTATCTGTCATTTTTCTAAGAGGTATATGGACTCTATGCTGCTTGTCCCATGGGTAAGCAATGGATTTCCCCAGTCCTCTCTAATAATGGTTTATGGACTTTCCCCCTTGAACTTGTCCAAATCTCTTCTAAATCCTGCTACACTAACTGCTTTTATTACATCCTCTGGTAACAAATTCCAGAGTTTAATTACGGGTTGAGTGAAAAAATATTTTCTCTGATTAGTCTTAAATGTGCTATATTGTAGCCTCATTGCATGTTCCCTAGTCCTTCTTCTTGTTTGAAGGAGTAAACGACCGATTTACATTTACCGGTTCTACTCCATTCATTCTTTTATAGACCTCTATCATATCTCCCCTCAGCCATCTCTTTTCCAAATTGAAGAGCCCTCAACTTTTAAGCCTTTCCTCATTGGGATATCCTTCCACCCCTTTATCATTTTGGTGGCTCTTCTCTGTACTTTTTCTAATTCTGCTATATCCTTTTTAAGATGTGACGACCAGAACTGCACACATTTTTCAAGGTATGGTTGCAACATGGAGCAACAGAGAGGCATTATAATAAGAACATATAAGAACATAAGCACATAAGATATGCCAAACTGGGTCAGACCAAGGTCCATCAAGCCCAGTATTCTGTTTCCAACAGTGGCCAATCTAGGTCATATGTACCTAGCAGTTTCCCCAAGGGACACAGGTTCCACAATGCTTGTATTGGTTCAAGCATTGATATCCTGGGTCCCTTCTTAATAATGGTTTATGGACCTTTCCTCCAGGAACTTGTCCAGACCTTTTTTAAACCCAGCTACACTAACAGCCTTTACTACATCCTCTGGTAACAAATTCCAGAGTTTGATTACACGTTGAGTGAAAAAATATTTTCTTTTATTAGTCTTAAATAGTTTACCCTGTAGCTTCATTGCATGTCCCCTAGTCTTTCTATATTCTGATAAGGTAAACAATCAATCTATGTTTACCCGTTCCACTCCGTTCATTAATTTATAGACTTCTATCATATCTCCCCTCAGCCGTCTCTTTTCCAGGTTAAAGAGCCCTAACCTTTTTAGCCTTTCTTCATAGGAGTATCCTTCCATCCCCTTTACCATTTTGGTGGCTCTTCTCTGAACCTTTTCTAAAATCGCTATATCCTTTTTAATATACGGCGACCAGAATTGCACACAATATTCAAGGTGCGGTCTCACCATGGAATGATATAGAGGCATTATAATATCTTTTGTTTTATTTTCCATTCCTTTCCTTATCATACCTAGTATTCTATTTGCTCTCCTGGCCGCTGCTGCACACTGGGCCGAGAGTCTTAACATAGTATCCACAATGACGCCTAAATCTTTTTCCTGGGTGGTAGTTCCTAATGTGGAACCTTGCATCGTGTAACCATAGTTTGGGTTGTTCTTCCCTAGGTGCATAACCTTGCACTTGTCCACATTAAATTTCATCTGCCATTTTGATGCACAGTCTTCCAATTTATCAAGATCCTCTTGCAATTTTCCACAATCCTCTTGGGTTTTAACAACTTTAAATAGTTTTGTGTCGTCTGCAAATTTGATAACCTCACTCGTTATTCCACTTTCCAGGTTATTTATGAATATGTCAAAAAGCAGCGGACCCAGCACAAATTCCTGGGGTACACCACTATTCACCTTTCTCCATTGGGAAAATTGGCCATTTAGCCCTACCCTCTGCTTTCTATCTTTTAACCAGTTCCTGATCCACAGTAGTACACTGCCTCCTATCCCATGACTCTTTAGTTTTGCCAAAAGTCTCTCATGAGGGACCTTGTCAAAGGCTTTCTGAAAGTCCAGATAAACAATATCAACCGACTCACCTTTGTCCGCCTGATTATTCACTCCTTCAAAAAAACATAACAGATTAGTAAGACAAGATCTTCCTTGTCTAAAGCCATGTTGGCTGTCTCCCATTAGGTCATGACTATCTACATACTGAGTAATTTTATTCTTTATGATGGTTTCTACCATTTTTCCCGGTACTGACGTCAGGCTCACCGGTCTGTAGTTTCCCGGATCACCCCTGGAACCCTTTTTAAAAATTGGTGTTACATTGGCGATCCTCCAATCTTCAGGTATTAGAGATGATTTTAAAGATAGTTCACAGATTACTAATACTAAGGGGCATGTTTACTAAAAACCGCTAATTAGCGCGCCGCAAAATAGCGCACTAAAAGCGGTACTTAAGAGCGCTTAAATGCCCCGCAAACGTGCGATGAAGCCCCACACACTTGCGCGTCACAGTAACGGGTGCCGCACAAGTACGTGCCCGCAAATGTCCAATAGAGGCGTGGAAAGGCTAACGGAGGGCGGAGGAAGGCCCCGGAGGGGCGGAGAGAAGGGGTTAATGGGCGGGGAAGGGGAGGGGAGAGGCGCCCCGCACATTATCGGGCTGAATTTCAAAAAAAAATAGCGCGAGTGAATCACTCGCGTTAGAATGCATTTAAAGGGAAGAGAAACCATTTCCGTCAGCAATGTACAGCAAACCGGGGAAACCTGAAAAACGTGAGCAGTGTGATACATGTGCACAGCACAAAAGTGCAATTATAAATAGAAAATGACCACCACAAAAATATGAAAAATAGTAATTCAGTTGGGGAACAGTTATAGTGATGGGCAAAACTAGATAACACACCCAGGACAGCTCCAAAAAAAAGAGGAGTGGGGCAAGAACAGACCCCTGGGGAACTCCACAGGGAAGGGGGGTAGGGGCAGAGGAGGAAGATGCGGAGATGACAGAGAAAGAACGGCAGGATAGGAAGGAATGAAACCAGCGGAGAACCGCACCTGAGAGGCCGGCTTCCTGAAGACGGATGAGAAGGGTGTGGTGATCCACTAGATCAAAAGCTGCAGATAGATCAAGAGAGACAGCCAAGGTGATGAGACCGCGATCATGAGCAGTGTGAAGATCGTTGAGGAGAGAGAGGAGGACAGATTCAGTACTATGGCCAGGGCGGAAACCTGATTGACGGGGGTGAAGAGTGAGAGAAAGTTCAAGATGGGAGGAAAGTTGAGAGAAAACCATTTTTTCAAGGAGTTTTGAGAGAAAGGATAGATTAGAGACGGGGCGCCAGTTGGAGAGGACAGAGGGATCAGAAGAGTGAGATTTCAGGATGGGGCGGACTGTTGCATGCTTCCAGGTAGAGGGGAAAGAGCCAGAGGATAGACTTGTGTTAAAAAGAGAAAGGATGAATGGGGATAGGGCTAGGGAAGGTTCTAGGAGCCATTGAGAGGGGATAGGGTCAGCTGGGCATGTTGTTTTGCGGACAGTAGAGATGGTTTTATTCAGAACTGCAGGTGTAATGGGGTCGAAAGAGGACCAGGAGTGTGACAGTGCAGGGAGTAGGGATGGTGAGGAAGGGGAAGGGGGAAGGGGAGGCTCAGAGGGGGGGGAGAGGGGTGGAGGACATTGGGGAAAAGCTTGACGGAGAGTATTAACTTTGGAAGCAAAGAAAGAAGCGAGGGAGGAGGGGTCCGGGGAGGTAGAGCTGATGGCGAGAGAGGGGATAGACGCAGAGTGTGAGGCTGTGAGAGAGCGAAGAACTGAGTATAGTTGACGGGACGAGTTTGAGGAGGAGGAAATGAGGTCAGCATAATAGTTACGTTATCTAGGGTTGCCCATTAATATCACTGTTGCCCAGCTTGGGTATATGTTTTCCCCCTTTGTTCCGTGGTCATTCCCGGGTTTTATTTGCACGTTTGTCACCACACAGGGTGAAGGAGCCCACAGTAAAAATGCATACAGCAGGGTTTGTGACTCCATCCTGCCAGGTTTACTACCTCCAGGGGCTGCACTGTCTCTGTGGCCATAGTGTGGTGCAGAGGACATAGCCTTGACCTCTAGGACTAGAAGGCCAGAGGTTCAAATCCCAGCTGGGGCACTTGCCAGCCCCATCCATATATTTTACCCACCACTAAACAAAGATAGAGCAGACACCCCTGTATTGCAGGGAACATAAGCATGGGGGAAACACCCATATGTTACCCAACACCGCACACACACCACAACAATGGGCATACCTACAGCCAAGTCCCCCAAATGCAGTCCCGTACTGCCACATTGCAATCAGGTCATCTGCTTTTTCTGAGAGAAGCTCATGCCAGCATGTTGGCGCACGAGTACATGTGGTGCAGGGGGCAGTGGCAGCTAGCCACAGAGGACAGAGGCCAAGCCATGTGCAGGCTGACACAGTCCACTGCAACACACAGGCCCTGCCGGATCCACAGGCATGGATGTTCCAGGGAATCCAGCCAATCTGTGGCTACAAGGTGGTGAAGTGCACACAGACAGTGCATACAAAAACAGAAGGTCACAGGTTCAAAGCCCAGCTGGGGCTACCACCAATCCTTCCCACATATTTTTCCCACAGCTACACAGTGATAGTAAGGACAAACCTTTCGTGGCGAGGACATATGCAATGGTACTACGTCTATCTTTTACCCCACTGAGCACAGACACCATGTACAGGGGCAGTACCTAGAGCAGAATCTCCCAAATGCAGTCCTGGTGGGCCACACACCAGTCAGGGTCCATGCTGCCACTCATACAAATGCCTGTGCTGTATATCTATGCACCACCCCCATGGCATGTAGATGTAGCTCATGCATATTCATGAGGAACAGCAGGTAAACCCGATCAGTGTGATGCACACCTGGACTGGAGTTGGGAATCTCTGCCATAAAGCAGCAGCCAACAGGGGCAGACACACCCACACCCACACCCACAGGCCCCATTGGCCAATGTCTCCTGGAGAGGCAGAACATTGGACCCTGCGTGCATCTCCCAATACTAGCACCTGCATACCCTAGCAATGGAACCTTACACCTGAGGTATACGGTACACAGCTCTGAGACGCTTGCTAGGAGTACTGGCAGATAGATATCCATACGTTACGCACATACTGCTAGTTGACCCCATCCGAACAATCTGTTTGGTGTTTGCGGTGCGTGCTCCAGCCCTTGCCTCTGACGGTGTTTACCACCCTGGGGAGTGACCCCCAGCAGTACTGCGTAGCATATCCATGCCTTGCCGTGCCCAGCACCGGTTTGGTGGGCAAGGCTAATTACCTCCTCAATAGTAGCACCATGATGGCATAGGTGTGGAATTGTGTGTCTGTCTATACCAGGGGTGGGCAAACCTGGTCCTGGAGGGCCGCAGACCAGTCAGGTTTTCGGGATATCTCTAATGAATATGCATGAGATATATATGCATTAGAGATATCCTGCCAACCTGACTGGTTTGTGGCCCTCCAGGGCTGGATCTGGAGACCCCTGCCTTACACCTCTGTTATTTAAGATTGTGAGTGGACAAGGTGCAGATGTCCAAGACATCAAAAAGGTTAGATAGAATTTGTCACAGTCCTCCTCACTTCTCACCACCACCAAAAAATTGTCTATTAGACAGCTTTTTGGTGATGGTGAGAATCGAGGAGGATTGTGACACATTCTATATACCCTTTCGATGTCTAGGACATCTGTACCTTGCCCACTCACGATCTTAAATGACAGAGGTGTAAGGCAGGGGTCTCCAAATCCAGCCCTGGAGGGCCACAAACCAGTCAGTTTGGCAGGATATCTCTAATGCATATATATCTCATGCATGTTCATTAGAGATATCCCGAAAACCTGACTGGTCTGCGGCCCTCCAGGACCGGAGGTGCCCACCCCTGGTCTATACAGTGGGTGTTGGCTGCATGCCCCTTCCACAGCCCACACTGCCAACACTGTTGCCAGTATTGGCCTGCCAATGTGCATAATGAGTAGCAAGGGACCATGGGTATCCCTCAGACAGAGTGGACTGACCAGGATGCAGCTGCACAGGGCATAGGGCACTGGCAGGGGCATGGTAGTGCCCGGCCACCACCTACACAGACAGGGTGACCTCTGTATGTGCTGCTGGGGGATCACTCTCACCCTGAGTGTGCAGTGACGGCAGCATGGCTAGGCACCCCCATAGTGCTATATTGTGATTCTCCCATGTGATATGAATGGGTGTTCTGTGGGGGCCTCTTCATGGACTTATCTGTCTGTGTGTGCTGCCACCCCAGTTGTGGGTGCATGCATGTCCATCAGGACCAACCAGCAGACTGTTCACAGCTGATATGTGTTGTGATGGAGTGCCTTGCAGGGTGCAGTGGCTGATGGCTTGCTGCAGGTGAATAGCAGATAGTGGTGGGGGTGCATCTTTGAATATCCAGGCCTAATGTCTGTCTGACATTGTGTTATGGATGTGTGTGGAGGTGCTTGGCCTGCCCTGTAGGGTGTCTGTTCCCTAGCAGGACTGGGGTTGATGGTCCACTCTACTGCCATCGGGGTGGGGAGCTGTTGAGGGGAAGCCCTGTTTTACCCACCTGGGGGTCCATACTAACTGAGCCAGACAGAGATCTCCAAAATGTTTATGCAGCACCTACCTATTCCACAGGTTATTGCTGCTTTGGAGCTCTGACATGGCCGCGCCTGGTGTTGTGGACCTGGTCCTGGGCGCAACATCTCACACTCAGGGTGAGCACAGTAACCGCACAATGTGATGGTGTTTAGCTACTCTTTGCCGTTTGTCCACCCACTCAGGACACCCTACCAGGCCGAGGTGCTGTGTGGGTGCACACGGACACTTCCCCCTACCAGGCCGGGGAGCTTTAGGGGTGCATTTCCCATCCTGTGTTCAATCGTGGACAGCTGATTTGCATGTGCAGTGCATCATGGGTACGGGTGGTTCACAACAGCAGACAGTCAGTGAGGTGACGTATAGGCTATCTGCAGCCAGCCAGGGGCTGCTTCCAGCTATAGTGCTGTAGCCCAATGGTTACATCACTGCCTGTGCAGCCAGATGTCATGGGTTCAAACCCACAGTGGGGTTATGTGATAGGGGTGTCCACAGATTTATTTTAATTTACTGTACATATGTTGCTGCCAGCAATACCACCCTCAGCGTACTGCACCCATAAGGTGCCTCTGAGGGTGCTTTATGGGGCGCCCTATAGGGCACGTTACGGTTGCCAGCCATATAGGGTGCACTATACATTATCCTGTGTCGCAACATACATGCTGCCCTATAGGGGACATTCTAGGGTGCCTTGGCGGACGGTGCACTGTAACATGTGCCTTATGGGCCGCCTTATATTAATATGCTGTGAGAGTGCGTTTGCTAGTAGTTATCACAAAATAAAATTAGAAAGCCTCCTACAGCACTCCACAACATATAACATACTGCCTCAGCTAGCCTTTTTCACTGGGCATTGTGAGGGATTGAACCCCTGGTCCCTGCACCATTGGTCAGTGTCTTAACCATTGTGCTGTGGCTGTGTTTCTTTGCTTTGGCATCAGCGCGCCGCCTTATGCCCATCAGCACGCCACCTCCTGCTGCCCACAATTAGTGCGCCACCTTGTGCCACCCAAACTGAACAGTGCGCCGCCTTGTGCCGCCCAAAAAGAATAGTGCGCCACCTTGTGCCGCCCAGATAGTACAGTGCGCCGCCTTATGCCGTGCAAAATGAACAGTGTGCTGCCTTATGCCGTCCAAAAGTACTTTGCCTCCTGAACCACTTTTACACATTCAAGGTGTTGCCTCAGCTGGCCTTTTTGTTGCGCACAATGGGGGGTTGAACCTGTGGCCCCTGCACCATTGGTTAGTGTGTTCACCATTGTGCTACAGCTCTGTTCTGATATGTGCTCAGCAGCGCCCCACTTAGCCTTCCCACGCGCTAATGTGGGCCCCGCAAATTAGCGCGACGCGCACACGTACGGTAGGGGTTTTTTCTTCTTTCTGCCTGAACTGCCCACTCCTTATATGGCACACGCACACTACCACGGCCCCGCACGTTAGGAATGTTTAGTAAACATGCCCCTAATATTACTAATTACCAGATTACTAATATCCTCCATTCTCCATTCTTTTCCCTATGATTCCTAGCATTCTGTTTGCTTTCTTGGCTGCCGCTTCACACTGGGCTGGGGTTTCAACATATTATCCATGATGACACCTAAATCCTTTTCCTGGGTGGTGATTCCTAATGTGTATATCTTGCATCTTCCCTAACAATGGGTGCAGAGCAGAAATACAATTGTTTCTTTACAATTCAGTACATAAAAAGAAATCTATTTAAATGTTAGTGCTACATCAATAACAGCAATGCAAACTCCATTCACTGCCAGACATTGTGTGAAGTAACAAAAAACCCCATACAAATGGACATTAAGAGGCAAATCATACCATACCAGCACCAGGTCCAAAAATTCAAACTGAATCAACCAAGTCAGCAGATATTCTAGAACATTACCACTCCTCCAGTTGAGAAAAGAGAACAAGCTGAACTATTACAGGTTCCTAAAAAGGGAAATCCGAGAGCTGATGAATCCTCTGTGAGCAAGTGATCAATACTTTGCTGACAAACCTGGTGACTTAAAACTTGGGATAGACGAGAGATTGTGGTTTTATGTGGAAATGTCTGCTTTTGATTTTGTCTGTGCATTGTATAGGTGCTGACAGGTTTATTTTTTTAATGTAACTATTTTGGAAATTGTACTTTATTGCCCAGGACGCAGGCAATCTTTGCTGAAACACAGCCTTGTCGAGCTATTAAAATATCTACTGTGAAATTTTATTTTACCCCTGCTGTGCATTTTTGCTTGAAATCACTTTATATTCCATTGCCTCAGGTACTCACTTGGATTGTAAGCTCTTTAGAGCAGGGACATATTGAGTCCAATTCCAGAATGTGCAGTCCGCCCGTGGTCACACCTAAAACAAAAAGAGGCCCCCTTTGAACCTAATTCCGTATCTCTGGGTCTGGATATGCCTGCGAGTTCTGAATCGGGGAGATAGACACTCTTTGGCCGGCCCCATTCCTCAGACATGGGGAAACGGTTTGGACGTCCCTGCACCACATTACACATTTCAGATCTTGCCCATCCCTGTGGATGCCACGCCTCTTGGAAAAAACATGCATCTCCTAAGCAGCTCATCACAGATGGTAGTTTGCTGATTCATACTAGAAATAAATACCAATGAGAAATGACAGCTGTTGCAACCTAGACCATACACCAGCCCTCCTCATGCCCTGAAAAATGCTAGGTAAGTCCAGTACACCTCAATATGATATACCAGGATGTAAATATAAACATGTATATCAGGACATACCTTGCATCAAATGATGTGTGGCATTAGGAACTGGCCCCAGTGATTCCTGCCCTGATCATCTCCACAAACATACCTTAAAATACTAGGGATGGACCCTCACCAAGTCCACAAAACACCGAACTAACCTTGCAGGTCCCCAAAGGATGCATAGAATTGCTGAGCAACAAATGTATGCCCTTTTCATGCCTCTGGCCTATAAGTGCACTCATTCTGCTGCTCTTATTTCTCACTACATCCCTCCCCGTGAACACTACCCTTCTGTCAGGTTGCTTCTATCTGTGCCCTTCCATTCTATTGTCAAATCTGGACATCGCTCCCTTCACCTTGCTGCTCCATATTCCTGGAACAGACAACCTGTGTCTGTATGTCATGTTTCATCTCTGACCCCTCTCAAATCCAGGCTGAGCGCTAATCTCATTGGTGCTGCTGTTGGATCAGATCTGCCTAAGCTCCCTTGTCTTTCCTGACCATTCCCCCTGGATGTATCCTGTTCACAACTGCTGTGTTGTTTGTCCCGACTAGATTGTAAGCTTTGCTGAGCAAGGACCATTTGTTACGTGTGTCTGTGCAGTGCTGCGTACACCTTGTAGGACTATACAAATGATCAATAGTAGTTTTTGTAGTTGTAGTAGGGCCTTCTGGCTATGGTATCTGAGTCCCACCTTTCTGGATACTGGCATTTCTTACAGCAGCTACACCTGTCACATCTGGTGCATGTCAGTCTGTATACATCCTCTATCCATGGGGCAACCCTGTCTGCCTTCCCACAGCCAGCTTTGTGGCACTGCTCTCCTGGTCAGGGCTGTGTGGGCATGGGAGGAAGATCCCTGTCCCATTACACCAAATAGTCAGTCTCCAGATATATATATGGAACCAACTCCCACCAGAACTACGAGCTAGCAATGACCTTCTAGACTTCAGAAAGAAACTCAAAACGCACATTTTCCAATCACATTTCAACCTGAACTAAACCCACAGATGGAGCAGCCCCTGACCACTGTGTCCAAGAAGATTATCCTGTATATATGTATTTATGTATATATGTAAATGAACTCCCCCATAGCTAAGAAGTGTTAACTCTGTATGATGTGCTTTTCTGACAATCTGTATGTAAACAAAATTTGTACCTGCCTTGATTCGGCAGTTTCACAATAGTAATCCTACCCGCTTCTGATCGCTGGAAGGAGCAGGCTACAAATGCTTGCTAAATAAAATAAAAATAAATAACTACTCTTGTAGCTCTCATTGATCCTGGCCTGGGTAGTAACGTAAGCCGCATGGGACAATCATGGGAATGATGGCACTACATCAGTTGTGTCTCCCAGGGCCTGGCACAGTGGATGCATGACTGCCCTATCACACTGCCAACAATATCTGATCTAATTAAAGTATGTTTATGTTTATGTTTATTGAGCTTAATATACCGCCCTTCAGTAAACATCAGAGCGGTTCACATGATACAATAACATAAAGAAATCATATTTGTGAAAAGGGAAAGGAAGTTACAATAAAAATAGGAAAGCAAATCAGCAGAATTGGTCAACGAGACAGGAAGGGGGAGAGGAGAAGAGAGAAGAGAGGGGGAATGGGCTACACAGAAGGGTCAGGGAGGTCAAAGGCAAGGGCAAAGAGATGGGTTTTGAGTTTGATTCTGAAGGTGGTAAATGTTTGTTCAAGCCGGATGGAGGTGGGGAGAGAGTTCCATAGTGCAGGGCCAAGGAAAAAGAAAGCAGAGGAACGGGTGGACTGGAGGTGAGCGTGAGCAGGAGAAGGAAGATGAAGGCGATTGAGGTGCATAGACCGTAGGGAGCGAGCTGAGGAATGAAAATGAATGAGGTCAGCGAGGTACTGAGGGGAGTGGGAATAAAGAACACGGTGAAGAGTGGTCAGGACCTTGAAATGGATACAGGACTTGACAGGAAGCCAGTGGAGGTGAACGAGCAGGGGTGTAACGTGATCACGGGGAGAGGAGTGGAAAATGAGACGGGCGGCAGTGTTTTGGATGCGCTGGAGGCGGTGAAGCTGAGTGACAGGGAGACCGGCTAAAATAGAATTACAAAAATCAACACGGGACATAACCAGGGACAGGAGGAGTGTAGTAAGTGCTTGGGAGGTGAGAAAAGGCCTGATGGCACGGATCTGGCGAAGGAAGTAGAAAGAGGATTTTGATATATGAGCGATGTGGTCGTGGAAAGAGAGCTGAGAATCGAAGTAAACACCCAGATAGCAGAAGGAGGTGACCAGTGGGATTGGAGAGCCAGAAAAAGAGGGGGCGATCTGAGGAGAGGTGTCACTGCGAGAGAACCAGATGGCAAGGGTTTTGGTGAGGTTAAGGTGAAGACAGTGCGTGGTGAGCCAGTTGGCAACGGCAGTGAGGCAGGCATTAAGAGGGGAGAGATCGGGGGAAAGGGGAGAAGTGTGGTGAAGAAGAAGCAAGTCATCGGCGTAGTAGAATGCGGAGATACCATGTTGCTGAACAAGCAAGGCGAGGGGGGTGAGAAAAATGTTAAAGAGGAGGGGGGCCAAGACAGAACCCTGGGGAACACCACAGGGGAGAGGAACGGGCTCAGAGGGGGAGGAGAAGAAAGAAGAGGGAAGAACGGAGTAGGACCGAGAAGAGAGAAAAGAATGGAACCAATGAAGAATGGTGCTGCAGAGGCCAGCATCCTGAAAACGAGCCAGAAGGAGAGAGTGATCAACAAGGTCGAAAGCAGCAGAAAGGTCAAGGGAGACCGCCACCGACAGATCACCACGATCATGTGCTGTGCGAAGTTCATTCGTGAAACCCAAGAGGACCGTCTCGACACTATGGCCGGGACGGAACCTGGATTGGCGGGGGTGAAGGAAGTGAGTGGAATCGAGAAAAGCAGACAGCTGCGAGAAAACAGCTTTCTCGAGGATTTTAGAAAGAAAGGGAAGGTTGGAGACGGGACGGTAGTTGGCAGTAATCATGGGGTCTAGAGAGGGCTTTTTGAGGATGGGACGGACCAGGGCGTGCTTCCAGGGCTTAGGAAAGACACCAAGGGAGAGGCTGGTGTTGATGATGGAGAGCAGGAGGAACGAGGGCCAGGGAGGGAAGAAGTAGCCAAGAGGAGGGAATAGGATCAAGTGGGCAGAAAGTCTTTTTAGAGGAGGAGAGTAACGCAATCAGCTCGGGAGAGGTGAGTGGGTGGAAAGAGTGCCAAGTGTGAGAAAGCTGAGAGGAGGGAGGAGGAGAAACAGGAGGGGGACTGGAGATGGGTGGAGGGCAGTGGGGAAGAGAAGCACGGAGATCAACTATCTTGGAGCTGAAATAAGTAGCCAGCTGGGATGGAGCGGGTGAAGGAGGCGAGGGGGAAGACCTAGTACCAGACTGGAGAGAGGTAAGAGACTGAAGAACTGAGTAGAGGTGGCGTGTCTGGTTTGGAGCAGAGGAGATGGCAGAAGAGAAGTAGGACTGTTTGGCATTATGGACCTCGGTTCGGTAGTGTGTGTGGCTAGATTTGAAACGTGAAAGGGTGTCGGGACAGGGGGACTTACGCCAAAGGCGCTCAGCTCACCCTATGCAGAATAAACCAGATGGAATCAGCATAGGTTCCCTATGGCTAAATAGCAAAATATATCCCTGCCAAACAGCACTAATACATGCTCAACAGCAATATGTGCATCATGGGCAAGCATTAGTACTGTTTGCACTGTTGAGTGCCCTTATTCTGAGGGTTTCTTATTATTGATGGTGATATGTTTTGACATTTGGCTATAGTGAACACTCTCTGAGTTTGACTGCCCAATCACACTGGCACCTGGTGACACTGCTGTCATCCATATGGTCCAGGTACTGGCCAGGCTTTCATGTCCCCCCTCAATTGCAGATGAGCACACCAGATACCTCCCTGCAACCCTCAAACCACACACACATTAGCACAGACACACACTCTCACTTTGTCACAAAAACATGATTCTACCAAAAGGATGCCCTGAACCTATACGTAACAGCTATGACATAACATAATCACAAGGGGTACCAGGACTACAAATATGATCTCCGTTTCTCACTCCAAAAGAAATCCTTTCCCTGTTCATGTCCAAACTATCCCTGCATCAGCAGTCCCATTTTTCTGAACGTAGGAATTGTTAGAGTCCCATAGATTGGCTCCTTTAGCACAAACAGCACATAGGTGCATAGCCTGAATAAACACTATTGCTCTTCTTAATATTTCTGTAAGTGTGCTTAGAAATGTTTCTTTACCTTACAACATTCCCTCACTTCTGCTCCCTGCACCTTAACACTGCATCTTGTATTTTTCCAGACTGCAGTCACACAAGTTCAAAACATACTTGTCACAACCATTCTTCAATATGGGCTGCATTGCAGAGCACAGCAGAATGTTTTCTAAGTCCTAGCCTTATACCATGTTTCAACAGGAATAACATGGATGCGTCCAGGAAACCCTTAACATGCACACAGGCCTTTCCTGAATACGCTTTCTATTTCTCCACAGATGACCATGCCTCTGTTCCACCCTTCCGCCCACATTCTGAGATCCCCATTCTAACGCCGCAGATGTGCATGTCAGTACTTTTTCAGAATATGGCCTGAGACGTTTTCAGCACATAAACATGCCCGCCACACATATAAACCCCTTATTCGTGTTCAAGAATGACCCCCAATGTACCCAAATGCTTTCCATTACTGTGCGGCACTCTACATCTCCAGTAGTGCTATAATACTGATAAGCATTTGAAGCATATTTTGTTATCCTTGATGGGAGGAACAAGGTGCTGCCTGTGGTAGGCTAAGATTGTATCTCTTGGCCTGGGATGGAATGACTTTGGGAACAGTGTATGCCCTGGGCCATCACAAACTCTTGTAATTTGAATAAGTTTTGCTCACTTCTTCCTCTCTATAGACTTTACTAATTCATTTTGCCATTAGGTAATGCATTTTGCACCTCTTTAAACAGAATCATAGAGTTATTAGTATCTCATTCTCCCTCAGTATGTTTATGTTTTATTTAACTTGATAGACTGCACTTTCACAAGAACAACAAGACAGTGCACAATCATGAATCAATAACACAGGTACACTACCAAAAAACTGCCTCCAGTTTTGCAACTGATTCCTATAGATTTTGGGGTGCTGAATCCAGGAAAAATAGCCAAAATGTTCCATCACGTCACGTTTTCTTGCAAAATTAGATTTCTTACCCATATAAGGAATGTTCACATAATTTCTTTTTAGCCGACTGCAGTTTATTTTCTTGGCCCAAAATAGAGGTTGTAATGGTTAACTAACTAGAAACACTCCCTCATGATATTTTAGAGTGTTTTGTATTCATTTTATACATTAACAGGACAATTGGGAGGCTGGGGGCTAAATCCAGTACTCGCGCTGGCGCATCTTCTTTCCTGTTCACCTCGCCTCGTTCGCTCGCTCAAACACGGTGGTTGCGACATGAACGTTCCTGTCAAATTTCAGTTTCTTGCAAGTTCATTATTACCTTTTGTTTGCTCAGTCGTAATCCAGCTTTATTCCGAAGTGGTTCACTACAGTTGTAGTTTGCAGTGCTGTGTATTTGTGATGGCTCACAGAGCCAGAGGTTGCGTCAACTCTCCGGACAGTTTTTGTTTTATTTGTGGGGACTATACCGTGAAAAAGCGGCAGAGGAACATTTCTGCATTTATTAAAAAAGTATATTTCGCCTATTTCGGTTTGAAGTTAGGCGATCAAGACAAACCGTGGGCTCCTCACAAAGTGTGCAAGACATGTGAGGAAGATCTACGCTTATGGATGAAAGGTAAAAAACAAGCATTTCGTTTCGGAATACCTATGATGTGGCGTGAACAAAGAGACCACAGCAGTGACTGCTATTTTTGCTCTTGCATTGTGAAGGGATACAACTTAAAAAATAAGAACGTAATAAGTTACCCCAACCTTCCCTCAGCAATTAGGCCTATGCCTCATAGCAACGAAGTACCTGTGCCTGAACCACCAAAATCTTTGGATCATATTTGTGTGGACGGTTCTGATCATAATGAGACTCATCAGATGGCTTTTCCCGATGAGTCCAGTACTTCCGAGTTTGAAACTGAACCAGATCCGAAACCTGAACTTTTCTCTCAAGCTGAATTGAATGATTTAGTCCGGGATTTAGGACTCCCAAAAGATGCTGCCCAACTGCTAGGTTCTCAGCTTAAACAGAAAAATCTATTGTCACCAGGAACAACTTTTTATTGGTACCGCAACCGCGAGACACAATTTTTGAAGTATTTCAGCAACGAGGAAGATTTGGTATTTTGCAACGATATATACAGAGTGATGGAAAAGTTTAAACTCAAGTATGATCCTGCTGAATGGCAGCTGTTCATTGATTCGTCAAAAGACAGCATAAAAGGTGTTCTTCTTCATAATGGCAACACATTCGCTTCAGTTCCTATTGCTCACTCTGTTATTCTCCAAGAAAAATACGAGAATTTGGCCCTGATTCTTCAGAAGATTCGTTATGATGAGCATAAGTGGATGATTTGTGGAGACTTTAAAATTCTATCCATGCTATTAGGGCAGCAATCCGGTTTCACCAAATATCCCTGCTTCCTTTGCTTGTGGGATAGCCGGGCCCGCGACCTACACTGGGGGAAAAAAGACTGGCCAAGTCGGGAGTATTTGAGACCCGGTGAGAAAAATGTTCTTCATGAGAGCTTGGTACCTCGTGATAAAATTCTATTACCACCTCTCCACATTAAGTTGGGTCTCATTAAGCAATTCATCAAGTCCCTTCCAAAAGATGCTGAGTGCTTTCGGTACCTTTGCTCAAAGTTCCCCCGACTTTCTGAAGCAAAGCTAAAGGAAGGAGTGTTTGTTGGCCCTGATATAAGGAAACTCATTTCAGATGGAGCATTCGCTGAAACGATGTCTGAGAAGGAAAAAGAAGCCTGGGATTCCTTCAAGGATGTTGTTCTCAAATTCTTGGGGAACAGGCGGGATGAGAACTATAAGGATATTGTTGCCAGGATGCTCAATGCCTTCAAAGAACAAGGCTGTAACATTTATTTATTTATTTATTTAGACAGTTTTGTATACCGCCTTATCCTTCAATCAAAGCGGTCACAACACAATTGGGGGATACATTTAACACGCAGGGATATGAGACACATACACTAATACTTACAGGGAACATGGGCAATGGAGGGTTAAGTGGCTTGCCCAAGACCACAAGGAGCATCTGTGGGACTAGAAACCCCAGTCCTTCCGGCCCAAGGAAAGTCCATTTCTTGCACTCCCATGTGAACTACTTTCCCGAAAACTTGGGGGCGTACAGTGAAGAACAAGGTGAAAGGTTTCACCAGGACATCAAGGACGCAGAGAGAAGGTACCAAGGAAGATGGAACACCACTATGATGGCTGATTTCTGCTGGTTGCTGCTGCGGGAAACCCCAGATGAAAAATACGCCAAACAGCGCACCAAGAGAAGCAATCGGGGGAAGAAGAAACGAGCCCACCAGGAGATTGATTGACCCAAGAATGACTTTAAAATCTAAACTGTGTTGACAAATATCGTGTTTTTACTAAACTTTGAAATAAAAATTTGCTAGTTATTACCACAGTGTCGGATCTCATTTATTATAATTTTATTTTCACACCATCGGGTATTTGTCTTCATGTATTGCAATGGTGCGGTTTGCGTTTTCTATTCTTACATACATACCTGTACAACATTTTTTGCACATTTCTTTGCTTTGCTTTGTGTCTAACCTCGCTCTTATATGCTCAATGTTTGTGCACATGTATGTGGCTGTTTTAAGTGCAGACAATTTTGCTACCATCACAGTGTGTTTTGTTGACATTACTCTATTCTTATGTGCTGCCTTGTTACAATTTTCTTTATTCTTATTTGAATAACTACTAAACAATTAGTATAAAGAATTCATCCAAGAAACTTTTATCTCGATCGCACTCAATCTGAAACGTTCACCTCAAACTGCTAACCCAATGTAGCAACAAATCTGTACGCGATGGAGCAAATTGGTTACCAGATTTTGATTCAGCGCATCAAAAAACGTAAAAATCAATCGAAACATTAGAGGCAGTTTAAAAAAATTTTTTTTAGTGTACCTGTGTAATCAATAAAAAACAGCACTAGGAAAAATTGGAAAGGACCACCATGTACGTGACAGGAAAGATAGCACAATACTCACTGATACTCAAGATCTCTCTTCAGCTACCATCATAGGTGGTAATAAGAGATCCAGAAAGGTTGTTCCATGTGATTACGTTGTGAAACTCTCATTGACATTATCTGTCTGGCAGACTACTTGTTAATATCCATTAATGGCAGCAGCTGTCTTCAGGTTTGCTGCTGTGTAGATAATGCTCACAGCATCCCACTGTCACCATCACTGGGGGCACAAGGGCGCCATCTACCTCGGTGGTATGTACAGTATAATATTATTGATGCAAACACTGTCTACTATTGCTATTTCTCTTTCGCTGTTGAATGCAGCGCATGCACGCACACACACACACACACATACACACACACACACACACACAATACTACCAGTACCTTAATGACTGAAAAAGCCAAGCAAAGCAAGTCAAATGGAATGGGGCAAAATCACAACAAAGACCCTTGCATTTTGAACTTATTAAATACAAAATGATAATAATAATAAAAAACACAAAAGTGTATGTGTATCATATAAAGTAAAAGCCAGAAAACCAAGAATTCTACTATGTTTCACCCAACACCATGTTTCAAAAAAAGGACAAATAACTAATAATAGACAAAACTGAAAACATAAAATGGCAAACCAAACTATTTACAGAAAACGAATGCACTGAAGCATCCACAGAATGGAATGTTTCTTCAGCAAGCACAGATTTGGAAACTCATGCATTTTGGGCTCTTTTGGACATGCCAATTGCTTGTGTGCACATCTGTTGATTGCACACAGGTAAATTTGGAATATGTGCGCTCAGTAGGCGGGCAATTATGACAAAGTTTAAGAAAATCTGGTATATTTGAGACAAAAATGATGAAAATCTTGTATACATGCCTACAGATCTGCACTCAGCTCCACACAGCTCCACACTTACGCCCCCTACTCGAACCAAGCGACTTCCGCACCATCTATCAAGCCCTCATCATTCCTCATTTTGGTTACTCAAACGCCATCTTACAAGGACTCCCTCAGGCCACCTTACATCCCCTACAACTTGCCATGAACAGTGCAGCGCGAATTCTCCTCGGAGCGTCAAGAAGAGAGCATAGCACACCCCTCTTGAAGCAGCTACACTGGCTCCCCATTCAAGCCAGGATCATCTTCAAGACCTTAGTGATGACATTCAAGGCCATCAAGGGGCTCTCCTCCTCTTCACTATGTGACCTCATCCAACCACCCACACCCAACAGGTTAAGAAGAACCGCAGTAGCCAACATGCTAGCGATACCGAGAGACATGACAAAATGCTCTAGGGCAACATCGAACAGAGCCTTTAGACTATGCGCCCCAAGTCTCTGGAACTCCCTACCACCACACATCAGAGCAACCTCCAATTTGAGCCAGTTCAGGAAGGCCTTAAAACACTTTCTCTTTATCAAACACCTCACTGACTGCCCTGAACCACAGCCACCAATTATGATCAGTACCCAATAACTCCATCTGACATGTACATAGTTACCTATTCAATACTACGCATATGTATATAGTTCTCCTGGTTATCCAAGTTACTTGTTCCTGTTCAATGTAATGACCTGACTTTTGTTTATTGTCGGACACTGTTTGTTTTATGTAAACCGCGCTGATCGCAAATAGTGCGGTATATAAGAAATGAAAATAAATAAAAATAAATAAATAAATAAATAAATACAAGTAGATGTGTATCATGAAAAAGAGATGATGGCATTTAGATGTAAATATTGGGCCAGCAAAAAAAACCAGACCAGTATTCAAAAGGCATGATTTTACTCAAGCTAACAAATGTTGGTCTGCTCCAGCTTCCAAAATCATGCAGGTATACATTTCTAGAGGGCTCTAAAACTTCGCTGGAGGAATGGACGCGGCTCGTGAATGTTCCTTTCACTTAGCTTCCCTCAGTGTGTCAGAGTCTATGAGTTGACTGAGACATTGATGTAGCTGGTGGGATAAAAGATGTGGAAGCTAGGGCCATTGCATCCTTGTATCCTGGGCAGAACCTGACAGCCCAGCAGATTTGCTTACAGTAAGAAGCACACACATAGTTGATTTCCATTTGTTTTCCCTCACTGCTTTTGTCTGTCTATTTACTATGTGCTCCCTAGGGTTGGAGGATTTTATGGGTCCCTATAGGGCACACTCCTACATATCACAGATGGAAGTATGTGCTGCTGCCTAGATTTGCTGAGCAGTTTTGTTGCTTTGCTCTTTTGTTTGAGGGTAATGAGGATGTTTTTCCTGTTGTATCTTTTTTCTTATTTTATCTATATGAAAAATCCTAATGAGAGCAATGGTGCAACTTAGGCATGTGTTTCCATGTGGAATGAGCAGGCCTGTATTTTGCTTCTTTGGCTCCTGTTTTAATAACTCCTGTTGCTGTCAAAGCATTTTAAAGTTTTTCTTAAGATCCTTAAAGCAGACTTCCTCCATCTGGGACATTTTCAGGCAGTAGTCTCCCATGAAGAGACCCTGCACATCTTCATGTTGGCCTTACAGACATCACTCCATTGCTTTCTAAGATCTTCTCAGTCGTGAGCATAGATCTTGATTGATCTGGGGGTTTGGTGTCAGATTCAAATTGACAAGACTTTCGTTGAAATGTCTTTTGAAATGTATAATGATGCATGTAACTCCTGCAGGTCTGAGAGGCCCTCATAGTAGCTATTTGCAGCTATTTGGCAGACTAGGGACACAATTTCAGGGAGTCACTGTCCTTGCAGGTTTAACTTGCTGAGAATTTAGGTTTTTTAGGTCAGGTCCATAAAAAGTGGGAGACTTGTCACATTAAATCTACTCACTCCAATCCTCACTCTCTTTTTTTTTCATTAGACTACTTCATAATGACTTGTAATATAATTGCTATATACGTAATACAACTGATATATACACGGTTAGTATTAAAATTATTGCGCAATTCCTATAAAAGCATCATTATTATAGTTCCACTGGGATCAAATGATAGCTCCTCTATTCAGAAGAATCAGTATGGTATTAATATAATTCAAACCTTTTTAGACAAAAATAGATCTGCGACAGTTTTCAGTGCCATCCTTTCTTGGTCACAGCCTTCAAATATTTCTACCTTACAAAATTTGTGGTATTTTTTTTCCTTTTCTTTTTTTCAAAATTTATTTAAAGATTTTTAATTAACAGATACAGTCTTTAACAATAAAACATACAAACTCTCAATAAGGCAGTCCAAGTGAAAATTTGGTGTTCTCAATCAAGGGTTTATCGAAAAGAATATTGAGGGTTCACTAACAATAATAACAAAAGAATATGGGGCCTAGTTACTAAGGTTGGCTAATGTTCATGTATGTTAATTTGCCATTAACTTGCATTAGTAATTAGGTCCCATTGAATGACATAGGATCTGTGTTAAAATGAGACACTTTAATGGTAAATTGACATGTTAATATTACTACCCCTTAGTAAGTAGCCCCGTATAATGGTAGCGAACATAAAAACACAGTTGCATTTACTCTCTTTCCGCGGTACTATCCCTGCAATGGAGACTCCTTCTCCTGACTCCTTTCTGCTTTACTTCTTTCCCCCAGAGAACCTGTAGAGCTGGATGCTGGACTTGGATGTGATTGCAGACCTTGCAGTCTTTAGGCCTGCTCATTCTTGTCTTCACTTCAGGGGACATCCTTTTTATCTTTCTCCTCTCAGAGATGCCAAGGGTGGCCCATCTCAAAGAGTGAGATTTACCATCCCAGGGAGTGAGATCGAAGGCAAATGAGTGAGGTTTTCTCACGCTGCATTTGCTATATAAAGTTGGAAACATCTGCATGTTTGCTTTGCGAGTGAAAAGAGTACCAGAAAGTGATATTTATCTTTCTTTGATTTAATGCAAAAAGTTCCAGCAGAACTAGGGCATTTCCCTCATAATCTTATCATGCCAAATAAAAAAATCGGATTTTGGTTTTATCTCAGTAACAACATAAACCCTCTCCAATATCAGGCATGCTGTGACGTAATACAAAATTCTACAAAAGTCCCTCAGGACAGAACAAATCCTAACATTCCATAGCAGCATGAGTGAGGACCTATCTAGGAAAAAGTAGCACTGTAAATATTGCAGTGAGCCTGATAAAATTGGTACAACCTACTGGGAAAATGGAACAAGCCAGATTATTACAGATCCCTACATAGACATTCAAAGCTAACGGAATACCTAGCCCCAGTCACACATACTAAACATGGATAGACCCACACCAAGTATAGCGCAAATGACCATAAACTGACAATAGAAATATGTAGACAAAAATAAAGCTGAAACTCCAAGAAGCCAGACTGTGCATGAGGCGCAACATCAGAGAAACAGAAACAGCAATACATTTCCCCCTGTACTGTGCCAAATATTAAGATGGCAGATATAAATTCCAAAATCTGACATTTTCTAACTACTAAATGAAAAATAAAATTTGCTTTTCTACCAATTAATTTTTCTAATCATGTTAGACCCAGTTTCTGCTTTCTGCTTTCCTCTGTTTCCTCAACTTTCTCCAGGATCTCCAGACCATTCGCACACTGCTCTTTTCTCCTGTATTCTTCACTTTCTCCCCTACATCCATCTCTGACATTGATCTTTTCCTTTCACCTTTTTGTTTCTCTATCCACTCCTTTTTATGATCCAGTCTTCAGTCTCCCTCTTTTTACTACTTTCCATATCTTTCCCTCACCCTGGTTCTCTCATTCCCCATCCTCATTTTCTCCAGTCTCTCTCCACCATCCTTTCTCTCTCTCCCCCCCCCACCCCTTCCAACATCTCATCTCACTCTCTCCCCCCTTTGTTCAGCATCTTCTCTCTCTCTTTCCCCTAATCTAGCATCTCTTCTCTCTAGTCCCCCTCCATTTAGCTTCTCCCATCTATCTTCCTATGTCCCCTAGTGTCCAGCATTACTCTTCCATCTTCCTACTCACCCTCCCATGTCCAGCATCACCCTTCTGGGTCCCTACTCCTCTGCTCCCCCCTCCCCCTCATGTCCAGCATCATCTGCTTTGTGTCCTTAATTCTTTGAGCTGTTAGTGCAGTGGCCCAAGCTGCCTTTGTCAATACTTAAGTTACTAATTCTCGGACCAGATTTGCCCGTTTTCCTTATGGTACATGATTGTGAGCCAGAGGCACCTGATGCTGTAGTGCTGTAGTGCCAGCCAAAGACAGGAAACATCCTTGGTCTTTATACCAATCAAGTTTCCCTGCAAGGCAGGTCTCCTCTGACCATACATCATTATTCAGTAGAGCCCTCCCATTTTCTGGAAACACTAGGTGGTATAAGAAGATCACAAAGAAATATTTTAGTAGAGTCACTCAAGGTCTCTATGCACAGAAAGTACGCATGTAGTCTGCAGGAGCAGCCTCTTTAAAAACCAAGAAAGAGCAGCATCACTCAGGGTGCTGAACATTTAGGTGCCTATTTTGTAACCTATGTGTAAATGTGGAATTTTATAAAGCTTGATGTTTAAGGGAAGCCACTTAAACAATCAAGCCAAAAATTCTGAGCACGGTTTTCAAAACTGCTGATATTCAAACACCACAATAGTCAACGATGGCACTTAAATATCGAAGGAATATTTAGCGACAACATCTGAATAGGAGCTGCCACAGAATATCTGGGCTGACTGGGGCTAATTGGATAAGTACCGGCACTTACCTACTTTTCATGTGGCCTAAGTTGTCCAGACAAGGGCTGCTGAAAATCACGCAGAGTAAATGCCCTGTAAAATGATCTCCTTTATCTGATAAAGCAGCTTGGTCTGAGAGAGTCAGCATACATTCTTCTAAGCAGGTCAAGCATAATATTCTCTCTATACTGTATTCAGAATTTACCAGAGAATTTTCAATGAGCTCTCTTCCTAGACTTTTTGTATCAGGTAATAAGGATATGCACAGAAAAAGATTTTACTTTGGTTCTTCTTTAGTTCAGTCATTCATTCAATTTGTTTTCTGATTCCGATTATTAAATCATTTAGATCATTCTTTTCCATTAAAGTCAATGGGACTAGCAATTTTCCAACCTACCAGTAGCATTTTACATCTATTTTTAATCAACATCACTAAAAGCTTTGCCGGCGGGCATCTGCCACAGGGGCAACAGTACTCCAAGATATCAAGGGCTCAATATTCAGCTGGACAGGCTATCTGCCTGCTGACCCGTAACACTGGATATTCAATGCTGAGTCGACGGCATTGAATATCAAGCATTGCTGTACATGCCCTGGAACTACCAAGGCTGACCGGGTAGCAGCGATATTGCACCGTTACATGGTTATCATCAGTGACTAAAATTGGCAAGCCAAAAGCTGGCCTTGCTTTAGCCATCGATTGCTAACCGGGTAGCGGTGCTCTTCTTCTGCTCTGCCCCAGAACACTTCCAGAGCATCGGGGCGTGTAGCGGGCTTTCAAAGGGATATTCAATGGCACTAACCATGTAAGTCCAAAGAAGACAGCGGAAGGCACAAACCACGGCCACACAATGTGAGTTAAAAGGGAAATGCTTATTATGGACCATTTTGTGGCCGTGGTTTGTGCCTTCCGCTGTCTGTTTTGAATTTTTGTCTTTGCGGAAGGTGTACTTCTCCCTTTTTTCTACTAACCATGTAAGTGCCATTCAATATCCCAATTTAGGGCATTTACATGGTTTGCAAACCGTGTAAATTCCTTATGAATATTGAGCCCCAAGAGTCTCGAAGGACTACCAAAAGGGACTGCTACTGCTGGAAAGAAATCTGCACTTGTAACTATTTAATTCTGGGAAATTCCCCCGTCCCATATGACTTCACTCGATCTCGGAGACACTGGATGGCTGTTACAACAGAGTACTCTCTCTATTTCAGTTGAGACCTATAAAACAGTATCTTGGTCTCCAGTCCTATCTGACACTAGGGAGATACCTGATTCTCAGGTCTCTCTGGCTAACATATGGAGGGTGGTTACCCATATGCAGCAAACTCTGGTTTCCACTGTTGCTCAGCTTTGTACATTCTCGAGGGAGACTGTTGTGGGGCTGGGCAAAATTGAAGACCATGTGGATTCTTTAGCTAATCAAGTTCTTAAGTGTCAACATCAATGTTCCTCTCTATAAGCAATTAGTACCTCTACTGTTAAAGATAGTCTGGTTATTCACCGCAAATTAGAAGTGTATGAAAATTCTCTTAGGGTTAGGAATATTTGTTTTCTGAATTTTTTCCCTTTTCACAGTTACTATCTCTAGAGACCTTGTTAAGTACCTCAAAGAGGCTTTGGCCTTGTCCAGTGCAGACTTGATGGGGTTTTCCCAAACTGTTCTATTATACCTGTAGGGAGATTCTCTGGTGAGTCCTGAGGGCTACGATATTCTGCATTTTCAACCTGATATTAATTTGACATAGTTCTAAGAAGACTCATAGGACACTATGTCCACTAGAGCTCCTTACTTTTTGATCTGAAAAAGACATGATCTCTGTATTTGAAAGTTACTTTAAGAACAAGGCTTTTGTTTTCTGTGGGGCTAGAATTCAACTATTTCCTGATGTCTCAAGGGCCACGCAGCTCCGAAAAAGAGCATTTTTAGCCCTTAAGTTCTGAATGTCTTGGCTCTTGGAACCAGTCTAGAAGCGTGATATCGTGGAAAGACAGAGCCTTTATTAAACCAATGACAACCCGACACAGGCCGTGTTTCATTACCTTTCATCAGGGGTTTGTCTGGCATATACTAAAAACATAAATATACAAATACTTAAAAATATAAAAGGACAGATCGTACAATCCATAAATCAATAAAATAATAGGAAATATAAAACTAAAATAATAAACAATAAATTGAAAACAATAATTCAAAACAGTAATTAAAAACATCGTTGTAAACGTTTATAAAAACCAAAAACTAAACAAATGTACCCAAAAGCATTAAAAATTAAAAGCATATAACATATAGAAACTTAAATACCTCTGTTGAAGACCATTAAAACAGAAGGTCTTATACCATGCTGTTTTAAACTATTAGGAATCTGTATAATCTAAAAAAATGTAAATAAATAGATTAAAAATAGTCATTAATAATACATACATAAAATATATCAGTGGAACATGGAGAACGGAAGGATTAAGAAGATGTGTACTGTTAAGCATAAGTGTTCCCTATACTAAGGGAGAGGGGGCAGGAGTGAGACAGCCAAAAAAGAAAATAAATTGTCAAATAAAGGGGACATATATGTGTTACAAATAATTTTAATATTTCACACATGAAACTCTACATGAAAAGAGAGAATGGTTTCATCTTATGTGTTTCCTCATAAACAATGTGATCTTAACACAGGACTAATCCAAACACGTGCGGTGTATCAAACATTTAAAAACTGAAACATTGTGCCAATGAACAGGGCTACCCTATGAGAGCAACCTATTTAACATATTACTTAGGCGCCGTCTAGAAAAAAGGAATAACTACACAACAAAAGGAGGAGGTTTGTTTTAAAATCAATGAAACTATCGATTGAACGAAATACCAACAGATGTATGTATGCACGCGTTTATTCTACGTGATTCTGTATGCTACAGTATACGACAGGAATCAAAATACAAAGCAAACCTCAAAAGTGAATTATATAATCTGATGGATCATGAAACATCAAAAAAATTTTTGTGTCAAGTTCACAGTGTTGATTGGGTTTTGGTTCCGTGTTTGCTTTTTGTTTCCCCTCCTCATAACTACAATTCGATTTTTTTCTTTGGATTTGCCACAGTTTGCTCATTTTGACTACATATAAGGAAGGGTTAAGGAATATCATTTGGTTTTCATTATATTATGGTATTTTGTCTAGGGGGTTTACGTTTTTAGTTTTACATTAATAATTTTTATAGTAGCCATCCTCTTATTTCTTCCCTTTTTTCCCCGCATTTTTTGAGGTTTCTCTCTCCCCCTTGCCTCCTTTTCAATGGGCAAGGTTTTTAGTCATTGAGGTTGTATGTCTATAGATAGCGTAATGTCCGGGTTTTTAATGAATTTTTAATGATTCTTCATCCCAACTTTTTTATTTTTATTATTATTATTATTTTTCTTGTTAACATTTTAGATTCTTTACATATATTATTACATCGACTTTTTTTAATTGGTGGTGTTTATAAGAGTATGTTTGTATCTGAATGCTACCACTGTTAATATTTCACTTCTTAAATTACCTAACAGGTCGACCTCCAAGTTGTGCTATATGTACAAGCCTTCTGATTTGTGGCTTTCATAAGTTTCATTTGTATCCTTGGATGTGTGGCATTTGTTTCATAATTTATGGCAACAGCGTTCAGTTTTGTCCTTTGACAGGGTTTTTCCCACGTTTTTTGAGCTGACTCCGCTCCCTCTGCCCCCCTTTTTCAGTGCGCAGGTGCGGGCATTTTGTATCCATTGTGTTTTCACAGTCACAAGCGTTTGCTGCCGGTGAGAAAGTGATCCTGCAATTTTAATCAGTTTTTACCTCAAGTTTTGTATTAGTTTACTGATAATATTTTATAATTGATATTTTTGGATCAAATCGTATTTTTATTGATGTTAATAAGAACTAGTTCACAATTGGCCCCTTATGCTCATAATGTCTCACATTGCACATTTTTTGCTTGAGTCGTTTTTTAAGTTATGAACAAATGAGCAAGTTGTGCTCTTTTTTCACAGTTTTGATATGCGTTTTTTTAAGCATATCCTTTTGCTTTATCACATTTTTTTTGCATCCATTCGTGCTGTTTACTTTCCACACCTTATGTAACAATTTTTTGATGTTTCATGATCCATCAGATTATATAATTCACTTTTGAAGTTTGCTTTGTATTTTGATTCCTGTCGTATACTGTAGCATACAGAATCACGTAGAATAAATGCGTGCATACATCTGTTGGTATTACGTTCAATCGATAGTTTCATTGATTTTAAAACAAACCTCCTCCTTTTGTTGTGTAGTTATTCCTTTTTTCTAGACATTGGTTTTTTATCTAGATGATGGCGCCTAAGTAATATGTTAAATAGGTTGCTCTCATAGGGTAGCCGGGTTGTCATTGGTTTAATAAAGGCTCTGTCTTTCCACGATATCACTCTTCTAGACTGGTTCCTGCATCCTACGTGATATCTGTCTTGGCTCTTGGGGCATCTTTTTTTGTGTGATATTCTTGTAAGTGTCTGGTTACAGTTCAAGGTTCTAGATTTTTCTTTATGGACTCTCTTCAGTTGGAGGCCTTTTTGGTTGAACAAGAGAAACACATGGTTGGGTGAGGTAGGTTAGTGGGATTTAGAGTGGCTGCAGTTTTGTACTCGGAGCTAACGCTCCTTCTGCTTCTTTATGACTTAATGTTTCCTATGTTGATTATCCCCGAGATGTGGACTATTTTATGTACCTATGGCTTTGGTTATTTGAGATTTTTGATCATAAATTTTGGTCATGTTTCCTGTATACTTGCTTTGTATCGGTTTTATATATAAATAAATAAATAAAACATAAAACGTAGCAGAAAGCTTTCAATTTAAGCTTTTCATTTACTTTTAAAACCAGCAGATAGTTTTTAGTATACTTTTAAGAACAGCAGAGAGCTCTTCGTTTAAAATTAAAACTCAGTCAGAGCCTAGTATCAACAGAGTGCTTTTAGTTTAAATTAAAAAACATCAGAGAACTTTTAGTTTAAATTTAAATCTATCAGGGACAAGTATCAGCAAAGAGCTTTTAATTTAAATCAAATCAGAGTATAGTTTAGCACAGAAGGAAGAATAGGGTAAAATATTGTTGGAGTTGAAAGAAATAAATCCCCCAGTTCAAAAAGGCCTTGAAGCATTACCTTTTCATCAAATACTTTCCAGAGAACACAATAACACAAGTTCATCCAAATAGCTCTAATCCCGTTCCTATCTAACAAGATACCTTTTCATGTAATATTACTATCATATGTATATAGTTCAATGTCTATTATCCTTTGTTACAATTACCCCGGTTTTCCAAGTTTTGCTTCCTGTTCCATGTAAAAACAGATATATGTATCCTATCTGATGTTTTGTAGTTCTATGTAAACCGTGCTGATAATAAATAGTGCGGTATATAAAAATGTTAAATAAATAAATAAATAAATAAATTGCTTCTAGATACCTTTACAAAGAGGCCTTCCACATAGGAGGCAAGAGATCTGGGAATTTGTTTTAATAGGTGTTAAAGCCAAATGAAAGGTCAAAGGGGCAATATGAAAGGCTCCCTCTATCAAACCAGGTGCTGTGTGAATCACCCAGGAAATTGTTAACAGATTACCTTAGAAGCACAGTTCTGGGACCTGCATAGCATACCAGCCTTCACTAAGTATTAGTTCCCTCTCCCCCCCCAACCTCTGCCCATCCCAGGCATAATCTTAGCTTAAAGGCTCTTAAAACTATTAAAGGGAGAAGGAGGGTCAGTCACTTTCAGGTTCAGCAGGTTATCATCACCAGGAATAGATTAGGGACCAGAAGTTATTTAATCTTGAGGTGAACAAAGTCCCTTAAAGGTACTAGGTATAGTTGCATCAGTTCAAGTATCCCTAGCAACTTTAAGTAAGCAATTTAAATAACTAAACAAGACCTTAAAACTAAGATGCAGATAGCAGTCCAGCAGTGAGATGGGAGCTATCCAGTCTTTTGCATTGAGTGTCACATGTACAATTTTCTCCCAATTGGTGAAATGTTTTACATGTGCACTAGGTACAAGGAGCTTTTTGCCTCAGGGAACAAGTCTAATCTCTAGAGAAGCAGACTTGGAGGATATAAGAAAGACAGAGAAGTACATAGATGGGACATAGTACTGAAGTCCCACCTCCAATCTGGCAGTCTCTCAGTTGCTATGGATAAGAGAGGTCACGTGAAAGGAGAGCATCACCTTGGTGAGACAGGAAGTGATCCTGTAGCTAGATCCTGTCAGTCAGGAGAAGTAAAACCCTCTCGCACCAAGGAGGTTTATCCAGGGCCATGTGCCCATGAGGGAAAGGTTAGGACAGGTGTTATAGTTGGCAATTCGATCATTAGGCATGTATATAGCTAGGTGGCTGGTGGACGTGAGGACCGCCTGGTAAAATGACTGTCTGGTGCTAGGGTAGCAGACTTCACACACAACCTAGGCAAGGTTTTTGATAGTGCCGGGGAGGAGTCTGCTGTCTTGGTACATGTAGGCACCCATGACATAGGAAGATATGGGAGGGAGGTTCTGGAGGCTAAATACGAAGTTTAAATCCAGAACATCCAGGGTATCATTCCACGCACAGGATTCAAAAGGCAGGCAGAACTCCGGAGTATCAATGTGTGGATGAAATGATCGTATAAAGAAGAGGGTTTTGGATTTGTAGGAACTGGGCAACATTCTGGGGAAGGAAAGGGTTCTTCCGAAGGGATGAAGTCCACCTTAACTGGGATGGAATCAGGCTGCTGGCATTAATCTTTAAAAAGGAGATAGAGCAGCTTTTAAACTAGATAGCAGGAAAAAGCTGACAGTTGCCAAGGAATGCATGGTTCAGAAGAATGTATCTTTAAAGGACACTAGCAAAACAGGGAAGTTAGGGCATCCCAAAAGAGAGGTTCCAACAAAGATAAAATTAATCCAGATGTCCTTCAGTATAAAGCCGAAAGATTCCAAATTATACCTGATAACCTCTAAAATGCCTGTACGCAAATGCTAGAAGTATAAAAAATAAGATGGAATCACTAGAATATATGGCACTAAATGAAAGGTTAGATATGGTTGGTATCTCAGAGACCTGGTGGAAGGAGGACAACCAATATGATACCTGTGTACAAACTATATCGCAGTCATAGAGTAGATAAAATTGGTGGAGGGGTTGCACTCTATGTTAGAAAGGGCATTGAGTCACATAAGTAACGTTTTGCAGGAAACCAAATACACTGTAGAATCTCTATGGATAGAAGTTCCATGTCAAAAGCGGAAGGCGACTGCAGTGGGAGTGTACTACCAATAGCCTGGCCTGAATGAACAGATGGATGATGAAATGTTAAAAGAAATCTGGGAAGCCAACAAAAGTTACAACACAATAATAAAGGGTGATTTCAATTACTCTGGTATTTACTGGGTCAATGTCATAGCAGGACATGCTAGAAAGATAAGGTTTCTATATGAAATAAAAGGCCGCTTCTTGGAACAGCTGGTTCATGAATCAACAAAAGTGGAAGCTATTTTGGACCTATTTCTTAGTGAAACACATGATCTGGTGCAAGAGATAAGGGTGTTGGGGCCACTTGGGAATAGTGATCATAGCATGACCACATTTGACTTAATAAATGGAAAAAAAGACGGCAAGGAAATCCACAGTACTAACTTTTAGCTTTCAAATGGGAGACTATGATAAAATGAGGAAAATAGATAAGGAAAAAAAAGGTATAGATGCAAAGGTTAAAGATTCACAACAAGAATGGGTGTTGTTTAAAAGTACTATCTTGGAAGGCCAGACTAGATGCATTCCATGCTTTAAGAAAAGTGAAAGGCCAAAAAACTGCCAGCATGGTTTAAAGGTGAGGTCAGAGAGACTGTTGTTTCCAAAAAAGCATCCTTCAGCAAATGGAGAAAGGAACCTAATGACAAATACCAGAGAAAACATAAGCATTGGCAAGTTAGGTGCAAGGCACTGATAAGGCAAGCAAAGAGAGAATTTGAAAAGAAACTTGCCATGGAAGGAAAACCGCATAATAAAAACTTTTTCAAGTACATTCATAACAAAAGACCCGTGGGAGAGTCAGTTGGAACATTGGATGATAGAGGGGCAAAAGGGTCGTTAAAGGAGGACAAGGCCATGGTGGCGAGACTGAATGAATTCTTTGCTTTACTGAAGAAGATATAGGGAAGTTATCCATGCCTGAAATGGTATATGAAGTGTCACCACCCCTTGGTCACCAGGCGGTTGCCTAGGTGTTGGGAATGGTGAGAGTCTTTATTTATTTGATAATGCCTATAATTGTAGTTGTGTAATGGCAATAAACTTCAGCCGAGCAGAGATATAGGCACACAGGATTTTTATTATTCTCGAGGTTAAAGGAACTCCTTACAAACAGTTCCAAATATCAAACAAAGATGTGGGTATTTTTCCAGAATAAGGCAACAAAAATAAGTAGCTTCCATATGCAACTTGCCAGCAAACTCAAAACAAAGTATTTCTTCATACAAACAGAAAAACAAGTTTGGAGACAAAAACCTTCTTCTCAAAAATGGCTTTAAAACAAGTACAGCTTTCAGCAGTTCAGCAATACAAAACTCCAACTGCACAATGTTCTTTTTCCTCTCCCAAACCAGGTTTCTCTACCTGCTGTCTGGCAGGCTCTATACTTTGCAAGCAGTCTTTCCAAGAAAGGGTTAACCTTTTAGAATTCTAGCAAAACCTAATTTGCATATTCTCTTCAGCTCGGCATCTTTGAACACAGCTGCTAGTTGAAGGCTTCACAAAACACTCTAGCCTTCAGCTACTTCAAGGAAACAAGAGAGCATTCCTGCTCTATATCAGAACTAGGTTCCTGTGCCATAGAAGTTTCAAACTCCATGCTCTCAGCTTCTGATTCTATCAGAGAAGCACTGGATTTGAATTCAGCATTATCTGGCTGCAAACCTTCTAAGATTCTCAAAACTCTCTTTAAGGCAGACTCTTCTTTTCTCTGTGAAATGCTTTTACCTTCAGACAACTCCTTAACTTTCAAAGGCTTATTAAAAGACTTAGCCACACTCACCTTATTCTGAGGAAACAAGCTCCTAGCTGACTTCACAGCTGATTGCTCAATCTCCATAAAAACTTCTGGGGAACGTTGTCGGTTACTCACATGGCTTGTGAACTCTCCCGGGCAAGCTTTAAAACCTCTGGCTGGTTTTGCCTTTCTCCATGGAGTTTCTGGTAGGGTTTCTTTCACTCTCTGCGTGCCTTTCTTAGGTAGTCCTACCGAGCTCCTAGGGCCTCTTCCCCTCCTGGAACTCTCTGACCCATTTACCTCAGCACTGGGCTCAGAACTAGAACTCCTGCTTCTCCTTTCTCTCTCAATGGAGGATTCACCGTCACTGGAAGTTAGTCTCCTTAAGCACCTTTCTTTAAGGCTGCCTTTCCCTGCAGTGTACCTCATTCCTGCACTCTGAGCACCTCCCTCTCGGGCACTCCTTTGCTGGATAGTTTGAGGACCTTTCTGCTGGGCTCTCCAGACACTTCCTTGTTCTGCTCTCTGTACTCCTTCTCCTGCTCCTTCCCGTCCTCCTTGACCTCCTCTCTGTTCAGAGTTCCAGCGTTTATATCTGTAGTTTCTCTTACTGCCTGCTAGCTCCACCCCCAGCTGTCCCTCGTGCATAGGGCTGGTAACTAGGGAGCTAGGGCATGTCCCTTGACTACCACCTTTCTGTGAGGAGTTTTTTTCTAAGCCAGAAGTTTTAACCCCTGAACTTCTGGTTTTGCTTCCCTTCTCTGGGAAAAACACTTGATTTCTCTCTTCTTTCTTGTGCTCTATCTCCCCTGCGCCATCACAGATCCCCCCCTATTAAGATATTCCGGGCTGGCAGACAACAGTTGGCACAGCACGGAATCTTCAAAAGGGTGTCCTGATCTGCCTGACAGTTATTCTGAGTGGGTTTTGTAATGGCCAATCGGGCTAACACCACCCGATCATGCCAGGGGCACAACACATTTATGTGGAAAGTTTGCTGCCTTCCCCTCCTTGTCTCTATTATATAGGAGACTGGTCCTACCCGTTTAATCACTCTAAAAGGACCTTTCCATTTAGCTTCGAATTTTGGGCTGGACCCCTCTATCATTACGACGACCTTTTCCCCGATTTCTAACTGACGGGGTCGGGCCTTCAAGTCACAACGCTTTTTCTGGCGCTGCTGACTAGTGGTAATATTCCCCTCCGCCACCTGTGTGGTGCATTGTAAGCGGCCTTTCAGATCCCTCAAAAAGCTTGGGACCGCTACTTCCCCAAGGGCTGGCTCAACCCACTGTTCTCTTAGTATGTCCAACACCCCTCTAGGAGGTCTTCCATACATTAATTCAAAATGGGAAACCCCTGTAGAAGACTGCCTGCGCTCCCGGCACGCATATAGTATGAACGGGAACATTAGGTCCCAATCCAACATATCACCCCCTAGGCTTTTCCTCAGCATCCTTTTTAACGTCTGATTGAGCCTCTCCACCAATCCATTGGATTGGGGGTGATAGGCGGCTGTTTTCACATGGTGAATGCCAAACGCATCCCATATCTGGGCCAGATACTTCGAGAGGAAATTACTGCCTCTATCTGTCAGTATCTCTCGGGGAAACCCGATTTCACAAAATAGTTTCACTATCTCTCCTGCAATGGTTCTTGCAGAGGTATTTCTTAAGGGGATGGCCCACGGGAACCGGGTTGCCTGATCTATGATGACCAAGATATATTGGAATCCCCGGGGCGTCCTCTTTAAAGGGCCTACCATATCCATAGCCAATTTATATACCGGTTTGGATATACATGGTACCGGCACTAACGGAACTTTCTTTGGGTGGGAAGAGGTAACCCTCTGACACTGTGGACAGGACTCACAGAACCTTGAAGTTTCCCTATAAACTCCCGGCCAATAAAAGCGTGACAGAATTTGGTCTAGGGTACTGTGGACATCTTTATGCCCCCCTACGGGATGGTCATGGGCCAGTTTCAGAACCAAATTCTTGAAGGTGGTGGGGACCATCAACTGCTTTCGAGTCCGTCCTACCTGGGGGTCTATGCTCTCCCGGTATAATAGATCTTCGTCCAGAAAGAACCAGGGTAGGGTTTCTGTCCCTAATTCAGCATAGGAAAAAGCTCTCGATAGAGCAGGGTCAGCTCTTTGTTCATTCGGAAATGTAGGAAATTTTCCTACTAACTCTGCAGGTGCCCACAGCAATGTCTGCCCTGCTAACAATTCTGCTCTGTTCTGCTTCCTGAGCTGTTTACCCTTTTTCTTTTCCACCCTTCCCTCTTTACATCTGCTAGAAGGGGCTGAGATTAACTCCTCATGGCATGGCGAGCCATGTGAGGGCCCTTCCTCGGGATCCTGGGCGTCTATTTCTGGGTTGGGATTGGCCCTGGTGGACACTAAACCTGTTCTAGGCTGAATATTTTTCACTAGGCCACGCTTGAATTGTGGCCAGTCTTTCCCTAACACCAAGGGATGGGGAAGCCTAGGGACAATGGCAACTACCACTTCTCTCTCCAAGCTTAAGCCTTTCACCCTTACCTTTGTTAAGGGGTAAGCGGATGTGGCGCCATGCACACATTTTATCTTTATTGAATGCCCAGATTGGGTTGGAGCCTTATCACTCTGTGCCTGTATATCAGCCCATAACTTGGCTGACACCATAGACTGCTCTGCACCTGAGTCTAAAAGCGCCTCCATAGGAATGCCCTCGACCTCTACACTCAGCAAAAATCCCTCCCCATCTTTACCCTGGGTGGATATCAGCGCTGTCCTGGCCTTGCAATTCCTAGAAAAATGCCCCACCTCCCCACAAGTAAAACATTTACTTTGAGCCTGGGACCATTTTCTCCTGGGCTTCACTTCTAGGCTTTCTCCTAACAGAGTGTTCCTCATCTCTTCTGAACCTCCTTTCTCAGGACTTGATGTAAGACCCACCTTCGTCTGGCCAACCAACCTGGCCTCTAAAAACCGCTCCGCCAGTGAGGTGTTGGAACAACTTGCTAAACTGAAAGTGGACAAAGCCATGGGACCGGATGGGATACATCCCAGGATACTGAACGAGCTCAGAGGTTCTTGCAGGGCCTTTAAAGGATGTATTCAACAGATCCTTGGAAACAGGAGAGGTTCCTCAGGACTGGAGAATGGCTGATGTCGTACCTCTACACAAAAGTGGTGACAGGGAAGAAGTGTCAAACTACAGACCTGTAAGCCTTACCTCGGTAGCGGGAAAAGTAATGGAAGTGCTCCTGAAAGAGTGAATAGTGAACTTTCTCAAAACCAACAGGTTGCAAGATCTGAGGCAACATGGTTTTACTGAAGGATGACCTTGCCAAACAAATCTGATCGAGTTCTTTGACTGGGTGACCAGGGGCATGCGATGGATGTCATCTACCTGGATTTCAGCAAAGCTTTGATACTGTTCCTCATAGGAGGCTTGTCAATAAACTCAGTAGCTTGGGGATGGGTACCAAGATGGTAAACTGGATTAGAAATTGGTTGACTGACAAACGACAGAAGGTGATGGTACATGGAGCTCACTCGGATGAAAGGAAGGTGATTAGCAGGGTGCCCCAGGGTTCGGTCCTGGGCCCGGCACTGTTCAATGTATTTGTGAGTGATATTGCTGAAGGACTGAATGGAAAAGTCTGTCTTTTTGCAGATGACACAAAAATTTGCAACAGAGTGGACTTTCCCGAGGGAGTGCATAACATGAGGAACGATCTACAAAAGCTGGAAGAATGGTCTAATGCTTGGCAATTACGATTTAATGCATAAAAGTGCAGTGTCATGCACTTAGGTAGCAGAAATTCCAAGGGAAATGTATGCAATAGGGGGCGAGAGGTTGGTGTGCATGGTTCAGGAGAAAGACCTTGGTGTGATTATCTCTGATGATCTCAAGGTGGCAAAACAATGCGACAAGGCGGTGGCAAAAGCCAGGAGGATGTTGGGCTGCATACAAAGAGGGTTTACCAGCAGAAAGGAAGAGGTACTTATGCCACTGTAGAGGTCGCTGGTGAGGCCTCACCTGGAATACTGTGTTCAGGTTTGGAGACCATATCTTGCAAAAGATGTAAAAAGACTGGAAATTGTTCAGAGGAAGGTGACCAAAATGATTTGGAGCCTGCGTAAGAAACCTTATGAAAAGAAACTTGAAGACCTAAATATGTACACTTTGGAGGAGAGGAAGGATAGAGGAGATATGATTCAGACCTTTAAATACTTAAAGAGGAACAATGAACAAACAAACCTCTTCAAGACGGGGAAGCTGCAAAACTAGAGGTGGAAAATTGAAAGGCAATGTCAGGAAATATTTTTTCACTGAAAGGGTGGTGGATGCTTGGAATGCTCTCCCGATGGATGTGGTGGGGCAAACACGGTGACGGAATTCAAAACAGCATGGGACAAGCACAGCGGATCCCTTTACAGCAACAGGATAAAAACAAAATAAACTGAACCATCTAACTTCTCAACAAATAGTGGTGTCCTACATGGAGAGGTGGGTCCACCCCTAAACAAAGACATGATTAGGGGTGGCCTGCACAGAGCGACAGGTGCACCTACTCTTGACGTATCTTGCTGGGCAGACTGGATGGACCATGCTGGTCTTTATCTGCCGTCATTTACTATGTTACTATGTAACCAATTCCACTCCATTCATTAATTTATAGATCTCTTTCTTATCTCCCCTAAGCCATCCCTTTTTCAAGCTGAAGAGCCCTAAACTATTAAGCGCTTTCTAATAGGAGTATCCTTCCATCCCCTTTACCATTTTAGTGCCTCTTATTTGTACCTTTTCTAATTCTGCTATATACTTTTTAAGATAAGGAGAGCAGAATTGCACACAATATTCAAGGACTCTAAAGTTACTAATTGGGTTAGAAATTAGTAGAGTGGTAGGTGACAAAGGGTACAGGTAAACAGGGCCGTACCGAAATTGAAATGCACCCTGTGCAACTTGCACATCGGGCGCGCGCCCCCCTTCCGCACCTCCATTTAGACACTTTATGGGGGTGCGGGAGGGGGGGGGGCGCGTGCCCGATCTGCAAGTCACCGGCACGCTAAGCATGTCTGGTCCCTCCTGGAGAGACCATACCTGCTTAGTGTGCTGGCACAAAGACTTAAGGGGCGCATTTCTTCTCTCTGCTGCTGCCTGCCACCGAAAAAGTGGCGGTGGCAGGCAACCGCAGAGAGCTGAAATGCGCCCTTTAAGTCTTTTCACCCTATGCGGCTGCACCGCTCGCACAGGGCTCGGTACGGTCCTGCCGGTAAAGGTAGCTCACTTTAAGGAGAAGGAGGTTACCAGTGGTGTGCCGCAGGAATCTGTCCATGGTATGATTCTGTTTAACATCTTTGTTAGCGATATTGCAGAAGGACTGTTGGGTAAGCTTTGCTTGTTTGAGGATGATGACAAAATCTGCAATAGAGTAGATACACAGGAAGGAGTCAATAACATGAGGAGGGATCTAGCTAAGCTTGAAGAATGGTCTAGAATTTGGCAACTGAAATTTGGCGATAGTGTCTCTGTATAAGTCTTTGGTGCGACCTCATTTGGAGTATGGTGTGCAATTCTGGAGACCGCACCTTCAAAAGTATGTGAACAGGATGGAGTCGGTGCAGAGGGTGGCTACTAAGATGATTAGTGGTCTTCATTATAAAGCATATAAGGACAGACTTAGGGATCTTAATATGTACACCTTAGAGGAAAAGCGGCATAGAGGTGATATGATTGAGATGTTTAAATACCTCCGTGGTATAAATGTTCAGGGAGAGAGCCTCTTTCAATTGAAAGCAAGTTCTGCTACGAGGGGACATGGGATGAGGGTAAAGGGGGATATATTCAGGGGCGATATGCGGAAATATTTCTTTATAGAAAGAGTGGTGGATCCATGTAATAGACTCCCAGTGGCGGTGGTAGAGATGAGGACAGTAACTGAATTAAAAAAAACATGGGACAAACACATGGGAGTCACAGCTGGTCCATCTCCAGGATTTTCTATAGTAAAAACAGAGCAGGAGTATTTGTTTAGCAATTTCACTTTTTCTATGTCACTTTCCACGAGTCCTTTCCCAGCACTCCTGAGTCCTGCAATTCCAACTCTGATCTTCTTCCTTTCCCGAATATACCTGAAGAAAGTTTTGTCGCCACCCTTAACATATTTAGCCATCTCTTTAGTATAAAGACTTGAGGGCACACAATGAAGCTACAATATAACCCATTTAAAACTAATAAGAGAAAATATTTTTTCACTCAATGTGTAATCAAACTCTGGAATTCGTTACCGGAGGATGTAGTAAAAGCTGTTAGTGTAGTTAGGTTTAAAAAATGTTTGGACAAGTTTCTGGAGGAAAAGTCCATAAACCATTATTAAAGAAGACCCAGTAAATCCACTGCTTACCCCAGGATGAGCATTGTGGGATCTCTGTGCCTTTGGGAACATGTCAGGTTCTTGTGACCTGGATTGGCCACTATTGGAAACAGGATACAGGGCTTGATGGACGTTGGTCTGACCCAGTATGGCATTTCTTATGTTCTTATGACAAATACTTCTTATGACTATTTGTAGAAATAGTTTGGGGTTTATCTAAGGGCTTTTTAATGTTTTTGATTTAGTATCCCTTAGAGCAGTGTTTTTGTGTTGATCAATGTACAAAACTAACCCATTTGGAGAAATTGCCCCCAAGTGAACGCCATCTATTACTATCTTATATCACATTCCACTCAACTAGTTACTAACCCAATCATTCACTTTAAGGACCCATCCTAAGGGCATTAAGTTTATTTGTAAGTCACCTATATGGAACTACATCAAAGGCTTTGCTGAAATCTGAGTATATCACATCTAGTTCTCCCTCAATCCAACTATGTGGTCAGCCAGTCAAAGAAGTTAATCAGAGTCATCTGCCAAGACTTAATTCTAGTAAAGCCATGTTACCTCAGATCCTGCAATCCAATGAATGCCAGAAACTACATTATTGACTTCCCTCAGGTAGAATCCTTAGTAGTGTCTAATATTTATTATGTATACCAAAATTCACTGTTAGCACACGATAAGCCTCCATAAATAGTGTGTGAGGTGAGATAGACCTGTGCTAGCAGTTAGGGGCATGCCCAACATGTCCCGCTGTAATTCCTGCAGGGAGATAGACCTTGCCATGTTAACCAGTCAGCATATCTAATGGAGGTGTATTTACCATCAGCCACTGAGGAGGTGGTAAGTGCATCTGCTCTATTGGCGATAACCATGATTAGCATGAGCCAATGATGGCCATGTGCCACTCTCCACCCCTAACGTGTCCAGTCACTGTCCCTTCCTGTACTAACATTTGGCATGGGACTTTTACTGCTCTGACCAGTGTTGTTAATGCTGTGCACGTAGCACGCAATAAATCACACACTAAATGGGGTTTTGAGGGAAATTGCTTTGCCGTCATGATCTCTTACAATTAAAGGAATCTCTTATTGGGAAAACTCTGATTTAATTTTGCTTTCTGATCCTCAGTAGGTAAAATGTATGTATAAATGGGGTTCATGTTTTTATTTTGCAACCACCTCTATAATAGATGCCTCTTTTTTGGGTTTGGATTTTTACATATAGTTGTGTACTCCCGCAACATGGATTAGTTGCATTTTTTCTTACTGATATATTCTGATTTTCCTTTATTTTTTTCTTTACATGTATGTTTGTGAATATTTCATAGTTGAATTTATATATTATAATTCCATAAATAAAAGGTTTATTGCTCTTAATATATCTCTTTTCACCTGCACGCTGGTGAGCATCACATTACATGATTTCCTTTGGTGAGGATACAGTTAGGGCTACTCTTTGAGTGGATCTTAGAGGCCTTAAAGGTGTACAGAGATAACTTATTCCTTAGGTATTCTGACCCATTTCACCTGCGAACCCTGAAAATCAAAGTTTTCTATTTCGCTCTGTAGGGTATGAGTAGACAGTGCAGTTTTTCCAGGAAGGGTGTGAAGTGGTCATGTTGCTTGCATTATCAGTCATGCTGAAGCATTCTGTATTAACTGGAGCTCATGCTAACTCTTTGTTGTCTGATCAATATGCATGGTTGATTTGTCCTGTAATGCCTGAAGCAGGGTTTGTGATTAAACCCGAAACGTGTCACGTCATATACAGGACTTCTTTCATACATCCATTCAAGAGGATTTTTAGTGTGCTAATAAGGTAACTATTTTATAGAATCACACTTTAATTAAAAGGGTTCACTGCAGCAGGGGAGAGAAATCCATATCCTTCTCCTGTGACAGTGTACCCGACAAAATTATAATTGTGGATTTGCAGTGTCTCACTTGGGATCTTGCTGTTTATGATATATCATTTTGATCTTCAAGGACACGGGTGATTCTTTTATTTGACCAATATACAGGGCATTACAGTTGTCTAGCTGTGATGTTATCATGGAATGGACCACTGCGGTAAGGCTTGTCTTTTCAATATATGGTGTGAGATTCCATAATTGCCACAGGTGATAGAAGTAGTTTTTAACTGTTGCCTGAATTTCAGGGATCAAAGGAAGTGATGAGTCCAGCAGCATTCCAAGATTCCTGATCTATGATTTTGGAGGAAGTTCAAAGTTCCAAGGGACTTTGATGTCAGGTACCTGTCCGCTTGTGTTAGGAACCTATAGAATCTCTGTTTTACATGGCTTCAAGCAGATTTGTTGTTTTTTGTCTATTCTTGAGTTACTGCTAGATAGGCAGTCAATTTTCTCAAAGTTATGAGTAGATTTGGTTCAGTGGGTATGAGCAGCTGTACATCATCAGCATAGATATAAAATGAGTAAGTCAAATGAAACAGCTTCACCAGAGGCTTGAAGTACATATTAAATAAGACAGGTGATTGTGTGGACCCTTGTGGTACCTCGCAGTTCAGTGCCCATGGCCATGATGTGGTTTTGTTAAACAGAATTGACTGTTGTCTGTTCGATTGATAGGACTGGAACCACACAAATACTGTGACATTGATAACTGTTTCTGCTAGTCGTGCAAGGGTGATATTATGATCCACAGTGTCAAAGGCTTCTGGGAAAGCAGCACTAGTAGTGAGGTGGATTCTCTGTCATGGTTTCTTTGGAGATTGCCAAGCAGGTATACAAGAATAGTCTCTATGCTATGCCCAAGTCTGAAATCAGATTGACATGGATTTAACCAGTTTTTTTTTTCTTTTAGCCGGTAAATGAGTTCAATGCAGACAGTTCTCTAAGTTTTTCCAGTAAAAGGATGTTTGATACTGGCTGGTAGTTTGAAACTCTCCTAGTCAAGGAAACTGTTTTAATGCTGTTCGCAAGTACCTTCACACAAGAGAGCAGTTGACATTTTTACTGGCCCCTTTAATGAGACCTCTGCTAGATAGCTATGCTATCTTTGCTGAGCAAGGGTCAAGAGGGGCAGGATGCTAATTGTAGGCCTTTCAAGATTTTTTCAAGAGCCTCCTCTGTTACCTGGTTGAATGAGTCCCAGATGGCTCTGCATGGGAGAGTCAAAGAAATGTTCTCCTTGTTAGCTGGTAGTATGCTCAGTGTTTTTGTTAATTTTTTTGGATGTGGCCTCAGCCTTTGGCTCCCTAAATCAATACTTTATGGTGGAGACTACACAAATGTTGGACTGTTTTAGATTGGTTTCATTCTTATTTAAGATGATACTTACAGAATTTAAGCTGTTCTATGGCTTGTCAGTGTTGCAGCCTTATCACTCAATACGTTCTATCTGAATACAGTATGCCATTTGGGTATTCTCTTACGGCCATCAGTCAAACCTGCGGCTAAACTGATTACTCGGTCCAGAACATTCTCTGTCGTTGCATCCATTATTTGGAACTCTATTCCAATAGATTTGTGTTCTATAAGGTAATTTTCATCTTTTTGTAAACATGTTAAGGTTTATTTGTTTCAACCAGCATTTTCTGAGGGAATCTCAGTCTAGTTTGGAGACTGACTGATTTCTTATATTTATGTTATCTGTATTGTGTATCTAATGTTTATAGACATTTGATTTATGATACCGAATTATCGATGTTCAATTGTAAACTGCTCAAAATTTTGAAATTGGTGGCATAAAAAATATTAAATGAATAAATAAAGAACAAAGTTACTGAACACATAGATAAACAGTTTAGTGGGACAAAGAAGGTCATTTTAAAATGCTTAGTCATGATTTGGACATCCAAAGACTATGTACGTGGATGGCAAAATCACAGACATGTCTCTGTAGCCATTCCACAAATGATGATGTTCGCAGACCGTCTCCAGTGTACAGATGTCCAAATAGACACAGGTGTGGCAGAGACATGTCCAGGTCCTTACATATCCCTGTTCAAGCTCAGAAATGTCTGCAGGTACGTCTTTGCTTATACCTGCTCCAAGCATGATCAGGAAAGTGCTTGCTTTCACCTTAGAACATCCAGAAATTATAGAGAAGTAAGTGACTAGTCTTAGATCTCAAAGGCCCACACTGGGATTTGAACCATGACCATTTTGAACGTACCGTATATACTCGAGTATAAGCCGAGTTTTTCAGCACATTTTTTGTGCTGAAAAACGGCCCCCTCGGCTTATACTCGAGTCAACATCTTGCAGATGTCTAGCAGGGGGCAAGAATGTTTTTTGCACAGGGCCCCGCGTTTCAGGGGTCCCCGCGCAAAAAACATTCTTCATCCCAAGTTAAAAAAAAAAACCAACCCAGCTGCTTCTGCCGCGGCAGCATCAAGAGTGCCGCGGCAGCATCAAGAGTGCCGCGGCAGTATCAAGTGTGCCGCCGCCGCCACGGGGCCCCCCCGGCAGAGCCTCCCTGGATCGCCTGCCTGCATCGCAGCCTATCCCCGAACGCGGGCTTCTTCCAGAGCCGCGAGAGTTTCCTTTCTCGCGGCTCTGTTAATCCCGCCGGGGCTGATGGGAAATGGGCTATGGGGGGGGGGCTGACTGGAAATGGGCTGATGGGGGGGTTAGGACTGGTAATTGGCTATGGGGGGCTAAGACTGGAAGTGGGCTGAAGGGGGGGCTAGGACTGGTAATGGGCTATGGGGAGGGCTGACTGGAAATGGGCTGATGGGGGGGTTAGGACTGGTAATTGGCTATGGGGGGGCTAAGACTGGAAATGGGCTGATGGGGAGGTTTAGGACTGGTAATGGGTTATGGGGGGGCTAAGAATGGAAGTGGGCTGATGGGGAGTTTTAGGACTGGTAATGGGTTATTGGGGGGGGGGCTAAGACTGGAAATGGGCTGATGGGGGGTTAGGACTGGTAATTGGCTATGGGAGGGGTTAGGACTGGTAATGGGCTGATGGGGGATTAGGACTGGTAATGGGCTATGGGGGGCTAAAACTGGAAATAGGCTGATGGGGGGGCTAGGCCTGGAAATAGGGTGATGGGGGGGTTAGGACATAATGGGCTGATGGGAGGGGTTAGGACTAGTAATGGGCTATGGGGGGGGCTAGGACTGGAAATGGGCTGATGGGGGGTTAGGACTGTTAATGGGCTGGGGGGGCTAAGACTGTTAATGGGCTGGGGGGGTTGCTAGGACTGGAAATGGGCTGAGTGGAAGGAGGGCTTGAACTGCAAATAGCTGATGGGGATGGGGCTTGGAATGGAAATGGGTTGTGAGGGGGAGGGAGCTAGGACTGGAAATGGGTGAGTGGGGGGGGCTAGGACAGGAAATGGGCTGATGGAGGGCCTAGAATAGGACTGGAAATTGGCTGTTGGGGGGTGCTAAGATTGGAAATGGGCTGTGGTGGGGGTTTGGATTGAAATGGACTCATGAAGGGGCTAGAACTGGAAGTAGGCTCATGGGGGGCTTGGATTGGAAATGGGCTGAGTGGAGGGGAGCTAGGATTTGACATGGGCTGATGGGCTCATGGGGGCTGGGATTGGAAATGAGCTGATGGAGGGACTCGGATTGGACTGGAAATAGATGGGGGAGCTAGGACTGGAAATAGGCTGATGGTGGGTCTAGGATAGGACTGGAAATGGGCTTATGGGGGGCTAGGACTGGAAATGGGCTGATACGGGAACTAGAAGGGAGCGGATGCTGGGTGGGACTGGAACTAGAATGGAGCTGATGTTGGGGGAGGATTAGAATGGGATGGAGCTGGGAGAGTGAAATGGAGAGGGGAAAAATATTTTGTGTGGGAGGGAAGACAAATCTACAATTGGCCGGATATTGGGAGAGTAAGTGGGGATTGAGAATGGAGGGGTAAAATTTGAGTAGATGAAATAGGAATGAGGAAAGAGCAAAAGGAGAAAGATTAGTATGTTAAAGCAGATGTAGAGAGAGAATGGAAAAAAAATAGAAGAGAGAAGAAAAGACAAATGGACAGCAGACGATGGAGAGTTAACGGAAGACACAAAGAAACCAGAAGAAAGTGACTGGAGCAATTGCAGCTGAAAAAAAATGCACAAAAGGTAGAAAAATATCTCTTTATTTTGAATTAATTAATTAATTAATTTAACATTTCTTCTATACCGCGCAATTAAAATCAGCGCGGTGTGCATCGAACAAAAATACTGCAATGTACAGAAACAACATTGAGTTTACAAAGAACAGGGAATTGAACATGGGATCGAAACCGGGGAAACTAAATACATGTTAACTCGAAACTATGTACGATACTCTAATATAAATGGGTGTTGCATTGATTTTGTGAAGATGAAGATTAGTGGTTGGTTGGGCTTGAGTGGGGACTACCTATTATATCTGTGGTATTGACGTTCAGGGGCGGCTGGGGTATGAGGGAAGCTTGCTGGTTGTGCTTCTATCACTGGAAGTTTCTGGGTAACATTTTGTGAACAGGTGGAGTTTTAAGGCTTTTCTGAATAGGAAGAGGCTTTTAATACCACGGATTTCATGGGGGAGGGCATTCCAGTTTAAAGGGGCGAATATGGAGAAGGCTCTGTTGGAGGTAGCCTTTGTGCATGTAGTTATTAGCTTGGGGACTACTAATGTGTTCAGTGCAGTAGACCTTCTGTTTCTATTTTCCAGGGTACCATGGACTAGCTTGCTGATTGGCGTAGGGGGGTAGTTATTTAGGGCTTTGAAGGTGAGGACCAATGACTTGTATTGGAGCCTGGCATGTAAAGGTAGCCAATGCAAATCCTTCATGATGGGCGTTATGTGGTCGGATCTTGACGATCCAGAGAGGACTCTTGCGGCTGCATTCAAAGCTAGGCGGAGCGGGTTTAAGGTTTGATACCATATTGTTTTTGTTGACCCCATTTTCCACTTACAGAGCTATTTTACTGTTTTTCGTTTAAATAAATATTCATGTAATTTTATTGGTCTCTATCTTTATTTTTTACATTGACTAGTAGGTGCCTCATTTCCCACCCTCGGCTTATACTCGAGTCAATAGTTTTGCCCAGTTTTTTGTGGTAAAATTAGGTACCTCGGCTTATATTCTGGTCGGCTTATACTTGAGTATATATGGTAAGTTACTACTCTAACCATTATACTATTAGATGTTTTTGCTATCCTGGGGATGTCTATATAGACATTTGATACACATGCATATCGGGCATGTCCATGTTTCCAAGATCGTGCATGGGCTTGTACATGCCTGCTTTTTTTTCAGATGTTCTGGCTTTGACATCCCAGATTGCACTTGGACGTCCCATTATGAAATGCGCCTCAAGGTCGACATGAATTTAACCAAGGGAGGCCTTGCCTCACCAATATGCTACACTTTTTTAAAGGCATGAATAAAAATGCGGAGAAAGGTGAGCCAATTAATATATAGTAGTGTACCTGGATTTACAGAAAACATTTAACAAAGTATCTCATGAAAGACTTCTGAGGAAATTAAAAAGCCATGGTATAGGAGGAAATGTCCTGTTGTGGATTGGGAACAAATTAAAAACAGAGTAGGGATAAATGTCCAAATTTCCCAGTGGAGGAAGGTGAATAACAAAGTACCCCAAGGATCTGTACTTGGCCCACTGCTTTTAACATATTTATAAATAGTTTGGAAATGGAAACAAGTAAGGTCACAAAATCTGTAGAAGACACAAAATAGGAAGTTGTAAATCACATGTAGATTGTGAGAAATTGCTGGAGGATCTTGCAAGACTCGGAGATGGAGCATCCAAATAGCAGATTAAATTTAATGTGGGCAAGTGCAGACAGGGCCGGCCCGTCCATTGAGCGAGAATGTTTTTTGCACAGGGCCCCACGTTTCAGGGGGCCCCACGCAAAGAACATTCCGCTTTAAAAGTAAATTAAAAAAAAAAAAGTTGGCTTCTGCTGCTGCTGTCGCTGCCGCTGCCGCCGCTGCAGCAGCAGAATCGAGTGTCCCGCGGGGTACCCCTGCCCGGCAGAGCACTCCCTCTCTCCCTGCCTGCCTGCTTGCCTCAGTCCCTCTCCACTTCAGCTTTCAGAGCCGCGAAGGGAGAGCTTCTCCCTCGCGACTCTGTTAAACCCGCCGGCAGATGGGAAATTTCCCATAAGCCCCAGCGGGCTTAAGAGAGCCGTGAGGGAGAAACTCTCCCCTTGTGGCTCTAAGCCGAAGCGGAGAGGGAATGAGGCAAGCAGACAGGCAGGCATGGAGGGAGGGAGTGCTCTGCCGGGCAGGGGGGGCCCCGCGGGACACTCGATTCTGCTGCTGCCGCGGTGGCAGTGACAGCAGCAGCCAGCTTTTTTTTTTTAAGTTTTAATTTTCCCTGCGCTGATGGGGGCGAGGGGGGTTAGGACTTGAGGTGGGCTGATGGGGTTAGGACTGGTAATGTGCTGTGGGCTGATGGGGGGGGTTAGGACTGGTAATGGGTTGGGGGTTGCTAGGACTGGAAATGGGCTGAGTGGAAGGGGAGGCTTGAACTGCAAATAGCTGATGGGGATGGGGGCTTGGAATGGAAATGGGCCGAGTGGAAGGGGGCTTGAACTGCAAATAGCTGATAAAGGGGTTAAAGGAGCACTAAGAGGCGACAAGGCGATAGCGGAGAGATTGAATGAATTCTTTGCTTCGGTCTTTACTGAGGAAGATGTAGGGATGTTACCCATGACTGAAGTGGTATTTAAAGGTGCGGAAGAATTGAAGGAAATATCGATACATCGGGAAGATGTCTTACAACTATTAGATAAACTGAAGAGTAGCAAATCACCTGGGCCGGATGGTGTACATCCAAGGGTGTCGAAAGAACTGAAATATGAGATTGCAGAACTGCTATCAGTAATCTTTGAACTATCATTAAAATCATCTCTAATACCTGAAGATTGGAGGATCGCCAATGTAACACCAATTTTTAAAAAGGGTTCCAGGGGTGATCCGGGAAACTACAGACCGGTGAGCCTGACGTCAGTACCGGGAAAAATGGTAGAAACCATCATAAAGAATAAAATTACTCAGCATGTAGATAGTCACAACCTAATGGGAGACAGCCAACATGGCTTTAGACAAGGAAGATCTTGTCTTACTAATCTGTTATGTTTCTTTGAAGGAGTGAATAAACAGGTGGACAAAGGTGAGTCGGTTGATATTGTGCATCTGGACTTTCAGAAAGCCTTTGACCAGGTCCCTCATCAGAGACTTTTGGCAAAACTAAAGAGTCATGGGATAGGAGGCAGTGTACTATTGTGGATCAGGAACTGGGTAAAGATAGAAAGCAGAGGGTAGGGCTAAATGGCCAATTTTCGCAATGGAGAAAGGTGAATAGTGGTGTACCCCAGGGATCTGTGCTGGGTCCGCTGCTTTTTGACATATTCATAAATGACCTGGAAAATGGAATAAAGAGTGAGGTTATCAAATTTGCAGATGACAAAAAAGTATTTAAAGTTGTTAAAACCCAAGAGGATTGTGAAAAATTGCAAGAGGATCTTGATAAATTGGAAGACTGGGCATGAAAATGGCAGATGAAATTTAATGTGGACAAGTGCAAGGTTATGCACCTGGGGAAGAACAACCCAAACTATGGTTACACGATGCAAGGTTCCACATTAGGAACCACCACCCAGGAAAAAGATTTAGGCGTCATTGTGGATACCATGTTAAAACCCTCGGCCCAGTGTGCAGCGGCGGCCAAGAGAGCAAATAGAATGCTAGGTATGATAAGGAAAGGAATGGAAAATAAAACAAAAGATATTATAATGCCTCTATATCGTTCCATGGTGAGACCGCACCTTGAATATTGTGTGCAATTCTGGTCGCCGTATCTTAAAAAGGATATAGCGATTTTAGAAAAGTACAGAGAAGAGTCACCAAAATGGTAAAGGGGATGGAAGGATACTCCTATGAAGAAAGGCTAAAAAGATTAGGGCTCTTTAACCTGGAAAAGAGACGGCTGAGGGGAGATATGATAGAAGTCTATAAATTAATGAACGGAGTGGAACGGGTAAACGTAGATTGATTGTTTACCTTATCAGAATATAGAAAGACTAGGGGACATGCAATGAAGCTACAGGGTAAACTATTTAAGACTAATAAAAGAAAATATTTTTTCACTCAACGTGTAATCAAACTCTGGAATTTGTTACCGGAGGATGTAGTAAACGCTGTTAGTGTAGCTGGGTTTAAAAAAGGTTGGACAAGTTCCTGGAGGAAAGGTCCATAAACCATTATTAAGAAGTGACCGAAGATATCAATGCTTGACCCAGTACAAGCATTGTGGAACTTGTGTCTCTTGGGGAAACTGCTAGGTACATATGACCTAGATTGGCCACTGTTGGAAACAGAATACTGGGCTTGATGGACCTTGGTCTGACCCAGTATGGCATATCTTATGTTCTTATGTTCTTATGATGGGGAGGGGGCTTGAACTGCAAATAGCTGATGGGGAGGGGGCTTGGAATGGAAATGGGCTGGGTGGAAGGGGGGCTTGAACTGCAAATAGCTGATGGGGAGGGGGGCTTGGAATGGAAATGGGCTGTGAGGGGAGGGAGCTAGGATTGTAAATGGGCTGAGTGGGGGGAGCTAAGACAGGAAATGGGCTGATGGAGTGGCTAGAATAGGACTGAAGATGGGCTGTTGGGGGAGCTAAGATTGGAAATGGGCTGTGGTGGGGGCTTGGATTGAAATGGACTCATGGAGGGGCTAGAACTGGAAATAGAATCATAGGGGGCTTGGATTGAAATGGGCTGAGTGGAGGGGAGCTAGGATTTGACATGGGCTGATGATGGGGCTAGAAAAAGGACTAGAAATGGGATGATGGGGGGCTGGGATTGGAAATGAGCTGATGGAGGGTCTCAGATAGAATTGGAAATGGACAGGGGAGCTATGACTGGAAATGGGCTGATGGGGAGCTAGAACAGGAAATGGGCTGATGCGGGGACTAGAAGGGAGCGGATGCTGGGTGGGGTTGGAACTAGAAGGGAGCTGATGTTGGGGGAGGATTAGAATGGAATGGGGCTGGGAGAGTGAAATGGAGAGGGGAAAATATTTTGTGTGGGAGGGAAGAAAAATCTACAATTGTCCGGGTATTGGGAGAGTATGTGGGGATTGAGGATGGAGGGGTAAAATTTGAGTGGATGAAATAGGAATGAGGAAAGAGCAAAAGGAGAAAGATTAGTATGTTAAAGCAGATATAGAGAGAGAATGGAAAAAAACTAGAAGAGAGAAGAAAGGACAAATGGACAGCAGATGATGGAGAGTTAGCAGAAGACATGAAGAAACCAGAAGAAAGTGGCTGGAGCAATCACAACTGAAAAAAAATGCAGAAAAGTAGAAAGATATCTCTTTATTTTGAATTTATTAACTGGAATATGTCAGCTCTGGGAAATGTGCATCATTAACGTCTGCGCTTTGTTTAGTACAAGAGGAAATTAATTTATAGTTTTATTTCTACAGTTTTGTTGTACATTCCAAGTTTGGCTTTTGGGGTTCCCAGTTTAATTATTGTCTTCCTGTTTCTAAACTGTGATTCCTTGTTTGGTGATGGTCTATGTTCTGCATATGTAACTGAGCTGAGGTATTCTGTTTATGTAATTTCTATTTGACATTGCCACTTGTTCTCTTTCCCCAGTAGGTCATGTATTATTATTCTCTGAAATGTATTGGCTTAATATTTGCAGTGTTGCCTTTTGATAGGTAGAATATGGTGCTTTGTGAGTCATAGTAGTGCTGTTAGGATACGGCGGGTTTGCTATGGGTTCTAAATAATGAAAAGAAAAAAAACCCAATTATGTGAACAAAATAAAATACTATCACAAAAAAGTTCACCATAAATACCCCCAAAAAGACTTTTTTATTTCATTTTTGTCGAAGCTGACTGTAGGAGAGGTGGTATGGGTTCAACCACTCACGCCAAGCAGTAAGCTGCCTTTTATTCAAAAATGGTTCTTCACCACTAAAATTGATATATTGTATGTTATCTTTATATTTTTTAACTTATCTGATTTAAAACACTCCACCGGAGAGAAAAGTTGCTCCAGAAGAAATCCCTTTACACGACGCGCGCGTTTCGAGTATCCAACTCTGTATCAAGTGCTTAGTTGTAAAAGCAAAAATGGCAACATTGTTGAAAAAACGCCGTCTTCTGCCTCTACCGTGGCCGCAGAAGACGGCGTTTTTTCAACAATGTTGCCATTTTTGCTTTTACAACTAAGCACTTGATACAGAGTTGGATACTCGAAACGCGCGCGTCGTGTAAAGGGATTTCTTCTGGAGCAACTTTTCTCTCCGGTGGAGTGTTTTAAATCAGATAAGTTAAAAAAATATAAAGATAACATACAATATATCAATTTTAGTGGTGAAGAACCATTTTTGAATAAAAGGCAGCTTACTGCTTGGCGTGAGTGGTTGAACCCATACCACCTCTCCTACAGTCAGCTTCGACAAAAATGAAATAAAAAAGTCTTTTTGGGGGTATTTATGGTGAACTTTTTTGTGATGGGTTCTAAATAGGCAGTGTTTATAGTAGCTCCTAATGTGCCTGGTGGTTTGCACTGGATTATAGTAATGCAGAAATCTTTTAGTCTTTCTTTATCCATATACTCATTAAGAGGCATGTTTACTAAAAGTTAGTGTATGGTAACATTATGCAAATATTTATGCAAATAAGTCCCTTATGCAAATGAGGCCCCGCTCCGCGTCTCCGCACATGGGCCCGCACGCCCCTGAGTGCAGGGTGATATATGTAGGGAAAATTAACCCAAATTATAACTATATAATACTACGTTCAATATAAGGAGCCCCTACTCAGGAAAAGGATGTGGGCATCACTGTGGACAATACGCTGAAATCTGCTTAGTGTATGGCAGCAGTCAAGTAAACAAGGAGAATGTTAGGAATTTTTAGGAAAGGAATTGAGATTAAAAGAAAGGATTTCATAATGCCTCTATATCCCTCCATGGTGTGACCGTATCTTGAGTATTGTGTGCACATTCTGATCTTTGCATTTAAAGAAAGATATAGGGGAATTAACGGGATGGAATGACACTCCTATGAGAAAAAGCTAAAGAGGTTTTGGGCTCTTCAGCTTGGAGAAGAGATGGCTGAGGGGAGTTATGATAGAAGTCTATAAAATAATGAGTGGAGTGGAATGGGCAAACATGAATCGATTGTTTATTCTTTCAGAAAGTACAAAGACCAGAGGGCACACCATAAAGTTACAAAGTGGTGCATTTAAAACAAATAGGAGAAAATATTTTTTCATTTGTTTCTGGAAGAAGTGGTAAAAGCAGTTAGCATATTTCATGTTTGAAAAAAAGGTTTTGACAAGTTCCTGGAGAAAGAGTCAAAAGACTAAGACAGACCTAGGGTGAGTCAATGTTTATCCCTGAGGGTATCTAGCTACTTTTTTGGATTCTGCCAGCAACCGGAAACAAGATGCTGGGCTTGAATGACCGTGGATCTGACTCAGTATGGCAATTGTTATGTGCTTATATTCTTACAAATGCCATCATCTTATCTCAGATTAAAAGTAGATCATAAAGCCTCTTCACACAAAGGGACTGGCAAGGATAAATGAATATCTTTGATCTTCAGGAGAAAGCAAATAGTAAGTACTTTTGGACTTAATTGTCAGGTAACTACAAATCACAGCTTGGGTCTTGCACTACAGCAAAGCATTCTCATGGATGGTTTAGTTAAGAATGTACTGTTTGTGACACATATTGCCTCTTTGTGATTTCTACACATACTGCACTCTATATTCTGGCAATACAGAAAAGCTCTCCTTAGCAGCTGTACAATGGACAACACATTGAAATCCTTTTCTCAGTATGCAGTGGCAGCCAAAAAACAAACAATGCTAGTAATTATTAGAAAGGAATGTAGAATAGAGAATATCAAAGTTCCTTTGTATTGCACCTTGAGAATTACACAATTTTATTTGCCTCGTCTCAATAAAGCTATAGCAGAATTATACAAGGTACAGAGAAGGACAACCAAAATGATAAAGGGGATGGAACGACTCTCCTATGAGGAAAGGTTGAAGAGGTTGGGGCCGAGGGGAGATATTATAAAGGTCTATAAAATCATGAGTGGAGTGGAATGAGTAAATGTGATTTGGTTGTTTATTCTTTCAAAAAGTACAAACACTAGGGAAATGGCATGAAGTTACTAAGTAGTGCTTTTAAAAAAAATAGAAGAAAATATTTTTCATTCAATGCTTATTTAAGCTCTGAAATTCATAAGAACATAAGTTATGCCATAGACCAAGGGTCCATCAAGTCCAGTATCCTGTTTCCAGCACTGAACATTCCAGGTCTCAAGTACCTGTCGGGTCCCCATAGGTATGCACACTCTATGCTATGTAGGAGCTGTTGCCCCCGTTACAGCTTCTGCCTCTGTCCAGATAGAGGTCCCAATGCCAGTTCAAGGACCAGTTCCATGTGCAGGGTGCCTGCATGCTGAAGCTCTCAGGAAACAAGTGGAGGAACTCAGAGAAGAGGTGGCGAGGCTGAGGAGCATTCAAGACAGTAAGAAGTACATTGATGAGATGCTTCTTGCAACAACCAAGCCCTCCAGCAGACGAGAAGATGGGTGCCTACAGAATGACGAAGATTGGACACAAGTCACCAGGGCCTGCAGAATCACCAATCCAACTTCTCCAGCCCTTGAGTTGAAGAACCATTATGCAGCCCTGGAAGTAGAGGAGGTGAAAGCTTCCTTGGAAAGGGAAGAATCAGAGCTCAAATACCCCAAAGTTGAAGAATCAGTGACCACAATGAAGCGAAGGGTAGTGGTGGTTGGTGATTCTCTTCTGAGGGGTACTAAGGTGTCCATCTGCCGACCAGACCTGATGTCCAGAGAGGTATGCTGTCTGCCAGGTTCCAAAATCCAAGACGTTACAGAGAGTTTACCGAGACTCATCAAGCCCACTGACTATTACCCAATGTTTGTTAATCCATGTTGGAACAAATGATACTGCCAGTTATCCCTCTGAGCATATCAAATGTGACTTCATGGCTCTGGGAGAGAGGATGAAACAGATAGGTGCACAGGTGGTGTCCTCTTCAATTCTCCCTGTTGAGGGTAAAGGCCAAGGCAGAGAGGCTGACATCCTGGAGATGAATACATGGCTGCATGGATGGTGTCATTGAGAGCGTTTTGGTTTCCTGGACCACGGGATGTTGTTCCAAGGGTTGCAGAGCACAGATGGCATCCATCTGTCCAAGAAAGGTTGACACATCTTCAGTAGTAGACTGGCTAATCTACTGAAGAGGGCTTTAAACTAGATTCATTGGAGATGGTTGAAGACAGCCCCCAGGTAAGTGAAAGCCCCCAGGTAAGTGAAACATTAAATACCTTTATGGAAATGGGTAAAAGGGGTAACATATGGAAAACAGTGTGTATAAATGCTGGTAGCATGGGAAATAAGATCCCTGATGTTGAAGCTTTGATGGGAGTGGCTTACTTGGATTTAGTGGCAGTTACAGAAACATGGTTCACAGAAAACCAACACTGGGATGTAACTATACCAGGCTATACTTTATTCAGAAAGGTCAGGGTAGGAAGAAGGGGAGGAGGAGTGGCACTATATGTAAAAATAATATTAAAGCTTTGGAATTACAGAGCTTAAAAGGGAGAGAGGAGGCACTGTGGGTTAAACTAGAAAGAGGGAAAGAGAAATCTATTTGCATTAGCGCGATATACAGACCTCCCTTACAAGAGGAAGAAGTGGACAGAGAGTTAATTGAAGACATATGCAGTATTGCTAGGCAGGGGCGGCCCAAGGGGGGTGCGGGGCCATGTGCGGAGACTCGGTGCGGGGCCTCATTTGCATAAGTGGCCTTATTTGCATAAATATTTGCATAATGTTACCATACACTAACTTTTAGTAAACATGTCTCTTAATGAGTGTATGGATAAAGAAAGACTAAAAGATTTCTACATTACTATAATTCAGTGCCAACCGCCAGGCACATTAGGAACTACTACAAACGCTGCCCATTTAGAACCCATAGCAAACCCGCCGTATCCTGACAGTACTACCAGGACTCACAAAGCACCAGACCCTACCTATCAAAAGGCAACACTGCAAATATTAAACCAATACATTTCAGAGAATACTGGGGAAAGAGAACAAGTGGCAACGTCAAATAGGAATTACATAAACAGAATACCTCAGCTCAGTTACACATGCAGAACATAGACCATCACCAAACAAGCAATCACAATTTAGAAACAGGAAGGCAATAATTAAACTGGGAACCCCAAAAGCCAAACTTGGAATGTACAACAACACTGTAGAAATAAAACTATAAATTAATTTCCTCTTGTACCAAACAAAGCACAGACGTTAATGATGCACATTTCCCAGAGCTTTCATATTCCAGTTAATAAATTCAAAATAAAGAGATATCTTTCTACCTTTTGTGCATTTTTTTTCAGTTGCAATTGGTCCAGCCACTTTCTTCTGGTTTCTTCATGTTTTCTGCTAACTCTTCATCATCTGCTGTCCATTTGTCCTTTCTTCTCTCTTCTAGTTTTTTTCCATTCTCTCTCTCTACATCTGCTTTAACATACTAATCTTTCTCCTTTTGCTCTTTCCTCATTCCTATTTCATCCACACAAATTTTACCCCTCCATCCTCAATCCCCACTTACTCTCCCAATACCCGGCCAATTGTAGATTTTTCATCCCTCCTACACAAAATATTTTTCCCCTCTCCATTTTACTCTCCCAGCCCCATCCCATTCTAATCCTCCCCAACATCAGCTCCCTTCTAGTTCCAGTCTCACCAAGCATCCATTCCCTTCTAGTCCCTGCATCAGCCCATTTCCAGTCCTAGCTCCCCCATCCATTTCCAGTCCAAGTCCCTTCATCAGCTCATTTCCAATCCAAGCCCCCCATCAGCCCATTTCTAGTCATTTCCTAGCCCCACCATCAGCCCATGTCAAATCATAGCTCCCCTCCACTCAGCCCAATTCCAGTCCAAGCCCCCCCATGAGCCTACTTCCAGTTCTAGCCCCTCCATGAGTCCATTTCAATTCAAGGCCCCACCACAGCCCATTTCCAATCTTAGCTCCCCCCAACAGCCCATTTCCAGTCCTATCCTAGCTGTTCCATCAGCCCATTTTCAGTCCTAGCTCCCTTCCCTCACAGCCCATTTCCATTCCAAGCCCCCTCCCCATCAGCTATTTGCAGTTCAAGCCTCCCCTTCCACTCAGCCCATTTCCAGTCCTAGCAACCCCCCAACCCATTACCAGTCCTAGCCCCCCATCAACTTCCAGTCCTAACCCCCATCACCCCATTTTCAGTTTAAGCCCCCCCTATAACCCATTACCAGTCCTAACCCCCCATCAGCCCACTTCCAGTCCTAACCCCCCCATCAGCCCATTTCCTGTCCGCCCCCCATAGCCCATTGCCAGTCCTAAACCCCCCCCCTCAGCCCACAGCCCATTACCAGTCCTAACCACATCAGCCCACCTCAAGTCCTAACCCCTCCCCATCAGCCCATTTCCTGTCCTAGCCCCCCCATAGCCCATTATCAGTCCTAACCCCCCATAGCCCATTACCAGTCCTAACCCCCCATCAGCCCACTACCAGTCTTAACACCCCCATAGCCCATTACCAGTCGTAACCCCCCCCATAGCCCATTACCAATCCTAACCCCCCATCATCCCATTTCCAGACAGGCCCCGTCAGCCCACAGTCCATTACCAGTCTTAACCCCCCCCCCATAGCCCATTACCAGTCTTAACCCCCCCATCAGCCCACTACCAGTCTTAACCCCCCCCATAGCCCATTACCAGTCCTAACCCCCATCACCCCATTTCCAGACAGCCCCCATCAGCCCACAGCCCATTGCCAGTCTTAACCCCCCCCATAGCCCATTGCCAGTCTTAACCCCACCCCCCCATAGCCCATTGCCAGTCTTAACCTCCCCATAGCCCATTACCAGTCCTAACCCCCCATCACCCCATTTCCAGACAGCCTCCATCAGCCCACAGCCCATTGCCAGTCTTAACCCCCCCATAGCCCATTGCCAGTCTTAAACCCCCCCAGCCATTGCCAGTCTTAAACCCCCCCCTAGCCCATTGCCAGTCTTAAAACAACCCTAGCCCATTGCCAGTCTTAAACCCCCCCAGCCCATTGCCAGTCTTAAAACCCCCCTAGCCCATTGCCAGTCCTAACCCCCCCTAGCCCATTGCCAGTCTTAAACCCCCCCCCAGCCCATTGCCAGTCTTAAACCCCCCCCTAGCCCATTGCCAGTCTTAACCCCCCCTAGCCCATTGCCAGTCTTAAACCCCCCCCCTAGCCCATTGCCAGTCTTAAACCCCCCCCGGCTCATGGAAATTTAAAAAAAGAAAAAAAGCTGGCCGCTGCGGTGGCATGGAGTGTCCCGCGGGGCTCCCTCTGCCCGGCGGAACTCTACCAGCGCGGCTGAGCCCCTCTGCGCTGGCTTGCAGATACGCGAAGGGAGAGTGTCTCCCTCGCATCTCTGTTAAGCCCGCAGGGGCTGATGGGAAGCAGGGGCTGATGGGAAATTTCCCATCTGCCCCTGCGGGCTTAACAGAGACGCGAGGGAGACACTTTCCCTTCGCGTATCTGCAAGCCGGCGCAGAGGGGCTCAGCCGCGCTGGGAGAGTTCCGCCGGGCAGAGGGAGCCCCGCGGGACACTCCATGCCACCGCAGCGGCAGCGGCCAGCTTTTTTTTTTTTATTATTTAATTAAGAAAAAAAAAGCAGAATGTTCTTTGCGCGGGGCCCCCCGAAACGCGGGGCCCTGTGCAAAAAACATTCTTGCTCAATGGATGGGCCGGCCCTGTTGCTAGGAAAGGGGTAGTGCTACTGATAGAGGATTTCAACATGCCAGATCTTGATTGGCACATTCATGCTGCAGTATCATCTGGAAGTAAGGAGATCCTGGATTCTCTACAGGGAGAACTATTCAGGCAATTGGTAACAGACCACACATGTGAAGGGGCCATATTGGACTTGGTGCTTGTCTTTAATGTTGTCTTTTTAACATCTTTGTTAGTGATATAGCGGAAGGGCTGTCAGGTAAGGTTTGCCTCTTTGCGGATGATACCAAAATCTGCAATAGAGTAGACACCCAGGAAGGTATAGATAACATGAGGAGGGATCTAGCTAAGCTTGAAGAATGGTCTAGAATTTGGCAGCTGGGATTTAATGTTAAAAAATGTAAGGTCATGCATTTGGGCTGCAGCAATCCAAGGGAGCAATACAGTATAGGAGGTGAAGTACTTTTATCCACTAAAGAAGAGCGGGACCTAGGCGTGGTTGTGTCTGATGATCTTAAAGTAGCTAAACAGGTAGAAAAGGCGACAGCAAAAGCTAGAAGGATGCTTGGGTGTATACGGAGAGGAATGGCTAGCAGAAAAAAGGAGGTGATAATGCCTCTGTATAAGTCTTTGGTGCGACCTCATTTGGAATATAGTGTGCAATTCTGGAGACCACACCTTCAAAAGGATGTGAACAGGATGGAGTCGGTGCAGAGGGTGGCTACTAAAATGATTAGTGGGCTTCATTATAAAGCATATGAGGACAGACTTAAGGATCTTAATATGTACACCTTAGAAGAAAGGCGGGATAGAGGTGATATGATTGAGATGTTTAAATACCTCCATGGCATAAATGTTCAGGGAGAGAGCCTCTTTCAATTGAAAGCAAGTTCTGCTACGAGGGGACATGGGATGAGATTGAAGGGAGATAGATTCAGGAGTGATATGCGGAAATATTTCTTTACGGAAAGAGTAGTGGATCCATGGAATAGTCTTCCAGTGGAGGTGGTAGAGATGAGGACAGTAACTGAATTCAAAAAAGCATGGGACCAACACAGAGGATCTCTAAAGGTAAAAAGTGGACTGTTGTAGTTGTTGATATGAAAGGATAGACTAGATAAGCCATGTGGTCTTTTTCTGTCATCATGTTTCTATGTTTCTATGCTTACCTACCAATGGTGAAAGTGTTTCTGATGTTATAGTGGGAGATCATTTTGCATCCAATGATCACCAGATGGTGTGGTTCAGTATTAGGACTAGGGCTGTTAGAATCCATTCAAAAGCAAGGGTCTTAGACTTTAGGAAAACTAACTTTGCCAAGATGGGCCAATACCTCAGGGAGTCCTTAGCAGGATGGGAACAGCTGGGGAATGTAGAAAAACAGTGGGCATAACTGAAAGGGGATTTATTTATTTATTTATTTTATTTTATTTATTTTATTGTTCTTATATACCGCACTCTTTAAAATCAGCGCGGTTTACATATAACGGTATTGCGCCAATAAGGCACTTACAATGGACAGGAAAATTAACTTGGATTTCAATTCGGGAATAACTATATGCATCAATTTCAAAATTATTTACAGTCTGTATCTACAATATGTACATCCATTCGCAGTGATTCATGTGTCCGTGGTTGGGTGCGTACTAAGGGGTGTTAGATTGGGGGGTTGAGAGTAGTATAAGAGAAATAGATGATGTTTTTGCGCTTTTCTGAATTGGGCTGGATCTGTTATGGCTCTAATGGGTGCTGGGAGTGCATTCCAGCAGCTGGGCGCATAAAACTTAAAAGCTCTGTTCCTTGTTGTCTTGGTACATTTTGTTATTTCGCTGGGGATGAGTAGGGTATTGGCTGTGCATGTTCTCCTTTCTCTGTTTGCCGACATGGGGTGGACAAGGTCCATTAGGGTTGTGGGGGTTAACTTATTGATGATTTTGAAGGTTATGATGATTACTTTATAGGATAGTCTACAGTGGATTGGTAGCCAATGTAAATTCTTAAGGACCGGGGTGATGTGATCAACTCTGGCTGCTCCACTCAGGACACGTGCAGCAGCATTCATAGCTAGCTGTAGGGGGTTTAAGGTGTTTTTGGGTAAGCCATGTAGGATTACATTGGCATAATCAAAGTGGGGGAACACTAATGCCTGAAAAACTGATCTGAAGTCAGCAGTTTGCAGCAGGGGTCGAAGATGTCGTAGGGTTCGTATCTTGTGGTAGATTTGTTTGATAGTGTTGCTGATGTGTACCTTGAAATTAAGCCGTTGGTCTAACATAACGCCTAAGTAGCGGATGCTAGGTCTGCTTGCGAGTTCTGCATCTCTTGTCTTTAAGGTTGTCGGAGGCGAGAAGGACTGGTTTCTTGTCACAAATAGTACGTCAGTCTTGTTAAAGTTGATCCTGAGGCCTTGGGAGAGGAGCCAGTCAGCTATGGCATCGAAGCAGGTTATCAATTGGGTGAAGTCCGGATTTTCAGTCATGAATGGGGTAAAGAGTAACACGTCGTCTGCATAGAGTAGGCATGATATGTTAAAAGAACAGATTATGTTGCATAACGGTTGCATATAGATATTAAATAGGAGTGCAGAGAGAGACGATCCCTGGGGTATCCCGTGTTGTTGTTGGAAGGGCTGAGAGGTTGTGGTTCCGGTTCGCACCTGCTGCCACCTATCGGTTAGATAGGATTTGCACCATCGCAATGCTGATTCACTTATCCCCTTTTCTTGAAGCCGAACAAGGAGTTGTTGGTGGTTTACGGAGTCAAATGCGGCAGCGATATCCAGGAAAATCAGCACAAACCCTTGTTTGATGGTGTCGATCCCGGTGATGAGTGTACTGATGAGGGTGGTGAAGAGCGTTTCAATACCGTGGGATTCTCTAAAACCGTGTTGACTTGGGTCGAGGGGAGCATTAGAGTCAATATGATCCTGTATCTGTCGTTGTACCACCTTCTCGATTATTTTCACTAGCAACGGGATGCTTGATATGGGTCGGTATGATTCAACCTTCTGAGCGTTCAGTTTGGCATTCTTTAATAGGGGCCTGATGGATGTCTGCTTAAGTCTTGATGGGAATTGTCCAGAGGAGAAGGAGTGGTCAATGATTTTGGCTATTATTGGGCTGACTTCATGGCGTAGCGACCTTATCCAGAAAGCTGGACAAGGATCATTAGGGGCAGTGGTGGCATTAATATTTGCTATAATGCTCTCAATGCTTGTTTCCGACGGAGTCGAGAAGGAGGTGAGTTGTTTGGATGGGTATTTGGTAGGGCAGGATAGTGTAACTTTGCCGGCATTATTGTTTTTGGCTATCATGTATATTTTAAGGGTAACCAACCTTTTTGTTAAAATGGTAAATAAAGGTAAAAGGAAAAGAAGACCGCTATGGCTTTCAAAAGAAGTAGCTGAAAAGGTGAAGAAAAAGAGGGATACCTTTATGAAATACATGAGATCACTGAGAGAGGAAGACAGGCAACTATATTTGGAAAAACTTAGAGAAGCTAGCAAAGTAGTCAGGAAAGCAAAGATTCAAAATGAGGAGGAAATAGCTAATGCAATAAAATGGGAGGGGGGGGGAATAAGACATTTTTCAGATATGTTAGTGAGAAGAGGAAGGACAAAAGTGGTATTGTCAGACTCAAGGGTGAAGGGGGGGAATATGTAGAAGCTGATGAAGAAAAAGCAGAATTGCTTAACAAATATTTCTGTTCTGTGTTCACAGATGAAGAACCAGGAACAGGACCTCAGAAAACACCCACAATCAGGAACAGAAGTGAGGGGAGTCTTGAACAATTTTCAGAAGACTGTGTCCATGAGAAACTGGCTAAACTTAAAGTAGACAAAGCTATGGGACTGGATGGGATACACCCTAGAATCCTGAGAGAACTTGGAGACCTTCTAGCAGCTACACTGACTGACCTTTTCAATGCCTCATTGGAGTCAGGAGTAGTGCCAAAGGACTGGAGAGAGGCTCATGTGGTGCCTTTACACAAAAGTGGAATTAAGGATGTGGTTGAAAACTACAGGCCGGTTAGTTTAACTTCGGTGGTGAGTAAATTATTGGAAATGCTCCTGAAAGAGAAAATAGTGAGGTTTCTGGAGTCTAGCAGATTACAGAATACGAGGCAGCATGGATTCACCAGAGGCAGGTCTTCTCAGACAAATCTGATTGATTTCTTTGACTGGGTGACCAGGGAGTTGGACTGAGGGAGAGCCCTAGATGTGGTGTATTTCGATTTCAGTAAAGTCTTTGACACCCTTCCTCACAGCCAACTTATAAACAAACTGAGCACCCTAGGGATGGACCCTAAAGTTACTGTTTGGGTTAGAAATTGGTTGAGTGGGAGGCAACAAAGGGTACAGGTAAATGGAGCGCACTCTGAGGAGAAGGAAATTACCAGTGGTGTGCCCCAGGGATCTGTCCTTGGTCCGATTCTTTTTAACATCTTTGTTAGTGATATAGGGGAAGGGCTGTCGGGTAAGGTTTGCCTCTTTGCGGATGATACCAAAATCTGCAATAGCGTAAACACCCAGGAAGGTGTAGATAACATAAGGAGGGATCTGGCTAAGCTTGAAGAATGGTCTAGAATTTGGCAACTGGGATTTAATGTTAAAAAATGCAAGGTCATGCTTTTGTGCTGCAGTAATCCAAGGGCGCAATATAGTATAGGAGGTGAAGTACTTTTGTCCACTAAAGAAGAGCGGGACCTAGGCACATTTTTGTGTCTGAAGATCTTAAAGTGGCTAAACAGGTAGAAGAGGCGACAGCAAAAACTAGAAGGATGCTTGGGTGCATACGGAGAGGAATAGCTAGCAGAAAAAAGGAGGTGATAGTGCCTCTGTATAAGTCTTTGGTGTGGCCTTATTTGGAGTATTGTGTGCAATTCTGGAGACCGCACCTTCAAAAGGATATAAACAGGATGGAGTCAATACAGATGGTGGCTACTAAAATGGTTAGTGGTCTTCATTATAAAGCATATGTGGACAGACATAAGGATCTTAATATGAGGAAAGGCGGGATAGAGGTGATATGATTGAGACGTTTAAATACTTCCGTGGCATAAATGCACAGGAGGGAGAGCCTCTTTCGATTGAAAGCAAGTACTGCTATGAGGGGACATGGGATGAGGGTGAAAGGGGATAGATTCTGGAGTGATACACGGAAATAGTTCTTTACGGAAAGAGTGGTAGATCCATGGAATAGTCTCCCATTGGAGGTGGTAGGGATGAGGACAGTATCTAAATTCAAAAAAGCATGGGACAAACACAGATGATCTCTAAAGGAAAAAAGGGGACTGTTGTAGTTGTTTCTTTGGAAGGACAGACTCGATAGGCCATGTGGTCTTTTTCTGTCATCATTTTTCTATGTTTCTATGCTGAATGTCCCAGAGGTAAGCAGTCAATTTCCTCAGTTCTCTTTAACAATGGTTTATGGATTTTTCCTCAAGGAACTCATCCAAACTTGTTTTAAACCCAGCTACACTAACAGCTTTTAATACATCCTCTGGTTATGAATTTCAGAGTTTGATTATGCACTGAGTGAAGGAATGTTTTCTCCGATTAGTCTTAAATGTGCCACAATGTAGCTTTATTGCATGTCCCCTAGTCTTTCTAATTTTTGAAGAAGTAAACAACCGATCTACATTTACCCATTCTACTCCATTTGTTATTTTATAGATCTCTAGCATATCTCATAAGAACATAAGATATGCCATACTGGGTCAGACCTGGGTCCATCAAGCCCAGTATCCTGTTTCCAACCGCGGCCAATCTAGGTCATCAGTACCTTGCAGTTTCCCCAAAAGACACAGGTTACACAATGCTTGTATTGGGTCAAGCAGTGATATTCCGAGTCCCTTTTAATAATGGGTTTTGGACCTTTCCTCCAGGAACTTGTCTAAACCTTTTTCAAACCCAGCTACACTAACAGCTTTTACTACATCCTCCGGTAACAAATTCCAGAGTTTGATTACATGTTGAGTGAAAAAATATTTTCTCTTATTAGTCTTAAATAGGTTACCCTATAGCTTCATTGCATGTCCCCTAGTCTTCCTATATTCTGATGATGTAAACAATCGATCTACGTTTACCCATTCCACTCCATTCATTAATTTATAGACCTCTATCATATCTCCCCTCAGCCATCATTTTTCCAGGTTGAAGAGCCCTAACCTTTTTAGCCTTTCTTCATAGGAGTATCCTTCCATCCCCATTACCATTTTGGTGGCTCTTCTCTGTACCTTTTCTAATAACGCTATATCTTTTTTAAGATATGGCGACCAAAATTGCAAACAATATTCAAGGTGCGATCACACCATGGAACGAGACAGAGGCATTATAATATCCTTTGCTTTATTTTCCATTCCTTTCCTTATGATACTTAGCATTCTATTTGCTTTCTTGGCCGCCGCTGCACACTGGGCGGAGGGTTTTAACATGTTATCTACGATGACGCCTAAATCCTTTTCCTGAGTGGTGGTTTCTAATGTGGAACCTTGCATCTTGTAACCATAGTTTGGGTTTTTCTTTCCTAGGTGAATAACTTTGCACTTGTCCACATTAAATTTCATCTGCCATTTGGATGCCCATACATGTTACATTAAGTGCAAAAGTTTAGATGGCCCCCATCTCTCTGCTGGACTGCTGTCTGAATCATAAGATGAAAAGATTTATTTCATCTATTTAAAGTTGTTCAGTTGTTTAAATTTGGTAAGGGAATAAGATTACTTGAACTAATAAAATTATACCTAAGAAGTATAAGGGACTTTTAGTATTCAGTTCAAGGTGAACTGCAAGGACTTAATCTACTCCTAAAGCTAAATAAATTGAGTGAGATCGCTCCCTTCCCCTTAACTGGTTTAGGAGACTATAAATCAAGGATTATGCCTGGGGTGGGAGAGAGGGAAAAGAAATACTAACTGAAAACTGGCTTGTAGTAGTAAGCCCTAACTGCCTTTAATTTATGTGAAAGTTGACTTGTTTGAGTATGCCCTAACCGACCTACAAAAACACTGAATTTTAAAATACACAGATTCTATCAGCGTTTACCCAAAGAATTCCATTTTCCCCAAGATTTATAGAATTTCCCAGCCGGCAGATACTTATGTGCAGATTTATTCCCAGCAGTAATAGTACCTCTTGGTAGTCCTTCAAGACTGCAAAATCACAGAACTCTGGTTGACCTGTATTTATACCTGTGCATCTCTTAACTATTTTCTTGGTGGTTCACACTTCCCTTGGTTTGATAGAAGGTGCCTTTCAAATTGCCTCTTTGATCAGTCACTTGGCTTTAACACCTATTTAAAACAATTTTGCAGTTATCTTGCCCCCTCACTGGAAGGCTTCTTTGTAAAGGTCTCTAGAAACTAGTTTTTTATTCTCAAAGATTATTTACCCTATTCTATTTTCTCTACTAAGCTATACTCTGACTTTAATTTAAATGAAAGCTGGCTTGTAATAGCAAGTTCTAACTGCCTTTAATTTAAATAACAGCTGACTTGTAAGCACTAACTGCCCTGAATTTAAATGAAAGTTGGCTTCTTTTAGTATGCCCTAACTTAAAGTCTGAATTTTTAAATACACAGATTCAATCAGCTTTAACCCAAAGAATTCCATTTTCCCCAAGATTTGGGAAATTCCCCAGCAGGTCAGTACTTACAAGTGCAGTTTTCTTCCCAGCAGTAGCAATCCCTCTTGGTAGTCCTTCAAGACTGACAATGTTTGTGTTATTTATTTTGAGGGAAATTTTAGAAAGAACGTCCAACTTAAATTGGAAATGTCCAGGGCAGAATGTGCATAAAAACAGCAGGGATGTCTTTGTCTCTGGCTGACTTCAGGAATATAGACGTCCCTTACCTGGATGTGCATGTGCACAATCACATAAACATTCCCATTAGGGATGCTTGGTTTAGGGCGTCCATCTAAGGCAAGCTAGCATAAGGGAATGTCTAACAGCATAGCAAAATGAGAACATGAGCCCCATTCCCCATCAGTGTTCATTGACACAGTGGGTATTAATGTAGCTCTTTCTCCATACCTTTTAGGTTTTTGCCTGACAAAACAAGTACTTTTCAGATGTCTGTTCGTGCCTGGAGTAGATTTAACTTTAGATGTGATTCAGGATCTTCAGGGTGTTTTTATGATCAGGAGGATGTTCAGATTCTTAGGAACACCGTGGCCATACCTTCACCACACCCCCATTCAGACTTGGACATCCTTGTGTTGGGGACACCCATAGATCTGGCTTGGGGGACATTTCTGTGATTTGGATGTCTGCATGCCAATTTGCAGAAATCCAAATCATGAATAGCGCTTTTAAAATAACACCCTTTATATCAGACTATGATTATGTATGTTTTATTGTGAACCACACTGATATTTTTTGTTTTGTGGTATATAGATATAATAAAATGAAATGTGACAAGTTGGGTTTACGAAAGGCTATGAAGATAGGCTTAGGAAAAATGACTGCTTATCTCTGGGGGTAAGTAGCATGGGATTTCGCTGCCTTTTGGGATCCTGCCAGGTACTTGTGACCTGGATTGGCCACTACTGGAGACAGGATACTGAGCTTGATGAAGCTTTGGTCTGACTCAGTATAGCAATTTTGGGGTGCGGCCAACATATTTTGAAAGTTTGAATAAACAGACAAAGGTGAGCCAGTTGATATAGTGTATTTCGATTTTCAGAAAGCATTCATGAGAGACTCTTGGCGAAATGAAAAAGTCATGGGATAGGAGGCAGTGTACTATTATGGATCAGGAACTGGTTAAAAGACAGAAAGCAAAGAGTACGGCTAAATGCCCAATCTTCTCAATAGAGAAAGGTGAATAGTGGAGCACCCCAGGGATCTGTGCTGGGCCTACTGCTTTTTACATATTCATAAATGACCTGGAAATAGGAATAATGAGTGAGGTGATGAAATTTGCAGATGGCACAAAATTATTCAAGTTGTTAAAATGCAAGGGGATTGTGAAAAATTACAAGAGAACCTTGATAAATTGGAAGACTGGACATCCAAATGGCAGATGAAATTTAATGTGGACAAGTGTAAAGTTATGCACCTAGGAAAGAACAACCCAAACTATGGTTACATGATGCAAGGTTCAACATTAGGAACCACCACCCAGAAAAAAGATTTAGGCGTCATTCTGTTTAATACATTGAAACCCTTCGTCCAGTGTGCAGCAGCAGCCAAGAAAGCAAATAGAATGCTAGGAATCACAAGGAAAGGAATGGATAATAAAACCAAGGATATTATAATGCCTCTGTATTGTTCCATGGTGTGACCGCATCTTGAATATTGTGTGCAATTCTGGTTGCCATATCTTAAAGAGGATAAAGCAGAATTAGAAAAGGTACACAGAAGAGTTATTAAAATGCTAAAGGGAATGGAATGATACCCTTATGAGGAAAAGCTTAAAAGGTTAGGGCTCTTCAACTTGGAAAGAGATGGCTGAGGGGAGATATACAGAGGTCTATAAATTAATGGGTGGAGTAGAACGGGTAAACGTAAATCGATTGTTTACACCGTTAAAAAGTAGAAAGACTAGGGGACACACAATGAAGCTACAATATTACACATTTTAGACTAATAAGAGAAAATATTTTTTCACTCAACGCGTAATCAAACTCTGGAATTTGGTATTGGAGGATGTTGTTAAAGCTATTAGTGCAGCTGGGTTTTAAAAAAGTTTGGACACACTCCTTGTGGAAAGGTCCATAAACCATTATTAAAAAGGACCAGGGAATTCCACTGCTTACTCCAGGACAAGTATTGTGGAACTTGTGTGTCTTTTTGGGAACCTGCCAGGTACTTGTGACTTGGATTGGCCACTCCTGGAAACAGGATACTGGGCTTGATGGACCTTGGTCTGACCCAGTATGGCATTTCTTATGTTGATTTAAAGTGGCTGGCTGTCGTCACTTTAAATTAGCCCTGGATATTCAATGCTGAGAGACATACCTGGTCACTAGTATTGAGTATTCGGATTGCCCATATAGCAATTCAGCTTTAGTGCTGCTATATATCCGCTGCCCATTTTAACCAGTTAGAAGGCCTGCTATCTGGTTAAACTGCTTTGAATATGCCTCCCTATATTTTTCTATCATCTTTATTCAGTTCTATGGTGCTGTTATTTTAAAATTAAATCATGGGCCAAAGCTGGAGGCCAAGATGCCATAAGGTCAGGGCACTGAGATCTACTTTGCTGCAGGATGTATCTGCATTTCAACTTACTTACTCGCTATGGTGGGGAAGAAGAAGGGCAAGCTTCCATGGGTCTTCCGGATGGAAGCCAGTAGTGCTGAAATCACATTCAATCCTCAAACAGTGTGATGTTTGTGCCATGGTGAGAGATGTTGGAATGATAGCTGCTGGAGCATCATTTTGTACTAACCAGAACGCAGATGGGGTCTCGCTAAGCCTCAAGGAGAGGCTGGTGCCCCGTGTCGTGGAAGTGCCTTTACTGGGGAAGCTATTACAGATCTGCTGGAAGATGTAGTCAGTGGTTTTCTTCACAGACCTGGGGTACAGCAACCCTTGAGCTTTTTCTTCTTTGAAGGGCAACATGGATCAATGACAGGGTGCTGTGGAAGCAATGGAATTGGGCAGAGGACATGCTCCCTTGGGTACTGATCGAGGAGACCCAGTAAAACCGGTCTGGTAAAACACTAGATTCCTTCCCACAGAGAGTGGTGGAGAAATTTGGAAAAGAAATTGAATTTTTCTGTGCTGAATTTCAGGTTTGGAGTCAAAAACTGGGGAAACCTGAACTCAAGCTGAGTAATTTTGAAAAACAGCAAGCTGTGTCCAGACAGTTGTCTCTGGCTCAGATTAAAGAAGCAGAAGTTGTGGCTCAAAGGACAGAATATTTGGAAAATCAGTGAAGGATAAATTATATAAGGTTTTTGAATTTGTAAAAATGTCCATTAATCTCATCTGTGGATATAGTGAAGAGATATATGGTTGATGTTTTGAAGTTATCAGATAACCTTCCTCTAATCTCCAGTGCCTAATATATGCCCTCAAGTGGGGGAGGTAGAAGTCGAGTAGGGTGAGCGTGGAGAGTTTGGAGGGGGCTCTGGACTTAACCTGCTTTTTGGAATCCTCATTGGAAGAACAACCTTAACCACCTATTTTTCCCTAGAAACTGATCAGGATACAGTACTAAAGCTTTTCTTCCATCATTTTCAGGAGTTGCTTATGTGGTCTTATGGAGGAATAAATTAATTGTTAGAACAGTAACTTGGTGATCACGAAACCAGGGTTCAATTCCCACTAGTGCTCCTTGTGGCCATGGGCAAGTCACTTAACCCTCCATTGCTTCAGAAGTAAAGCCTGGCAATCTATTTCTGGTCACACTGCCAAGGAAACCGAGGAGCTGCTGAGTTGCCAAGAGTCAGCATTGACTCAAAGGCACACATTGCATTTTTAGCATATAACAATATTTCCTGACCTTTCTCGCAGCATCCAAGTTAGGAGATGAGGATTCTTATTTGGTGGCACAGAGTTCAGCCACTTAAGGCTAATTTTATGCTAATTTCCTTGTCTTTTTTTTTATATGCTTTGAGGGTTTTACCTTTATTTTCTTTGCCCCTGGTCAGTTCAAAAACTTTCTTCAGGCTAGGGAGAAAGCTATTGTATTAGAGGCAGCTCAGGGGTTAACGTAAACTAGTAGCCTCAGGAATCTCTCATTGTCCTTATAATTAATAGGAACGTACAGGCCCCAAAACATTTATAGCATTAGCGTGATACACAACAGTGCACACTATTGAGCAGTAGTGCTCCGTCTTTCACAAAAGTGCACACTATTACACAATAGCATGCACTATTCACACAAAAGAGTATGGATTATTGATGAGTATCAGGAAATGTGATAAAAAATAGGACCTAATCGGAAGTTATCAAGAAGCATCAAAATAGTAATTAATCCGAATTTCTAAAAGACTCCCCTGAAATCGCAAACAATATTTTTGTCGGAGTTTGTCAGCCCAGTGCCAGGAAATTTTTCCAAACCACCAACGTGACTACTCCTTTTATTAAATTAATTTAGAAGTGAAAAGCATAACTTAGCTGTTGCCAAAGCATTGCCCAGCCACCGAAAAAACTGAGTAACGACGTGGCTCACATTTCGGGTTTTCATCCAATTTAGTAAGAAACCCTGCTTCAGGTCCAGGAAATCAGCAGTTGACAAAACTTCAGCTTAAATGCCACAGGGAGTGTAACATACTGTATAGTCGACAGCGTCTGATGTCAGAATGACATGAAGAGCATGTAAGCCAATCACATACAAACCACAATGGAACCATAGGAGATGCCCACTGCACAGGGAATCCCCAAATGGAAGCCCAAAGTAGAAATGAGGATACAGCTTAAATGATAGTGTGCCAGTCAATTTGAAGATTGAGACCATTCGGGGGTCACCGAATTTAAAAGATAGATCCAGCGCTGTTCACGCCATTGTGGTTTTGCTCCCGATCACCCCCTCGGGGATCCGGCGGGACGAAATCCAACACTCGCCAGCGCATCAAGGCAAATGTATGACCCATCATCAGACTGTGTTCTACCATAGGGGCCGAGAGAGATTTTGTTCTCAAGCGGGAAGCATGTTCTGCGAGACGAATTTTTATAGCCCGTTTGGTACGGCCAATGTAGTAAAGGGAACATGGACATATGATCAAGTATACTACATATTCTGTAGAGCAGTCAGTGTGCCATCTGGTCATAAATTTGCGGGAGGTATGGCCATCCACCCAATCAGGGCCCACAAGGGCCAAAGAACAGTAAGCGCAATCTCCACAGATATAGTGGCCAATGTCAGTATGAAACCGAAGAGGCCGATCTTCTGGCGAAGTAGTTGACATCAATATATCCCGCAAATTAGCAGTGCGTGAATATGCAATTCGCAAAGCGTGATCCCTAAAACAGGCATGTATCCCAAGGATTGGCCAGAAACGTTGTAACA